>PZJY01000012.1:0-1200000 GCA_031472005.1 Tetracladium setigerum
CCTAACCCTAAACCCTAACCCTAACCCTAACCCTAACCCTAACCCTAACCCTAACCCTAACCCTAACCCTAACCCTAACCCTAACCCTAACCCTAACCCTACACCTTATTTAAAGACGCCACTAGATATCTTAATAGCACCGAGAATCCTCCACGGGACGCTAGCTAAAGCGAGAAGGAAATCCCCGTGTAATATAAGAAATATTTAAGATTATTTAAAAACCCGAAAGACTTTAAAGCCTTACCCGAATATTAATTATAAGATTATAAAATAAACTTAAAGGAAGGAAGGAAACCTCTTATATAGAAATTACGCCGACATCGATACGATTCTATTAAGACGTTAAAAGTATTCGTTTAATTAATACTTAAGAAAGGATAGGTTAGACTATTTAAGTCTCTAACATTTAATAATATATTAATCGCTTATAAGAAGGATAACCTTAACGGTCGACCTTGCGGTGATTATCGGGAACTTAATAACGCTACGATACGAGATTAATATCTATTGCCGAACGCTTAGTACTTACGGGATAAGCTGGCTAAAGTTATAATATACATTAAGTTAAATTAAAGAAGCTCGTTTAATTTAATCCGGATTAAAAAGGGACACGAATAAATAATTACGTTCCTTGTTCCCTCGGGACTTTATAAATAGACCGTTATACCTTTTAAGTTAACTAACGCACTTATAACTTATTAACGCTAAAATAATAATATCTTACGAGAATACTTAAGAGTATTTATAATCTATTACCTTAATAATATAATTATTTACTTAGAACGAGTCGAGGACTATAAGCGACACGTTAAGCTAATCTTAAACGCCTTACTTAAGGTAAACTCTAGATTAAAACTTAATAAGTGCGAGTTTAAAGTTATAAAAACCTTATTTTTAAGATATATTATCCGACCAGGGTCTATAAGCATCGATCCTAAGAAAATTAAAGCTATTAAGGAATGGCTTAAACCTTAGAATATTAAGGATATATAATCCTTTTTAAGAACCGGCAATTTTAGCCGATAGTTTATTAAGGGATACTTAAGAATCGTCGCTCCCCTTATACGACTTATTAGAAAAGACGTACCTTTCTTAATAGGACTAAAGGAGAAAGCTACCTTTAAGGAACTTAAAAAACGATTCATAAAAGAACCCGTGATTTATAGTTTCTACGAAGATCGACCTAGCATTCTCTAAATAAATGCCTTAAATATTTACGTAAGTGCTATACACCTTTAGCCTAACGAAAACGAAAAACTATATCTTATAATATATTACTCCGAAACCCACTCGCTAGCGGAATAAAACTACGACATTTATAAGAAGGAACTTATAACTATTATTAAAGCCTTAAGATATTAAAAAATTTACCTTTAAGGAGCTAAATTCCTCGTTATAATATACATTAACTATATAAATTTAAGAACTTTTATAATTACGAAGGTTCTCGACAATTAAAGATTAGCTAGATAAGCTAAGGAGTTATCTTAATTTAATTTAGTAATTAAATATATTAAAGGATCGGAGAACGTTATAACGAACGCTCTTAATAGACTATTAAGGTATAAAGGAAGTAAGGTTTATAAGGAAATCGCGATATTTAAAGAGAATAACGATAAAGACTTAATTCTTAATATTAAGGAGATCGCTCTCCTTATTAAAGTTAACGGACCGTTTACGGACGAAATCCTTAAAGCTTAAGGGAAGGATTTAAAATATATAAACTATTATAAGGGTAGACTAATTATATTAAACTTATACGCGAAGGAATTCGTTAAGAATTATTATAAGGCCCCGGCTCACGGATATTAAGGGAGCCGTAAGACCCTTTAAAGACTTAAACATTACTTTCACGTTAATTAAGCTACCGCTTTAATTAAAGAAGTAGTTAGCTAATATAACGTATATATCCGTAATAAAATTACGAGACACGCACCTTACGGATTAATAAGTATTACACTTATATTAAAGATACCTTAGAAATCGATCTAATAGGATTTTATCGTTAAGCTACCACTTTTAAGAGATTTAATAATAGGAATCGCTTATAACTCGATTCTAATTATAATGGAGAGGCTTACGAAATATATAATTTATATCTTATATAAGGAATCTAGCACCGCCGAAGAGTTAACCTTCGCATTCTTACGAGAAGTGATTACTTATCACGGTATATTAAAAGAGATAGTCTCGGACCGAGATAAACTCTTTACGTTTAAGTTTTAAATTACCTTAATTACTCACTTAAGAGTTAAGAGGAAATTATTAACCGCCTTTTATTTATAAATAAATAAAGGAACGGAACGAATAAACTAAGTTATCGAGGCTTACTTACGTTATTATATTAATTATAAATAAGATAATTAAGTATTATTACTCCTATTAACTTAATTCGTATATAATAGCTTAATTATAAACATTACGAAGGTATTACTATTTTATATTAATTTTAGCTATAAGAAGAGTGTATATTATAAACCCTATTTAATAAACATCGATAATTAATTAACTAAGACCTAAATTAATAAGATTAAACACTTATATATTAAATTAGTTAAGGAATTACGATTCGTAATAGAGAAAAGTGCATTATATTATAATAAAAAGCGTAATTAAGAGCTAACGCTAAAAGAGGGGGATAAAGTTTATCTATTACGACGAAATATTAAAATAAAAAGACTAAGCGATAAATTAAATTATAAGAAACTAGGACTATTTAAAATTAAGACCGTTAAAGGACGTTTAAATTATGAACTCGCTTTATTAAAGAATATAAATATTTATTTAATATTCTATATATCCCTTCTCGAAAAAGCACCACTAAGAGCACCACTAGCTCTTAATACACTAATATAACCGGTAAACCCAGAAGCAAAGTATAAAGTAGAGAAAATCCTAAATCATAAGCTAGTTAGGAATAAACTTCATTACCTGATCAAATGGAAGGACTACCCACAATCTGAGAATTCTTAAGAGCTAAAAATAAATCTTAACTGCCACCGGATATTAATGGAGTACCATTATTACCTCTTACCTGGTCCGACCTTAAAGACTAGAGGGGAGGCGATTGAACATTTAAAACGATAAAAGCGGGCATAACAGATTCCGTAACGACCGATAAGGAAACCGGCTCCGAGCTTTCGAACAAAGCCACCCAGAACTTATGCCTAGGAGAGTCGGGAACGAAATTAATATCCTTAAGAGTTAGGAGCTATAGAAAGAGTTCGCTCTCGGGAGTCGAACTAGTTTTTACGGAATTTATAGGCTAGGGAAGCCTTGGGAGGCAACGCTTACGCGCTGCTCCTTAGAAGAACTTACACACTATTAAAGGACGGGCTCGAATAATAGCGTAACCCTTAGTGTCGTAAGGCCGTTTAGAACGAATATACTCGGAATAGCGACTCGATTCCTAAACGTTTAAAAGATATTTTCTATAAGTTTTCTTATAATACGAACACGTTTCGGTTATACGGCTAGATTTCTCGATACGCACCGCCAGCGTAAGACGCTCTTTTAATTTTTAATAATAAACGGATAATATAATAAAGAAGGAGATAATTATAAACTATTAGCGACATTTCTATCGGCATATTTAAGTATAAGGTCCACACTAGTACGGAAGGGGGATAATATTACGAACGTGACTTATATACACGTGAGGAGCCTAAGGCTCGGGAGCATCATAATAATTAGTATAGCTAAGTGGCTTATCGTTACTACTTTATAAAGAACTTTAATAACTTAGTTTAATTATAGGAAAAGATTAGTAGTAACATTAAGTAATCACGTAATGGAGTCCGCTAAGTAAGGAGTTTAATTAATAAAGTCGGACTTTAATATTTAGGACTTTATGGTTCGGGACTCCAAGTGTAACGAAGGGATTTATATAAGAAGGAATAGTATTTCATTAAATAGGGGCTTCGTGCTTAACTTAGTATTTAAAATAGGATTATATATTATTAATATTAGCTTGTTCTTACTTGTAATCACTTAGTGATTAATATTCTTACTTTGACTTGCAAATAAACCCTCGACTTCGACCTCACTTCAATTAGTGGAATCGGAACCGTGACATTAGAATAGCTTAAAAAGGTATTTATTCTAAAGATAGCACCGGCCGATAGTTCGGCACGACTACTTATCTTAAATAGCTATAATAGTTATAAAACTACCGAATTTATATTTAAATGCCTTAAATTAAATATATATCTCTTATTTTTACCTCCTTATAACTCTTATATCCTTTAACCTTTAGATTTATCGATTTTCTCTCCTCTTAAGGCTACTTATTAAAGAGAGCTTAATCTCTTAAATCCTTTACTCGATTCGGCACTAATCGGTAAGCGTAACTTCTTATTATATTATTATAAGGCCCGGGAAGTTATAATTATAATTAATAATATCTTAGCCGGGTAGAATATTACGGGGTTATAGCCGGTGAATATAAGTAAACCTTTAATAAGCCGATTACTATTAGAGAATAGTAATAAAGCTTCGGAATCGGCCCCTCTAAAGGACTCTAATATTAAGTGGAATATAAGTATATTATCGATTGAGTGGTATACACTTAAAGTCGGGAGAGATTTACGTTTATAATTCGACACTTTGGCTCGGCTTGGCTATAATGATCTTCCGACACGTTGATTACTCTTTCGGAAGGTTATAAAAGGATTAAATAAAAAGGATTTTATTTTATTATAAGCCGAGAATTAAATAAAAGAGCTAGAAGCTTAATTAAATCTATATAAACTAAGGAAGCGCCGAAAGGTCTAAGTATCTCTAAATTCGAGGTTCGTGGACGCTAAGGCTATTAGATCGGCCCAGATTGAAGCTGGAGAGCTCAGAGTGGTACCAATCGATTCGGATTTATCTATAGAATCTGAATCTATCGGGGATTATATAGAAGTCGAAGCGTTATAGAGATATTAAGTATTGAATGTAAAGTGGTGGATTTTGGTGGGGTGGCCGAAAGGGGGGGTGGCCGGAAGGGGGGGGGGACTTATAAACATGTTGAAGAAGACCAAGGGAGAATTTCTGAATTAAACTCAGCTTTTATTATATTTTAGTTCACACAAGATTTAGCTTTGTTACTATATATGTTTCAAAATATGAAATTCCGAAATTAAAACCCCTAGTCTTAACTTGCTATAACCCATGGGAGCAATTGATGTAATTATGAAACTTAGATAACATATAACCAAAATTACTGCATTAAATAATAAATAATACTTAGTTCATTTGTAATAAGTTTACGACATTATTAGAATATTTTACGTGTTTAAATCTTTCATTCACAGTATGTTTAGTTGAAATGGAAATTATTGTAATAAAGACGTGTAAAAGCGAGTCGATCACTAAGGCTATCGAAAATCAGCTCAGTAATCAAAAGAGTGAAGGCAAATGTGAGCACCGTAAATTGGGCCATACCTAGCGAACCGAAGAGGGGTGACTTCTTTCCCGAAGAGCCTGGCACTTGTTTGTCTAGTGAGTTACTTGCGCGCGTCCCACATTGATAGGTTGCCTGTTGAGGGATTTTATACGTCGAGAGTGTAACGTTCGGTCGGGCATTATAGGAATTGTTTGAGATAAATTTTGGTCACTCAACAGCCTACTCAGATGCCACGAGCTGAAAGCTTTGGTCTAATCCAACTTGAAGATTGGGACTGGATACAGACTACTTGCACAATCCAAGAAAGAAGGCGACCAATTGGGCTCATAATCTGGGAAGCTTTCTCGCAGACTGCACACCCAGTAAAAATTTTGATATCGCTGGTGCATGCCTGCATCGCTCGTACTCCCACACTCCTTGGAGAACTCAATCTAAGGGCTTGATTCACTGATGGATACTCTGCTGCAATTCTGAAAGTAGTAACCAACATCAAAAAGAGAAGAGATGTGAGGTTCAGAGCGCTCAGCCGATTGGCAGAGGCTGAATGCTGCCAATCGGGAACCGCCCGAGCTCTAATGCAACCGCGCCTTGGTGTGAAGCCAACTCAGCTTGCTTGCATTATTTATGTAGTAGGCCCCAAAACCCCTAGAGGTAACCAATAAAACTCCTCGAGGTGCCCTCACAAAATGAGGCTACCAATCGACCTCTCTATTTGTATACAAACTCACTTGCTGACGCCTTTTGGGGGGATTCTTGTTACACAGCTATACTCACATTTATACCAACTACCCTCTGCCCTCACGTCCTTAACGTCTGTCTCCAAGAATCCCTTCCAAGCATTATTCAAATTCACGATTGTTCAAATTCATGATGGAGACAAAATTCCTCTCGAAAGCTCTCGACAGCTTGTGCTCCAAGGACCAGCTCGAACTACTGAACGCTATCGATTGCCTCCGTTCGCAAGGTATCAGCCATTACGTCTCTCTACCGCAGATTATTATCTGTGGTGATCAGTCCTCTAGCAAAAGCTCCGTGCTAGAAGCAATCTCTGGTGTCTCATTCCCTATTAAGAGCAACCTTTCTACTCGCTTTCCGACCGAACTAGTTCTCCGCAAGACGTCGCATAGCAGTGTGAGCGTTTCAATTGTACCGCATGAGTCTCGCAGCGAAGCTGAAAGGCTTGCCATTGGTAGCTTTCATGAAAAGCTGGATGGCTTTGAAGGCCTCTCAACTCTGATTGAGAATGCGAAAACTGCTATGGGAATCTCAACGCATGGCAAAGCCTTTTCCAAAGACCTCCTCCGTGTCGAAGTCTCTGGCCCTGACCGACCACATCTAACGATAGTAGACTTGCCTGGTTTGATTCATTCCGAAACAAAACAGCAGTCAGCTTCAGATTTCGAGCTAGTACAAGATGTAGTTCAGGCCTACATAAAGGAGCCAAGAAGCATCATCCTCGCCGTGGTCTCCGCGAAGAATGACTATGCCAACCAGGTCGTTCTAAAGCTCGCCCGCGCAGCCGATACAGACGGTAACAGAGCACTTGGTGCACTTCTCACGAAAATATCTACCCACGACTTACCGAGAGAATCATGCCCTCTTAAAGGGGGCTGTTGTTTTCCTCACCAATTTTTCGTTCGAAATACCGACAAAAGCTGGTCTCTCGACGCAGAATATCTATTGGCAAGCATCAAAACCGATGGCGTGCCGGACGCAGTGGCTTGTCTTTCTGACTCTTTATTTCGTGTTCCTGATGTTAATGATGTCACAATAGTCTGGGGAAAACCTGATCTCCTCTTGCTTCAAGAGATACGGGAAGAATGTGAGAGTTATTGGAGCCTTCACTTACAACACTTCGATGAGCAATATGGCATTGTTCCTAACGTGTACAAAGGGTTGTTGAGCAATCCAGCAAAGCTTCACTGTAGGAATTCCTTCGTGTGACAACTTTCTTTAACTAATATCAATATTTCTCGAACGAACAAGTTCGCAGCCAAAATGTCGTTTATGAATTGGGACTAGAGAGACAGAATGGGGAGAGATGCGAAGGGCAAGGTGGGCTTTGACAACTTGATTGTTGTTATAAAGTTTATGACCCTAGCTACATTCAAGCAATGAAACATCTTGCTTTTGACACCCAACGTGGTGTATGTTAGCCAATAGACGTATGCTGAAGACGGGACCTGGGTTTCTTGTGGATTGGGCCTTGTTGAGATGAGTACGGCCATTTCCGCTTTATAGAATGTGGTTCCTCATCGTTCTCATCCGATTTGGTATTGTGGTGGTGATGGTTCGCGATTAGGAAGCAGCTGCTGTCTCTCCAGCCTTCGAATCAGTTGCTGGTAATCTAACAGCAGATCAGAGAGTATCGCTGATGGAAATCTGGTCGTCTCACCTTCTCCCAACTAATTATCAAAGTGACCAAGTTACAACCAAGTAACATAACGGCAATGATCTGGCCAAACCCCCACTCTTTCTCCATACTGCTTTTCTCAAGGAGTTTTTGGTTAGACCGCCGAATTACCCACATGAAGTACAGATGCAAGGGCACTTGGACGAGGGCAAATACTAGAACGTTGTTGTGGGTCCTCCTGGAACCTGGACCTCTTTTCAAAGTAGCCAGGCCAAGAACCAGGAAGGAACAGAAAGCCGTTATGGCAACATAAGCGATGTCAACGGCTGGGTGTGGGTTCTCTGGTGCTGCTAGTCCACGAGCGCTATAGCACCGACCCGGAATCTCCCAGTCCCAGGATCGGAGACGATTACCAAATACCACCGTATAAGCAAAGAATAGGCCTACCCAAATTACCACCATAACAAGTCTGAGTAGCATGCGTTCCATTGGGGGTCCCCAGGAACAACAGATGGCAGCGCAGATTGAAATGCTAGTGGACATATGTCACTGGACCTAGGGTTGCTCAGTTGGACGAAAAACATACCTCACAAGACATACTGTATCATAGATGATATGGAGATGGTAGAAAGACAACTTCGCTGATTGTGCTAGCGCGGCAACTAACAAGGAGATTCCTGCAAACGGTTGTAAAGATCGCCATCTCGACGCACACTGTAAAACTCACCAGTCATGACTTGGACGTCAGCGCCGTACAGCAATATCAAGCCGACTATGTTCCGATTTATGTCCCGTATCTCCTCCTCCCGACTACTAGCAAAGTGCTCGTCCCTGTCGAAGGAATCGAGGAATAGAGCATAGAGCGAGCATAGCACCACGATGACTGACTGGACAGCAAACGAAAGCAGGATCTGGATGAATCAGCGCGTGCTAGAGAGAAGGTTGCGAAAGGCGCACGCCAATACCAGCTACGTCTGGGTTTGCCTCGCCAACTGCTGCACACTGCGGCATGATAATTTACGTCTATGTGAGATATTCTCTGAAAAGAAATGAAGCTGGATTTACTGACATAATAAGGGGGGCCTGATATTTAATAGGATTACGAGTTTCCCAGGCAAGCATGTCTCAGTTCAGCCCTGGAAGCCACAAAATGCTGAGCCTCGATGCCAAGCCGACCAAGACTGC
This sequence comes from Tetracladium setigerum, assembly GCA_031472005.1. Taxonomy (NCBI): domain Eukaryota; kingdom Fungi; phylum Ascomycota; class Leotiomycetes; order Helotiales; genus Tetracladium; species Tetracladium setigerum. Next base: position 8,928 of record PZJY01000012.1, read on the forward strand.
GGTAATTCATGTCGCTGAAGCGAGCCTTGTGTTGTTTGCACTTGAATCCTTACACATACAACTTTACGGCCTTGCTGTCAAAGCGACGGACTAAGCGTTTTAAAAGAAACGAAAGCAACAAGCCAAACGAAATGGCCAGGGCAGGAACCGCAGCACATCTCACCCAGAAAAGACTCTCTATATTCTCGGAACGAGGGTTTTGTGGCTTTTGAGTATCGGGTTCTTGAAATAGGGACTAATCAATACAAAGTGATTTAGCTGCTCATCTCCTCGCCGCTCGCCACCTCTTTTTTTGTCCTTCAAAAGGCAGGGAATGAGTTCGGGGACGAGCTTAGCCATTTGGGGACTTCTGAGATGAGAACGTCAATAGTTGGTAACTGAGACGATCGTGATATGAAAAGCTTTTTACCACTAGACTAACGAGCCAAAAGGCACAAGAATTGAGTGAAAGCTCAATTCGCTAATCTACTACATATAGATAACCGCGATCGCCACACCGTAACACCCTGTCACGTGCCGAATCGTCTCAGTAACTATGACTAGACTACGGAAGATAAAGTATATTTAGTGCAGGAGAGCGTAAGGGCTACTTAAATTTATTCTTATTGATGTTAAAGCAGCTAAGTGATTGGTATATACTTGAAGTAAGCACAGAAGCTGAACTATAATAAATGCAGGAGAGCATAAGGGCTTTTCCTAATATTTTCCAGATGTTGGTGAATTGACTGTCATTTTCGGCATGCAACAAATCGTCCAGCCACACTTTTCCACCACGATCCTATCACCGCAAGAAGCAGCCAGATTAAGAAGCATAGCGATGCCGAACTCCGTCCTTCCCCTCTCCGCCTCCTCCAGAACATCATCCTATGGTTCTTCTTCCCCACCATCCCAACACATCAGCACGAAAGCCGCTCTCTCCTCCTCGTCATCCTCCCGGACACAGCGACGAAAACGCAAATGCACGTTCGACTCCACTACAAAATCCGAGCAGGATGAGGGAGATCTAGAAGTTGAGGAGCCCGCTTCCGCTACTGCTGAGCCTGAGGTTGCAGCGCCGCCAGCAAAGCATCAAAGAAAGAAGAGTTCGCACAACGTGATCGAGCAGCGGTACCGGAATAACCTTAACGACAAGATCGCCGAGCTGAGAGATTCAGTGCCGAGTTTGAGGGTCATGACTAAGAATCTCGCTTCTGGGGATCATGGGGATGAAGACGAGGATGAGTTTGAGGAGGATTTGCGGGGTTTGACGCCTGCTCATAAATTGAGTAAGGTATTTAAATCTCTCTTTCTTACTGCTTGCCTTCATTTTGAAGCTTTATGCCATTTATGGGTTCACTAAATAAATCAAGCTGACAAATATTGGAAAAATAAGGCAACAATCCTCTCCAAAGCAAGAGAATACATCGCCCACCTCGAAAAGCGCAACGCCTTCCTGACCCACGAGAATGCAGGGCTGAAAGCTAGAGTCGACGTATTTGAGATCCTGATGATGAGCCGTCAACAGCAGCAGCAGCAGCAGCAGGGTTATGAAAGGCAGAGAGGACTTGGTAGGAGGGAGTGGGTTGAATTATGTTAAGTGTAGGAATGAGTTTGGGAGGAGAAAGAAAACGGCATTTGATTGTGAAGATCTGAGTGCAAAAAAAACTTGTCGAGATATGCGCTCTGGAGTCCAGGTAAGACCCTCTTCAGCAAATGCAAGACGTGTTCTTATAACAATAGGATCGTCCGAAAAGCCTTTCTATTTTGAGAGTCTTCCACCATAACAAATTGATTCAAATGCAGTACAAATAGCCCCCAAACCATAGTCTTGTAGATGAGACTCTGCCATTCTTATGTCCATTGAAGGATGTCATGGTATAGCGAGAGGCCAAGCCAGTGGAGGGAATGCAGAGTGTCTGTATGCCCTTTCCCAAGCGTTTTCTCTCGACCTTCCGCTGCTTGTCGAAGCATTGGCTCTGCTGCCTCATACTTGTTCTGACTGTATAGCGAGAGGCCAAGCCAGTGGAGGGAATATAGAGTGTCTGTATGCTCTTTCCCAAGAACTTTCGCGGTACTTGATACGGAAGTCCTAAAGATACTAGTATCTACTTCTGCCATAATATTAGCCCGGTCTCTAACCTACTGAATGCAACCCAGAGTGAGGTCACATTTAATTGATATGCTACTCTTAGAGAGCGTTGGAATGTCTAAAACTACGGCTCATCGCTTACTATTCGCTTCCGGGATTTCTTCCATATTCTTGACAATGCCTGGATCAATCGTGCAGAGGAATTCTCGGGCGAAAGCCGCTGCCTTTCCAGCCGCATAATATCTCCACAGACCGTTCTTGTGGGAATCGGCATAGTCGGCAATACCACGGATAACAAGACAGCGCCTGTTAATGTTAACGCCAGCTGCTTCCATCTCAATACAAATTGCTTCCTCGCACCTCTTACTTACCCTATCTCTTAACTGTCCATCTTGAACGACCGAATTCCCTGTAGCAATTCTGCCTTGATGGAATATAAATTTGTCTTGGTCTTTATCTGTTCGCGGAATTCGTTGGACAAGCTGAGTTGTCTCGCAAGAGGTGCACAGGGATGAGTAGTCTCCAGTATGATGGTAGTCGGCTTTAAAGAGTCTGTTATATTTGATTTCGGGCCGTGCAAACTGGGGATTACTGCTTAATTTTGCAAGATGATCCAAGAACTTAGTCTCTCCTAATGTGTGACGTAATGTAACTACGGCGAGGGCTTGCCTAAGTCTCCATTCCGGCTGATCTATCGTTCCAACTATCTTGAACTCGCCCACCATTGACCTGCCGAAGTCCCAGGAGATGACTGCAGGGCCTCCATCCCCAGGGCACCCAATAACCACATCCCCGAGGTGGACATTTTCGAGGGGATCTTGGGGCTTGGTTCGAGGGACACCACCGCCAATGCCGACAAGTAGTGCGATCTTGATGTTAGGGAAGGTTTTAAAAATTGGTCCAGTCAGCCGCGCCGCATTAATATTGCCTGCATCTCCTTTTGGTACGCTGGCTAGGACAATTCTGTGCTTCCAAATTCTGCGCTCATCAAGCATCAAGGTAGCGGCTAAAAGCTCGATGTCAGGCAATACGCAAATCCATGCCACATTGTAATCGGCACATTTTGGTTGTGGAGGAGTCTTAAGAAGAGGCTCGTTCATTGTGGGTAGTACGCCTAGACGGCCTGAATTGTACGAGAACAGTTCGAAATCGATGTGAAATGTCACTAGGATACCGAAATAACTAGTTCTTCTTGCGATATCAGGGTATGACTGAAATGGCCAGCTTTAGCGCCGCGCTAAAAGCCTACAGTAAGTCCCCACCCCCCCTTTCTGGCCACCCCCCTTTCTGGCCACCCCACTAAAATCCACCACTTTACATTCAACACTTAATATCTCTACAACGCATCGACTTCTATAAAATCCCCGACAGATTCAGATTCAGTAGATGACTCCGAATCGATTAATACTACTCCGAGCTCTCCAGCTTCAATCTGGGCCGATCTAATAGCCCTGGCGTCTACGAACCTCGAATTCGGAGATGTCTGGACCTTTCGGCGCTTCCTTGGTTTATATAGATCCAATTGAGCTTCTAGCTCTTTTATTCGATTCTCGGCTTGTGTTAAAGCAAAGTCCTTTTCATCTAATCCTTTTACAACCTTCCGAAAGAGTAATCGACGTGTCGGAAGATCATCATGGCCAAGCCGAGCCAGAGTGTCGAACTGTAAACGTAATTCTCTCCCGACTTTTGGTGTATGCCACTCAATCGATGATATACTTGTATTCCACTTAGTACTAGAGCTCTCTAGAGGGGCCGATTCCGAGGCTTTATTGCTATTCTCTAATAGTAATCGGCTCATTAGAGGTTTACTCATATTCACTGGCCATAACCCCGTAGCATGCCATCCGGCCAAGATATTATTAAGTGTGATTGCAGCTTCCCGGGCCTTATAGTAACATATTAAGAAGTTACGCTTGCCAATTGGTGCCGAATCGGTCAAAAGACTTAAAAGATTGAGCTCTTTCCGATAAGCAGCCTTAAGAGGAGAGAAAATCGATAAATCCAATGGTTGAAGGACATGAGAGCTATGAGGAGGTAAAAATAAGAGATATATATTCGATTCGAGGCATTTGAACATGAATTCGGTGGTTTCATGGCTTCCATGGCCGTCCAAGATAAGTAGTCGTGCCGAACCATCGGCCGGTGCTGTCTTTGGAATAAACACCTTTTCAAGCCATTCCAAAGCCGTACGGTCAGTTGTCCATCCATTATCTGTTGCAGTGAATTGCCATGATGTAAATATATCGATATCGGCCGGGAACCATTGTTGTTGCACCGACTTTCCTTTATATATAACAAGTGGAGTAGTTCTGACCCCGGTGGCAGAGATAACCTCAATAAATGATGTCCAACTCCTAGTACCGGCTTGTTTCTTTTGAACAAAACGTCGTTCCGAGCTACCAAGGACTAATCCATTAAGTCCATAACCTTCCATAATACCGGCCTCGTCCATATTCCATCGATTCTCTGGCTTAATGGCTTGGATAGCTGGAATTTGAAAATTTTGGAACCAAGCCTTAATTATATCGGACCTAGCGCCATTCACTCGTACAGAATCGACCGTAAGTTGCCTTTTAGTCTTAAGTATTGGATTTCGTAATAGGAACCTCCGGACCCATCGCTTTCCGAGTGGTGTATAATCGTTTTGGAGCTTGCAAAGACGTTCACCAAAGACCTTTAGTTGCGAGTGAGTGATGCTATGGCCGAGAGCTTCCTGGGTCAATATCCAATTCGTAAGTCGATCCTCTACTACTCGGGGAAGCCTTTGCAAGTGTTCGGCACCATCACGATGAGTAGAGTTTTGTTGCAATCGTAGTTGTAAGGTAGCCCTTGGAATACCCCACTCAAGAGCAGCTTTGCGAATAGACTTCCCATTTCCGATCTCCGCAAGTGCTTGCCCCATATCAAATTCAGTATATTGAGACTTTCGCATGATCACAATTCGAAGTATAAATTTGGTGGTAATTGATGGAAGAATGAAAAAGATATTAATTTTTTAAGTGGTGATGTGCAGCTACGGATGAGGTTTGGTGGGGTGGCCAGAAGGTGGGGGTGGCCAGAAAGGGGGGGTGGGGACTTAGCGTCAATCTAATCTACAAATTAAGCCAACCAGAACAGGATCACCTGATCTTCCTCTAATAATCCAATCAATCAACAACTAATAAAAGCGCTAGAACAAATTAACGTGATTCCTCTTGATTCGTGGATACACTTCTTAAGTTCCAGTCGGCCTTGTTGGCGTTGGGTCGCGCTGACAATTGTTATTCAATTCCGGGCAGCCTCGCTTGCGATTTTTGTTGGAAATCGCGAGTACCGTTCAGTAGAGAGATAAGCCAGACCATAGCGGAAACCCCACCAAAGAAAGCCCCTGGGCCGGACGGAATTATTAACAAGATTCTCCATATCCTATCACCCCAAATTGCCCCACACATGACTAGGATCTTTAATCAGTGCCTCCGGCTAGGCTACTGCCCCTCTCACTTCCGCGAGTCCTTGACAGTTGTTCTACGGAAACCAGGAAAAGATGATTACACAGTACCGAAGGCATACCACCCCATAGCCCTCCTGAACACGATAGGCAAGATCATGGACGCAATTATCGCGAAGCGACTCAGCTATATGGTGGAAACTCACCAAATACTTCCCCGGACACATATAGGAGGGCGCAGGGCAAGATCTACGGAGGATGCGATTCACGCCATCACCGAAAGAATATACAGAGCATGGAACAATTCGAGTGGACAGGTCGCGAGCCTGTTGCTCCTAGATGTGTAAAAGGCAACGGGAATATCAAGGGTGTTGTCATAGCTATATGGTCCTTATTCTTTATTCTTGGAGCACGTCTGGTTCTATAAGGCTGGATCTGAGGAAGCGAATCCATCTCAAGATTGTCGTTGTAGATATTACTGGTATGTACAGGTCAACCAATCCTCATTGAATTGCATAGCTAACAGTATCTACATGGGCTAACCCTTACTTTTTTATGTTAAATCCAACGCCAAGTGCTAGATGAGTAGAGCTTTATACTAATCTATTCAAGTAGTCTATACCAGGCGAAACTCCAAACATCCAATATCGTGTCATAGTTGTTGGATTCCAGCGTAACTACACTACTGATAACAGACTGTTGTCAACCAGATCAAACTTTCATGTTTTAAATTATGCTCCTTCTATCATCTCTAATTTTAGAAGCTTGATCGTAGTCTTCCATAGCAGTTCTTCCTGCGCCTCGTCGTAGGCGTACGCGGCGACACCGTGCTCGCCCGGTAGTATATTATCCGATTGAGCCACATCACAATTCTCTAGATATTGACCTCCACGGCCCTCCCATTCTCTACTGATAGTAGCCACCAGAGTTGTCGCCGCGCCTTGTTCAGCACTCTTAAGTCGTGGGTAGGCAGCGTACTGCTGCTTCACCTCCGCTGACAACCACTTATCTAAACCCGTTAAGATACCACCAGGGTGTACACTTAGGGCATGTATTCCCCCTTTTCCAAAGCGACGGTCCACGTAGTTAGCATGCCAAATTTGAGCGAGTTTGCTTGTGGAATATGCTTTGCCGGGATCGTAGGCACCCTCTTTGAAGAGGTTGAAATCATTAGAGTCAACTTCAGCCGTGTTATGTGCCGAGCTTGAAACATTCACTAAGCGAGACTGGAATTCGGGAGTCGATGCCTTTAACAAAGCATCCCGAAGAAGCCAGAAGAGGAGGAAATGGCCAAGATAATTGGTAGCCATCTGGAGCTCAAACCCATCCTTTGATTCTTCTCGGACTGGTACCGCCATAATACCTGCATTACAAACAAGCCCGTTGACTATCTGAGACTTTGAGAGAATGGTAGCTGCGGCTGCGCGAACGGAAGCGAGCGAACTAGTGTCGCACTGTAGAAGCTCCACACGTCCAGGCTCGATAAACGACGAACATGCCAGCCGACCTTTCTCTATGGATCGTACAGCTAGGAAGACACGAGCACCTGTGGAAGCAATAGCTCGGCCAGTTTCAATCCCAATACCGGAGGAGCAACCCGTGACAACAAATACCTGTATAAAGATATAAGTATTAAGTAGATTTAAGATAGGTCAGCAACACGCACTTTGTCCGCCATCTTCCCTAAAAGTCCTTCATCCTCGATAATCTGCAGTGCTGTAGGTCTAGCATCACCAGGTCCTGTAGGGTTCTTGTGGGCTTCAGTATAACGAGACATATTAACACAATCAAAGTTGACACAACTCATCTAGTCTTTGAAAGAAACTAAGAGAGTAGATAGTGATATAAGAATAAAGTACAGCTAGACAGTTACTACATAATTTCTATGACTCACCTTTCTATGACTCACTTTTCTAGCGCCGGCGTCTAACGTAAGACTGGTAGAGACCCTAACTTTATGGTTAAGAAAATTATTCTTTATTTAGATTTTAACACTCCCTAGGTAACTCTTATTACTATGTAGATTAGTTTAACTTATGGAGAGGTAAATAATATACGTTTGTCTGCTTTAAGTTTTAAAAGACTTGTAGCTCATGACGGATATAACTTTTTAATTGCGTTAACTCCGGCTTGGTGTATGCTTAATTAAGACCACCCGTGCCGAGAAATTTTATGAGTACTTCGCCTTCGAACTTCAAAAAAATTGATATAATACTATATAATACAAACCAGCTAAAACTTCCCAAACTTGATCACCTGTGCATAGGAAACTCACATCTAAAAAATTAGAGATTTATATTAATTTTGGTGGAATTTATTAGGGTCAAAAATTGCTGTTTTTGGTGTAAATGGGTGGACGGAAAGTGGGGGTGTTGACTTAAGTATGAAGATTTTTGGGGCAGAGTTAACATTAAAACATCAACAGAAGCCGAGACTGTTAACTTCTACAAAAGTACCTTTGTTAGCAAGCCGTATTTCACTCTCAACACAAGCTCCGATTCCATGAGTCAAGGCCTGCCAAATGGCCTACTGCAAAATCAGCCAAAATTTGGTTCGTACTCCAGGTTTTCGTAGACTTACAGGTCTAATATGTACAGAATCCGCCCTGAGACGCCAGATTAACAGTTCGAAATGGTGCACCTTACGTACAGGATGCGAGGTCGTTAGTCAGCTAGATGACGAACCTCCTACAATCGAGTACATTGACGAAACAAGTAGTGTATATCGGATCAGTGGTCAATGGCTTATCGGGGCAGATGGGGAAAAAGGGATTATACGGAAGCACTTTCTCGAGCCGGTCGCAGGTATTAGGCAAGAATACGGGGTTCATAGATACTCCGGGACCTGGGTTGCCGCAAATCTGAAGATCACACTACCAACACGAGAAACACACCCTCAGTTCCCACTTTAGGAGGCCGGTTTTACGCCAGAAGAAGTGTACGACCTCTTCTAGCCAAATGGATGGCACTTTTGCAGTCCTCCTGGCAAGCCCACTGCGACCGGGCGCTTCGGACCGCACAGCGACAGGCTATAGCGACACGAATTCCGTTAAGAGGACTGGAATAATTCCATAGATCCAGTTAAATTGCTCTGGGAACATATCACACCCATGATCACGCGGGAGAGGGGCAATCATATGTACACGTTCTATCAATGTGTACAGTTTCCGCTTAATTGCATTGAAATCCTACGCTGTCGACCTTTCAACTTTGTCTATCGAGTCGTTAATAAATAGTTTCACAAACGGACAATTCTGATTGGGGATGCAGCACATGTTTTCCCTCCCTTTGCCGGACAGGGGATTGGTAGCGGAGTGCGCGATGCAAACCAGCTGGCATGGCGACTCGCTCTCTTGTTGAAACATCCACATGCCTCACAGAAAGCATTGAACAGAATCCTTACAGAGTGGTCACTTGAACGGCAAAAGAGTGTGAATGATGCGGCATTGTTCTCAATGTTAAATAGGCGTTTGTGTAACAATGAGCTACTGTTGTGGACCTTTGTTGTCCTGTGGCTACTTACACGTATGAATTCTATTCCCTTCTGGCGCATTCTCACGGATCCCCTTGAGGTAAAAGAGCGGGAAGGCTTCACTATGGTTGAGAGAGGGTTCTCTCTTAGACAATACAACGGGGGAGCTCGACTAGCTCAAATTTACACTCAGTCGTCAAAACATACTTCGATTCTTACAGATTTTCTGCTTCGGCCAAAGCATAGTATCTTGACTCTTCTTGTCATTAGTGCCAGTGACTATACTAGACTTCTTGAAGAAGCACAGACGGCGATAGACGCAGCTAATATAAGCAAAATTGTTTTATCCGGGAATTCAATCGTTATTTTCAGTCCCTATCCCGTCGAACAGTTGAGCGTAGGTTTAACTTATAACTCGGAGGATGAAATGGAGGTCTTCTGGCCGGCTCCGCATCCTCAAGCGGAGGGAAATCTACAGCCAGGCTACGCACCACACGCATTCATTGATCGACTTGGGCGTTCAACAAAATTTGCTATTATACGCCCAGATTTCTATGCATATGCTTGCACTAGAGATTCAAGTGAGCTGGTGAAAGCTTTAGCTTTTCTGAAGGCCAGCTTGGAAGATTGAAATGGGAATACCTGGAATTGCGTTGTCTAAACCAGGAACTGGTCTACTTCTTAGACATAATCATGATCTGCATCGATGAACTTGTATCACAAATACTACTCTAGCCCTCTGCCCGTTTCAAAGCAAAATTTGGGAATCGTAGGTCTATCTAGCAATTGGAAGTCTCGTCAACAGTTATTGGAAGAACGAGCTTGCAATTCTCCGTCTTTATTCATGGTAATTCCAGCAGAGAACCTTTCACTGTCGGACATTCCGTGATCCTATCCCTTGCTGCAGCAGTTCTCGCCTATGCTAACGAATTCCAAGATTCGCACAAAGGCAAATTTCCATCGTATTGAACGTTAAATACTATGAGGCATTCAATTCCGCCAGCGTTGCGGACTGTGCTGCCGCCCAGAAAAGAATAGAGTTTTAAATATCTTGGTTCGCTGATCCAATTTGCCTGGTATCTGATTATTCACCCAGCATGCGAGCCCAACTTAGATCCCGGCTTTCCAACTTTTCTCGTGCTGAACGTCAACTGCTAGCCGAGACGTCAGCATCGAATTCATTTTATGGTATGAACCACTACAACTCGCAGTATACACGGGCAAGGGATACACCACCAACCAAAGAAGACCATGCAGGCAACGTAGAAGAGCTCCCACACAATAGCACCGGCAAGGAAATTGGATGCCTCTCTGGAGTTTCATGGCGCCGCTTCAGTTCAGAAAGTTGATGAGCTGGATCTGGGCTCCCTATAGCCGGCCTGTCTATATCACGGAGAACGGATGTCCCTGTCCTGGCGAGGATAGCATGATAGTAAAGAACGCCATCCAGGATAGTTTCCGGACCGACCATTTTGCATTGTACTTGAATGCCATTTCTCAGGCTATCTTTGAAGATGGCGTTCCTGTCAAGGGATACTTAGCATGGAGCTTGATAGACAACTACGGTATGTAAAGTGACCTCACGAAATCAAGAATCTCCCTACTTCTGTTTCAATCCCACGGTGAAAGGGAATCTAACGTAGCTATTTTTTTTAAAGAATGGTCTGCTGGTTACAGCATTCGCTTCGGCATCACGCATGTTAATTTAAATACCTTGGAACGCACTCCAAAAGCTTCTGTGAGATACCTGAGGAAACTTTTAGCAGACGACGAGCTGTGAAGCCAAAAGTTTAGGGCTTGAAGTTGAGAGACCTGGCCTTAATGGGAAGCTCTCCGAGTATGCACCTCTGTTGCGATTAAAAGGTGAAGGGCATGTAAATAACTTCGACTTGGGAGCAGTTCTATGGAAGCTGGTACTAATTTGAACCTAAGATGACTATGCGCGACGCTTTTGGATACATAAGAGATGGTGGAGGAAGGCGGCAAACCTTAGTGCTTGGACAAAAATGCAAATGTTCGCACGGGAGGCTTCCAGAATTGACCATCGGGATCCGCGAGCAGTCTCTACTTTCAATGGCAATTTACAAACGCCTCGCATCTACAATCATGAGTCTATTCGGGGGATTGGAGGAGTCAGGCGCGACGCTGACAGCAACACAATACTGAAATGGAGAGATGAGTGGCGCCGCACCTGCAACAACCAAGGCCAACAGAACCACATCTCGATCACCGGCACTCACAAGAACCAAGACCAACAGAATCAGGTCTCGATCCAAATAACCGAGTCGCGTCAAAATGCGCATAGAAACTGTTCAAATACATATTTCTCGTCCGGCGGTGGCAAGTTCCTCTTCACAAGCTCCCTCTATGGCACCGTTAACATAATAGCAGTGTTTTCCGATGATGGCGAAGTCGTATGTGATAATGAATTTGCGCTGAAGAAGTACTTACTAACAAAGGGAAAACTCCAATATGCAGCCACACTTTTCGAAATGAGTTCAGTCGCGGTGGATACGTTGTGTTGGAAGCGAATTATTTTTGTCACTAGATCCAGGAATGGGAATGGCTGCAATGAAGAACACGGCGAGTCTCATCATTATCTAGAGAATTAACAACAAATTATTGCAATTTTGACATCTATCGTATTCAGTGAAGTGTTGAGGAATATGAGATGGAGGTTAAGAAAAACTTGCATTTGGTCAAATGCGGTCAAGATGTTGAAAATAGATCGAATGGTCTAACTGCCACCAAGTTGTTAGCACTGCAAAAGTTTTCCTTTTCGCCACAAATCCATGAGAACAGATCTTCGATATGATACAAAGGCTTTGGATTAAAGTGGCAAAATGTGATCGGCTTATTGCCATTTCGAGCTACATCATCTTGACTTAAAAAAATGCAACGGGGTACAGGGCTTTGTGGGTGTCCATTTTTCTAGACAAAATTAATCTTCCATTTGGGTCTGAACAAAGTTGAGGCGAAGTTAACAGATTCTCGGTGGTGTGCTTTGTGTTTATATGGGTAGATAAACATCATCGATTCGTCCTATTCCAAGAATGTCTCGCTTTCTAAAACATCAAAATATACTTGTCCTGTGTGTGCTTGCATCCCACCAATGGCCTTTCGTCAAATTTCCCTAATCCCCAAGTAAGCCACCTCCACTCCATCGCCTCAGGATCTTTGATCGTACCCCTTCAACATTCCGAGATACTCACAAGGCCACGCAAACGAACAACGCCACTCCTGATTTTCATCCAACCTGCACGGACTGCTTTCTGCATCCCTAACACCCCAAAGATATCCTCCATACTTCCAAGTCGGTTCTCTGCCGCCGTTCGCAACAGTTAGCAAAATCGGAGAAGCCAACTTTGTATCAAATTGAAACTCAGTGTCAGCATCAACACGTGGTGCATATCCAGTTAATCCACACTGTGGGTTGAGAAGCCAAGCAGAAGCGGTGCCGCCTCTAGTGGTGATAGTGATCAACGTGCATTGTGAGTGTTCTTTGTCGTAGGGACTGGGTATGCAGCCGTCTGGTACGAGGATATTGCCGTCGAGATGGCTCTGTGGGACTGGGGATGAGGTGCTGAGGCTGAGGATGGTGAGAACTGCAGCGAAGATAGCGAGCCTCATGATTGTTGATTCTGTAGTATTGGGTTGTGGTTTGGTTGTTGTTTATCATTGTATTGAGAGTGTGGTTAGCTGGAATTTGAAGAAGATTGATGGAGATCGTGCGATTATGTAGAGAGTGGACTTCGAGGAACAGTAAAACCATTAATTCACCTGTAACCGAGGAGTCATAATCTGACCAATTTTGCTATAGCTAGATTGTTTTTGCAGACTCAGGATGTTTTCAATATACAATTGGACTATTCATCGTCAACTCATTTGAAGGCTCGCCTCTTTGTACCGAACATGAAATTGAAGTGCTGAACAATGAATGGTAACGAAACAACAGCATTGTTTTGCATGCCATTTATTTATTGTGATGAAGATTCCTGCACCTGTATGATTGCGTTTCTCTGAAATACTTGGATAAAGAAAAATATTACGCAGACGTCTTCGTGTGGTGGAGGAAAGAACCCGGATCATCTTCTTCGGTCGAATCACAGCACAATTTAGAAAGACCAAACGATTAAGATGATCTACAACAATTTAGAATTGACATCAAATCACAAAGATAGCCAAATTCTCAGATTCTGAGGAACAGAGAATAGAGAAGTGCACTGCTAGAATTACAATTTAACCTTCATAGATTTCCAATTCTGTAACACCTCTCAGCTTACTCAAAGTCAACCAGGGACAACTGCCGACTTCGCCACAAAAAGCCGTTCTTTTTTCATAAAAAGAGCTCCCATCAAAGACATGCCTCCAGAAAGTATGCTCAAGATGAAAACTTTTCTGACAGCCTGAGTGATGGCGTTAAATGCAAGCTCCGCCAACTCAGGAGAAAGTCGTTGCAGCACCCCACTTTGAGCACCAGACAATGCACTTCTTATTTCCGTGTCAGAAAAGCCTTCTGGCTGCAAAACCGCCTTCAAATTGCGGAAACCATAAGTTTGAAAGATCTGACCAGAGATCAGTAGCGACAAGAATACCCCGCCAACCTGAGCCAAGTTTTGCACTGATACGGCACTTCCAATGTCTTTAGCGGAGCCATTTTTAAGCGAGACTTTGATTGCAGCAATGGAAAATCCCGCGGCCATAGTGAGTCCTGCTCCAACGGCAAGAATAATGCTGTAACCGTAAATGTTGGCGATTGGCGTGTTCAAGTCGATAGTGAAAAGTAGCGAGGCTCCCGTTGTCATGAAGACTCCTGTGACAAGATACAAAACCCAACTATCTATGTTAGCAAATCACCATCTCTCTTTAATTGTCGTTTAGGGAGACTCTTACTAGAAACTAACATGCGGTAGCATGAAACCACTGAGTAAGTTGATGCTGATGAGAAACATCATGTAGGGCAAAAGCCGAACAGCCGCTTGGATTGCCCCATCCCCTCGTACAAATTGAAGGTACAATGGGAGATAGTACACAGGGATGTGCACATTGGTAACTGTACAAGCGGTCTGTAGAATAAGTAGAAGTTGTGTTCTTGAATGAAGAAGGTAGCCGGGAGGGAACAGTCGGCTATCAGGAGTTGTAAGAAAGTGGAAATTTTGCTGAACAACGAGGAGCGCAAGAAAAACTCTGTAACTTGTCAATAAGGGAAGATTCTTAATGGTGAGTAGCCTACCCAACGAGCACAATGAAAGCTATGGTTTTGCCATCGTTCCAAGACCATGAAATACCACCAAAGGTAAATGCCACCGCAAACGTGCAAATGACTGCTGCATTTAGGAATGCGCCAGTCCAATCCATCTTGATGAGTTTACGGAGAAACGGAGATTCGTCACTGGTCTTCACTTGCGGAAGATAGAATATATAGATAGGGGCACAAATTCCAGCCACGACCCTTGGAAAATCAGTATTGTATCAAGGTTTCATCATGATTGACTTACAGATTGATGTAGAATGCCCAACGCCACGTAGCGGAACTCTCAGCGAAAAGACCACCAATAATAGGTCCCAAAATCTATCGAGGTCAGATGCTTGCATAAGGAGATTGAAGACATGGGAGATTTGAACATACTGCTCCAAGTCCCCAAACGAACCCGATCCCTGACATGTATGCGGCACGTTCCTTCATCGATGTACAAACTGTGAAGTAACTGAGAATCCCAATATACATTCCAGAGCCACCGACGCCAGCAATAACTCGCCCCACGATCAAAGCGTTCATAGAGGGAGCAGCGCCGCAGATGGCGGACCCGATTTCAAATATGATAATGCTTGCTATTATAAGATATTTCATGTTGAAGAGAGAGAAAGCCGATCCACTGTCAACGATTGTCAATTAGATATATGGTAGAGGGCTAAGAGTGCTGCACATACAATGGAAGTATCACACACACCGATCCAAGGGGAAACCCGGTTCCGACCCATGTGAGTTGCTCTACATGACCTAGGGACTTCACCGTGGCTGCTTGAATGTCCGCCACAATAGTGGTGTCAAGTCCTATTGTACGTCAATGATAAGTATCTATGGAAGAAACAAACTGTTCTTTTACCATAGATAAAGCAACAAATGTACAGTCCAACACAAACCAAAACCCACTGCGAAGACGGTGTCAGCAGGTTTCGAAGGGTTATAAACAGTCAGCTTACCTTATAGCCATGGATTTTACGTGGTATTTCATCGCTGTTATTGTCACCGGAAACCTCTGTAGGCGTCGAAATACCTGGAGTAGTGTCCTCGTCGCGTTTCTTGGACAACTCATCAAGAGAGTGTGGAGGAGAATTGAGGGCACTTGGGTTATGCATCATGCGTCTTGTTATTAATGTAATGATGAGAATGAGTTGACAAACGAAACAAAAATAAGAGAAAATACTCTGGGAAAGTGCTGAATTCAGGAGAGAAGGGGGTGGTCGATTTAAATAGCAAACATACTGTGCCCTCGAATGGGGTAACAACAAAATTGTCGTCCATGATTTTTAAGATTGCTGCTTTGCAATCAGAATCAAAAGAATTACATTAAGCCCGAATCTATGACTTAAGCAGTTCTTTGAGATTCACTCGAAGAACTGCGAGGACGAGATATAAATCCAGAAGGAGTTTCGGAGTTCTTGGAAATATGCGCTAGTCCTGAAGGAGATCGGAGTTTCGGAGTCCCAAAGGGGATAACCAGCTCCTTCTGATCATGAAACCTCCATCTTTACAATTACATGTGCATCCCTTTCAATATCATGGAGAGAGACTCGTTCCGGAGTCCAAACTCAGAATTCCGATGAAAACATATTCATAAAATGTTCACAACATTTGCTCTTCCGATGGCTGGTGGTGTGGAAAACACCCAAACTCTCACAGCCAAAAGACAGAAGCGAAAGCAGGTGTCAAGAGCCTGCAATGTCTGTCGTGTCAGTCGAATCAAATGTGGCGATACGGTCCCATGTTTTAATTGTACGGCAAGAGGTGTGGAATGTAGCAAAAGTGATCTGAGGAGCTCAACGGTGGCATCTTCGACTTCTCGGTAGGTTACAAATCATTACAAATGCGATGCCATCCACGAGAAACTTAGTTAATACTTTAATAGAGAATTCGATCAGCTACTGCAGAAGAGTTTTCATTGTAGAACTCCATGCTCGTTGCAATCTGAAAGCAATACTCCAATTGACTCTCCCTCTGCTGCCAGCAATGATGAAGACTCGAAGACGTACGAGTGGAAAGGCGTACGAGTCACCACCCACTCCAACTCATCTGGAAGTTCTTCGTACTTTGGCCCGGCTTCTACTTTCGCCTTTATGGAAGAATCACTACCTTCCTGAATTCTGCTCTGGACAAGCAGGTAGAAACCAAACAACTTTGCCCTGAACCCGAACAAACCAGATTACCGGCATCAACAACTCATCACCTGACAATGCAACGACACAAGGAAGAATTATTTCTGAATCTTGTTTGGCAGAGTTATCCGAACTTGGTGCCAAGTCTTTCTGAAGCCGAATTTGGCAAGCTTTACGCGTCACTTTGGCTTGGAGATGTGCGCTTGCCATCACCCTTGGTGGATGTATTGTTAGCTCTGTCTATCCAATACGGACGAAGTTTCATGCCGGATGAAAACGGGGATGATAATGCAAGCTGGTTCTACTTTGAAAGATGTCGACAGCAGTTACTGTCGGATATTTGGGGATATTCATCCATCGACGCCGTGCAGGCCTACATTTTTATGGTCATCTACCTGAGAAATTCTGCACAATTCGCTGCTGCTCGGTCTACCATAGCGCTGGGCGTCAATGTAGCCTACAATTTGGGATTACATTCAAATGAAAAAATGTCTGGTTACAATCGTGGGGGATTGGAAAACCGAATCTGGCGTAGCCTTTTTGTGCTGGATATGAAATTGAGCATAGAGCTGGATCTGCCACCACTCATAATCTCTCCCAAATCTTCTGCCAGGAACGAACAGTCGTCAGCGCTCCCACCAACACCCCAATCAACTTCACTGGAACCCATTTCAGAGTTTGATTTTGCAGAGGAAGAAGCAAAACTTTTGGATGCTGCACGAACAGCGCACAATCGGTTTTTTTCATACAAACTATCAACAGAGGATATATACAGAAATTCAAAAGAGCTAGAGCGTACTGCTGAATTGATGGAACAATGCTTAGTGCCAGTTCATGCATTCTATAACCAAATACCCGATGGCTTGAAGATCAACCATAAAGCGGGAGTCCCACTTTGTGTCTCTCCAGCCCCATGGCTCTGAATACATGCTTAACGCTTGGTACTCAGCTACAACAGTTGTGCCTGAAACTGGAATACCATCAGATCTGCTTATCCTTCTACCGATTGTTCATTCACTTCGTTCCACATTCGAACACAAGCAGCCCCATGGCCGACAGCAATGCATCTGCGGCATTGAACCACTCCATCGCCATCACGAAAATCATCCATACCACAGTTAACAATAGTGTTACACTAAATGGGTTCCATCCTGCTTATCATTATCAGTGGTCTGCTGCTTTGACTATCATGGCTTACATCTTCGCTTATCCCGTCTGCACACCCACTCCAGCAGCAAGAGAGGCTTTGCCTTTGACGATGGAAGTGTTTGAGAAGTTGGGAAAGGATATTCCCATTGCTCTTCGCGCTTTAGCTATTCTAAAGCGTCTAGATCTGAACGCCAAATCAGTTATGACAAGCTTCCGAAGGGCTCTTGCATCCTTTGGAGGACCATCTCAACCTCAGACCTCACGCATGCTCTCAACACCCCACGAGGAGAAGAGGGACTTGATCCGCTGTGGCCAGAAGGTGGTCAATTCGAGTCTGATATGTGGACGGATTTCATGAATGGGCTTGATTCTGGTGAATTCTTTTTGGATCATACGGAAGTTAATTGAAACGATTTTGACGAGGAGGAAGAGTGGAATTTCGAGTCCCTCTGTAGAAAACCCGGATGTTGGAAGACAGACGGCTCGTATATCATGAATAAAATCATCGCAATTGAACGGAATCCTAACATCAAAAACTTTAATGGCTTCCGCATTATACCCATGATTAAAAGCCCGACCCGACAGAGTTTTAGCATGAGATAATAGCACTATATAGCACACAATTTAAAGTCCGAAGTCCGAAGTAACGACACTCCCACCACGCACCATTTTTATCATTCGCCCAAATAGGAAATCTTATCGGCCGAAGATCCTTCCCTATCCGGTAATTTTGAACATACCTCGCCCGAAACCCCAACCCCTCACCTATACTATCTAGTAGTCATTGATCATGGTGAAGCAGATTTCAGTTATGTCCGAGTGGCATTTAGAAGTATAAAGGTTCTAGAAATTCCTCCCATTTCTAACGGATTCTTGGGAACCAAACCTTCATCAACAGCTTAAAACCAAGACTGCACATTCACCACATCACTTCAAAATGTCTTCCAACACAATCCTCCTTATCACAGGTGCCAACACCGGCATTGGTTACGAAACCGTCAAGTCACTCCTTCAATCTTCTACAACGTACACACTCCTTCTCTCCGGTCGCTCTATCGACAAAGCCAATTCCGCAGCCGAAGAATTGAGAAAAGAATTCCCTCAGAGCCCAAGCACACTCACAACACTTCAACTCGACATTGAGGATGATGACTCCATCAATAAAGCTTTCGAGCTTGTGGAGAAGGACTACGGACGCCTTGACGTATTGATCAACAATGCTGGTTCGTTTCCTATCTTCTCCTCTCCCCGTTGATATCCCACCTCACTTGTCTATAAATCAATGCAATTCTATGATCGACTGACGCAAAAAAAAAAAAACAGGAGCATCATTTGACAGTCAACCCCTGTCTCCACGCATGCTATGGAGTAAGACCTGGGATTTAAATGTTGCGAGTACTCACGTTCTAACCTACACCTTTGCACCCCTCCTCATCAAATCCACAACTGGCCGCCTAATTTTCCTCACCTCTGGTCTCGCCAATCTAACCGAAGCCCTCGACCCAAGCCTGTCAGTTAATCAACCGGCAGCAGCAGGTTGGCCCAAACAACCAACGCAGATGGGACCGCTGGCATATAGAAGCTCGAAAACCGGCTTGAATATGTTGATGAAGCAGTGGCAGAGAATGTTGACTGCGGATGGGGTAAAGGTGTGGAGTATAAGCCCGGGATTTTTGGCAACGGGTTTGGGCGGGAATAAAGAGGCTTTGAAGAAGGCAGGAGCAGGTGATCCGGCGACGGGGGGGAGATTGATTAGAGGTGTTGTTGAGGGAGAGAGGGATGCGGATGTTGGGTTGGTGGTTACTCAAGGGAGAGTTCAGCCTTTTTAGACGAGTTGTAGGCTTGTGAATCACCCTCGTTTTGATTTTCTTCTCATGGGTACGAGAGATATTAAATCTTTATTTGCAAATTATATCTGTTCTTCAGCATGTGTGACGTCTTTGTGATTTTGTTGCTCTAGGTGGTTGGTTGCCAATCTTTAGCGAGTTTGACGCTAAATCACGGCCATTTTGGGGTCGCGAGGTCTTGGCTCCGGACTTTGATCCTTCACTTTCGCAACGACGCAGGTCGACCACCTTCAATTCACAGCAGACAATCCAAACCATCGACATCTTCCCAGCAAATGCGTCTCTTAAATAAGTCTCTCGTTTCCAAGTAATCGAATGCTCACCTCCTCAAATAGGTGATCTAAAATGTCTGAACTTGCTCAATTCACGACCAAATTCCGAATTCAGAAGACTTCGAATTCCACTGCACCAGAAAAGGCAGCAACTAAACGAGTTCGTCTAGCCTGCGTTCCATGTCAGAAATCCAAGCTGAAATGTGATCGAGCCGAACCATGCGGGAGTTGTGTAAAACGTGATGCGGATGGTGCTGGTGCGGCCTGCACATACCAATCGCCACGACCTCAAATTGGAGTCAAAGTGAACGTCGTAGCGGAGGATCGATTGAAGCATCTTGAGGCTATGGTGAATCAATTGATGGAATCTCAACGAAGAGACAATCATATCAGGGTCTTCCCAGCTGTTACTTTGCAATCATCTGAGAGTGTTCCACTGGTTGAAGCCGGCGATGGTACGATTGACTCGACAAATCTGCCAACTTATGTAGGATCAACGCATTGGTCGGCAATTCTGGACGATATTCAAGAACTCAAATTATCATTGGGAGAAGGAGGACGAGGCCAGCAAGGGCCAGCAATCGAATTGTCCGCCCACACTACCGTTGCAGTCCTAGATTCAACCTTCCCAAACGAATTGATTTTCGGCTCAGCAGATCAATTCTGCCTCCAAGACATCATAACGCAGTATCTCCCGTCCAAGATTCAAATTGATAGACTCCTTGCAACCTTTTTTACCGGTAGAACATACATATTACCATTTATCCACGCATACCAGTTCCAGCGGCAGTACAAGAAATTCTGGGAGAACGCGTCTGGCGTGAATCCACTCTGGCTGTCCATCCTACTCTCCCTTTGCTGTATGGGCTCGCTGGTAGGTGAGGTGGCATCAAACCCCAGCGATAAGATAGAAAACGATTTCTCAAGCCTCCACACCGGCGCGGCCAAGTGTTTAGTACTTGGAAAGTACCACCGTCCTCAAAAGTTCGCCCTCGAAGCCCTCGGCTTATATTGTCATTGCAAGAACCTGAAAACCCTAGATCCCTCGAGAGAAGTGGGAGCAATAGTAAGCATGCTCGTGCGTATGGCTTATGAGATGGGATACCACCGCGATCCCAGCACTCTCGGCTCCTTCACAGTCTTCGAAGGCGAAATGCGACGTCGCCTTTGGGCGTCATGTCATCAGATGGATACCATGATCTCCTTCCAACTCGGTCTCCCAAGTAGCATCAATCTCGAAACATGCGACACGCAGTCACCCCGCCATCTGGTGGATTCAGATTTCGATGAAGATTGTCAAGTCCTGCCGCCGTCTCGATCGGAGAATGAGGCGACGAGACTTCTCTGGTTCATTGTAAAGGAACGACAGATGGTATCGTTCAGCAAAGTCTGCCGCGATGCACTCTCACTCCACGAGAAGACGGACGAGGAAATCATGCAGCTTGACAGAGAGGTCCGCGAGATGCAAGCGAGCATTCCAGAGATTCTCCGTGCAAATCCATTGGCGGACTCACTTGCCGATCCGGCATTTCTGATTGTAACAAGATTATACGTGGACTTCATCTCATTGAAAAGTCTTTGTGTGCTTCATCGTAAGTATATGGCTCGAGGGAACGTCTGGAGCACGAAGTGTTGTATTGAAGCGGGGACGACGTTGGTAGCGAAGTTTGTGGAGATGTATGATGAGTTCCTGCCTGGTGGGCAATTATCTGGCAATCGTTGGATGCTGACGAATTTTACGTTCAATGATTTCATGATGGGTACCATGTTGCTATGCTTGATTGTGCATACGAGATGGAAGAAGAAGATGCCGGATGAGGTTATTGATGCTGCGGTGGAGCGGCAGGTACTCAAATTGTTGGAACGGTCATATGATATCTGTGTTGAGCAGTCTGTGGCAAGTAGAGATGCGAAGCGGGTTTCGAGCGCAATTTTGCATACGCTGAACCGATCCAAGACGGAAGTGAATATCAGTAACGAGGAAATGCCCGTGGTTATTGATCCGTCAAACCTGCTGTTGCCGCCATGGTACGGGTATTTGCAGGGTGACGAAGCAGCATTTGGATTGCTGGATCCGTACAATTTTGGGGATGGTGGGGATGAGACTTTGGATTGGAGTATTTTCCATCCTAGAGTTGGACTTGGTGGTTGACTCAGATCATGCCCGGGCTTGGAACACCGGTCGATAACAGAGGTCTTTGGCAATCAACTGGTTTGCAGCTCAGGAGTCTCCTTGCAGCTGAAGTGCAACCGTGGTTGGGTAACTTGGAGAGAAGAAATGGAAACGGACGCTATAGCTGTGTATGGCGTTCGATTCGGAGAACAGCATAATGGGATATAATACCTCGGGCATATCCATCATGGATATTTCCCAGATTTGAACACTTGTTTCTCCAGGGGCTAGCTTCTAAGGAATCACCATTGTCTCACTTGACATAAAGGCGAAAGTCCTTGCAGTATTATCCCGCGGAGTTTTGTTTGTTGAAGTGACTTCAAAGGCCTCAATAATGAGACAACCAACCATATCTCCCGGCAGCACCTAAGAATGCACACTCACTCGTGACCACGCCCAATGATGCAGGAACAGCGCGTCGGGACATAGTCTCAAATCCCGAGGTCAAAAGACCGAAGTACTCCAGTACTGTGCAGCAGCTGCTGCTGCAAGCTTGCAAACATTCACACGCCTCCTTTTTCTGAAAAGAAATGAAGCAAAGGGTAGAATGGTAAGCTGCATCACGGCGAGTCCGAAGTGTCGCGCCAAAAGCATCTCGTGGCGTCGATGAACGTTGCCCGTCACTCCAACTAGAATGCAATAGCGTCGTGTGTTGGACTTCTAGAAGACTGCCTGATTGGGGATGGGCTGTGATGATCGAGATAGACTTCTAAACTCTGCTCCAATGATGCAATGACGAATTTGATTATTGGACGCTTGGAGGCGCGGTCGTTGGGAGGCGCAACAGTGGCAGACTGGCAGAGGGGGCTGAAACCTGCGTAGTTGGAGAGAAGGCCGGCGAAGGAAGCGGTCTCACTCATTGCCCACTGGACTAGCCAACCTTCTCAACTTTCGACAGATCAACAGACACAGAGAAGGCTGTTGCAATGCAAGTGCTACTCATAGTAGGGTGTGAAGCGGAGGAGTGCCTGGATGTGTGTTGAGATCAGCCTCCTCAGGGAGGCGAGGAGGGTTGAAGGACCTATCGGTAGTAGAAAGGGGGCATGAGGTTCGGTAGTTGGTTGGTTCGGAGAGGTGAGGACAAGCTTTTGGGGGTGGTGGAGGCCGCACATCAGATAAAGATAGTGGGAAAATGGGCCACCGATGTGCAAACAGGTCCGAGGTCTGGGTATAAATGTGTAGCATATGGTTCAGGGTGGTGGTGGTGCTGGTGGTGGTGGTAGTGGCTGCAAGTGTGACTTCTCTTTGTTCGCGATGCTGATGTTTCCAGAGGAAGTAGGTATTTACCTACCTTGGTAGTTGATATGGTCAAATGTGACTTGCACTGATCATCCATCGAGAACTCTGCCCCCAGTAATCATAATCTCGGTCTTACGGCGGCTGACATGCTCATCCTCGGTGATACTTTTGATGGAAGGATAGGAACAGCAACAGTCTGTACCTAACAGGAACAGTACATACCCAGCAAAATACCCCATCCTATCGACTTATTATTCTGGATTCGGCGATTAGTCCGATTGATTGGCAATGGAATTCGCGTGCGTGGATAAGCCAGCACATGGCGACATTACTGGCAGGTCGAGATGCAATCAGAATCCGACAGACAGGGGGGGGACACAGAGATGGACAGTGGACCGGCACAAAGGCGGAAGGTAATACGGAGCAAAATAGAGGGGGATGAGTAGGGAGCCCTGGTCGAGCGAGAGTTGTCATACATAGAGTACTTGACATTTAATAATGTGTACCAAGGTAGGTGGGTGAGGTATCTAGGTATCTATCTATCTATCTACCTATTCTACCTTTCCATCTATCTATTAATCATATCCCGCGGATCCTTCCTTGATCGCTGGGACAGCAAATAGAATATGCAATCTTAATATATACTGTGACTGTGTTATGTCGGACTTTGTCAACGTGCCCAAATCGCGGACCTTCCCAATAGAGCTGGTGGAGAGAACGCCATTCGGGTGCTCACTTTGCTGAGGCTGCGATGATGCTTGAAGGCAAGTGGAAAGGGGAATTAACTATGAGTATTGGCGTTACTGCAAGCTGCACGTTTGCAGTGGCGAGAACACAATAGCATTCATTCACTTCACTTTTGCTTTTGCGGGAGGCAGATTCTATGTCTACTACTGTACCTACCTAACTTACCGTAGATCTCTAGGTATAAAGTATATAACATCAGTCAACGGGGCAGGCTGGAGGAGAGGGAAAGGGCAGAAATACGAGATACCAAGTCCTAGAGTCGTCATCTTCAAAGGCCGATCCTCCACTAAATCTCTTCGATTATTGTTCTAGCTGCCTTCGATTTCGTGTTCTCCTGGCCTTCGACTGCGTGTTCGAGAAGCATTCTCGCTCTCACTCCACCGGCTAGCGGCGCGGCGGGCCTCTCCTTGGCCAATAGATTGAAAGACTTAGAGAGGAGGAACCCTCACTACGGAGTAGGTGCTGCCTACTACTTGGGGGATCAACAGGGAGAGGAGAGAGCGCGAGCCAGCGAGAGAGAAATACTAATCGCTGACATTTATTAATTCTCACAATAGTTGACAGACACACAATTCACCACCTTCTCTTCCACTCTCTCTCTCTCTCTCTCTCTGTCCCTCGACCTACACCACCATACCACAATCTACACCATCTAGGTCTATACCTCTCTACCTCCTCCTCCTCATCACTACGCCCTTTTTACACTTCACTCGTCCTCCCACATCTCCGACGCCTTCGGCCCCTTCTTCTTCTTTTTCTACGGTAGTACTCTTCAGCACACCACACAACTCCCGCACACACACACACCCCCCGTTCCCCCAACACACCAACCAATTGACGGCCAGCCAGCCAGCCTTCACTCGTGCGCTGATCGTCTTCGATTGACCTCGACCTCGAGCCTTCGAACCTTCGAAACCTTCGAAAGTCGTGAATCTCGAACGACCTCATTATTCCCCCCTCCTCCTCCACTACCTCCACCACCTCGACCTCGACCTCTCCTCCACCTCTACATCTCCCCGCCTCGCTCTCTCTCAATTCTCAATCACGACGTCAACGTCGTCTCCTCCAAACTCGCCCATCTCGACGCCCGGCCACCTCGCACCAACACCACGCAGCTCTCCCTCCTCCTTCCGTGGTAGCGCAACACAGATCCGACTCGACCACCACCACCCGTCACCTTCTCTGCCTATGCCGCCAGTGTCACTACGACTGTATCGCCAGGAATCTCCCAATTCCACGCCGCCAACCCTCCTGTCCGACTGCGTCGTGCGCATTGGATTGTGAGAGCCAGCCTCCAGACCACGAGAGCGACATCGAGAGCAACGCCATCGCAGACCATCCTCGACCTTTCCGACGTCGATCCCGTCGGGCAATCGTCGATCCACCACATTCCTTTACCACCCAGTTTCGAGTCGTCGACCATCAACCTTCATCAATTGCGACCTGTGCCTGCACCCTCGCCCTTGCCCTCCACAACAAAGAATACCGACGACGCCTGTCCCTTGTTCATTCATCAATCTGACTCGTCTGAAAAGCGTGGCACGCTCGAGCCAACTTGGTGCGACCGGTAATTCAGCTCGAAATACATCATACCCCCAGGGACATTCACGACAAGACGGCATATCTGCGGCCTTCAGCCTCCTCGAGCTCGCGGCGGTGGGGAAAGAATATCGCTTCTCCGTTCGACGGTGCGCGACCCAGCCATGGACTACGCCGCATGCAATGTGGTGTACGTGGATCGCACTGCACGAGAGGATAAGTTGGCAAAGAGGAAGGACTCGATTTCCGCAAACTCGATAGAGAATCACGTTGGCGATGGAGAGGTAGCGCCGGTGATCACGAACCCTACAGCTTGCGATATCAATTTACGGACGCTGCTGGACACCTTCAGTGAAGGCAAGTTCTTGTCTTTGCTCCAACCTATATTCAAACTAACAGTCTACAGTCCACATTTGCACAACAGGCAAGGCTTGTATAGCCAAGCTCTCCGAGCTGAATCAATCCTCCATTGTTGAGCTAATACCTACCCTCGTCCTTATCGATATTCCATACGATGATTCGCTCCTTGCAAGACCTGTCCGAGAAATTCGGACTCCCTCCCCCAATTCGAAACAAACAGATGGCATTCTCGAGAATGAGCCGGAAGATGCATACGGCCTGAAGCTGCTGCAGTGGATCGCTTCGGAAATCCAATATCAGAGTCTGTCAAGATTGATTGTGCCCGTGGCGATGTGTGCGCCTCCAGAACACAGGAAGCTCTCGGTCACCAGAGGACGAAATAGCTCGAGAACAGACAGCGTGCCGGAAGAGAGCTTGGCCCCAATATCAAAGCGGCGGACAGGATTCAGCACTCCGGTGGATCAGGCAAGGACAATCAAGTATCTGGACATAGGAGCTGTGGATGTTTTAACGAGTCCTCTTCTGCAGGAGAGATTACCTAGCCTGGCAGTTCACGCATACAGGGCCCACAAGGATGCCTCGAAAGAGCAAAGGGCTTTGTTGGAGATCAAGAGGGGAAGAAAGCGATCTTGGGTAGGTGTAGATGATCAAAAACCTTACGCCTATTTACGGGAAGCTATGGTCTCTGGACTCATGGATGGAATCTGTAAGCTGGGGGTGATGAGGAGCCCTTCGTTCATGTAAGGATATCGGTGGACTCGCAGCGCCGGGAAAAGATATCTGCAGCCGTCGGATCCTGGCATTTTTCCGCCCACGATTTCACTGATGACGAACTATTACATGCGGCCTTGATCATGTTACAACATGCACTCTCTATGCCAGAATTAGAGCACTGGCGGATATCGACAGGTAAGGAGCAGCCGCCAGCACTTCTGGCTATGTCTCAGATGATGTACCATTCCGTATGCTGATACCCGATATGCAGAAAACCTCACAGCCTTCTTGCTGGCCAGCCGATCTGCATACAATGCCTTTGTGCCATACCACAACTTCCGACACGTCGTAGATGTTTTGCAGGCTACCTTCCACTTCTTGGTGCAACTCGGCAGACTTCCGACTTATCCAAGCATTGAGCCCTCTGCAATTGTGTCGAGCCCTATTGCGGCCCTGGTTCGACCTTTCGATGCGCTTACATTGCTAATCACGGCGATTGGGCACGATGTCGGCCATCCTGGTGTCAACAATGCATTCTTGATCACGTTGAATGCTCCTCTTGCACAGCTCTACAACGACAGATCCGTTCTCGAATCTTTCCATTGTGCAGCGTACTCCCAAATTCTTCGCCGTTATTGGCCCACGGCTTTCCAGGGCGTAGAGATGAGGCAGCTGATGATCAATTCTATCTTGGCTACCGACATGGGACTGCACTTTGATTATATGAAGAGAATGGGTAATCTGGAGGAGAAGTTCTTTGAAAATGGAAGAGTGACAGATGGATGGAATGGTCGCTTAATGGAAGAGCACAGGACCCTTGTTTGTTCATTGTTAATCAAGTGTGCTGATATCAGCAACGTAGTATGTAATCCGAAATCCTTTGGGGCTAAATCTAACTTGGGTAGGCACGAAAACACGAAGTGGCAGCACAATGGACGATGATCCTCACCGATGAATTTGCTCGCCAAGCAACGATGGAAAAAGATCTAGGTATTCCTTCAGCTCTCTTCGCCGCTCCGGTCCGTGAAATCGTGGAGCTCGCTAAATCACAAATCAACTTCATGAACATGTTTGCCATTCCACTGTTCCAGGGGTCACCAACGTCATGCCAGCCATGAAATTCTGTGTCGACGAACTGCATCGAAATATCGCTTGCTGGAACGACAAAATTTCTGACGAACAAGCCAGAAAGAGGCAGTATAGCGATGATTCGGTATTGCTGGATGGCATGTTCTCCCCAAGATCGATGAGCCTGGCGAACCCTTCCGATGTAGGTCCCCAGAAGGTAGGTAGCGGCTCGTCACTGTCACCGGATATGGACTTGAGAAAAGCCCTGCTCTCCAAGAGCCCGTTCGCCCCAAGGCACAACAACTCCGTCGACGAGCCTTCCAAGGAACAGCACTTTACCTCAAACCCAGAACTTTCAACCAGCCCAATTGCGCTAGAGCCAGATGAATCTTTGCATCCCTCTCCCAACGAGTCAGTTGCCGATCCTGCTTCACGGCGATCCTCGAAGCCAAGCCAACTTCAGCTAAGTTATGCTACAGGAAGCGTACCGGGCGTTCTGGATAACCAACCCTCGCCACCTGGCACTGGATCCCTCCCAAACGGCATCGAGGCACACGACATGACGGTGACGCCATCCTTGGTCACAGATCCAGTCATCTCCCCTCCCACTCCTGCAGATAAGCCAAAGACTTCCACATCTGAACCACAACGGACCAGCGACACAACGGAGAGTACTACCTCCACCGGAGATTGGGGTAGTCAGGCTACAAGTGCAACGACGGGGAAAATGCCACAGAGTCCCAGTACCAAAGGAACCAGCGTTGCAAGCAGGGAAAGTGATGAGCGGCCAACACCAAAGGGTCAAAGTGTTGCCAGCAGTCCAAATGATAGTCGGGCCAGCAATTCAGAGCTGATGCTGGACGGCACAACGGACGGAAAAGTTGGTATCGACGGAAAACCTCTCATGACCGGGAAGGTCCATCTTCTGAAGAAGAGGTCGAGTCGGTTTCGAATGAACATGAACTTCTGGAAGAGAAACAAGAGTTCCAGCCCGCCTGTCCCAACTTTGGGTAGACACCAGAGCCATGACGAAGTGCGGTGACACCGGAATGCGATGGCGATTGATGAGCAAGCTATCGTCTTGCATCGGAACGAAAGGAGGTGAAATATGCTTTTATTGTAGGACTATTTCCGGTTGTACATTTTCGGGGTCAATGGGTTGACTTTCTGTTTTCCCACTCATTCTTTCACTTGCAACGAAAAACAATGAGGACTGCGAAAATTCTCGGTTGTTTGCTCGTTACATAAGTGAAATTGATTGGTGGTTTGATTGATCGATATGGGACATCGACGGATCGATGGATGAGGGATGAATGGAATGGGAAGAGCGTTTTATATCACATCATTCATGCTGGTTGTTAGTTTGATGATTCTTGGGTGGGGCGTTTCTGGAGTTGCTATCTGTCTGGGTGGAAATGCAATAGGGGAGTGGGAGCGGGACGTGGGAAGCGGGGGGGAGTTTTTATATATACCTTCACTTTGATTGTTGTGTGGATGAATGGATGGAGCGAGCGAGCGAGCGGGTTGGTGAGAAGAAGCGTAAATTATGATTATGATAAGTAAGGAGCGTTGGGGTGGATGTGTTGTATAGATCAAAACAAGATGAATGGGAAGAGACGTGGGACGTGGGCGAATGGATGTGTATACAGATCATGATGGAGCGGACCAAAATCTCAAGCAAGCAAGCCCATTTTCGCGTGAAATGGAGCAACAATAAATTACATCGTTGAAAATCTTTATCAGTTTTGTTGATGTATTGGGCATTGCGATGTTTTCAGGTTTAGTTGAATTGTCTATTGTTTTTCTCCAGGAAGATGGTTGGATGCTTAACCTCGAACTTAACTAATACTAGCCCTCAAA
This sequence comes from Tetracladium setigerum, assembly GCA_031472005.1. Taxonomy (NCBI): domain Eukaryota; kingdom Fungi; phylum Ascomycota; class Leotiomycetes; order Helotiales; genus Tetracladium; species Tetracladium setigerum. The sequence goes on from PZJY01000012.1 coordinate 38,239, forward strand.
CTTAAATTCCTAATTGATCAAATAGAAAGTGGGCGACTCGGCCAATTTACTTTTTGTGGCCTACCTTACCTACTACTCTTATCTTTCTCTCCTGATCTCATACATGGCTCTTTATTATCTTTCATTATCAATTTGTTATAGTTCTTTTAGTTGCAAGTCCTTTTTGAGAGTTCTTGGCCTTTTTGTGGAACGACGCATAATCTAGAATATTTCTAAATTTCCAGGCCTCGAAGAGCACATTTTCTTCATCTTCTTCGGAGTATGAATGATAGGCTTGCTTGCTTTTTAGTGCTTTTATTCTTTGTGCTTGTAGTAGAACAGAAAACTTTGGGAAGGAAGACTTTAGAAGAGAAATGATCTAGTTTTTTTTTGGAGGGTTGTTGCAGGTTATCTTCGCTCATTAATGAGAATTGAGAAATGAAATATTTGTGCCATCAAGTGTGGTTGCTGAGTATTCATTATGTTAGATTTATTTGCGAGGGGATGAATTGGTACCGTCGGTCAGTGTTTATACACACTCAGGTTTGCGTCTGCTTCTTGCGCTATTAGAACTAATTGGTATATGTTTTAGATTTACTCGATACTCTCGTTGCGAATTCAAAGAAATCATCTGAAAGAAAGTAGGCAATCTCAAAGAGTTTTTGACGAGGATTCAAATTTTTGTAGCATGTAGAGAACGAACCCAAGCTTTGGAAGAGCCCCACATGAGAAGAACGAGAGATATTTCCCTATTCAAGGCTCTGGGTTTAGTTTTGCTTCGAGTTCCACTAAATTTACCTGCAGCCTCAAAGTTGGCTCCCAAACTTTTGGTCATACAATCTACATCCAACACCCTTGCCATTATTCTTTCTTTAAAACCAACCCCCCTCTCCACCATCACTAGCTTTACCGCCTTCAACAAGCCTACTCCTCCCCTCCACTCCCGCTTCAGCCAATCTAACCTTCATAGTTCCCGCCACCTGCTCCATCTCAAACAAACCCTCCAACTCCCCTGCGATAGTACCATCAACTAATCCACTCATCTCTGGGCCATGGAATAACGCAGCTACTAAACTTGATTTCCAGATCTTGGCATGTGAGAATTTGTTGGAGAGGGAGATCCAGAGGAAGAATATGAGGCCGAGGGCTTCAACGGTCAGGGGAAGGATGAGCCAATACCAGTTTACCCGGACTAGACTGGAGGGGCGGGGAGAAGATTAGCGTGGTTCAAAATGTTTGTATTATTGGGGGTGTAAAATAAGGAATTGAGAGTGACTGGTTACGGACATGACATTCTCCCATGATGTTCCTAGGACTGTAGTCTTGTTGTCGCAGATCGTTCTGATTCCTCTTCCCATGGATATTGCAAGGTTCTCAACCATGGAATTGATATTTTCAAGGCCCTGCATTGTAGCTTAAGCAACAGCACTTGGAGTGTCGAATGATAGAAAGATTGAAAGAACGTACCAGCTCAGTAAGGGTCACTTCTTCACGACGATCAAATTCGAAGATCTGGCCCAGGCACGTCGGGTAACCAGTAAGTATAGATATGGGAGGATACTGAGTGCCATTTGCCGATTTAAGCTCATCAAATACAAACTTGTCCGCGAATGATCTCTGTGTGTTTTCAGGATCTGAGTAACCAAATTCCAGGTGGCTCTCCTGAAACTCCTCGATGACGGTCTCATTATAGACACCATCCAGAAACTTAGCCTCAATTAACTGGACGCAAATGTTAAGATTGCATTCAAGGGCAGAAACGGGTTCATCAGTTGAACCCTCTAGCACAGCAAAGGTCATCGCGGTGGCGTTGTTTGTTGGGAGTCGGGTCGACTCGTCTCTGCCATGTAAGGGATTGGTGTTGTTATTTGTTATGCCGATAGCAAAGGAAGAAAAATATGTGTCCAGAGAAGGTCCTCCAGGTAGCTCAGCGATGATGGCACTACTATGCGAGGAGTTTGTAAGCACCAAGCTTTCTGTAACATCGTAGCATTTGCTGCAGATAGAGAGCGTCGTAAACGGTGCCCAGGTACAATTGCCTGTAGGGCATGTCATGAGAGTGCTTGGGGAGTTGTGGATCGGTTAAATGTCCCATAAACAGCATTGTAGTAGCCTCCGCGAAGGAAGGAGGGAACAATGTTCTCTATCAAGTATCAGCAGGGCATAACGGGTGGGCACAGGGAATTACAAACGGCCTTTCTTGACACTTCCACTGATTGAGGTGTCCGAACAAAGATTGCGCATATCGCTGTCTACGCTATATGTCGAGATGGAAGTAGCTTGATCTTGCAAGGTCTCGATCCCCCAACCGAAGTGAATAACGCTTGTTGTGCAAATGGTGCTGCCGCAAAAATAACAATCGTGATTATTGATCCCAAAGTCCCGAGTATTCTATGTTTCAAAATTAGTGGACAAATTCCTAATGCCTATGTTCATCCCGGCAACTTGCCCTCCTGTAAAAGTAAAGATTGCACACACGCTTCCCCATATACCCCGACTAGCTCGATCCAGTCCATCCAAATCCATGATGGAGACTTCTCCACGTCGGGCGAGAAGCCATTTGAGCTGTCCCAGTCCATTGGAGACAGGTACGGTCAATGCAGCTCCCATAACCATCATGCATACCGAAATAAACGCGTTCAGAGTGAGTGAATATGGCCACTCCGGAGCTGGTTTCCCATCGTAATGATACAAAGCGAAGGTGGTCGTGCTCATTGCGGCTAAGCTGACGACGATACTCAATACCTCAAAAGCCCAGGTATCACTTTCAACACGGTATAAGTCGTTGACAGCGGCTGTAAAGGAAGAAACGAAGGAGGGTGGCACATCTTGACCAGAAGACGACTTCGAACTAGTGGTTTTGGTTGACGAGTTTGTTCTTCGAGTTTGAGGAAACTTGAGTTCAGTGAATTGCTGAGCTGGCTCCTTCGTCACAGACGAAGAACGGTATGAGAAGGACATATGAAATAGAGACCGACAAGATACTGTAGAAGAAAGATGAAGTTTTTGAAGATTAAGAGAAGAGAAGGGAAGAAAGAACGTTGCACAAATACTTCAGCATTGATGCATTGGTGAAATACTAACTCTATCCAAGCTGTTGGTTTTTGAGGTACATTCAATCAAACCTGTTGGAAGTCGTTACGAAAATAGCTTCAGCCTCATTGCAGCCATTTGGGGGTCATAAGGAACCGCTGACAGGGCGGCAATTGGAAGTTCTGATGCAACCGTAAGCGCCGAAGTATCAAAATACAGAACCACCAATGAATGATAGTGTATTGGACCTTTTGCACCAGTCCCAGCGGAAAATTTCTTTGCAATTCTGGAGGAATATAAAATGTTCAAATCAACTCTTTTCTGATTGTGTGATTATTAGAGAAGGATAAAGCAAAGCAGTTCAAGAGACAGAAGACAGAAAAAAGAAAGGGGTTCTTTGGCCCCACGTGACCGACATGTGTTTGGAGGTCGGAAATGACCATCATGCAGCCAATCAAGAGTTTGGCAAAGGAGATCGTTGCTGAGTACGCCGAAGCCGAACAATCCGCCAACAACCTGCTACTTCGATAATGCGGAGTGTCCCCATCACAAAGGACGCGACAACTCTGTCTTCCATGCTGCGATAACCTTGGGGATAGCTTCTCTTTCTCTTCTTCTCACCCTTCCATTCGTTTATAGGGGCCGGCTTGTGGTATATCTAATTTCTGACGCATTTGCATTCTGCTGCGACTCGCAGAGCGACTGTACTTTGATCGCCTCGAGTCCCCGACCTTGCCTGAAACCGCTATCGAACGAGGAATCGAACGAGCAACACAGTACCCACTACCGACGCAATGGATCGTCTATTGAGGACTCGTCCTGCCTTCGCGGCTTCGATTGTAGCTACAGCTATCTTCTCTGCCACAGGAGTTAACGCCCACGATCACGATAACGAAATGGCAGGAATTGAGGAAGGACAACATATGAGCGCAGAGCCAATTGTATGTTGGGTAGCAACGCACGCAGATGTTAGGATGAAATGCTGATTGGGGATTCTAGGACTCGATATTATGGATTCACATTCTACTGATGATGTTGTCCTTTGGGATCATATTCCCAACTGGAATGGTCTTGGGGGTAAGTACCAGTCTGACCTCCGACTTCCCTAAGTCTAATGGCTTCGCAGATAGTGAGAAATAAATGGCATGTGCCTACTCAGATACTTGGAACGGCTATCGCAATTCCAGCCTACTTTCTTGGACACATGCATGGTGGAAGGCAGTTCTCGCATAACATTCACGCAACCTTCGCAAATGTCCTAATGTTGATGCTCCTTACCCAAATTGTTTTCGGAATCTACCTCAAATTCCACATCACAAAAGGTTTCCATGGGAAGATTCGGAAGGTCGCGGTGGTGGGCCACGGCATTGTTGGAAAAGCTATGCCAGTCGCTGCTTGGGTGCAAATGCTGTTTGGAGGCATAACCGCCCTGGGCTTTTGCAGAGAGGATCATCTTGGTCAATGTCTCGCCCATTTCATTATGGGCAGCACCTTCATCGGTGTCGGGATCCTACTCACTCTTATGATGCTGGTCGGTCAGGTTTGGTTGGAGAGAACTGGAAGATCTCAGGAATTCTACGAGTCTGCTCTTATTGCTGCTTGGGGATGCGTCAACACTTTCACCGAACACAGATGGGGGGGTCCGTGGGTGGCCAATGATATTCAACATACAACAATGGGCGTGGTCTGGTGGTCTTTGGGACTTTTGGGTGTTTGGCTTAGTCGTAATAGAGACGGAACACGAAAGAGGAATTTTATTCCCGGACTCGTACTTCTCCTGACCGGTTGGGCGATGTCGGCGCATCCTCAACATCTTATGTTGAGCACAATGGTACATACAGCCTTTGGGTACACTTTGATGACAGCTGGAGCAGCCAGAATCATCGAGGTTGCCTTTGTGCTCAAGGACAAGTCCTTCTCTACCGAGGATGGAGATGCAAACAGTTTCCAGTATATCCCACCATTTGTATGTTCCCCCCCCCCAAAGATTGAACCTCCTCTAACACATCATAGCTCGTTACCGCAGCTGGATTCCTTTTCATGGGAGCGACCGAGGAACAAATGCAAATGCTCTCGGATGCCAATATCACACATGTCTCTTATGTGCTAGTTCTGTACAGCTTTGCATCTCTGATCTTCTTGTTCACAAATATGCTCCTACATCTCTACGCCGTCAATGCCTCGCCGCAAATGCCACCAAAGGACGTGGAAAGACCAGAACGAATTCCAAGACAGAATGGACACACGAGAGGATCAGATTCAAGACAGATCAGAGATGCCGAGGAGTTTGAGCTGGAGGGTTTGATGAGCGAGGATGAGGCATTGGATAGTCCAAGCACAGTGGGAAAGAATAGTACAACACAAGTCTCGTGAGACGACAGTTTGGTTTTTGATATATAACATACTCGGGATTGGGTGGCGGACAACATTGCATAGTCTGGCGTTTTCAGGGTTCTTGGCTGGTGTGCTTATAGAATAATCCAATACAATTGTGAAAAAAAAATAAACGTAAGAGACTTTACCCACGTATCTACCCATTGCAGCACTGATAAATACGAGCGCACACACTTTCCTCGTGAACTTGCATCTACGTTCTTCTCGCTCTCTGATATCAAAATAGTCGATCACCCTAAGCTGCAAGTACAGACCTAGTAGAAGATGGCTAGCTATACATATGTTCCTTCACAGCCAGAGCATTTCCCCATCAAAGCTTAGGATACAACGCCAATACTTTACAGAAGTAATGGCTGCAGAGCCATTGGGTATGGTACACGCCGCTCTTGTGAAACACACGTTTCTTGAAGATATATACTTTTCAAAGCCTGTTCAGCCAAGTCTGGGGCCAAGATATTTAGGATCTGTGGACCAGACAGAGTTTAAGATACCCTCTGCTAGCCTTCAAGGTAAGATCTAGTTACTCTGAATGTAGGGAAACCAAGAAGTTGGAGAAGGCAAGGGTATCGTGAGAAAGATGTCTTGGTTCTGTCACAACATCAGATGATGGGTTGGGGGTGTTTGACCTTCTAACGAACCACAGGGACCACAAAAGGTTGTAGAACTGCTAAGCTCTTTCTCGTTTTAAGTATTTCTATCTCCACACACGAAGAGTCGGGCCCATGTTGATGCCCAAACGAAGGTGTCTCAATAATAGTACCTTCTTTCAGTGAAGCAAATGTTCAGCTAATCAGCTATTACGAGAACCGAGAAATGAATCCCAAAGACTAAGCTAAACTTTGACAACGCATATGTAACTTCACATAGATGAACAATATACCCCAAGTAACGTAAAGATTAAAAGCCTGATGACTATCATGGATCAGGTAGGTAGGTAATTCAAGATCTCCCACTCGCTTGACAGGCGGCTAGAATTTGGGTCGTCACTTCCGCCTTCACATATCTCCCCCCAAAAAAAGAAAATACGTGATTAAGGGCATCAGCTTCTCTACTTTCTCTCAACTGACGGCTGGAATCAACCAACCATAGGGCATCCGACTCGATCATTGTGTGCTCTGCTACCCTTCGTCGTCGACTCAAAGTCCGATGACTTCGTTCACTTTATCTGGCACGCAGACAAAATTGAACCTCTTTTTGCGACACACAACCCACGAGTCACGAATCATGAATCACGAATCGATGCGAAAGAGACCGCATTCTTGGTGAGGTCAACAATGATGGGAAGAATCAGATTGATACTGGAGCTGGGGAAAGAGCTCTGCCAAGAGCTTATACAAGAGGACGGGCTCAACAACAAACACCAACATGTCTCAATATCCAAGAGCAAGAAGGAGAATGTGTGGGGTGCTGTCTTTCAATCGATTTGCAAGAACCTCACGAGGTTCTTTGTTTTCGGGTCGTGGTCACGGCCGAGAGGTTATGCTTGATATTTCAAGAACGGTCGCAGGGCAGGTTGCAGACTGTGTGGCAATCAGTTTGTTTTGCAATCCATCGACTGGTGAAATCTTCGGATGAATGAACATGAACCAGAGAACTCGTTTCGGTCGCATTCACCGACTTCTTGACAAGCGATGAGGGTTTGGAAAGACGTCTCGTGTTGATCTTGACGGACGAGACAAGAGTATTCATGTGTCATCAATGCTTCTAGAAGCGCGAGCCGCCTTTTGCCTCAAGTCGCCCAAGTCTCCAAGAAGAAGGGGTCGGATGTTAGAAACTCTCCTCATACCAATTCCGTATTACTGGAAGCTCTCACTCGGCTGCACTCGACCCTATTGAGACTATTTGAGCTTCTTCTTTGAGCTGGCGGTTACGAGATGGAGCGAAGCGAGAAAACAATCACCTTATTGCTTTTCCACCATCACAAGCAATAATGCAATGCCCTCCCAGCTGGTTGAATAATTGACCTATTGCGTGCAGAAGATTGCTTCCCTTTATTCCCAGACCCGCTCAAACATACAGTACATCGCCACAAGATCAACACTACTACTCTCGCCCTCGAGGCATTTATGTCTCCCACTACTGTCGGCCAGTAAGTCTATATAAAGTAGCGAGCCGATTGCCGCATCTCCGAACGCAGGAGATCATCCGTCCACTAGCACTGGCGTCCACGGCCATTCAGGTTCTCTTCAGGGCTGGTTTGGGAATGTTTTGATGAGCCAGCAGGATCAGTTCAAAACAGCGTAAACATTCCCTTTTCTCCTCTCCTCGTCTCCTTTCTCCACAGACAACACGCACTCCCACTCAAAGCGGCCGTTTGGGATGCAGCCTCCACACACCCTGGCGTGCCATTCCCGTCCTAAATGAAGATCCTCGCCAGGCCCCTGACTCCGGCGTCCAGGCCCAGCAGTCAAAGACTCGATCTCGCCTCCTCGCTCTGCATGGTGAAACGTCGCCAGGCTTTTCTCGCTGGGTGAGATTGCCCTAGAGTTTTGAATCAAGTGTGCATGTCTGACTTGGCCCTGCATGTTTAATTAATGCGCCAACTTGACTGGCTGGCAGGCCGTCGGCTCTCCTCCACTTGCTTGGGTGGGAATGTTTGACTTGGCCGCCTAGTAGAGAACCTCCCGACTTGGCGCGGCTCCACGAAGGGATTCATCAACACTCGTCAACATCTTACGAAGCTTCATAGCAGCCGGAGATTGAGCGTGTTTGAGATCGACGAGTTGGGCTTGCAAATTTGGTGGCACGCAGGCAAATACGGGACTCATGTGGGTGCACGAAGCTTGTGTTGACAGCTTCCGGGGACTGGTGGTCCGGGCTAGTCATTTCTAGAATTTGAACAAATACGCATCGATCCCTCCGCGTTCTTCCTCTGACTTTCTTCTCCTCGTTCCTGTCTATTCCATTCTATTGCATAGTTTCGGTGTCTCCTCAAGCATCTACTTTTCCTTTTTCCATATCTAACTTGCCTGGGCTGTGCTCCGCAATTTTCGATCTTTTGTACAAAATTCTTTACCTTCTTTCACTCATTTGAATCAGACATCGAAACCATTCCAAAACTTCAAAACTCACAACCGTCAACATGTTAAGCTCAATCCAGCTATTTTTCACCGTCCTTGCGGCGTTCTTCACCTTCGCATACTCCCTCCCAACCAGTGGATCCTCATCGATATTAAAGATTTCCAATGCCGGCTCAGCAGAAATCATCCCAAACAGCTACATTGTCGTCATGAACTCTAGCGCTGCTACCTCGGATGTTGAAAGCTATATGACCTCGATGGTAGCACATGTTGCGAAGAGAAACCTCCACTCACGGGATAGCACCGGATTGCGAACTTTGTCAACAGAAGTCAACACCATGGGCGTCGGAGCATGGAAGTGTATGACTCTCGAGGCCGACGATGCCATGGTGAACGAAATGGCCGACTCTCCAAATGTTCGTAGTCATATCTTACTATCGAAAGCTGGAATCTAATATATCTAGGTTGCATACGTGGAAGCCAACACTAAGGTCTGGACAAACGTCTTGGTTGAGCAACAAGGTGCTACACCCGGCCTTGCCCGTATCTCCCACGCCGCTGTTGGAGCCACCAACTATGTCTTTGACGATTCCGCTGGTGCAGGCGTTACTGTTTACGTCGTCGATACCGGTGTAAAGGCAACCCACTCTGAATTTGGTGGACGTGCTACATTGTCAGCCAACACCATTGACAACATCGTGAGTTTCCCTGTTTCAACAGAATTTAGGGATCTATGCTGACCATTAACAGCAAGATGATGGCAACGGACACGGAAGCCACGTTTCTGGAACTATTGCCGGAACTACCTTTGGTGTTGCAAAGAGCGCTACTATTTCAGGCGTTAAGGTGCTAGGTTCTGATGGAAGCGGATCCAACGCTGGTGTTCTCAAGGGAATTGACTTTGGTAAGCATTTCAAACTCCTTGCAAGATGCAGAATTCTAACAAATTTTGATAGTCGCCAAAGATTCCGTCGGAAAGAGAGCTGTCATGAACATGTCCCTCGGTGGACCTCGATCCGGTGCAGTCAATGCTGCTGTCAACGCTCTTTCCGCCCAAGGTGTTGTACCAGTCGTAGCAGCTGGAAATGAGAACGTAAGCATTATCAGATGAATTATCTAGCCCAGAAGCTAATATCATAACAGCAAGATACCGCCAATACCTCTCCTGGATCTGCTACCGGAGCCATTACTGTTGGTGCTGCAGACCAAACTGACAGGAAGGCCGTCTTCTCCAACTTTGGCCCAGACGTCGATATCTTCGCATCCGGCGTTGATGTTCTTAGCGTTGGCATCAAGAGCAACACCGACACCGCTGTTCTTAGCGGAACCAGCATGGCTTCTCCTCACGTTGCCGGACTTGCTGCCGCTTTGATGTCTCAGGATCCTACTCTCAACGGCATGGCTGCCGTCAAGGCAAAGATGCTCCAGCTTGCAGGCTTGACCGGTGCAAAGGTTACAGGAATCACCGCAGCAATGGGCAACACCACCACTCTCATCGCCTACAATGGAAGTGGACAGTAGACACGTTAGACTTTAATGGTTGAGAAATAAATAGTTGAAAGAATTGTAAATAGTCAAAGTCTTCAACAAAATTAGATATGATTCATGACGAGCCCGCGATTTTACCTGTGTGGCACTCGCGATCAAGCAGAAATTGATCACATTTCAAGGTCGGGTGGAAGAACACGAAATGTTGAGAATACAATCAAAACATCAAAAGAATTCTCCTTCGTACAGGCTTTTCTTTCAGAATGACCATGCTAAAGATTACCGCTATTCCACCAGTCATTATTCATGCTCGGGTCAAAATCAGCCCTCTGGTTGAAGAAGCTCTCGGCCAAAACTGCCAACTCTTCGTCGGAATACACAAATGGAACGTCCATCTGTGCTTGACTGTTCGCAATACCTGCCATGTTGCCTCCAACACCAAAATCACCTCCCAGCTTAGGCAGAGATGGCCCTTCCACTCCCTCGCCACTGACAAAGTCCTGGTTATCAACCCTCGTCGGCTCCGGCAGAGGACTCGTCTGCGCCATTTCCGACGCAAATCCTCTTGAGCCGGAATACAGCGTAGACCCGAACAGAAGCCTTGCGGAACCCGGAATCTCACTTGCAGAAGAGTATTCGAGAATCTCCCAAAACCGCGAAAGGTCGATCAGCAGACTGCGGTTGGGTGTAGCCGGGCCATCTGCTGAGGCGGAAACGGTTTCGCTTAAACGGTGAAGTTTGTGTGCCTATGGTGGACGAGGTGTCAGAAGTAGTCCGAGAGTCCAAGAAAGCTAGATACAGAGATGTAGATTTGAAACAAGGCTGAACGAGATGGGGTGGGTCTCTTTGCGGCTCGCGGTTTCGTGTCTGAGATCCTGTCGCACAATGCGGGGTTCTGCGATGGGAATAAAATAAATGACTTACGATTCTTGACACGTGTGGCCATTGTTCACCAAGCCCTTTGACAAATTGTAAACACTTGTTGAAGTTATCCTTCTTCTGTTTCCGAGTTTCGGGGTTGTCCACGAAGCTCTCTTGCAGATAAATGGTTGCAACGATGGCAACGCAGTAGCCGAGAAAAGGATCCGTGACTTTGAAGCCTTTCCTGTCTAACATATCGATGAGGTGGACTATCCACGAGGCATGAGAAGTAATCATGTCGGATGTGTGCTGAAGGAAAATCTCAGGAATCATAGATTTAAAATTGCGGAGACGTAGGGAGAGGAGAAGAGGGTGATTGAGGAGGCACAGATTTGTATGATAAACTGTTTGGAGAAAGAGCCACGGCCCCCAATAGTCGCGATTGGAGTTAAGTTCAAAGAGAGAACGCTGTGAGAATTTGGCTGGTCGAAATCGGTGGATGTATGGCATTCGGGTTTCAAAATCCATCTGTTCAGCGAGGATAATAGAGCTGCTTTTGTCAGCTTTCAATCGTTCAAACAATGCCAAATATCAAGAGGAGGCCCAATTAAGCAATACGTACTATTCTGATTGTGGTGACCACGGAGGAAGAGTGCTTGGTTTGCCTCTCCTCCTTGCATACTTCGTGATTTTGAACCACACTTGACTCAACTGGAGCGCATACGCGATGATTCCCTTGCCATCACTACTCTCGTGACTTGGACGAGTTCTTTCATCACTATCAAGCGGTCGATCTGGTGTAGAGGGGTAGTACGGAAAGTTTTCCTCCCCAGTAAAATCCAAAATGCTAAAGTCGGCACCGTGAAGCCGCTTCAGCAGAAACAGACTCCAAAAACACCGTCTTCGCTCTTCTCTCTCTATGCTGCTTAGATTTCCCGGCGCCTCACTAGTAAGCTCGGCGTTATGGGCCAGGTTCATTGCAAGGCTGCTGTGAATGCTTGCTCGTCTTGTGTTGCCATCTTTCCTCGTCAGAATGCTAACAGCGGGCGATGTGATACAGAAGGAACCCACCGGTGAAATCAACAAGACCTAAGATACACAGAGATTGAATGGTTGACAGCTCGACTATTCCATGAAAGACCTTTTTGGAAACGATGCGTCTGGCCGCTTCCACATAGCCAGCTACTTCATGGTCCTTCCGGCCGACAACCCTCTCATCCGTATATCTCAGCGCAAGAGCTAGAATGGCGAAGATGAGTTCTGGATCACGGTCTCCTAGTGTCTGAACGAAGCTTTGCCGATGGAACAAAGGTAGAGGCTGGGAATCGCAGTATGTCAAATATACTTCACCAGTGGCCTTGATAATGTCCCACGAAGGGAGTTCGCTACTTCGTTAGCCATGGCTTCTCCAATTTTCAAATCACCAACCTGTTTTGCGTGGCGAGATTCAATTGTGGTGTTGGTTGCTGTTGTGGACTTTGGACATAACTCCTCGGAGGGTCCGATCCATTCCTGAAAACAGGAGGGGCTCTTCCAGAGACCACCTCAAGCAGCTGAGCTTCGAGAAGCTTCACACGGTCCTCCTATCACCATCTATGGTTAGGACTAGATATAAAAATACGCCGTTGAAATGTGGGCAATCGCATACCAGCTTCGGCTCACTAGCAGGCAATTCCGACGATACCGTAACATGGTGCTGGCTTGGAGTCAAGGATTTATTCAGCCCGCCATCACTCCCATGATGCTCGTCAGCATAATGACAGTGTTGACGAAGTCTGGAGCAATGAGAGCAGACAGGCTTTTCCCCAGGACAGCGTGACTTCTTGCGGCTATCGTAAATGTCAGCAATTCGATCAACGACAAGAGAGACTTGGGGTTTATCAGATCTCACCGACAGGGCTCGCAAGCTTGGCGAATTCTTTTCGCAGGGCGCTCCGACGACATATTTCAATAACGTCACAATAACATCCGGAAGTAAATAGTGAACATGATGGATGTACAAAAAGCTGTCGAAGTCCCGCTGGACGTGCGAGTCAAGGGGCTCAAAGACTTAAACCTTGTTTTGTTATCCACCTTTAGTACGAAGCAACCGCGGAATTTTAAGGTCAATTTTAGCACATTTTTGGGGGTATCTTCGGCATGCCGCCCGTAACTTTCCCCTATCAGAATATAACAATTGGGAATCTCAGACTCCTCACATAGAATTCGTACTGCTGAGACCTTGGACTCTCCAGATAACCATTCATAGAAATATCTACGTGTACTTGGGATTGATTGCCGATAATAATGAATTGTGGTTTTGTGATATGTACTGGAGAATGCAACAATCTGCACATGATGCGCTAGACACTGCCTCTCCTATACCTACCTAGGAAAGCTGGATGAAGTTCACATCACGTGGAATGTATAGAACTCTTCAATTGGGAAGCAATTGGTGTTTCCCAACAACTAAGAGAGAGGTATTTGCCGCCAGAGGATAGTTCGTCTGGGCACTATTCAGGGAGTTCTGCAAGACTCTCCCCTCCTCAACATCTGGATCCAAGAACCAACTCAACAACATGTGAAGCGGGAAACAGGAAAACACCAAGTACCAAAAAAAAAGAAAAGAAAAATAGGTAGATAAGGCTTGAAAAGCTTACAACGGCTATCTGATCGAAAGTTAAAAAGGACGTCAAAAGATGCCTCTTCAATTTCGGAATCATTGATCCATCTGGAGTCGGGCATTCTCGTGGCCAATTGATGGCTGCTGCACTTTTCCGCCAAGGCCGTTCCGCATCCGCTGCCGTGTTGAAATTTCTGTGGCCGTTTTCCTGCTGCTGCCGCCGCTCCACCACGAGTTCCCAACAACACCAGAAAAGCAAATAGTAACTTTCCCGGCACTCGCGGATGCGATACGGATCGGGCCACGTCACAGTCTAAAGTACTATCTTGTGATTGCTCATATCGCCGGTTTTGAGCGGCTCATTATCCTGGATGCTACCATGCCCTGGCAAGGAGAGGCTCAGTCAAGGCCCATTGTCCGAAGAGGAGCTTCGGTGCGGAATTGAGAGTATGTATGTTATGTAATGCCAAAGAATTTAGTCAGGTAGGCAGACGTCTGGCAACTGGAGTTGTGTTGTGCTTGCTGTACAGAGGCAAACTGATCTCGTAAGAGCAATATTGTGAGTAGATGGATGATGTGTGTTGCTCCCGGCTGCACAGGTTGTGTACCTGCGCGTCTGTTTAATGATGAGTTTATTATTCCTAAAGAGGTCTAGGATTCTAGGCTCCAATCTACGAAGGCTCCGAAAACCCAGACTCCATTTCGCCAAAATGCACCATCTCCCTCCCTCATTATCCTCCTCCATCCTCTATTCGATTGTAGTCGCTCCGGTCTCATCTCGACTCTGCTTCAAGAAAGGGATCAGATCGGTTCCTCCAGTTCCCTTCAGTTTTGATTTGTCGTTCGTGGATGCCACTGCTAGGTTGAGACCACCGCCTTCGGACATTGGCATTCTCCTCGATGGAATGATGATATATTTGGTGACAATCTGGATGTGAACGTCTCTGAACTCCTTCAATGTCAAGACAGCCAAGTTGTAGGCATCCAGGACTTCCGGTCCAGCAGCCGAATTCATCACATACTCTCGGATGTTAGAGATCTTGTCCATGTGGTTGAGGAAGTCTCGATGTGGACCAGGCATGTAACTTCGCATCTCCTGAAGATACACTTGTTTTCCTTGTCCGCCTCCGGTTGGACCATGCTCAACTCCCAGGACGACATCGAAGAATTGAATCAGAGAACTTTGTGCGTTACTTCCTCCGCTGTTTTGTCGCCACTCTCCCTTTTCGGCGCCTTCCTCATAGAACACGCCATTTGGAAGGCCGGCCTTCCCCATGTTCTTGGTTCCTGCGAGGAAAGGTCGGATTTGGTGGTAGAACACCTCTGGGTCGCATTTCTCGTACATTCGCTCCAAAAGCACCGAGATGTCCCTTATGCTCACAGCGAATTCCAGCAAGCATTCTCTGACGACTGCTGCGTTGTTTTGTCTGACTGCATCCATCGCACTCATCACTGCTGGGACAATTTCTCCTCCGCGAGCTTCCATCGCAACGGAGATGAGGTAGAACCACTCTTCGTCGACGGTTCCGGTGAGAGTGTGTAGGCATCGGAGATTCTCCATGCAGAGGGGCTCGTCTTCAACGATTGGCCCAAAATTCCAGAGGTTGAGACCAGCGTATGTGGCTATTGGTGGCAAGCCAAGGTGTGATGAGACCTTGAGCATAGGAATTGCGATCGAGGCAGGGAGTATCTAATTGTTGTTAGATCTTCTTTCACGGGGCTTACTATTGTGGCATTTGTTACCTCTGATGGAACCAACCCTCCCCAGATATACCCATGGGTGAGCAACGAAAGTATCACGTATGCTCTTTGCCATTCCCTCTCCGTCTTCAAATACACAGTGGAAAGGACGGGGAGCTTTTCAACCTTCCGCCTGATGGCTCTGGTCTTGACAAGATTTGATACTTGGTTGATAAGAACCTCCCATGGTGAGTAGTAGTGGTCAGGCAATCTTTGCAACGGGTACTCGTCTGGCAGAAAGCCATATTTGGCAGAGACTCCAAACTCGTTGAGGTTGACGTTTAATGGGCCGAGCATTTTGATCTCAGTTTTCAAAAAGGTGAAGGGAGTTCAAAGGCAAGAGCGTCGAGGTGATTTGCTTTTGAGCGAATGAGAACTCGGGATTCTTGGCGATATAAATGAATTGATAGGCTATTGTTGATTCAGGTTGAGGAAATAAGGAGACAAGTGAAAAGGTTAAAAGTATATAGACAATGAAAGGAGAACATGTGAAGCAACGAAGTACTCCAAAACACGGCTCAAAAACCTCCAAGTCGCCATACTGGCAAGACACCCGTCATTCCGAGGGGAAGATTTGTCAAGGAAATCTTACATCCGCAGGATGTGGTTGTTTCTGGATTCCTTTCCTGAATCATCCGTATCGAAATACCTCATGGCACTTTCACTCCAGAACACATTTCGGATGAAGAAGTGGGTACGGGAGCGGATAGGATTACGGGAACGGAAGGCAAAGAGCGGGTTGAGCCAACGGAAGCCGCAAGACATTCAGTGAGGTCACCGAAAATCTTGATAGTGCAATTGCCGGAAGCAACCACGTACAAAGTGATCTGTCAAATCCTGAAGTCGTTATATTTCCATTCATCAGACCATTCCACTGAGATCAATCATCACCTCTTGCATCACACCATTTAATTATTGCAACTCAAACAAAACATCGCACAAAACGCTGCAATGGGTTCAATCGCCACCCTCTCAGAAGATTTCAAGGCCTCCTCTATCTCTAAGGAGGTGAAGCCGACCTTTCCAAGCGGTACGGAATCCAACACGTTGGAGTACGCTCAAGCCCAGGATGCAAATTGTCATATGAGAGAATTCAGAGAAAAGTTCATCATTCCCTCAAAAGCAAACATCAAAGCCAAGAAGATTTCACCTCCTGGTACGTTGTAAATGGAACTCATCTTTTTTCTCCCTTCATTAATTACCCCGCCTGATCAATGTACCCCGCCACCAAATCTTTTACATCTTTTATATCTTCAATTCACAACTTCGATTCACGACTCCAATCTTTCATTGATTGAAAGCTTGAAAAACAAATATATATAAATATTAACATCTTTCATAGGCCTCTCCAACGACTCTTCAATTTACTTTTGCGGCAACTCCCTTGGTCTCCAACCAAAATGCACCCGCGAATTTCTTCTCGCTCATCTTGACACTTGGTCATCCATCGCAGTCCACGGCCACTTCCGCACCCTGGAGGATTCGCCTCTAACTCAATGGCAACTCCTCGCCGAACATGCCTCAGCACAATCTGCTCCCCTGGTCGGCGCCAAGGCATCTGAAGTCGCTATTATGGGTTCCCTCACCACCAATATCCATTTACTCATGGGAAGCTTCTATAAGCCAACAGCTGAGAAGTTCAAGGTGATTCTGGATTGGAAGGCCTTCCCAAGTGATCACTACGCAATTGAAAGTCAAATCCGCATGTGGGGTTATGACCCAAAGGAGGCCATGGTCATGATCGGACCAGAAGAAGGGAGCTTTGAAGTTTCCACCGAGAGTATCTTGAAGGTCATTGAAGAGCACGCTGATACCACCGCTCTTGTCATGCTTCCCGGAATTCAATACTACACCGGACAATTCTTTGACATGAAGACCATCACTGCATTTGCACAGTCGAAAGGATTATTGGTTGGATGGGATTTGGCTCACGCTGCTGGAAATGTACCACTGGAACTGCACGACTGGAATGTAGATTTCGCGGCTTGGTGCACTTACAAGTATATGTGCGCCGGTCCAGGTGCTATCGCTGGATTGTTTGTTCACGAGAGACATGGTGTTGTGGATTATAGTGATGGAGAGGATCAGCCACCGAAGTTCAGAAATCGTTTGGCTGGATGGTATGGAGGCGATCAGGTTGGGAGATTCAATATGGATAACAGTGAGTTTTGCCTCCGTGACTTTAAATTATCGCAAGAGAGAAGAATAAATACTGACAGGTACTTTAGAGTTCCGACCAAGCCCAGGAGCAAGCGGATATCAATGCTCAAACCCATCTGTCGTCGACCTCGCTTCCCTTTGCGCCTCTCTCTCTATCTTCAACCAAACGAGTATGGCCGATCTTCGCAAGAAATCGCTCCGACTCACAGCCTACCTCGAGCATCTCCTACTTCTGGATACCGACTCTGAGAAGGCATTCAAAATCATCACACCTACCGATCACGCAGCACGAGGTACCCAGTTGAGTGTCATGCTCAAGCCCGGAAGATTGGAGGTGCTGAGTGATATGTTGGAAGATGCAGGAATTGTGGCCGACAAGAGGAAGCCGGATGTCATTCGTGTTGCACCGGTGCCTTTGTACAATACATACGAAGATGTTTGGAGATTTGTACAAATCTTTAAGGAGGCTTTGGCGAAGTTTGATTAAATTTGAATGGTATTGGGATGGAAAATTGCATTGTTAGGGTGTTGTGGGCGCGGATTTTGAGCGTTTATGAATTATAATGAATACAAGATTTGGAATAAATCTTATGTTATACTCCCGTTGACTAGTAAAATCTCTCAGTATAGAACGTAATTATGATAGAGAGACCCATATCAATTGAGTTGGTCTATCCAAGTCTTGGCCTACAAGACACCACCTCAGATTTCTCGTCCAGCCACGTCCAGAATCTCATCGAGTCCCAACTGCTGCCATTTTCCCATTTCAAGATTTGTATCATCCGAAAAGCCTTCCGGTCTCCTCACTGATCCTGCAACCATATAATTCGCACCAAGTGCAGAAATTTCCATTCTTACATCATTGACTTTCCTTCCCTTGAAGAATATTCGAAAGTCAGTTAGCATTGTCCCTTCCTCCAAAAAGGTATCGTTCTCCAACCCTTCCTTTGCTTTTGGTGCCTGCACATCTAGTATTTCCAATTCTTTCAACCAAGACGCCAGAAGTGCATCGCCTGTCATCTTCACAAATGCTTCTCGCAGGCACCACATGGCAGAAAATCGTCGCAACTTTGCATCGACTATGGCGTTCATCTCAACGCGGACCGTCGTCTGACCTTGTTCCCCTTCGACATTGACATGAAGGATTCCGCCTCTCTTCTGACACCGAGAGATGGTGTCTTTCCCATACCCGCGGACCTCTCCAATCCCAAGATCCAAAGGTCCCAGCTTCATATGGCTCACTTCCGTGTCGGCAAATACCTCGCTGTGCATGTCGATCCAGTCAAACAAGCCATCCTTCTCGATATGAGCATAATCGTATTTACTTCGTTCATTCCAGCACACAACGTCGGTGCCCACCTCCACCTTTTCGAGGAATCCAACAGCTGCAATCAAGCTGACAATTCCTGCTTGGTGACTAACGTTGAAGTCTATTCTTTGCTGATCTGGGCTTGGTGGGATGAAGTTTGGCTTTCCTTTCGCATCTCTGGTAATTGTTGTTTGCGACCACGGAATATTGCAATATTTTGTGACAACCATGTGCTTTAGGAGGTGAGAGGCCAGGCTCATTTTTGCATCACGAAGGTGGTAGTATTTCAGGACGGCAGTCTGCTCAGCTTCACTAAGAAGTGAGAGCTCTCGAGAAGCCTGTGAAGGTTAGTACCACAGAAGTTAAAAGTTGGATATCAAGGACTGACGACTATCTTTAGTTTCTGAACATCTTCCTTTGCATTACTCGAGGCAGAGACGGGCCACAACGGTCTCGTGTCAAGAATCCACTGCACGATTTTCGGCCGCAGTTCGTTGTCTGGTTCACACGCCATCTCGTTTCCCAGGGAACTTTTTACTGCCGACTTGACCTCTATGCGTTGATCTTATCAGATCAACAGATATGTCTACATAGGAGGTAGTTGGCTGTCGTCTGAAGAAGACCAAGAGGTTCTGCAGCGCGAGAGAGATTTTAGGCGAAGCGGCCACTCCCTGGCCAAGCGCATGACCTCACTTGCTCCCTTTCTTCCATCTCTTCGCATGAATCAACATAGCGAGCAACTCAATAAAAGCGCACCTTAAGCCTGTTGGGTATCTTCATACTTTCTTGCTCTATCCACCTAGTGGACGAGCATCTCTACATCCCTTCCATTATCAATTGGGAAATCTTCCAAAACACCCCGCTACCCCACTATGAGATTGTGTTGAGAACCTCACCCACCATGCCTTTCCCATTCACGCTTCCAACAACATCTTCGTTTGCCTTTTCAACATTCTTTAGTAGTGATTCACACCCGTCTCTCCCATTGTCGGCGAGTACATATCGTGGAGTCCTTCGAGATGCGCTCAAGCGCCACAAACGCCTCCCAGCAAACGAACAGGCCAACAACCTCTCAAGCATTCTTCTTGCACTCAACAACTACCTTCCGTACCTTCTAGCCATTGACGATGGACTTGGAAATAAGTTAGTTGCAGAGGAAGAACTGGATGTTGTTCTCAAATCCACCCCGACCTTGGAATGGCGACCAACCCTCTCAGACAATGCTATTCCGGGACGAGAAGCGGCAAGGTTGAAGATTAGATCTTTAGAATATGAGATTTCATTTGTTCTATCTACACTGGCATACACAAATACCCTGCTATCTAGGACGGCGCTTCATTCCCTCTACTCGTCCACCACCGCTTCACCGAGTCCTGAACAGAGAACTCTCGCCATTACCTCCGCCACAAAATACCTCCTCTCAGCAGCTTCTGTACACGACTATCTTTCCAATCGGTCAGATTGCGTCCCAACAGACTCGCCATGTATCGATATCAGCAAAGCATCTTTCAGAGCCTTAACATCACTGGCTCTGGCTGAAGCCACGTTGTTGGCTGTGCTGAAAGATGACCCTTATCCAGCGGTTGTTGCTCAAGACCGCAATAAAAACGATAATGAGTGGATGATCAAATCTCCCGATATTCCCAAAGTTAGAGCCCATCTCTTCGCAAGATTATGCTTAGCAGCCGCGGAACATGCCTCAAATGCTCATGCACTGTTGAACTCGTCGAGCAAGGGCCAAGGAAAGATCAACGGCGATCTGGTGAAGTATGCAGAGGACTTGAAGAGAGTGGGAAGGGAAAGGCATGTCGATTCTTTGGGATTGATGCGGAAATTGGAGGGAAGACTGGAGATGCGCTGGCCTGGCTACAAGCTGGTCAACATGAACTGGGAAATGCGCAGAAGGAGGAGGGCAAGAAGAGTTCGGGTTTTGGGAGGTTGAAGAAAGAATGGAAGGAGAATAGAGAAGACAAGAAACTTGAACGTGGGTCGAATTGGGGCTCTGACGCTGGAAAGACTGAAGAAGGAAGAGTTCTTGAATTGCTGGAAAAGAAATGGACGAAGATCAATGATACGGTAGGTCGACTGCCACAGTCAGAAGAGCGAACTGACCCGCAACAGATCAACACACAAGTTATACCCCCATTTGGGCCTTTGATGGCCACCATGCCCTCTGGAAGAGAGATACATTCGCTCAAGCCCTTTGTGCTGCCGGTTTTGGAGTCCTCAACCTTGGAAAATATGCGTGCACCGCCCGATCATGCAGACGAGTATGGTGACTTGAGCTCCGACGAGGACAGAGACGAGCAAGAACCAGTCGGTGCATTCCCAGGAACGAAAGACGACTATGCCAGCACTAGCAAATACTACTGATTGGCGACTTGAAAGGAGAACAATGGGCGCAATGCTGTTTTGAGGACTTGACTGTGCTTTTAAGATCGGGTATCAAATGCTTTTTTTCTGTCGCAGATTCTCTTATTTTGTGACTCCAAAACTCCTCCCAAACTCCCATATGTGAAATGTGTGCAAGAGACCGGTCGAGACGATTTGCGTTCTCCATCTCAACGTCTATGAGCAACCTCCAGTCTGGTCGACAAAAGACTTGACGTTCCACCAAAGCCAGTATTCCCTTCCCGTCCGCTCACGAGATCTCATCCGTTTCCATCTTGTCCTCCCCTGAAGTAGCCTTCTTCGATTTAGGCGCCGATGGTGCATCTGTAACCCATTAAAACAAACTCTATATGATCTGGAGATCACAAACCCTTCATCACCACCTCTCCCTCTTGCGCCATTGCCTTCTCAATCGCACGTTGCCTGGCATGGTTTCGCGCACTTTCCAACTTCCTCGCCTTCTTTCCTGAGACTGGCGCACCCACTCCGGAGTTTGGCATCATGACTGAGCTGGCGGCGGTTCCTCGAGGGTTCTTCGAGATCCCGTTGATCGAGTTCTTCTTCTGCACCTTTCTGCGATTGGCAATTTTTCTTTGCTTGTTGGGCACATTGGGATTGCTGCGGGAAGGCATTGTGAGGATTTGCAGGTTGTGCTTTGTTCGACGGTGTGAGTTTGAGGGTATGAATTTGAGGGTTTGAGTATTGAGTTGGTGATTACAGTATTGCTGCTGCTGGTGAAAGGCTGCACCACGGAGGACAAGGCAGATAAAAATAAAATTCATCGGAGACGGCAGCAGCAGCGATTTGGCGGGGTGCAATCAATTGCTTGGCGGACTGACGCAAATCCACTCAGCCACTACAATCAACCACAGCCAACTTTCGCCTTCAAGGACTGAACAGCTCTCCATTCCTCCAGACGTCCTTTGTCCCAAGTCTTCTCTCCAAACTATCTCCTCACTCCATCCATACTACAGAAACTCTACAAATCCATCCCTCACAATGTCTTGGGCAGGTAAGGCAGCACCCCTCCCTCCTCACCAAAGCTATGCTGATCCCCCAGGCTTCAAAAAGAATGTCAATCGGGCGACGACCCAGGTGATGATGAAGACTGGCCATGTCGAGAAGACAAATGACCGAGATTATGAGGTGGAGGAGAGGTAGGGAGCTCTACAACGCGCCGGGGGATGTAACTGACAACACGGCAGACGGTACCGCACAATGGAGGCTGCCTCGAACCGCCTGCAGAAGGAGGCAAAGGGATACCTGGATTCATTGCGAGGTAGGCAGACGCGAAATGGCAGCAGATGAGGGTCTAATGATTGCAGCAATGACCGCTTCTCAAATGCGAATCGCAGAGACCATCGATGCGTTCTACGGCGACTCTGGCGCAAAGGATGGTGTCAGCAGAAGTTACAAGCAGGCCGTGGAGGACTTGGATGCGGAGACGATCAAGGCTCTTGACGGCCCATATCGGTGAGTACAGTTGTTGGCTCGAGTGAAAATTTGCTGATAAATCTTTGCAGTACAACAGTGCTGGAACCGATCTCCCGATTCTGCGCATATTTCCCTGACATCAATGAGTGTACGAGAGTCTTTCCTCGCTCACATTGCACCTTACTGACGACCCGCAGGTATTAAGAAGCGCAATCACAAACTCCTCGACTACGATGCCATGCGAGCGAAGGTAAAGAAGCTGGCAGAGAAGCCCGACAAGGATGTCACCAAGCTCCCGAGAGCAGAGAAGGAACAGGACATGGCAAAGGCAGCATACGAGCAACTGAACGAACAACTACACAGCGAATTACCACAGCTCATCGATCTGCGCGTTCCATACCTCGATCCAAGTTTTGAGGCCCTCGTCAAGATTCAGCTCCGCTTCTGTGCCGAAGCATATTCTCGGATGGCCCAAGTACAACAATATCTGGATGCCGATACGAGGGAGCAGTATGCGCAAGGCCAACTTGATAGCCGGGTCGAGCAAGTGTTGCAAGAAATTCGGGAGTTGAGCATCAGTGGAACAGTTTAATGAGCGTTGGCTAGCATGGATATGGGAGTACCGGCGTTGATGGATTATGATAGAGAGTGTGATGGGCCAGGGCTACAAACTTGGGACGTCTGCAGGACTGACATAAGATGTGCCTCTCATTACGGTATTATTTGAATGTGGAAAATATACTCCGCTTGAGGAACTGCACCACCAGCTCAAATGTTTGAATTTTGGTGCGAGATTATTGAGCTAATAAATTGGGTTTCCAAGCGAATAAAGTGGCCTGCCTGATATGACTTGGTCAATCTCCAACCTGGTCGCTCTCCAAGCATCGCAAAAGCCGGGATTTGATCCAGATAAACGACCTTATCCGAGACCAAGGAGGCACATGCAACCCACTTTGCTCAGCACAATTTCGATATTCGAAAAATGATGCAATGACATTGGGTTGTCGAATTGCTGAATGACTTCTTGAATAAAGTATTTGTTCTCGGCCGTCTGCTGTCCTTTCTGATCACCTCTCATCCTCATCCTTCTCAGTCAACTAACCTAAAGTAAGGACACGAACGTCTACGACTTGTAATGGCTTCCTTCATTTGCCTTTGCCAGTTTATACTGTCAGCTTTGACATTAGTCGCTATTGCGGCCCCTGCTCCACTGTCCTTTGAAGAAAGATGCCTTGCCTTCCACCCAGAGAAGTACGTCTCCAATAGCACCCTCACTCGCTTGGAGTATGTCACCAACGGTACTACTCTTCTCTTCCCCGATAATGACCCCACCTGCGGTCGAGCAAGTCAGGCCGTTGCCTCCAATCTTTGCAGAATAGCTCTATCCATCCCAACCAGTAAACGATCCAGCATCACCTACGAGTTATGGCTGCCAGACACCTGGACTGGGCGCACCTTAGCAACCGGAAATGGCGGAATTGATGGATGTGTCAAGTATGAGGATCTCTCATACGGAACAGCTAATGGATTTGCTACTTATGGCACAAACAACGGCAAAAATGGAACCAGTGGTCTGGCATTCTACCAAAACTCTGACATTGTAACCGATTTCTCCTGGAGATCGTGAGTGATATCATTCTCATAGACATTCTGCAGTGCTAAGACATATTTGTAGTCTACACACCAGCGTCGAGACAGGCAAGAAACTTACAGGACTATTCTACTCGCAGAGTCTTGGAAAGTCGTACTACATTGGATGCTCACTCGGTGGCCGAATGGGTATCAAATCCTCTACCAGATTTCCAAACGACTTCGACGGCATTATTGCCGGA
This sequence comes from Tetracladium setigerum, assembly GCA_031472005.1. Classification (NCBI taxonomy): domain Eukaryota; kingdom Fungi; phylum Ascomycota; class Leotiomycetes; order Helotiales; genus Tetracladium; species Tetracladium setigerum. Next base: position 62,482 of record PZJY01000012.1, read on the forward strand.
GCACCTGGCGTGGACTTCAACAATCTCGTGTCAGCCCGCGCCCGCTATTACACTATTACTGGTAACTCCACTTCGCCCAACTTTATCACAGGTGCACTATGGAGCGTCATCCACGACGAGATCATCAAGCAATGCGACTCAATCGACGGTGTTGCCGATGGAATTCTCGAGAATCCCAGCAAGTGCAAGTCTGACCCAACGACGATGCTGTGTGCAGCAGGCGCCACGGCAAACTGCTTGACCTCAGCTCAAATTAAGATTGTACAGGAGGTTTTCACCGACTTCAGATACCCTGTGACCAACAAGTTGATCTACCCAGCCATGCAAGTGGGAAGCGAGGTCCTCAGTGCAACAAGACTCTACGCCGGCCTGCCGTTCGCCTATTCAGAGGTATGTATATACCAACTGCTGTCTTTTCGAAGTGGTCGCAGATTCTAACAAGCAAATCAACAGGACTGGTTCAAATACGCTCTCTTTGACCCCACCTGGAATGCAGCAAAGTTCTCCTGGAAAGATGCTCTCTATGCTGAGCTCGCTAACCCAGCAGACATCCGCACCTGGCCAAGCCTCAAAGAATTCTCCTCCTACCGAAAATCCAACGGCAAGATCATCACCTTTCACGGCGGACAAGACAACCAGATCACATCCTACAACACGGAGCGATTCTACGACAAGCTAGTTGCCGAGAACCGCGGCAACAATATTGAGGATTTCTACCGTTTCTTCCGTGTGCCAGGGATGAATCACTGCAACTCTGGACCTGGTGCTTGGGTTCTGGGACAGGGTGGCAATGCCCCCGCTGCTGGCATTGGATTTAATCCTCAGTCGAATGTGCTTGCTTCTCTTGTTGCCTGGGTTGAGGATGGTATTGCACCTACGAGTATTGTAGGCACGAAGTTTGTGAGCGACAGGGTGGCTCTAGGTGTAGACTACACAAAGCGTCACTGTCTTTATCCTTCCACAAGTACTTACATCAGCGGCGATCCTAAGCTTCTGGCCAGTTGGAAGTGTATATAGTGTTGTTTGATGTGGAGTTGTACGTTTGGATTAGCCGAGTTCAGCCAAAAGCATAGACTTAACACAATATGACAATCTCACACCTCACCCGGACCAGTGGGGGATTTGATATTTAGGTGATTCTGTGACCTTCCTTGAATGATTTGTGTCAAGGGGAGCCTTCTGAATGGTAGTGCGTCAGATAATTCTTTGCAGGGTTTGAGAGCGACCCGGAGACAACTTTGCGGGTTTGAGATTAAATCTTACATTATGGTATCAGTATACTGCGCAATGATTTCCCAGGTTATCTGACTTACCGATATCTGGTTTCTTCGAGTTTCTTGGCCTCTCTGCAACTGTACCGGGATAAGTATGTAACTGCCCTACTGCGGTATTGCGTGTTCTGGCGTGCTCTGACGGTTATCACAATGCATTCAAACTCTGGTTCTGGTCTTCTAGGGTTCTTATTTCACACAACTAACTTCTTGTCAAGATCATACAAGATATAGAATACACACTCCCCCACGCCATCTGAATCCCATTTCTACACTGGCAAACCAGGGCACTTAAACGCATTTCCAGCTGTCCTTGTCCTTTGGATCCCCTACTCCTTGATACTCATTGCGAGCTGGCCACTTGCAATGGCTCCTCTTGAAGGCCACTCCAGAAGCTGCCGTACCATTGACAAACGCACTGCCTGTGATTGTTTCCGGCGCAATGCCCTCCTCCACCCATTGCACCATCGCCATCAACACATTCTCCTGTGGATCCAGCGAAGCCATGGTAGCCTTTCGGTTTCCAATGGCGCTTGCACCCGGTCCTCCTTGGCAGTGACCCATACCAGAGATGCGGAAGTAGCGGTAGAAGTCGTCGAGTTCAGTCGAAGTGAGATTCATGGTGTCTGAGACGTGTTGATAGTAGCGGGGCGAGTTTTCGCTGGAGATAACCGCGTCCGCGAGACCGTGGTAGTGGAGGATTTTACCACCTTTGTTCTTGAGAGGAGAGAGATCACCCTCCCAGGTCTCGATGTTGAAGCGGTTCAGCGTTGATGACAATACGTAGTCTGCGGGCTTCAGCGTGAACGCGTCCCAGTTCGGGTCGTTAAAGATGGCATAGCGGAACCAGTCAACAAATCCCACAGGGCTTCCCGACAAGTAGAGCCCTGGCAGTCCGAGAAGCTCAGCGCCCGGCTGCAGACGAGGGTAGACGAGAAATCCTGCATCATCCAGCAGCGGTGAATAAATATTTCGAACAGTTTGGACCTGGGTGGGCGTGAGGCAATTAGTGCTGTTGGTGCTGTTTCCAAGACCGACGCCACATGTGAGACCTTCGGGATTGTAATTGCAAAGATCTGGGGATTCCAAGATGCCATCTTCCAAATTGTCCAGTCCGTCACACTGCTTGAGGATATCCTGATGGATAATGGGCCACATGCTCGCAGGAACGAAGGTGTCGGATCCAACGGGTCCCGTGAGGAGTAGGAAGTGGCCACTCCAAGAAGTAAGGTTATTGTATGAGAAAGCAGGAGCCCAGCAACAATGCCATCGAAGTCATCTGGGAAGGTCTGGGCCTCTTTCATTCCTTGTCGACCACCGGTTGAGCAGCCCAGGTAGTAACTTTTGGTGTGTGGCGCTCCGTAGAAAGAAGCCGTAATCTTCTTGCCCACAACAACTCCTGTATGGAGGGCTCGATAGGCAAAGTCCTCGACCACGTCGGCATTGTTGAGGAAGGGTAGTCCTAGGTTGCCATCATGACCGTTGTTGGTGCCCACAGCAGCAAAGCCGAGAGATGCTGCGTACTCGATGTCTTCATACTGGATGCAGCCACCGAGACCACCATTACCAGTGCTGAGGAAGCGACCTGTCCAGGCATCTGGAAGCCAGACCTCGATTCGGATACTCGAGCGGTTAGAGCTCGCAACAGAGAGAACAACACGACAAAGGTCAACGGACACAGCCTGTGAGGGGCGTGTACAAGTTGGATGGCTATTCGGGAACTGAAGTGTCGTACCAGCTGCAACGGCTTCTGAAAGGGAGACGTTGCCGTTCGGGATGTTGAGAGAGCTTGCCAATGCGGTACACTTCGAGGAGAAGTCACGTGCAGAAATATCCGAGGATGGCGCTCCAACTGCCGGTGCAACCAAGGCAAAACTGCCGAAGGCCAAGATGCGAGCTGCTTTCATGATAGAGATAGCAGAAGAGCTTGCTCGGGAGGAAATGATGAGTGAAAGAATGTGATGGAAAGTAATGAGACGAGTCTGGACATGCCAGGTCGTTTATACTTCAACTTCAAATATGCCGGCATTTCTTTACGATTCAGATGTGTCTGTTGTACTTCCAAGTAGTACTGTTGGAGAAAGGTTTACCCGCAGAGATATTAACGGCAATTTACAACGGGAAAGGAAGAGGTAAGGAAGGGAAAAGAGTAATTGATTAACCATGACGAGCCAGGGTCGATCTGGGGAACCCGCTAAGCCCCACACTGTACAGTAAGTTTCCATTTCCTGTTAAACTTTTGAGATATGCGCTCCTGTTTCTATTCAACACATTCAATAAATATAAATAGCAAATAATATAGTGTGTGCAGTCCCACTACCATACAATGAATTGTACGTCTGGTACACGTAGAGAATCCAACCTAACAAAAATACCTCTCGAAAAGACAATACTAAAAAGGCTTGGAGGCTTGGAACAAGACTCATGCATCATTCTCCGGAGATTGCCACGAGTCGTGCGTTTCAAGCTTTGGAGGGTCATCGGAGACAGAACCATTTAAGGTTATCCTGTCACCGTCTTGGCGATCACAGCTTTCTTGCGTGCGTATACCCCTGGTACTTGATGCAATGAGGGGCCACGGGAGAGAAGTCCAAACTCTATTAACGGTCATGGACTCATGCTGGACGAACCTGGCAGTGTGCGTTATCAATCTCTCGGAATGGCCGAATCATAGGTAGATATCTGAGCAGTATGTCTACATTTGATCTTGAAACTCTATACACAAAATCTGTGAAATGATCTTCTCATTTAATCATTCTAAAAGCAGCAAGTGTGATACAAACGGGCTGCCATTCGTTGCAGCCATCTAAAAGAAGGGTATAATAGAACCAGAGTATCTAACTAGTTGAGCTCCACCAGAGCGATCTCTTCAACTGAACGAAGCCAAACTCTTTGCCTGCAAGAAGTATGATATCTATACAAAATATAACATATAAACAAGAAGTCTGAATGCGAAAACGGTAATGAAAAATTTGCTCGATGAGGGCTAAGCGCGAGAAAAGAAGAGAAAGCATGCGTCAATCCACACAAAATGCTCTCGTGACGATTACTGGTAAACGCGGACGGAGTTGATCTTCCAGTATCCATTCTCGAACGCAGCTGGATTTTGTGAGACATAGTCTTGACATGAGCTTGCCTTAGTTGAGCATTCGCTTTGTCCCCAAACACCTCCTGCCCACTATAGAAGAAAAGTTAGTAACAATGAGCTTGGACTCGAGGAAAAAGAAAATCACGTACGTCTCCACAGAAAGTGGTATCAAAAATGATTTTCTGGTTCTGGAAATACTGGTCGATATTGCAATTTCCCCCGCCATTGAATGCTACCAAGGGTGTACCCCAATTGGTCGTCGCAGGTTGCAAAGCGTTGATATCAGCCGGAATAGCGTTCCTCGGAAAGAACCAGACGTAAATTCCTGAACTCTCCCACTGCATCGCATAAACACCCCCAGAACCAGCATTGAAATTGTCGCCAAATGGTGCTGTTGTACTTGCACTACATCCCTGATAGGCATTGTTGAAGTTGCAGTCGGGGTTTCCCAGGTTAGTCCCTGCATTTGAGCCGGCAATGTTCGCGTAACAGCCAGGTGCGGTATGAAGCGTTATGGCGTTGGTAGCCTGTCGATGAACACCCTCGAGAATATCGATCTCGCCGCTTCCTGGCCAGTTGGGTCCAAATAGCCAGTATGCAGGCCAGATACCACAGATGGAACCAGGCATGTGGAGGATATCAGCGATGAAGAGACCGTGGTTGTAGGATTTCTTGCTCTCGACACGGACTGAGGCGCGTCCTTTTGGAGGGCTGCTTGCGAGTTAGCTAGATATGAAATGTGTTTATGGGAATTTTTCGTACTTCCAAGTTGTATAATCCACCCCCATGAAAATCTTATCATCATTGGTGTTGATCAATCCTTTGGCTCGTGCGTCGTTCTCGGTTTGATAGGAGACAAATCCATGAGTCGGATCATCCCATGGGTAGAAGTCGAAGCTTTGGAAGAAGTTGGTGGATGTATAACTGTCTTTGAGAACGTAACCCCCGGCTGCGCGTTCCGAGACCGTGGTGCTATTGACATCGTTGTCCGTATGTAAGCGTGTATGTAAATGGGAGTGTACATGATGATGCACAGATCCAGCAGCGCTTAGGGAAGCGAGCATACCGATGATTACGAGATTCGAGAAAGACATAGTTGCGATTAGCCAAGTAGTGGAGTTCTGCAGAAAGACCGAGGCCAGCGGGAAGATTTGCAGATCGGGGTGGAAAGGAGGGGTTGATTATCAGGGTTGATCGTCAAGGTTGACAGCTACTTTCAAACGCGAAGGGATGGTGAAGTACTTATCTTCATGGTGCATTCACGATTGTACCTACCAAGTGACACTAGGCAGGAAAAAGTCAGCTGGATTCACAGTCGTGAATTCCTGCCAAGTGGAGGTACATCTCCACCATGAATGCGCTAACAGGGCCTTGCTAATGTGTTCGAGAATCGATTTAGAGAATCCCATTGGAGAAATGTTTGACCAAACTATGAACAGCTCCATAATTCTGCATGAGGGAGGGAAGATAATTGCTAGCATTCGCATCTTGGACGATGGATTTTATCCGAACGTAGGCTGGACCGCGACTAACGATCAAAGTAGGCCCAGTTGGAGGCAGGCGGGAATGTTCAGACCAGCAGCCATATGCAGAGTCGCCAACTCTAGCCACCTTGAAGTGTGAAGATGTAAGATGAAACACATCGACTTAGCGAATGAGAAGGCAGAAGTGCAGAAAGGCGATTAGGCAAGGGTTGGAAGATAAATGCGCCCTACCTTGAACGCATCCGGCGCCACAGCCAGTTTCTGGAAGCTGCAGGGTGTGCGGCTGTCAGGTTGTAGGATTGGGAATCTAGGACGTTGGTCCGAACTCGATGTGATAGCAATTGGGGGTCATCAAACGAAACGAAACAAGATGGAAGCTCCCGCCAACACAATTGCCGGTCGATCAACTCCAGTACCACTGGGCGAGTGATAGGTTTGGCCTGCTCGCTGGAGCCCTGTGAGACGATATCGTGGTGAAAGCAGTGAACAACGAAGCAGAGAAATGACTTTTGCAAGTTGCGCGTGGAATCGTCAGCTGCTGCCAGCTGGCACTTTCGTCATGTTGACGTGAAGTCGTACAAAAAGAAAAGGAAAGCATCCGCTGCCTTCTCACGTAATTAGTGCGTAGCCTTCATCGGATCGGACATGGCAGCTCGCGGCATGGTGGCGGAAGGGAGGGTTTGCGATATTCTTTCTGGTGGTAATGGGTGTGGTATTCGATCTTGAATATTGTTCCTTGAGGTAGGATTCAGGAAGGGGGAAGGGGGAAACGGGGAGAGAGTTCCTGTCGAGGTCAAATCTTTAAGCGAGAGAGAGTCTCCGGACCAATCACGCGCCCAGAACACGCTCTCATGCAAGGCAGTCAAACACACCACCAAAGTTTCAGCGGCTGATGGCGTTAACTGGATGGCAGGATGAGGCACTTGACTGCTGCCATTGGATACCACGATTTGCCTGGGTGGCAGCACTCATTACGCAGCTTTGACTCCGTGTTGTCTGGTGTTTCTTGGTTGAGTCGTGTGCTTGTGATTGGAATCTAGGTATTGGAATGTAATGTTAATATCCAGTACCTAGGTACTTATGTTTCCCTTTGGGCTCGCACTGTGCAACTTACAGCTCATCACTCACAATCTACAAGTCAGAACGGCAGATATTGAAAGCCTTCCGAGAAATACAGTAGAGACATCTTGGGGAGCAAGAAAGCTCCGATGGTTGCTCACAGCTGAACCTCTTGGCAGGGCAACATGAGAGCTAATTGGATATGTCAAAAGATGCTGCAATCAAAAGAAGTAAAAGTTTCTACAGTAAGCAATGTACTCTGAGTTATATCGTACCCGAGCACTATTTGATAACTGACCTTCTTGACCCTTTCTTGGAAGTGATCTGTGGCGGGGAGACTGCGTTCCCGTGATAGCCATGTGACTCAGCTCCGCTTTGTAAGCAGTGCAACTCTCCACAGCTCTCCACGAACGCAACTCCACCACAAACGATCGGTGCGCTACTTCCTTTTCCAAGCGAAACCTTTCCCGGCTCCCAGCTGTTGGATATTTGAAGGCTTTCCATCTGATTTCGAATATTCGGTCCCTTCCTGGTGAACAGTATCAGCCGTGGCGTAGAAGATCAGCTGCAGCGGAAGACACATACATTACGATTGCAAGAAAGGACATGTGCCCATTCCTACCGGTGACTCGACCTTCAGCCTTTGCATACATGTCCGAAGATCTTTTCCAAGGCTACTCCTTCAGGTCCGACAAATCTATCTTTGTTCTGCTGAGGACATGATAGAGTTTGACATTTTGGAATTTGGACGCCTGGTTGAGCAAAAAGCTTAGATTAGGATCGATATTCAGGTCCGCCACTGCACGCGCTTTGACTGTCAAGGAATTTCTACGCTCGATGTTGCTGTGTAATCTGTACTTCGGATATCGCGGTTGCTAAGAACAATTTGAGATCTGGCCTTCGGCTCGAAATAGGCTGGAAAGGTGATCTTCCTTTCCTACTCTCACTTTGTGTGCCGTTTGCAAGTGGCAGAGCTCAAGCTCAGCATTTTAGACAAGGTCTGGCAAGGTTTCCTGGTTGTTACAAGCAGTCTATCTAGTATTTTGAAGTTTTCTCTTGTGTACAGTGTACCTCGACCGTTCTCCCATCTGGTTCTTGGCACTCTGTTTGTGTACAAAGCGAGTTCAGAAAGGCAAAGAATTCCTGGGATTTCTCAATCTAGACCTCTGTATCTTTTTAAGCTCCGCATCTAGTGCCCAAATTGTGTTCCTCGGAGATCCCGGACAGCTCCTTTTCTGGGACGTAGCACACGTACCATCCATGTTCTGAAAGGTATGGCGTGTATACACACTCATATTCTTATCAGATGTTGTTACAAAACATCGTGCTACTCTGTGACTTTCAAAGGAGTTTTATGCTATAATATAACTTTCTGGTAGTGGAAAGTATTGGCAGGTACACGATCTGTCAGTCGTTTCACTTGACAAACTGGCCTAGTATGCTTTGGACTTGTATCTGGCACAGCAGAGTTCAAATCTTCAACCCCTTTCTCTCGTTTTCAAACAGGCCACTCTTGACATATTTATAGGCCTCACCATGATAGAATCGTGTCATTCCTCGCAAACTGCTCTCGGCGATGTTAGATATTTCAAATTGTATTTTGTGCTCAACCTTCAAGTTATGAGCCCATTACCCAGTGTTATCGTCCCCCAAAGGCATTGATGTAAAAAGCTTCATTAGTGTTAAAGCTTAGGGAATTCGCATGCACAGAGAAAATACAAAGAACACAAATTACTTCAGCTCATCGAGCAGAAGAGCGAGGGGAACTTCTATAAATTGAGACACCCCGTCCTTCAAAACATCCTTCAACACACACTAAAAATGCAATTCCTCTTTCTCATTTCAAAACTCGCACCTATTCTGGCCCTCGCCTCAGCCTTTCCTCTAACTCCCCGGGTCGAGGTCCGAGTTGATACAAATGCATACAACACCTCCGCCGGCGCCCTCGCAACCAACTACCCAGGAGGTCTCGACTTCTACAGCAACTGCTGGAATGCCAAAGGTTGCAAATGGGAACAAGCAGTCGACAACAAAGGCAATCAAATCAGAGGAGCCTCTCAATGCTCTTGCAACAAAAATCCAGACGAATGGGCGTGAGTGATACCCCCTCTTCCAAAGCTTGTTCCCCTCACTCGGGTCACACCATTTGTATCAACTTTTTTTAACACATACGCACACAGCGATCTCATCTGGTTCTACTCCCAAACCGCCTTTACAGGCGATCTCTACAAGGGCTTCGGACACTACGGAGAATGCCAAGATCTTCCCACTCGCTGGAATGGCAGGACGCAATCTTGTCAACTTTCTCCGAGTCCGGCTGCTATATGCAAGATATATACACAGCCAGGATGTGATGGTAGTTCTGGGGTGTATACTACGAGGGATAGCTCTAAGTTGAGTGAAAATCAGATTCGGGAGTTTGTTGGGTTTTATAAAAATGGGGTGAGGAGTTGGAGGTGTGATAGGAAGGCTGGTTGAGATGGTTTCAACTCGTAGTTGGAAAGGGGGTAAATGGGTGGGATGGGATGATGAGCTATTGTTGTGGGTGAGGGGTCTTCACTCGTTTTTGGGAGGTCAACTTCTGCCAACTTCATGGTATGTATTTCATTTGGGTAAACGACAAGGAAAGATTCAAAGAGTTATTCCTGTTCTACTTTTCACGGTGGCCCCTTAGCCAGTCGCAATCAAATCCCATTTTCCCAATACCTAAGTTCTGATTGTACGGTTCGTGACAGAGCGACTATTCAAATATTAAAAAATGAGTTCAACTGCTAACTTCGAATTATCCAACGTTTCTCACTCAACATCCAATTTCACAACTTGGGCTTCGCCTCCTCTTTCGGTAAAATCTCCAAATCCCTCCACGGAATACCCAAAAACTCCCACATGAAGTGAAACCTAACATCGCATGCAGTCAGCACAACAAATACCCCTCTCGTGCACAAAATGTCAACAAATATCAAACATAAACATACCTGTCACTCCCAAAGAATGGCTCCTCCACCCCTTCCCCATTCGTAACCCACATCCACGGTGCGCCAAACGCTCCCAGATCAAGCGCTTTCTGCGTATTCTCCAGCAATTTATCTTTCCACTCCTTTTCTGTTGCTGAAGACATGATAGTTTCGACTTCTTGGGGGTAAAGAGGGCGCTGTTAGTGAGCACTGAGTGGAGGGATTCGGGGACAGTGATGTTAACTTGGGGTGGGGTCCAAAGGGTGCGGAAAAAGGTGAGCCAGATTGATTCGAATTTGGCGGCGGGGAAGTTGGATTTTATGTAGCAGAGAGCTCTTTGGGGCTGTTTTTGGAGGAAGAGTGTTAGCTTTTGAGATTTGCGATGTTTGGCGATGTTTTGCGATAGAATATTGAAGCGAATATCTTCGGATTTTTAAGATTTCACAAGGGAAAATTAAAGTACTCACCAATAGAGTAACAGGCGGGAAGAAATCCGGAGTTTGAAGGAGCTCCAAGTCATAATATTTCTTCGCTCGCTTAAGATCATAATTTCCATACTTTGCTTTCGCGGGGAGAGTCCAAGGTGGTTTATTTCCAGAGCCATGATTTATGCCGCCAAGGAAGACTGGAATGAAACTGATATGATCGTTAGTGAGATTCCGGGTGCGTTGGGCAGACGGACTTACTTGACTGTGACATCGTGACCTGCAAGGGCGTCTCGGTTTCGAAGAAGATAGGTGATGGCCATGTAACTGTAGAAAGAGGCTTGGGTGATTGAGATCAGTCCGTGTGAACTTACGCAACAACGATTCGATTAAACAAAGGCGGCTGCCTTATAATAGAATGTCGGATGAAAGGACTCACAGCAATCCAAGTAGCAGTCAATATTCCCTCCCATCTTGTCGAATTGCCGTGAAGGAACCAATCCGATGATAATGATATCAACAGCGATGGAAAAGGCGTGCTCGAGTGCAGGAAGAGGATGAATCGATTTCTGTGAAGCTTAATTTTCTCGATCACTCATCAGTGGTCTAAACAACAGCTTTATAATGCATGAAAAAGGATCAAAGATGTTGATGTCGTTGTCAGACCTGGATCCCCAGAAGCTGGGGAAGTGGGGCACAAAACAGGCCGAGGCATCTCGTGGACAACACGCCGACCACCGCTGACATGATCACTAATTGAACCTTCCATTCTATCCCGAGCTCTACAGCAAACACCACGGCACCGGAACGATAGTTCAAAGCTCTATAAACGATGGCATCAACTCCATTGTTTTTGAGTATATTCCCAAACGACTGATAAAATCACCAAGAACGAAACAATGTCCTCAACCAAACCCGTCGCGCTCGTAGTCGGTGCCAGCCGAGGAATTGGCCGTCAAGTCGCAATTGATCTTGCAAAGAACGGATATACAGGTACTGCACCCTTTTAAACCCCCCTCCCCCCTCCTCCATCCCCTTCTCACTAGGTAGTGGACGGAGCATACGGACTATCTGCTAACCCGTCTTACACAGTCGTGGTAGCAGCAAAATCTACCAGCGATGCGTACGCCACCACGCCCTTCCCTCCCGATCCAAACTCGCAACAGTCAACTATAAGCACGGTGGAGCGGGAGATCAAAGAGGCCGGAGGGGAGGCGAAGGCCGTTGTGGTTGACACGAGGGATTTCGAGAGTGTACAACGGATGGTGGAGGAGGCTGTCAATGTATGGAAAGGTACAAAGAAATTGAATGGAGAAGATGCACTGACCAGAGTACCTAGACATACGGACATATTGACGTTTTGGTATACAACTCTGGAGCAATATGGTGGGCATCTGTGGAGAACACCCCCATGAAACGTTTTCAATTGATGCAACGCATCAATCCGGAAGGGCTATACGGCACGGTTCAAGCATTGCTTCCACATTTCAAGAAGAATGGGTGGAAGGGAAGGATCATTGTTGTCAGTCCACCCATATACTCGAGATTCTTCCGAGGGAAGACCGCATATGCCATGGGGAAGATTGGAATGAGCGTTTTGACAAAGGGATTGGCTATGGACTTTGAGCGAGAAGGGAGGGATGAAATGGCCATTACCAGTATATGGCCTGCTGCTGTTCGTTATCCCTTTTCTCTTCCTTTCCAAGATCTTCGTTGAACTGACAAATTACTGTATAGGCAATTCAATCAGCAGCTACTGGTACAATGACCAAAACAGACCCAACAGCCGAACGCGAACTGCGTAAGGCAACGATATACTCAGATGCTATCCTCGCCATGCTACGAGCTCCAGCGAAGACCGTAAATGGATTGCTGGAATTGGATGAGGATTTCCTGCGTAAGTATGCTGGTGTGACGGATTTTGAGAAGTATGCTGTTGTGCCCGGGGCAGAGCCGAGGAGGATCATGCCTGCGAAGTTTCCGGATCTGACGGTAGAGGAGCAAGATGATGAGGGGAGGAGGACAGATAGTGTTAAGATGAGAGCCTCAAAGATTTGATTGGAGGAATTCAAAAGCTGATTGTCAGAATTTATTTCACCCTTGTTTTTGAGTATACTTGACATTTCTCACATTCACCTCAACTCCGCATTTTTGCAACGAGACTTTGGACAAGTTGTGATACGTTCAGCAGTAAACATTTACTCATTAATCGTTCCTTTTTCGTCGTGCGTCATTACAAGTCATTACCTACAATTCTTTTGCCTTGCTCCCCCAATCCAACTTAAAAATCTCACCTACAAATTCTTGCTCAACGGCAAATTCCTCGAGCTCGGCCCAACATACACAGTCTTTGGATAATCGGTAATGACCCAATTCTGAGATGCCGTATCCCAATTACTCAGATCCCTCCTCAACAAATTCGCCGTGAATGTTGCACTCCCACCAGCAGCAATACTCAACCTCTCAAATCCTCTCAACACAACCTTTGGATCATCGGGTCCTCCCAATGACAAGTACAATTGAGGAACTTCTTCACCGTCGCGGTCACCGGTATTGGTGATGCTCGCAGTGACGGTGTAGAGGACATCCCAAGTTGAGGATTTCCGCCTGATGGTCCACTGGCCGGTGGAAGGGGTTGAGGAGATGAAGATAGTGCGTTTGGTGGGAGGAAGGATGATGCTTCTTCGCCGTATTCTGGATCAGCTGATGCTGTGCGGCCATCGGTTGTGTTGAGGTATGGGTAGATATATTGCCAAATTCGTGGGAACTGCCATTGGGGAAGAGGTAATCGGAGAAACTACGTGAGAAGTTTCCGAATGTTGGAGCTGCAGCTGTGAAGCCCGTGGTGGGTGTGTATTCACCAGCATTGGCTTTGGTAATGGTTAGATTTGAGTATTCAAAGGTGGTGTATGAGAGACCAAAGCCGAATTCGTAGATTGGTGTTTTATTGGCTTTGTCGAACGCGCGATAGTCGATGAATACCCCTTCAGTGAAATCTTCTTGCGGTGCTCCAGCGCCGTTGTTAGGCTCGTATAGAACGTCGGTGCCATAATCTGTGCGACTTCTTCCCCAGGTGAAAGGAGTTCGAGCTGCTGGGTTGACTTTTCCGTACAGAACATCTGTGATGCTGTTGCCACTTTCCTGTCCTGGGATCCCAGCCCAGAGAATAGCAGTGACGTTGGGATTATCGTACCAATCTGTGAGAATGGTTGGTCCTGGTGAGTGAATGACAACGATTGTGTTGTTACAAATGGCGGAGACGTTCTGGATGAGTGCATCGCCAGAGCCCCAAAGAGTGAGATTGTTGCGATCGCCTTCGTTGCCATCAACGCTGATATAGCCTTCTCCCGAATTGGCGTTGACAAAGACAATGGCAGTAGCATATGCTTGACCTACAAGAGCAGCGATCTGGGATGTAGCATAATTGTCTGTAATACTTTCAAACCTGGTTCCATCTGCTCGCGCTTGGAACTTTAGACCTTCTTCTGGGGTGATGAGGTAGGGGAAGTTGGCAGTTCCAGATCCCCATCCCATTCCGAGTGTACCATTATTGCAACCACCTGAAAGAACAATCATTAGCTTCTGTCTGTTTCTCGGGAAGATGTTCCGTAGCTCTCGGGAATATCAGAACTTACGATCGCCGCAGGAGTTTGGTCCCCGAAGGTTTGAACCTGCGTCTTCTCCAATAACAGCAACAAACTTCGGCTTCTCAAGTGGAAGAGTGCCATTCAAATTCTTCAACAAAACAGTGGATCTCGCACCGATATTTCGAATAAGTTCGTCGTGATCCCGTCTCACGTCAACATGGAAGTTGACTTGTTGAATATTCAATCCAACTCCAGCGTGAAGAGGTCCAAATGTAGCAGATGTCCAGGAGTCAAAGTTGATGGGAGGTTCATCTAGTGTAAGCCCAACCTTAAAATAACTTGCCATGATCCTCATCGCCATGTCATCGACTCGATATTCAGCAACAGTGCCATTGAGGACGGCAACGGTCAGATTTGTTCCCCAAAATGTGAGACCTGTGTTGAAAAGGGTATCTCCTGGCATTGACATACTATTGATCGGAAGGTTAGCAAGAATATATCATGAACAATCAGTAGTGTCAGAACGTCGACTATATTTAGAATGATCTTCAGGGAAAATTGGGAATTTGCTCACTCCAGACCAGCAGCAGCCGAAGCTGCTCCGGAATGTTGAGCTTGCCAGTCACTCATGACAAACCCTTGAAATCCCAACTCCTCCTTCAACAGGCCGTTTAGCAGCTTGGAATTCTGGCAACCGTAAGAATTGTTGATTTGATTGTACGAGCACATGATGGACCCCACTCCAGCACGAATAGCGTCGGCAAATGGCCACATGTAAAGTTCATGCATCGTTTTGTCGTCGACATTGGAGGACAAAGATTCACTGATGTTGAAACCGTAACCCTTTGCCTCAGGTGCTTGTCTGAAATGTTCTTGCTCATTTGCAACTGGATTTGAGGTTAGTGGGTTTTCATTGCGATTTCCTCGAAATAAATTACGATTCCCGAGCAGGAAAATCAAGGCTTCTAACAAATAAGTTGCGAGGGAGCTGATAATTGAAACTTTCGTGGAGGTTTTCAAGAATTGGCTTGCGAAGTAATTGAAAAACTTACTGAAATGTTTCGCACATGCCACAACACCAGCGTCTTGTGTTCCTCTCACTGTTTCTGCCATTCCAATTCCAGCTGTTTGAAGTCAGTAATCAACTTTCAAATTTTGACAGAGCAGAACACACTCACTCAGATATGGATCGGGGGAAAATCCTTCCCAATTTCGTCCACCTTCAGGATGTCTTCCAATCGGCCCTGCAACAGGCCCGAGAACAACAGAAACACCTTTCGCTTTATGCTCCTGGCCCATGGCATATCCTCTCGCATACATGAGACCGCGATCAAAAGTGGCCGCAGCACTTTGCCCGGAAGAAAAAACACTAGAATAATCACCGAAGCGGACACCGACGGGAGAGTCTTGCATACAGAGAGAACGAAGACCAAGTCGAGGAATGGCTCCAACCTGCTAGGGTTAGTTATCAGTTCTGGAAATATCAAGAGTTACTCACTTGTCCAACACATTGCTCTCCAGTCCAGCCAACACCTGTAGTCAAATTGACCTTTTCAAGAAGTGTCATTTGTGAGACAAAATCTTTGGCTTTGGCATATGCCGCTGCCCACTCGCCTTGTCCCGTCATCCATGGTGAAGGATAGAACGGCGGAGAGGTAGCTAATCCGCCACCTGTACTGTTTGGAGTGCCCTGAACAGTTATTATTTGAATTTTGGAAGATTTTGAAGGGAATGTCTCACTCCTGGATTGTACTGCCGTGGGAGAACAACATGAGACGCAACTAAGGATACACCTAACAGGACAGCCTGCAACGAGATAAGCATGATGTAATTCTTTTCCTCGACAACTAAGTGTCTATGACATTTCTCAGTGAATTGGGTTCAGTGAGATATACATGTAGATGCTGGTCGCCTTGGTGATAGCTTCCTGTGCTACCCTCCCGTCTCCGCTTCCCTATGAGATTCGAGCTAAGAAAGCCTGATTTATATCGAAGCTAATGTGCAAGAAGTCGCATCCGTCTTCGTTTCCTATCCTAATTCCTGACTACGTCGCGAAGTAGAATCTTGTGATCTGCAACTTGGTATTCGTACCCTCCAAGTCATCAGATGTTCCTCTGCCGATATAAGAGGCCAAGGGGTTTAAGGTTAACGTTGCAACTGCGTAGTGGAGTTGTGGAATTGGAGATGATTCGAGGTCGGAGCTATCTTGTCAACGGTCCAGGATGTAGGGCCGGCGCCATCGATGCAAGCCAGTTGTTGGTTTTCTTCCTGGTCTACTACTGGTCTCATACTCGAGTATTCCCCATCTTCCCCATCTTCTCCTCGTCTCATTTTCTCGTTGTCGGTGAGAGAGCGGAAATGTTTGATGGACGTCATCTTCTTCCTCGGGACTTTCTGGAAGGAATCCCTGTCCATGTAGTGCCAGATCCGCGTTGGCGTTCAGCGGGGAAGGCGCCGAACATTGTACCCGCTCTCCCCGAACCCACACACGTCAGACGTCGTGATTGCCGGTCTGCCTCTGGGAAATTCTCGGTTGTTATTATTATTACAGCATTGTGTTGTGGTCTAGACATTCACCACTCCCTCTGCTTTGATTGCGCCTTTTCAAGGGTAATCTAAAGACAGGATACTTCAAAATCATGTGTTATTATTGATCACCATATCCGCCAGAATCCGACCCTGTTCACTATTACTTTGCTTGCCAATCCAAGTCTACACTTGTGAATCTACTTGTGCCCCTCATTACTATTTACCCCACTTTCTCTGAAGTATCACAGCATCATCTCCCCGCTCAAAATGCACAAGTCACGAACGTGTTATTAGTTGCCCTTCGGCCCGTTGTCATGAGCTTCGCAAGCTTCTCCGGCAGCTGGAATCGTTGAGTCTGCAGTAAGCTGAGACCGAGGTGTCACAGTATCTTCAGACGGTATGTTTAGTGCGGAAGATTTTCAAAACACACAGATCCTTATGGGGTTTCCTCGGATCTGTCGGACGTTGGCATAAACTTTGAATTATGGGGGTGAATAACGACAGAGGAGGTTTACGATAATGCGGAGGAGAAAGAAACGAAGTGTCTGTCTAGGTTGGAGGACAAGGTTGTGAAATATTATGTGGTATAAGTTTCCAAATCCTTTTAACTTATAGGTTATAAGTTTATTTAGATCCGGAATATAGGTATCTATAAGTTATTAAGGTATTAGTTTAATAAGTAATAATAGATATTACAAAAAATATAAGCTGTCGGAACGAATTTTTGCAAGAAGACTTAATTACAAAGTCAACAAACTCTTCCTCATCTACTAAGTTCATATACATGGTGTAAAATCCATCGGAGATATGTAACTAATAGAGAGATTGTTCCAGGCTTTCTCTGTCGAAAACTACCTACACTAATCTCACGAGCCTGGCCAACGTGCATGCTCCATTTGATATGTTATGAGCCCCCTATCCCCTGCCAGTTCCAAAGACAACAGTAGGAAGAAAAATGCTCTGCCAAGTTCAGAAACCCATTCAAAATCGAAAGATAGAAATAAGAGCACGGAATTGAATATTCAGTGGCCCTAATTCATGAATGTACGATTTCCATAAGAACCCTTTGATTCGGAGGATAGACAATTCTACCCCGCGGTCGCCACTTCTATCACGCCAACCGCCAACTTAGAAACTCTCCAACGATTTGCCTGAGCACACAATCAACCCATAATTATTCCAATGAGTTGACCGCTTGCCATCAAGGGACCTCGTCCTCCATTGGGATTAGGCCCTCCCTGATCACCCTTCCCCTCAGTTTCATCCTGCTCATCATCACTATCACCAGGCCCGAATGATTCTGGATCCCAACTGCCTAGCTTGAAGAATAAAAATTCTAACCCAGCAGTTTCACAAGCCTTTGCCAACGGCCGCCCAATCTTTGCATGCTTGCGATCTGGGTGTACTTCTAGAAACTCCAGTAGAGGCACTACTTCTTCTTTCTGCGACAGTACTTCCAACATCTCCTCAAGGAAGACATCATCGCAGTCGTAAATAGTCAATCTCTTCAAAGGTTTTGGGAAAATATCGACTAGCCTCCAAATCTGTGGCTCACTTTCTGAGCCGTCGGTGTCAGCGTCAATCGGGTATTCGTCGTAAATCAAACCGTGTAAGATTGGAAATTCGATTGTCAACTCTCTCAAGCATTCGAAATCGATCAGGGGACCGAGGCCTTCAGTGCGCGGTTCAGAAGTAAACGCTGCTATTTGGCCGCCGCTACTGAGTTCAAGGGATTTCAGAGTCGTGTTCAAGTGTGAAATTGCTTCACCCCAGTGCCGCGGAAGGAATTCTGCATCTCCCATGATAGCTCCCCCATGACGAAATTTAAGACGTTCAAGAGATGTGAAACAGGGTAGAAATTCGACCAGTCTGTTACCATCAAAAGTGCCATTAATATTTAGTTCCTTCAGATGGTAGATCTGTGTCGTGTCGAGCTCGTCGTCTTGGTCGACGACCACCTGATTGGCCAATACCTTCTCCATAGATTTCAATCGGACAAAAGGAATGATGGAGTAGATTCCCATGCCCCTTTCAGTGTCATGGTAATAAGTTGATGCCGCACTGAGGTGTGATAACGAGCAGCCAGACGTATCATTCGAGCCCTGTAGACGGGCGGCCTTTTCGAATAATTCTTCTATGAAGACATGTCCAGGATAGCGACCTTGCCCCAGAAGTTCGATATACTCAAGACAAGGAGTCTGACAGAGTAGAAGTGCAATAAAGGGATCCCAGTCTCCACGCTTCAGACCGCTCTTGAATTCAGCCATGTCGTCAATATTTGTAGTTTGATGAAAGATGTCCGCGCATCGATCAAATTCTTCTTCAGTGAAGCTTGTCACGTCAATTGGACTTTCCACACTCGCATCAGCGAAGATCCTTTTAACAAATCGACCATTCTGTGGTACTGCTAAGAGTCGTTTTATCAGGGCAGGAAGCGAGTGTCGCCCAGCTTGCGACACTGTATCGAATAAAAAGGGGGTCGTGATCTGTGGGCTCAAGTCAGTAAGAATTGGTTGCCGCCACTGTTCTCGGCAAGTGAGGGCTTGTAACACATGCGAACAGAACAAATTGGAACGCAGTTGAACTAACATCGAAACACTATGCTAAGTTTCTAGGATCTGGAAAGGAATTGGCGATTTGCCGTTCAAGCTACACTAATTCAAAATGAACGAGTAGACCAGAGATAGACTTACATCATGAAGGCGCTTTGAACAAACTGAGAGATGCTGTAAGTCGCTTTTGATATGATTGAACGGATTTCTGTCGAACATTCTTTCCTGTTCGAAAGAATATTGAACTATCATGTTTCCTACAATATTTGAGAGGATTTCGTCCGGCATGATCTCCAACGAGGGGATTGAAGAAGACATGGTGCCCGTGTTTATGCTGTCAGCGAGACGCTGTGACATAACTACACTGGAGGTCAGCAGAATCCTGAAGGACATGATCAACATGGCTATAAGGTGATAAGCTGCAGTACTTACTTTCAATCGATTATTCTGATATAGTCGTTTTAAGCAGAATATCTCCAGAATATAGTGGACGCTGAAGAGCCGGTACAGGATGATTAAATAAATGAAAGAAGTTGGTGGTAGGCGCGTAGGTACTGTGCTGTACGTTGACCGGACTTGCTGTAGCTTGGCGTACAGCGTTATAGTTGTTTTTTGCCTAAAGTAGTTACAGCTACAGTAACGCCCCTGCCGGTGTGGTTGGTCACGTGATTATTGGAATGTTAGATGGCCATCACAATAACCTCTATAATTAATATAATAATAATAATAATAGAATAACTCGCTTATTGAGGTTTTCTGATAGCTTGCTATTACACTAGTTGTAAGCAGATGTCGAACAGATGATAGTACTTCCTCTTTGAATCTGAGCCACTCGAAGAAATAGTAGGTGACACTTCGCTAGATCGCACATAATAATTACACTATTAGCTAGAACAAGTACCTGGAGAATCCAAGCTCGATGCTAGAATACTCGATCATAGATTAATGAATGAAAGCAGGTTGTCTTCGCAATTGTTATTGTTAATACCGTATTAGTCTTCTTTGGCGGATTCGAGCCAGCGCTACCCAATATGTGAGGAGAACGAGAGTGGAACAAGAACGGAGAACATGTAACACCGAATTCCTTGAGTTCTATCGTGATGCACAGTACCTCATGATATCGATGAGCTCAGCACGTTGACCTTGCTCCTGCCCCAGCCATGAAACTACGATTCTCGCATTTCTCGGTCATGATCTGAACCTGCAACGCTCTCCCCTTTGCTCTCTCAGCAAGATCAGCGGACAGATTAGTCAGTATTGAATAGAGGGCACTGTACAGTGTGTCTTTTAGGTCTCTTTGGTATTTTTGGGAGCATTGGCGGCTGGAATGGATGTGATATTTTTCTACAAGTGGTGGAGTCAGTTATTAATTGCCCAAGGCTTAAGCTACAGCTCTTCTATCATTCCATGCGCCAATATTTAGACAAACGTGCACAATTTAGCTCTTAGGACGAATTAGAGTTGACTTCATCAAATGGCCTATCAAGCAAGCACCTCCTGCTGCCCCGTTTCAGCAACGTAAATGCTCCAATTCTCCACAAGCCTCGTCAACACGTCTGGCTTCTTGTCTGATAAGTCGTGTAGCTCAGCAGGATCATCCTTCAAATTGTACAGCTCCCACTCTCCTCTGCCCCTAGGCGGCAAAAGCCACACGGCTTTCCAATTACCTTCTCGGATAGCTCGGTTGCCAAATAACTCCCAGCCGTGGATGTGACCCTCATCACCATGTACGGGGATTTCAAACCCAGGAGATGAAAGGTGTTGAACCCACGACTTTCCCCGTGGTGTTACAACTTCCCTCCCTTGAAACTCTGTACCTGGGTGCGGTACTCCAGCGAGATCCAAAACAGTAGGTAGAATGTCCATTACTGTTGTGAACGAATGCGTTATGCTATTCAGCGAGGAAGAAATTGGCGGATATCGAATGATGCATGGGCAGCGAATTCCACCTTCTGTTGACCAACCTTTGAATCCACGTGACGGAGCAGTTGCAGCGCATGCCCACCTTGGTCCAACAAGTGTGAATGAGTCTGCGTTTCCAATATTCTCATAGCTGTTGTCATAATACTTTGCAATCATTGCTGCCATGACGCTAAGACCACCTCCAAATAGCTAAGAAGTTTTATTAGTCTGTACTGTTGAATCAGAACCAAGACACGACTCAAAGAACGAAGCCGCGGGTGCTTATCATTCAAGAAGACCAGAGTGTTCGAAGCACACCAATACGGGCGATGGGCTGCCATGCAGTGGTATGGAGAAAGGAACTTGGGGTCCTTACCGGAAAAGCTTCTAAAAGAGCTCCTTCAGCTCCATTGTCAGACATGAAAAGAACAAAGGTATTATCTAGCTCTTGTATTGATTCCAAATAGTTCAAGACTCTGCCAATGTTCTCATCCATAGTATCCACCATCGCTGAATAAACTTCCATTTTCTTTGCGGATATCTTGCGTTCTTCAACACTGAGTTCGTTCCAGGGCTTACCTATCATCCCAACAGGAGGAGCAGGCTCAACACCTTCAGGGACCAGTCCAAGCTCGATCAAGCGCTGAAGTCTGCTCTTAGACAATGCATCAGGCCCATCATCGTATTTTCCGACTGCAATTATCAGCAATGTGCATCTTGTATTATGTCTGCAGTCATATTGATCGACTTACCATATCGTGATATGGATTCTTTAGATGCCTGCAAGGGCCAATGAGGAGCAGTATAGGCAAGGTACGCAAAGAATGGCTTGCTCTTCTCTTCTTTAGTTCTACCACCTAGCTGTTCTAGGAGCTTGTCCGTGAACGTTCGTGTTGAGAAGAAATCTTTTGGTAAGTTTTCAGGAGCTAAAAAGGTGTCGTTCTCCATGTAAAAATCTGCATTGTTCAGAACTGGAATTTTGACATCGTCATCAGAAAGCTGAGGCTCCCACGCGTGGTGGTTCCCTGCACCGGGAAGCAATGTAAAGCTCCTATGAAATCCTCGAGAACAAGGGGCATGGTCTTTTGTCATTCCCAAATGCCTAAACGGAGGTAAGCAACACAGTCTATCAAGTGTTAGGCTAGCTGATCACAACTTACCACTTTCCGGACATGGTGGTGAAGTATCCAGCGTCGGCTAGAATCTCAGGTATTGCTGCAACTTTCCAATTTAGATACCCCTCATAGCCAGACTTGTTGCCATCAAAACCTGGATTTCTTTTGGCGATACCCGGCGTCGCTTCTGCCATTTGGCCCAATCCAGCAATATGGTTATCCGTGCCAGAGAATAGCATTGACCTGGTTGGCGAACATGCTGATGCAGTGTGAAAGTCAGTCATTCGAATGCCTTCCTTTGCAAGTCTGTCTAAAGCCGGTGTTTGGATCTCAGAGCCATACGGCCCAGTATCACTAAAGCCTAAGTCATCGGCGACTACCAGCAGAAAGTTGGGACGCTTTTTTGTTGCTGCCATTGCGATTCTTGAAAGTACAATCTGATAATGAAGCTGATACTATCAATTTTTATTTTTGGAAGCATCGCAAATCTAGTCAGAGAAGAGTTGAAGAGGTGGCACGGAGGTAGTGGTAGCGCTTCGAGAGAGGAACCTGTCCAAGAGTGGGTCGTGAACGATTTCTCTTATCTGAATCCATGATACAAAAGTGGATGAGTGGATTTAGAGCTTATGAGTCGGGTCCAGAAAACGGCAAATGAGTTGGTTGTATTGTTAGTCTGTTGGTATTGAGAGCCGCGTGAAGTTTTCAAGCGCGAGAGACTCCCAATTCAACACAACAGCGTCCAGCGAGTTCCAATGCAATAATTACTAGATAGGGCTAAATGTTTTGCTTCACTTCACCTCGAGCAGGAAATTTCCATTCTAATGCCGTCCTGTACTTACAATCGTCCTCTTGGAATATACCTCATGACTTGTTGGCAAGCGCCAAGACTGTATCTCTCGCGTGATATGGGGCAATATTGCGTGCGAGACTTGAGATGAGCCTTGGTCTCTCGGGTTCCAAAATTCTCCCAACAAAGGAGAGAGTGCTTTGACAGATGTTGGTGTATGCATCACGGAGTTATTGAACACTTTGCTTCGCCCCTGTCCTTTAGCGATTTGTCCCGCTCGAGGGACCCAATGAGACGCGATGCCAGCAACTACGAATGAACGCAGTTGATGTTTGTTAAGCTTAGAAAGTACCTGTAATGATAATATGTCTCCGAGGATGTATGTGTTGTCTTAAAGATAAGTGGAGTTTGAATCTCTAGCCACCTTTGGGCGAGGTTGCCTATAGATATAAAGGTAGGCATGTGAAGCTGGATTCTGACAAGTTGAACTTCCAATCAGCAAAAGTGTGCAGAAGAAGATCTGTAGCTACAGCCAGATTTCTTCTCTTCACACTTCCCCAACCATGGCGTTCCATGCTCCAAATGCTACTGAGCCGGTCGACAAGGACGGTGCTCTTGAAGTGGGCATCCAGCATGTTCTTCCTGCCTCGAAGAACGAAACATCGGTCGGACCAGATTGGACAGAGCAGGAGGAAAAAGAAGTGATTCGAAAGTAGACTCTCTCATCTGGCCATCGCGCTCTCCCTGTATCTCGCTCACCCGTTTCCAGGCTCGATTTTATTGTCATGCCATTGTTGATGGCAGGTTTCTTCGTGCTTCAACTTGATCGTGGCAACATGTAAGCACCATAACTTGGACAATGTACTTAACAGCAATTGCTAACAGAATACTTGTAGCGGCAATGCCATAACGGATTTCTTTTTCCAAGATGTTGGGATCACTCAATTTCAGTTCAACATTGGCCAACAACTTCTCTCGGCAGGAATCGTTCTCTTGGAGATTCCCAGTAATCTGTTACTCTATAGAGTTGGACCTCAGATCTGGATCAGTGTTCAAATCATAGCATGGGGTCTGGTCGCTACATTTCAGGCCTTTCAAAAAGGGCTAGGGGCTTTCCTAGCGACGAGACTCTTGTTGGGGCTCATGGAGTCGGGTTTCATTCCTGCTGCGCTATACACGATCACGAGGTATTATAAGAAAGGCGAGACTGCGACACGTTTCAATGTTTTCTTCACTGGGAATGCTTTTGCCGCGGCTACTAGTGGACTTATCGCTTACGGCATTCTCCATATGCGCGGAGTCCGTGGACTAGCTGGGTGGCAATGGGTAGGACATGGTTGAAATTCAAGATGAACAGAGCTAAAGAGACGTAGTTATTCATCATCGAGGGACTGCTTACTATCACCGTTGGATTCATTTTCGCCCTATTTTTTCCCCAGTCCACACACAATCCGAAGCCATTTCTGAAGTTACAATACTTCAGTGAACGACAGAGACACATTTTACAGCAGCGCGTGCTTCTCGACGATCCAACAAAGAATCAGGAGAGAAATCATATAACAAAAGCAGAACTTACTGGAGCGGTAGAGACCTCCTATAGCCAGTCCACCACAACATTGACTAACTTGGTTTACCTAGCTCGGGAATTGGAGAGCATATCCACATATCATTGTCACTTTCTGTACAATTGCCTCAACCGTAGCCCTTGGGACATACACTCCTTCTATCATTAATAGCTATGGTTATCCTAGATTGCAGTCCAATGCATTGGCTTCTGTTGCAGGGTTTCTCTCTATAATCATGCTCGCCATGTGGGGGAAATTGGCGTAAGCTCACTGGTTCTTTCCTTGTATGAACAGCAACTAACGCGTCTTAGTGATATTGCAAAGAATAGAGGACTTTTCGTGGTTTTGGCGGCAATCCTCACTCTGGCTTTTGCAGTATGTTAGATTTTGACTGTTGCGTTTAGACGTGGAAGACCCGAAAAAATGTGTTTCTAACTTTGCTACAGGTCACAACTCGTCAATTGGCGGTTTCATCAAATAAACAACTGAAGTACGGAATTCTACTCATTACGTCCACGTTCTTGGGATTAGCGCACCCTATGAACGCATCTTGGCTCGCACTCAACGCTCGCTCAGCAGGGGAAAGATCAATTCACATGGCGATGATTATTATGACGGCGAACGCTTCTGGTATTGCCGGTGGTCAATTCTTCCAGGCCGCTGACAGACCACTATATAGGAAAGGATTCGCAGTTATAGTTGGTCTTCTGTCAGTTGCCGCTATGGCAGGTCTTCTTGCGAATGCTATGTATGTTCTCTTGAATCGAAGGTTGGATAAGAAAGAGGCAGAAGGAGCCGAGTTACCTGTTAATATTGTGGAGACGGAAGAAGGCACCATTGTCAAGGCATGGAGATACTCGCTATAATTTAGACAAGAGGAAGATGATATGACGGAGATAGAGTATCTATGAATCGCGACGTCTATGTATCCTCATTATTTTACATATCATAGGTGATGCCCCCCTCAAGCATGATCAAAGATCCGACCCTTAGCTTCTTGTCACATTCCGAAGCGAGCATCATAGAGCCAATCGTGGTATAGGTGAAGATATATTGAACTCTACCGAAGGAAGCTCTAGATTACAGATCCAGAGTGCCCCTTATAGTTAGATGAGCACGGAAATTAGGTCTCCCAGTGCCCAAATATAGTCACACAATAAATCATGTGATTAAGATGACGATTAGCGTCACACTTCTTTATTGGTTACCACGTCATTTTCTTTGGCTTACGGAGCAATAGTCATAGTCTGAGTTATCGTGGCTGTGAACTCACTCCCACAAAACTTATGTTCAATTACTCAGAGATGCACAGCTTTAGGAGGGCTAAGTAAGTAAATTTTTTATTTAGTTTGCAGCTCCCGTGAGATTGTTCAAAACAGCTGTCAGGATTTAATGTGCCCTAATCTAGATAGATGCTGTCAAATAAAGTATAGGGAATGCAAGTAGATAGGAGCAATAAAGATTAAATTACGAAACAAAGTCAGGAGGGAGATGCTCTGATTATATACTAGCTGCTGTAAGTTCAATCTTCTTGAAAGTGTGTGATCTTTCGGGCTTAGTTTTGAAATTGGAAATCAAGCACACTTATTATAGACAATGGATAATATTTACTCGCATTAATTGGTAACATTATCTCCAGATAATCCCTTGAAGTGCAAGACTTTGATTTAAATAAACAGTCAACTGAAAACAATAAGTTGAGAGAAATTCTTTCTCATCATCTATAATATAATTAATTTTAGTGTCCACTTTGCTGGAGTTTTGTCTACGCATCATCTCCTCTATACCCCACCTCCAAGAAAGAAAAGAAAATCAGATCACAGAAAACGCTGATATCTTTGTCTGATCGCACATTCAACATAATCTCAGTCCCGCGTGCTCTGATCTCGGCAGACATTGTCCCTATGAAGGAGGTGTATTTAACTCAAATCCAGATGCGTTCAGCAACTACAGGGGCAATGAATTCAACTTCGTCTATGGTGAAGAGGTTGAAGTTGACGTTAGTACAATAATACTGAATTTTAATAGCCCACCTAGAAAAAATATGCAAAGTGCAATTCAGTTGAATTCCCTGGTCAATGCTATAAGTTGGAGATATCTGAGTCCGCTCTGGAGCCCATGGCCACTAGACCAATGTAGTCAAGGCATTCGAAGTTTCACCCTAAAGTCTCGAGAAAGATAAGAATTTTTGATTATTAGAGATGGCTCTACTGAAATTCAAGCGACCCGCGAGATAAGGTACTACCTCAAAGGAGTATCACTTTCTTCACTCAGATAACCAGATTCTACCGAAGTCATAACCCTCTGGAATTGTTGAATTTACAGAGAGGCCGCGCAAATCACTAGAAGTGAAGGTAGCTAACAGTCCAAAAGTGCTTCTTCTATAAGAACAACCTGAGGCAAAGCACTATGGAACTATGCAATAGAGGCTGAGGACATCTGCCAATGCATGGGTGTAGTTCCGAATACCGCCTCTGTTGGTAACACTCAAGCGATTAAGTCTGATAGCTATCAGGGGGGTTTACAATAGTCTATATTCGTTATTTAAGGAGGAAAGGGGGATCAGAGAGTTAATCTCCCTGATCTACTAGATACCAAGTCAGGGTGATTATATAAGCACGTAAAAGTAGTATAGCATTACTAATACTAGTAACTCTTTAAGTAGGAATAAAGGCCAAAAATGGCGGCTACTTAATAGGGTAAATAGGCCAGACATATAGTCTACATTAAGTTATATAAAGTAATGATAGTTACTTAAAAGCAGTGAGAAACCAGGCAATTTAATAAAAATGGACTGAAAAGCTAATATATTATCTTTAATTATCAATCTAATCTCTCCTTCATCCTGCTTTATTCTATCTATTTGTATACTTTTAAGTACAGCTTATAATTACTAATTAGATATTAGAGAGTTTTTTATAACTTTACTATTTTATTTAGATTTAATAAAAGAGCTCGCTTATTGAGCTTTAAAAGCATATTTACAATTCCCACCTCATTCCCGCCATTGATACTTGGCAACTCTAGGTCAGCCAAGGTCCCTACAATGTGGGCCATTCGTACGGAGGATTGTCCCGGATGCCAGACACTAGTTAGATCGTACGAATCCTATATTCCTCAATGTTTCATCCATGGGATCGTTGGGCAATCTGGAAGAGGGCCTCGCAAAGTTGGTGTACCAGAAGGTAGAATCACTGCAGACTCGAAATAACTAAGGAGAGGGATCCGTTCTGACTTCGATAAGGCATTCTGGAAGGATCTTCGCCGGGAAGTAATAAAGGCTAGTTATACCAGTCACGACCTGAGGAGACACAAGACAGATATTCTGCTTTCCGTGAAAACGCTTGGGGATCGAGGAGCTTTGGATGAGTTGCCGGAATTTCTGAGCACATGGAACCGCCCGAACCCAGAGACATTCCCTCTCCTGACGAAAATGAGAGGTCATTGGGGTCTTCCTCTACTAGCAATGGCCATTGTGTTGGCGAGGAAGGTGTAGCAGCGATCTCTACAGATACACTAAATGGTTCACTGGAGAACGACCAGGCTGAGTCTCTGGATTGCGTGGATGCGCCTGGAGTTCGCAGGGTTCAAATTTTGAATGAGCTGCCCGAACTTCCTAGACCCACAGAATTGCCTGCTTTCACATTTAGTGATCTTGTTGATGAAGAAGAAAATGAGCAAGAAAGTACATCCGGGTCCACACCGACTACTACCGGGGCCTAAATCGATCCAGATGCTGCGATCTTTCCCACTACTCCGATCCGTTCCTACAAAGGCTACTCATCAAGACCATGGCCCTATGAAGAGACCAGCGCAGTCATCCGCGCAGCTAAACGTATCGTTTTTCCTGACCCCCTGTTCGAAATTTCTCGAGCAAGCACAATGCACGAGGACATACCACTTAATTACGATGTATTTCGCTGGCGTGTACAGTTCAGACACCTTGTCGTCATGAGCTACGTCTTTGACTTCAGCACTTTTTGCTGGTGGATACATGACTGGATTCTTCATCATAGCATCTACGACGATAAGGAAAATCTGTCATTATGCGACAGTGTCTGGAACTCTGTCAGTAAGATGTTGTCAGTCGAGTACTTCTGGTTTCTTGAAACTAGGAACCCGAAACTCTTTCCCAACCACCAGACTTGGGTCGGTGAAGCCGAACAACTTCTCTCACGCTTCAACAGCATTGTGAGCGGAATATTTAGCAAGTACCAATCTCACTCGACCTACAACATCCCTTTCATGTTATTATACTCAGATAACACACAACTCCGCCTCAACCAAGAGTGGGTAGAGAGGGCTGAGCTCTGGAGCTCTGAATTTGACCAGAACTGAGAAACCCTGACTGGCTCGGGGTAGATCTCTTGAATTGTTGGATGCTCACAGACGGTGGGTGATATTACTAGAGCTAGTCTAGATCTTTTGCTGTTTTTCGGTAGCTGTGAGTTCAATAAATTTCCGGCTGGGTTTACTTGCATAACCCGAAAAATTCTGCAGGCAGCAGGAGTGAGTAAATTCTATCCCAAAATCCTCTTCGCCATATCATTTCACCAAGCCAGGCCCTCCAGGTTCTAAGGTCAAGGAATCACAGAAGGAGGAAATTCGTTCATATATTTTTTCATACAACCTCGTCCGAAAAGTAGCCGACCATCTATATGTTCATATTCATTTCCACTTTCCCTTGTTCCCAAGGCCCTCATGATAATCAAAACCCGATCGATTTAAAACGCCGAAATGCACTCACTAAGGTACAATAAACAATGCTTCCTTCCTTCATTCATCCTCCCCTTGCCGGAAGTCATCACGAAGACAGGCTAATCGTCCCATTCCTCATCTAGCTGATCGATCAAGCGATTCTCATCTTCCGCTCCTCCTCTGCCATTTCGACCACGTGCTGATGGTGGTCCGTTGTTATCGGCTGAGATGGAGAGGGAGCTGTAACCATGGCGTTTGGGGATGATGCCTGCGCAAGATGAAGTGGCAATTATAAACATATCCTATGAGAAGGGGTCGTTAGCTTTCTGCTTCTGTACGCTCTTTTTTTCTTAGAAAAATAAGAAGTGCCAATACAAGAGAGAGGAGAGGTGGGGAAGGAAAAAAAGTCTTTTGAGCGCCTCTAGTGAAGAGTCTGTCTATGCTAATAACCAAAAATCAAAAAAAGACAAAGGAAAGAACGTGTGTGCCGTGTGTCTGCTGATGATACAGTATTTGCCCTTTCTCCTGGTACTTATACAACCCCTCGCACTTTTTTTCACACAAAGTAAACCCGGTATATATAACACAAACATTCATGAAAGATGCGTTGAATCCCACGAATTCCTCGAAGTGTAATTCCCATGCGCCTTATGAAATTTCCTCGACGGCCCATTACTCGACGATCTAACTTCCATCGTGGGCAAAAACCCCATTCCATCCCTCACACTCGCCACTCTTGGAAAGACCAGTTGCTTCGGGCGCTGAACAATAGTGTGCAAACTAACCTTTATGAAACTTCCTATTCCCGCCCACATGCTGTAATTCGGTAGCTGCCTCCATCCCCGGGCGTGGGCGACATTTCGTTGGTAGAAGACACCTCCGATGAAGTATACTAGAATAGCGATGACGCCGATGATGGCGAAGACAGCTGCTGGGCCGACTCCTTGTTTTGTGGGTTCGGAAGTGATGCAGGCTGCCATGGAGAGCACTTCGAAATGGTACGAACACTCGTCGGGGTCGGTGCCTACGAATGTTGCGGTAGCAGAGGCTTGGGTTGCGAGGGGGTCTTTGTCGCAGTGAAAGGAGATGATGGTTGATTTTGTGCGCTGTTTAGATTTCTCGTCCTTGACAAGGCCGGCGCAGGGCGAGCCACCCGTATATTGCAACACTAGTCTTCGTCCACGGAGAACAAGTTCGCTGGCGTTGGAACTGGCTTGGTGGTTAGCTATATGCGCAAAGTATATGTTTCCGCATAACCCACCCCATCGAATATGTCTTCGATCCTAATGTGTAATGCGCGCTGACACTCTTCCATAACGATTTCTCTACTCCCTCGACGTCCTCGACCTCCTTGATTACCGGCGCGCAGATATTGAGTGTGAAGTTCGCCTTTCCATCATGATAATCCCAACCCTTTGAATGCCAATCTTCTGTTCTATCGTTCTTCCCTGGTTTCTTCCCCTCCACTGGTGGTGCAATTGCTAATGTTCTCAAGTCGTAGAAGTTTCCATTGGGCGAAGTGACGGTACATGGCTCCACGATCTTTTTATCGTCCGAGGCCGCCTGGACGCCGGCATTTAACGCGAGTGCGAGAAAGACCGTGTTAGGTATTGAGAAATGCATGGTGAGGTGAGGTTTAGGGAGATGAGTGGAAGAGCGCCGGTTGGCGCAAGGGAGGAGAGGTGTAAATGATGCTGGGGAAATGTGCGGATGGTCTCGTCTGGGAGAGGTTGCGTCAGCCAGGCAGTTTGGGGGAAGCTTTTCGATGTTGATGTTGCAAGACGGCCAATCATGCGAGAGACCACATCGCGATGCGATGCCTTGAGAGCTCTCTTCGCTCAGTCAGCACCATGTCACGTGACCAATATGTTTCGTTCTCTCCGTGTTGTGAACGTTGTGGAGTATACTGGGGAGGCACAATATGATCTCTCATATCTCGGAACTGTGGTGCTTCATGGATCAATGTTCTCCAGATTCTTACTTTGTACACTGTTCGAGGCTTGCGTAAACCATCGCATTCTCCAATGCGACGAGGGTGATTCGTCGTCCAACACGAATCCGAAAAGAGCGAAGCATCCTGCCAAGGTACGCCAAGGCATGCCCCTTTTCAATTGACGGGTGTGATTGGGCGCTGCAGCTGCACGTCTTGAGGTCATCGAACTTTCCAACCCGAAAACGAGCAAAGACATTACAACCCACCACAACTTCACCACGGCTCTTTTCCTTCCGGATGAGCCCATACTGATCCCCATCCCATTTCCATTTCCATTCGGATCTTGAACCTCAGCTTCACGGGACACCAGATACATAAGGGACAGCTTTCGCGCAAAGCTCCTCCCTCCCAATCCAGCACCAGCTTCAATCTCGCAAATTCAACAATGGCTGGCAAAACCACCAAGGCTGTCGTTGGGCGCAAAACCCCCCAGGAATTTCATGGCTATGAGTTCTTTGGACCGTAGGATCTCCATTCCTTCATTCACGCAGTATGCTGACAAGAATAAAGCCCTGGTGCCACGGTCATTTGCACTGCTCTCCCTATTCTGATGTGGACATTCGCGTTTGTCTGTAACGATATCTCCGGCTGCCCAGTCCCCTCCACCCTCTCCCCTTCGACCCTCACACTCGAGAAGCTGAAGCTAGAGGTTGGATGGCCTGCAAATGGAGTTTGGGGTTTAGCAAGCTTGGATGTATTCGCTAAAGTGGTTGGCTACTATGCCTTCTCTCTGTTGTTGTACACCGTCTTGCCAGGAGAGTACATGGATGGATTGCCTCTGGTCATGAGTGGTAAACCTCTCAACTACAAGTTCAACAGTACGTTCCTCTGTTCGCAATCGCTTGGCATATCTAACTCGGGGGTAGCATGGGCATCGTCCCTCTTTACGCTTGCCATCCTTGCGGCCGGCACAGTTGCCCAAGGAGCGGATTTCCCAGTCTGGACATTCATCAACAACAACTACCTCCAAATCCTCACTTCCAACATCATCATTTCCTACGCCCTTGCATTCTTCGTTTATGTCAGAAGCTTCAGCGTCAAACTTGAAAATGACGAGAACCGTGAACTCGCCGCTGGAGGAACATCAGGGAACATGATTTACGACTTTTATATTGGACGGGAACTCAACCCCCCAATCACCATCCCATTTGTTGGCACTGTTGATATTAAGACCTGGATGGAAGTGCGACCAGGACTGCTAGGTTGGATCATTCTGGACTACGCATTCATGGCCAAGCAATACAAGACTTATGGCTTTGTATCAGATAGCATGCTCCTCACTGCTGCTTTCCAGTCACTCTACGTCCTCGATTGCTTTTGGTGGGAGAACTCAATCTTAACACAAATCGACACCACAACTGACGGCTTCGGATTCATGTTGTCTTTTGGCGATCTTGTCTGGGTTCCTTTCCTCTACTCCACCTCTTGCCGCTACCTTTCCGTCTACCCTCTCACTCTCGGTATCTACGGAAGCGCTGGTGTACTCGCCTTCCTTGGTGCAGGCTACTCTATTTTCCGTCTTTCCAACACACAAAAGAACCGTTTCCGCACAAACCCAAATGACCCACGCGTCTCCCACTTGACCTTCATTGAGACAAAGACTGGCTCCAAACTTCTCACATCCGGATGGTGGGGAATCTCTCGCCACTTCAATTACTTTGGTGATTGGTTCCAAGGATGGGCCTACGTTCTCCCAACAGGCGTGGCAGGCTATGTGATCCAACAGAGTTCTGTTGCACCAACCCCTGGCCAATCTCCTGCTGACGGATCTAACATCTTCAAAAGCTCCGGAGTGCAGACAGAAGTTGTTCAGGGATCGGCAAGGGGTTGGGGAATGATTTTCACATACTTCTATATCGTGTACTTTGCGGTTCTTCTTATCCACAGAGAGAGGAGAGATGAGGCGAAGTGCGCGAGGAAATATGGGGATGACTGGAAGAGGTACAAGGAGATTGTGAAGTATCGCATCATTCCTGGCATTTATTGAATGGGGAACTTTGAAAAGAGGTGGTTTTGTGTTTTTAGACACTTTTGTATGAAAAATATATATCTATAATGGCGGGCATGGGAGAGGAGTTTGAGCCGGAGTATACTCCGTAGAGGACGGGTGAATAAAAAATGATTGTATTCCTATATGTACTGCTATTCTCATGTCTGCAATGTCTACTGCGTTCCTTCTGTTAGAATGGAGAAAGGTTGTGTGATGCATTGGAAAGACGTCACACCTAGCGGTCAGCTACCCCAGGCGCTGGCAACACAAGTCATACATGACCTCCTACTTCAATTCTAGCCTTGACGGCTTGAAAGATGTCTATCGCTAGTGCAAGATGAAAAGCTCTATTTGTGTCCTGTTACAAGAGATTTTGTTTCTAAAAATTCAGAAGTTGAGCATTGCGCCAGAGCAGAATCATTGCGTGGAAGCGTTGCAAAACTTTCTTCGGTATGAAGACTCCGGATCGTACAGACGTCAGTCAGCTATGCTTAGCCAATCAACTTCTCAACCCCAAACAACACCCCATTCTTCTCGCACAAACCCTTCAAATCCCCAACTCTCTTACCCACCTCGCAGCATGACTCTCCAAGACCTGCAACACCAGCGCCTCCAGACTATCTCTCCCACCTTCAAAGTACTCCTTCATCATATCTCTCACCCAAGGAACTTGTGCCTTCCAATCCTTACAATCAACGAAATCGACTCTCAGCTTCAAAGTCCTCAGATCCTTCGGTAGAGCTCCCTTAAACCTCCCTTACTGTCAATATCCCAGCCCAGCAAAATGACCGGGTCGATTTCTAGGTATCTCAATTTCTGGAACGAGCGAATGGAGGAGCCGAAATTGCCTTTGGTGCCCCAATATCGCAGGACGCCTGGATTTCCTTCACGGCCCGCGAGGTAGGGCCCTCCTTG
Source organism: Tetracladium setigerum (assembly GCA_031472005.1). Classification (NCBI taxonomy): domain Eukaryota; kingdom Fungi; phylum Ascomycota; class Leotiomycetes; order Helotiales; genus Tetracladium; species Tetracladium setigerum. Next base: position 96,396 of record PZJY01000012.1, read on the forward strand.
GTATCGATGGGAGTTGCCGGTGATGAAAAACTCGGAGGTGATGGTTAGATGTTCCAAGGAGTTCGAAAGATGGATCAAAGAATCCGCTAAAGCGGGACAGTCGATGAATGAGCTTACTTTGCTGGTGGCATCCAGGGCATTAAAACGAGTTTCTCGGAGTATCCCAAGATGTAGCTTGCGAATGCTGGGGAATTTGGAGAGATATTCCTTCGTGCTTGGCGAGGAAAGGACGGAGCTGTGAAGCGTGAGACTTGTGATGTGAGGAGTGACTGGCATGTCAGCGGCATGGTATTGTAACGTTGAATCTTCCTTTACTTGAACTGTGAGATGGCGAAGGGCGGTGAGATGGTAAAGAAAGGTGAGCGAGCTATCATTCCAGGATAGAGTAGGGAATTTATTCAAGCCGGTTGCGAATTCGATGGTTTTCAGAGCAGGAAGTGTGGCGATGGCGCGGGAGAGGAGGTTCAGTTTGTTGGGCGGTTCGTAATAGCCACTCCAAGGTGTGAGATTGGAAATGTTGGGGCAGAGGAGGATGAGGAGAGAGACGAGCATGACGGGGGAAGAAGCGTAGACTTCTTGCCACCATTCTTGGGGTTCGCTGTCGCCTCCTCGAAAGAGATCCGGTTGATTGATAGCCGCAAGATTAAAGAGTCGCTCGATAGATTTGTGAGTGAGACCAGAGTAGGTTTTCTGGTTAAAGCGACCGATCATTCTGAATGAACGCACCCATAGTCCTACTTCTGGGCGGATAAGAAGCTTAGCGAGGAATTGATGGATGGTGGGTTTTTCATAGCTGCGTTCGATGTTCCATTCAATGTGTTCGTAGAGAATGGGCTCGATTCTTTCATGGAGGGCTGAGTTTGTTTGCATGAGTGAGAGGGGAGATGATGAGGGAGGGTGAGTGACGATGGAGCGGAGGATCTCGGTGGGGAGAATTTCGAAGTAGGAGGGAGTTGGTGGGATGACTGAGTTAGACATTTTGAAATGGGGATCTTGATAGAGTACAAGTCTTGATCTAAAGAAATAAACTCGAGATTTGTGGTTCAAAGACGAGAGATGTCGTTGAGGAATTGTTATACTCAGCTGAAGCCTAGCGGAAGTGCTATTATTAATCGGTGGAGATAAGAGCAAAACACCACCTTCTGAACCGTCCCAACGGCGCAAGGCAGCCTGTGCTCTGGGGATGGGAAGAAAACATTAGGTGAATACGTTTACGAAACCCAGTAGGTAGGTAGTTAAAGCAACAGGATGTAAAAGGCATAGCAGAGCATTGAACAAGCAAGAGATGCAATGTAGATAGCCAGGTCGGTCTGTGGTTTTCACGTGACCTGACAGTACTCTAGTAGATTCACCACTGTAAAGTTGAGAGGGAGATAGAGATAGATAGAATCGCAAACCTGACTCTCGATTCTCCTCGAAAGATGCCGCGTAATGAGGGAAGGATGCTCTTTTTGGGGCTTCGCTGCTGCCTCCTTATCTCGTTTGTTGTCTGTGCCTTCATGGACGAATCGGCATCTACCGTCCTGCAGAGCAAGTATGATAGGCTGCTTGTAGATATTGTGCATCTCTCCATGGATTTCGATTGCTCATTTCATGATGCCGTTGATGTTCTACTCTCGCACCACTCATGTCGGTGTCTTTGATGCAGTGTTGGGAGAAGAGCCGCCGGCTACAGACGTTGAAGCGCTGGCTAAAAATATCAAAACACACCCAAGCCAATCACACACCCGCCTTCATCCTGCCCACCTCCAATCCCGACGCGCCAACGACTTCTCCCGGAATGTCTTCCACAACACCATCACCACCTCCTTCTTCCGACTGGACATCGCTACGGCTTCGGCGCCTCAACATCCATGTCGTTGGTGTGCAAAGGGAAATAGATCGCTACCAGAGCGTCTACCAGCCTTAGCACGGGGCCTTGACATGCCCTTCTGCAGGATGGTGTTTCCCTATTCCTTGTGCTGTTTTGTGAGCGTCTATTTGCCCTGGATCATTGATTACTTGGAAGTAGTACTTCAATCGTTTCGTTTCCACCCTCTTAGTTAGTTGTTTCTTCTCCTAACCGTCTCATATTTGATTGTCTACTCTTCGATCACCGGTTGATCTGTTTCCATTCTCCTCCTCAACGTCTCGTGCTTCCTCTCGTCTATCTCTATCTCCATTCAAGTTGTTCAACTATCTCCCTCTCGAGACATCTACCTTCCCACACACTCAAAATGGCGTCCTCCACTACCAGCAACAAGCCAGAGTTCATCACTGATTTCTCCGAGTTCGACAACAACGATGAAGAGAACGTTAAGGACGCACGTCTAGTCAAGACCGTGGAAGCCGTCCGTCTCGGGCTCACAACACTCGCTGTTTTGTCTGCTATCACTGTTCTCGGTACGGCTGGAGATGCCCTCGCGAATTATAACAGCACGAAGCTCGGTGCCGATTACATTCTTTCCATCTGGCCCAACGAGTTTGACATCAGGCCTACACATGCACTGGTCATCTGCTCTGTCATTGTTCTTGTTTCCAGCTTGGTCTCGCTTGTTGGCATGAAACTTGGAGCCGTAAGTCTTGAATTTTTTCCCCTTTGATACAACAAAACAATTCCTAACATTTCTCTTTTTAGATCCGCAACAACACCATGCTCAACCTCGCATCCTCCTTCGTTCTCCCAGCCATCAGTCTCATCGCCGCTCTCATCGGCACCTCATTCTTCTACGGTGTCAACGGATCCGCCAACAACTTCTCCCTCCAAAGCTGGTCCTGCCAATGGGCCCGATCAAGATGGACACGAAGCCACACTGGGAGATTTTGTGCAATGAGAGCAAAGCTGCTCTATACCTTACTGTGATGTGGATTCCATTGCAGGTGCTCATATTGGCCGCTGCCGCTTTAGGAGCTACTAAGCAAAAGAAGTCCACTTTCGCTGTGGAGAGAAAGGGCAGCCCCGCATTGTCTTAGATGGGAGTTATTTTCTGATGATGGAATGATACCTAGTCATGGTCACACCTTTGTTTGTAGTGGGAATCACGAACGTGCTGCGGTGAAGTAGGGGCAATCTTGGGCACCGGCGTTTTTGGGCATGGAAGGATTACGTCCTATATATTGGTTTAGATTTACGGTAGATTTAATTGGGAAATATTCTGGAAACGCGATGGCGGAATATTGCGGCGTCATATGTGATAACTTTGAGTTGATTGTGTTTGATTATTTACTAGTCTATCATGCCTGATTAAAATCAGCTTCCTTCCTTCCCTTGTCAGAGTCAGCTCACGCTACGAATACCTAGAGGTGTTGCTCCCGATCAGTTATTACTAGCGTACAGTTCCAATTTCCGAATGAACGGAACCGCCGAGGATAACCTTGTGCCCTACTTGTCTGAGCTTATAACACCATCATTAAAGGTAGGATAGAACACATTACACATAGATATAGGACCCTAGCTAGACATTTCCTAATACCCTTCGGGAAGTCACTGGTGGATGCTCCTACGGGCATCGTCCGCGAATATTAAATGCTCTTGGGGTCAGACTTTGAATACAACAAACAAACAAACAAACAAAAATACTCTTTAGCTTTACAAGCGCAACCGTTTTTGAGGCTATAAATTAAATCAACTCGGTGTCGATACCTCTGCATTGTTACGAACATGATCACGGGATCATACTAGAACCTAGGAGCCTGAGGCTCGGGAGCATCATAGATCCCAGGAGCCTAGTGGCTTCCAGGACCTACTCTAAGAGAACTCCTAGCTATCTGGTAGGTTTAGTTAGTAATCTATGAGACGGCGAGCAAGACGTCTATTCAGTGTCCTGGTCACGTGATGAAATCCAAGGCTTGGCAGGAGTCTGGAGTCTTTGGACTCCCGGACTCCCACGTATAGATGGACTCCCAGGAGAATACAGGTTCTATATAAGTAGAATATTATTTCTTTAGATAGGTGCTTTGTGCTTAACTCAAATTAAATATCTGTTATTCTAGTAACTATCTCAGACCGTACCTACGATACACCTATCGCTCTCGACGAATACCAACCTAACTTAACTGTTTACTTGCGAGTAGACAGTGACCGTTACATGCATACGGCTTAATATTTCCCACTTTCCAGAGTTCTCCTGTCTACTGCCACATTATTGTATCTTGAAAATGGCACTCCCATCTAAAGACTTGCGATATGCGAATCTTCGCGACGAGATACCTTTCCCGTCGTTCAAGAACCTTACTGGGGAGAATGATATCAACATGGAGTATTTTGGGACCACGAATGGCTATCAATTCTTTCCTATCAAGCATTGGTGCTTCTTGGGAGAAATCATTGAGATAGAGGCTTTCATACGCCTGCGGCTTCTTGTACAGAACAAGAATAAACGCAAGGTTCCTGTCGCATTTTACACAGATGAAAGGGGCCGAGAGCTTGACCAAGCACTTTACGGGAAGGGATACAGTAGCAATCCTCTATGCAGAGCAACACGGCTTCATGGACATGGCAGAAGGTATTCGTCAAGAAGCTCCGAGTTACATCAAGGTATGCTTTCATACAATGGCAATAAGTCTAAGCTGGTTGAGAATGCTAATAAAAACCACTAATTTAGATATTCCCAATCTCATTGGATAAATTGTTAAGTCTGAGCGACGAGATCCAACAGTATTCGACTGTTCAAAAGGACATCCGCACCTGTCAAGGATGTGATAAGAAGTCCAACTCTCTTCAAAAGTGCGCTGATTGCGGCCAGTTCTGGTACTGCAACAAGGTATGAGATTCCTCATTCTAGCAGGACAATCGAGATTATCTAACTCGCTTGGTCACAGACCTGTCAAGTTACTGGTTGGGGTGCGAAGGGACATAAAGCACACTGTAAGCTTCTGAAAGATCCTGATCTGAAGAACATGTTTCTTCAGGAATGGGACACTTTCAAAAATTACCTCAAATTCCCACTCGCGTCTCCGGGAGATGGCAGCGATAGGGCGGTTTGAGGTCGCATTTTTTGGTGAGAAGAGTTTCCTATGAGAGGTGGATAACCATGTATGAAAAGGATTTGGAAGATGAGGTGGATAGCGTACTTCTGGTTGAGCCGGGACTCCTACCTCTCCTGCCTTTGGGCGTGTTGATGGCTGCTCCTGCAACAACTGTGCTAAGTAGATTCATGTTAAAAATGATCAATTTTAGCTGTGAACATAGCTACCTAATTTTTCATTCATACTGTAGCCACATAGAAATCTACATGCCAATCTGTTAAGTTGAGAGTCAGAAAGCTGTTCTATTTTAGAGAAGAGCAGCCTCGCCTGTAGTGGCGCCCAAAGTGACTGATGCTGACTAATCCATGGTACTCTACAGTACCATCCAGCTCGAGCACGTGCAGACACTATAAAATGCTATGCCGCTAGTCCTGATGGTTGTGTGAGCTTTCATAAACAACGACAAACGAAATCCCCCGACCAAAAGCTTCTGTATCATCTCAGATCTACTCAACAAGAAACTCCGAGGCATGAATCATGTATGCTCCAGTAGTCACGGACATCGTCACCTATTTCTACCCGGTTGGCAACACCTCCGCGGTTCATCTGACTAGAAACCTGCCAATCGAGGAACCTGCGGATGTTCTACTGTTGGGATGCGGCGACATTCGCAACGTTTTGTTCACCGTTTACACCGATCAGGATATCGGTCAGTTAGCACCCCAAATCTCCACCCGGCTCGTTTATTAACGATTTGCATAGCTCGACAAACCGATGTGACTTGCTGCGATATCGAGGTTGCAACTGTTGGTATGAAATCCGTCCCCGGTATTGATTCATAAAGAGTTCCACGGGACTGACTACTTGCTCGTTAATTAGCGCGGAACATCCTACTTCTCAGCCTCATCTTGGACGATGAACATGGAACCCTCAATCTGCAGTTGTGGAGCATCTATTATCATGTCTACCTCGACGATAAATCGATGGAGCTTCTGAGTTCTCAAGCATCCAAACTCTCGGACCTCGCTATGCCAATGAAGAGCTGGCATGATGGCAAATATGGCCAGCAACTCAGATTCTGTGACAGCAGCACAATAAAGAGAGTAAGAGACGTGTGGAATACCTTTCGTGTTCCAAAAATGAACAGTCCCGAGCATAGCAGCTGGGTTCAGAATGCCAATTCGGCTGTTCAAAGGGCTATGAAGTCTCGGAAGGCGCGCATGGGAAACACAACCAAGTCCCTTACCGAAATGCGATCTGCAGCGCCCGCTGGTATCAGAGCTATCACAGATGCCCCAAAGCTTGACAAGCACTTTTGGGATTACGGTACGACGGATGAGAAAGTTACTGGTGGACCAAAGGCAGACCACATCAACCCGATGTTTGTGACCAGCTCGTCCACTCTCCACTATGGCACAGATCCATTACTCGGTTTCCATTTGTCTACTGCGTACGCCCCTTTGACCAAGGATTCGCCTCTAAATTCCGCGTCAATGTGGAAGAGCAACTTTCCTTTCAAGGTCGTTAAGGCTGCTCAAGTACAATTCGAAGCCTGGGCGAAGGCATTTCGAAAGAGTTCAGCACGCGATATAACCATCCGGTTCTTTGCAGGCGACGCAATCAGCTTCTCGTATGCGCTTCAGCATGCAAACAGCACCAGAATCACACCTGCAAACATATATTGTGATTCCTATCACTGGGATCCAATCGTTTTGAATGGTCACGATTACACGGGAGTGGGCGCCGCGCCGCTACGATTCAACTCAATCGATACCTCTAATCTCATCGACCATGTCGGATCCTTAAACTTGCTTGTTGCTGTGGCACCATTACTAAGCAATAGTAGCTCTTCCAGTCTCTACACTGAGTACCTGGCACAGCGAGCAGTGTCTCAGCAAGATCAGCTCGATAGAGTGATGTGTGGACATTTCCCGACGATGTCGACGCTGCTAGGTCTGTTCCCTGTCGAGTATTGGGCCAATTCATCGCCATATTCATCTGTTGATGACCTTCTCTTGGATTTAAATAATGGGAAGGATGATGACAGCGCCCAAATGAAACAGATGAACTTCAAGTCCACCTGGAAACGTGCAGCCGCCGGTTTAACATCGCTAGACCTAGGCACTCAAGTCATGCTACATCTGGAGGAGCTCGGGCTGGCTAGGATACTGTATCAGGTGTATGTTAACATGTTTCGCCACGAGAACGTTCAGTTTCTGCTTTCCAATCGCGGTTCACTCGATCTGTCAAGCCAATCAATGCCGCGCTTCCATCGAGGTAGCTTCGCCCTCGTTCTGCGTTTTGTACGCAGTCGTGTCGAGAAAAACTGGGAGAAGATGATGAGCCATCTTCTAGACCTCATAGAGACTGATAAGACGCTCTTGATGGGCTCGAATTACCTGCAGGAGCTATATCTCTATCTGAAATTGTATGACGTCCTGTCAGTATCCACATTATCACCATCGCCGGTGCAATCGAACTTCACTGGCACTGCACCAGGAGGTCTGAGCTGCTGGAAGAATATTCCTCCCATATTAAGTGTTACCTTGATTGTTCCAAGGGAGAAGATCAAAGTCATCACAAACATCGATGCCACAAAGATCGGGAGTCCCATCATGCACTGCGTTCTACAATCCTCTCCAAGCTACCAGTCTCAGAGATGGCAGAACATTTTCTCTGTGGTACAGGTCTCTTTCGGTAAACTCTCCACAACTGGGACACGAAACTCCCACTCATTTCAAGTCGCCATCACAGAAGATCAGCTCCGGTGGCGCGGTAGCTCCCCTCTTATCGTGTCATTTCTAGTTCCGACTTGGATGCTATTGCTGGAGCCCGAAAATGCAAAGGTTGCCTTTGGGCTTCAAAACACCCCAGCTACTGTACGCAATTTCCTAGGCACACTTGGAATGGAGATGAAGATCTTCGAAACAACGTTGGGAGATGAAAGTAGCGTGTTCTTCACCGGATTTCCGCCAAATCAGAGTGACACTACTTCGCTGCTACCATTCCCACGCTCTGGGCAATCAACCCCGAGCACAGGAAACTCTATTGCCAGTAGCAAGATCTCTGCGAACATTGACACCGTAGCTGCTAGATTCACTGCTCTGACTTGCCGGCTTCAAATACTTTCCGATGATCTCCAGAAGGCATTGCAAAGCGGCGGCGCAGTACAAACAAGCCAGAAGTCGCCATGTACATTCCTTGAAACCGTTGGTCCAAAATCTATACCAATGACCTTTCACTTCCCCGCACCTGTAATTAAAATGGAGAGCAGAACTAGAATCGCTCGCAAGTCTCTGTATATTGAGGTCGAAGCGCCACTGGCGGATGCTACAATCTGGAAGAGCTTCCCAGCACATCTCTATCCAGTCTTTTTGACCACGAAGACTCCGCTCATATGGAACCTATCGCGCCTAAACTTGGATTGCTTGCCAATTATCGACATCTCGAAGAAAGCTGAGATGCAGTGGCTCACCGTACATGGTGGCGGGATGTTCAACACAAGAGAGCGCCAGCTGAAGACTCATCCGACGTCTACAAGCGCTGAGAGCGACGTTCGTTTGGCGTTCAAGGGCTCGCTATTCTCGCTTTTCATGCACTTTACTGGTCTTCAAGGTCAAATTATTTCACACTGCACCACTCTCAACAACCCTGAAGGAGGCGGCGTGCATGTAATTATCCTCATCAGCAGTCTGAAACTCGACCTCAACAATCGTTCTGTAGTCCTTGACTGCGCAGTGCTGCCTCTCACAGATCTACTCATGCCGCAACTAGGCCAGTTTCTCAGCGCATTTTCGAGCCAAAAGGTTTGCCACGTCAAGGTTGACGCTAATGAACTGCAATTGTGGAAGCAAAATATGCCTGCGATGGTGGAACGTTGCCGAACGTGGCCGCACCTTGCTCACTGCGAATACCGTACTCAGTTGAGCATTCCTTTGTCTACAGAGAATGGCCAACCAGTTCTTTGTTCTTGTGGAAACGGTAAACTGCCGGCGAATTTTATTACGGGAGTTCCTCATTGGAAGTCTGTTTCACGGCACTTTGTGCGTGCTGCCATATCCCTGTGCTTCCCAACCGCGTTCTCAGAGGAGTTATTTAATATGGAACTTCTCAAGAAAAAGGTTCCATCAAGGACCAAGTGAGTGGACCACGAAACGATATTGAGTACGTTGCGAAGTTTGCGGAGCAAGGTTAGAATTGGTTTGACTGGGATGGGCTTTGAGCACGGGATGAAGTTGTTAGACGGAGAAGATAGATGACCTTGTAATCCTAATTCAAATGCAACTAGAGTTATTGTATTGAAGTGTGGCATTGTATACAAGCCGATTCTTCGCTTATCAAGATGGTTGGCCATCTGCAGCATCCCAATTCCATTGGAAGCTTAGCGTAAGCCTTCTTGATCTCTTTTGCTCGAAACATTATTAACACTAGGTCCTCGTTACTTGGAGTTCTATTTTATTGTCCCGTTCAAGAATTGAGGCACTTTGATCAAAGGCGTTTAACTGTCCCGTCTCCAGCGAAGGCTCACCGAGTCAGAGACACACCTGATAGAGATAAAGAATTGGCTGGGTAACGAACTTATCTGGAAGGAGGTTATGAGACCAGAGATTATAGTGTCCTGCTTCTCCATGAGAAAAGGCCCCCATTATTACTGGTGGGCTCGTTGGTAGAAGGCATTGCCCCATCCCGTCATTGGCAGTATCTGGTATGGTTGCTTTTGTTGGAAACCTATGCCGACTATATTAGGCTATGTACATAACCGAGGTGTGGCTTGCATAAGAAGGTACCAGTATCTAGGTACCTGCCTACTCAAGTAAACGTGGAAGAGGTGCCTGTGAAAAGAGAATGCAATAATCGAGGCCAACTATTGGCCTAAGCGATTAATGTCCCGCCTTCCCATCGAAGCTGTCAAGTCTTTCCTATGTGAATAATCGGATTCCTCCCCGTCTCTCTCTCGGCTGACAGTCAACCTTGACCCCCAGCTACGTACCTCGCACTTCGCACAGACCGATATTGATCACCATGATCCCTGTGATCAGCAATACTTCGAAATAAGTCATGTCCAAGCGCAGGGCACCTCGGCAAGGTGCCATATTGAATCAATCTTGCGCTTCTATTAGCTAGCCGTCTTCCTCTGACAACTTGTGACAAGAGAGCAAAAACAAGAATGATGCGCTTAGACCTGTAATCCTGAGCCGGTCTGGGAAATACCGCTGCAGTATCGCACTCTGCATTGTAAGTAGGAAAGTGGAAACAGGTCAAGATTCCCTCAACCCACCTCACACCGAACAGAAACTCGACTGTAACTCGCGGGAGGAAATACTAAATGTAACAGTCATACCATTTAATATCCGTGTCTTATATGCCTTCGCTACCGACAAAGATCTCAAACTATCTCTTCCTCGGCCGACCCCGCGGCTTCAGATGAGATGAGATGAATCTGATATGCCAAGGAAGCGCTGCTCTCTTCGTGGGAAGCCTGTAGGAGATCATGGCGTCGATCCGGAATTAGTATCATTTCCTGTCGGTCCAGGCCTGGATGTCATGTTCCGCAGCCCGCGGGGCAAGGCTCGTCAGCTTTTCTTTTTGCACCTTGGAGCTTCCCTCGTATGGAGCGCGGCGAAGTTCCTGTGTGTGGGTGGTTGTGTATTTATCTATTAGTATACTCCGGAAGTCAAGCGAGGGATCCGAAGTAAGCTTCGACTGCACGCACCAACAGAAGGGGGGCAGCATTATTCTCTTGTGACGATGTAACTGCACGGGCATTGACATGCTGCTTACATCAAAGTATATCTCGAGGGTGTCGGGAATTGCTGGTAACGGTTCGTCGGGCGTCCCGCACAGTAAACCTTCTCGCCAGCCACTGACACTCCCGTGGCTTCTTCATCGACACGCCCAATTCACCATATACGTTTCAGGTCCGTGCAAAGAATTGACAGGCTGGCCCGGAGAACGCCATCTCTGTCAACATTGCGAGAGACTTAGATTTGCTGCCTGCTAGACTGCTGGTAGTGTTGAGCATTGACGTACTGCTTAAATTTGAAGCATGCATGTTTTTGTTCAGCCCGTGTCACTAACGTCGATAGTGTGCACCCAAGCAAGTTAGGCCTCGTGGAGAGCATGCATGTTTGAAGCTTTGAGTTCAAGACTAGAGCAGCCTGCGACATTTATTACGACTCGATAAGCCTGTTTTCGTGGGGAAAGCAGAATCATCCTTATTCAAGTAGTGATGTGCTTCCACCGCGAATTTGTCGGGTTGATACTGTAGTGTTTTCTGTTTTGTGCTCCTGGATCCCCTCCCACCATTGGATTTCGATGAGCCTTCTTCCATCTCTACCACATTATAGTGACTCTCATATCGACCAGGATTTCATGAGGTTAGGGAAAGGTTGTCCGTTGCTTGGAGCTCGTACACTCTCAGCGAGATGGTGTCGAGATTGGTCAACAGTTTATTCATCTTGTCGTTGTCTTCCTTGACTTCGTTCCCCGTTGCTGTGGCCGCTTCAAATGTCAGCATCTCAGATCTGGCCTCGCTCATACCCCCATGCGCTGTCAGTACATCTTTATGTTTCTCTTGCCCTGGTCTCGCTCTTCTTCATGAACAGAAAATTGATGATCTATAGTTCCCTTGCATTCTCGAACTACTGTCCAAAGAACCCAATGCTCTCGCTGATCCAGCAGTAAGCTGTGGGAACATCAAGTTGCAATCTTCCATCTCAACATGCGTTCAGCTAGCTTGCACCTATGCCGAACAAGCTCGTCTGTCTTCCTCTCCTTTTCCATATATTATACTGACACCTTTCCAGAGTTAGCAGGAGTAAATAACATTCTTTGCGCTGGCGTTCCAATCGAGAGTCGGAAATGGGCCTTGTTCATTGTGTCAACAGTATTTGGCTCGTTATCTCTCATCGCGATCATGCTGAGAACATACTCGAGATATGCCATTACTCGACAGATGGGTGCAGATGACTGGACCATGATGGCCGCTGGGATTTTGATGGTCGGTATCATGGCGACTGGCTACTTTGGTACGTAGCTCCACTTTCCATTCATACATCATTTTAAAAGTTTGAGGAGGAATTTGCTGATGAGTCTTTCTTTTAAGGACACTATCGAGGAGGGTTTGGCCTCCATTACTGGAATCTCGATCCTGTGTGGCTTCCAGAACTACTGAAGGTAAATAGAAAACGCTTGCCTTGATGGGAGGTTCTGTATTCTGATTCGGGTTGTTACAACAGATTTTTTACGCATCGGAGATTTTCTACATCGTTGAAGTCACCCTGATCAAGGTCTCGATCTTGCAATTTTATGTGAGTTTCATCCGCTTCGGTCAATATGCTTTCTGCTTCCATGTTATTAACAAATACACGGAAAAAGCTTCGAGTCTTCCCATCCAAAGCCTTCAGAATCGCCAATTTCATTACTTTGGGGCTTGTTCTGTCATCAGGTATTGGAATATTGATTCCAGTTATCCTCCAATGCAAACCAATTGGTGAGTTCTTCTCATCTTTCCCCGGATCCATATTATCCAAACTGACATTACCTCGAAACAAAGTTGCAGCATGGGACCGAACCATGGACAATGTAAAATGCATCAACATTAACCGTCTCGCTTACGCCACCGGCGGCATAGGTGTTGGCCTTGACGTTGTCATTCTCGCACTACCCATCCCAGAGCTCTTGAAGCTTAAAATGAACCGGAAAAGGAAGATGCACGTTTTGTTTATGTTCAGCTTGGGTAGTGTGTCGGTACCCCATCCCTCTGTTTATACATACCACTTCGCTAACATCGGAATTACAGCGCCTGCGTCACCTCAATGATCCGTCTCAAATACCTAGCCCAATTCGAAAAGTCCAGCGACTTAACATGGGATAACGTCATTCCCACAATATGGTCCTTGATTGAGATCTGCACGGCTATAATATGTGCATGCCTACCTGCCTTCCGAGCGCTCTTCACACACTACAATGCCAGCATGTTCGGTAGTTATGGCACAAGCGCTCGTGCGGAGTATTATGACCGACCTACGAGTAATGACACATCGATCCGTCGGCGAACCTTTTTTGGCGGCTGGTTTGCCCCTCCGAAATCCAGTTCCGGAAGTGGAAGTCGCACTATTGTTGAAGCAGGAGGGGTCGGAGGAGTCGCTGGAAGTGAAAAGAACATCCCCCTCGCAACGGTCACAAGCCAAGGAGAGCGAACATCCTGGCTCAACACAGACAGATACATCAACCGCAGCCGCGAAATTGCCCAGGATGTTGAGCGCGCTCCTCGAATCAACCATGGCCAGCAACAACCAAACGATTTCGATGCCGCACTGAGACGGAATGGTACTACCAGCCCAAATACAAATTCAATGACGACGAGGATATGGGTGGATCAGACGGCTAGTAGATTGCATCCTTTACGTTCTTCTAGCTTGATGCATGTAAACGAGGTTGATAGTGATGGTAGTTCGAAATACTCAGGGTTTCATTTTGGATTGGGAAGTCCCATCAGACCGAGTGGACGGAGATCGAAAAGTGCACAGGAGTTAGAGAGTCCGAGACGTCACGAACACTCCCAGGAAAAGGAAATTCCCTTGGAACAGCAGAGCACGGGAGAAGGAAGTGAAGATTCGATATTTGTGCTCGAAGGGCCAAGAGTGTCCGATGAAGAGCAGGAGAGAGAGTGGCAGCTATTCGAAAGCTCGAGAGGAGGTGATGACTGGAGTAGGTCGGGTACGTCGTGGAGTATGGGCGATACTGTCCATGTGCGGAGGAGCAACAGTCTAGGAACGAGATACAATGGTCCGGAGCGGGATTGGCAGGTCATTGAGAGATCGAGAAGTGATGCGAGCAGACCAGGGACGTCGAGGAGTATGGGTGTTGCAGGTGAGCCAAGGAGTAGCACAATCAGAGGGAATCGATATGATGAGCAGGGCCAGTTGAGGAGGAATAGAAGTTTGGATCTAAGAGGAGGAGAAGTGAGGATTCCTGTCAGTGTTTTCAGTACACGGAGGAATTGGTGAGATTTGAGTGTTGTTGGGTTATGTCTGGAATGTGAAAGGAGGGGCACCAGAAGGGGATGACGATGAATGAAGTGATGGGCTAGAAAGCGACGGATCTGGGTCAGGCTGCCTATGAGATAGATAGGCACAGAAGTGTCGGGAAGGAAGTTATTCTGTGTGGCCGGAATGAGAGGAGAAGGAGCTATGATACCCCATGTTACGAATTGCGAAGGACGGGAATTTGATCATTCTTGCGAAGAGGTCCGGTCTTGTACACGAACAGACATAGTCATAGAGCTTAAGTATAAAGCGTAATATATGTCCATGATCCAAATTTGGCACTTGAATTCGGATGAGCAAGATGCTACGAAATTGAACTCGATCTTAATTCTTATTTCCTAAACAAACACGCTCCTCAGATTTCACATCCATCTTGTTCAGATAATAACCAAATCCAAACTTTTGAGCACAATTTGGTAAGATTAAACTACTTAAATCTCAATTCTAACAGGTTATATATCTATCTCCTTAACCTTTTGCAGAATGGAGACTTAGGTTCCTTGAATGGCATGAAGTCCACTCAAAGAACTCGTTTCTTAATCTCCTCCAAATCCTCACCCTCAAATGCATCAATGCCCTCGCTTAGCACCCGTTGAAGTTCTTCCTTGATACTCTTTCCTTCATCCACTTCGTTCCCATTTAGCAAGTCGAACCAACCTTTTACATTAGGTTTCTCTAGGACTGTGTGGGAACATTAAATTCATTAGTCATCTCCACAAGTCTGGAACAAGGAACAAGGGAAGAAGGAGATTGCTGTTTGTCAAAAAGACCTTTCAAATGAAAAGCGGAAGGGGAAATTGAGAGAGATGAGACTAACGTTGGGCGGCAACCTCAGCAACATCACCTCGTTGTACGCTCCCCTATTTTTTTATCACCAGTAAGCAATTTTCCAGTATAGGTGCGAAAGAGATTCCTGGAGAAATTCAGAAAATTGAAGCTCTCTTGTCACGCTTCCCGAGATAACTCTCGATTTCATTTGAACCCCAAAGCAACACACCCAGCAAGAGGAGAGGGAAAAAATCATACCTTAATACCAATCTTCCCCATCCTAACCTTCCCCGTCTCTTCGCCCTCCCCACCACCAGCTAAAAGTCCAGGTCGCAAACAAATCCAGCTAAACTCCCCATCCTTCTCGCGTCGTGCCTCGCCAAACGCCGCAAGCGTCTCGTCGCTCACAATCTTGGCTTTGTAATAGTCAGGAAGTCCGGTGGCGAGGGAGTCTTTGTAGGTGCTGACGTCGGATGATGACCACCATGGTGCTGGGAGGGAGCGAGAAGCGAGAGCTGACACTAGGAGGAATTTCTTGACGGAAGGGGTGGAGGTTGCTGCCTTGATGACTTTTTCGGGTGGTTTTTGTTAGTATCAAGTCGCTTCTAGGAGGAAGATTTGAGTTTGGCGGTTATGAGTACTCACAATAAGAGCAGGCATCGCGGTCTATGGCGTATGTTCTATTCTCCGATGATCAGTCTTCTTCCTCTTGGTGAAAATCGGACAGAATGGAAATGTACCTAGAAACACCGCCCTTTCCACCAGCTCCTACATGTCAAATTTCGAGTCAGCTACCTGCCTTTCATCTTCCTTTCATAAAACGACACATCGTTCTTCTCTCGAGAATGAAAAGAAAGAACTCACCAGCACACCAAACAACCCAGCCCACCTCCCCAACCCCGCCATTCTTTCCAGCCGTATCCAAAACCCTCTTCGCATCATCCACACTCTTGACATCATCCAAACTCTCCACCAAGACCTGGATCTTACCTTTCCCCTTCCCATCGCCAACGTTAGCCGCAGTGAGGATTGCATCTTTCTGGTCGGGGTTTCGAATGACGGATGTTAGGTTCCATGATCGAGCTATGATTTTGCGAGTTAGGAGGAGCGAGATTTTGCCGTGGCCTCCAAGGACTGAGACATGATTGCGTTAGCCAGTGTAATGGGTTTTTAACCCTAAGCGGAGAGAGTTTCTAGGGCTTTGAGGTGGTGTTGGAGTACGTATGAGTGGGGGATATAATGGGACGTACGGAGGATGTGTGGTGTTGTTGCTGCCATTTCGTTGGTGGTGGAGAGGTAACTGTAACTTATTGAAGATTGAGTTGAATTGTTTGATTCTTTTGAGAGATTTTGAATACGTGAGACTAGAAGAGATGGAATGATCAAAGCAAGCTCAATCTGCTGTTTTATGAGAAGGCCGAGTTGCAGCTTGGTCACCAAAACTCAAAGATGTGGGGTAATAACGAGAGCAAGACTCGAGAGGCACACGCAGCTTTATGATGCAATAGCTCATGCACCTTCAGGCCTGCATTCTTCGGCATTAGATGGAGTAATCCAAAAAAACGCTCATTTACACGAAGTACGATACTTGGCTAATTGTTCATGAAAAGAGCCGAGGAAGTCCGAAGGGACGGATGGTAGAGTGTGTTTTATTGTAAGACTACTTCGAAGTAATTAAGGTAGCTCGGGTAGGTAGATTCTCCCGTCTTGGACTTGTCTAAAGATGCAAAATAACCATAGAATTAAAGAATACCACCAGCGTTGTTATCATCTATCTCACGTGAGAGATGATGATCCTAGCAAGTTCTGAACGATCGAGTTGAATCGCTATCTAAGTAGGCATAGCAACGACTTCACAGCGAACATTCACATTCAGACTCTGGCGGCACTATTGTTCGAAAAGGCCCACGCAAGGCATCTCTATTTCCATAATGTACAAGCCGTCACGGGAGAGACAGGTTCAAGAGGTAACGTTGGTACTGTAGAGTAGACCGCACACAAGAACAGCCAAACCTAAGACGCCCGCCCCGAATTCCATTCATCCCGTCCATTTCATTCCACTCAAGCGCAATCAAACATCCCAAGCAAAGCCCAGATAAAACTCCCCAGCCCCTGCCCTTCGATCAATGTTGTTATACTTATTTCCCCTCCCATTCATTCGCTCTTGGATGCTAAAACACGGAGACCAACTCCCTTTCCTAATTACTGCCGACTAAGATCAAAAGCTCCAAATACTCCTCCACCTCCACCTGGAGTCATAGGCTGAATACCGCGAGACCCGCTGTTGTTCGGTGTGTGTACTGGCCTTGCATTACCAGTATTTGGTGTGCTTGGTCCACCGTTCGTGAAGCCATTTGATTGTTGAGGCGTGTCGATGTGGTAGGCAAGAGACGTTGCAGCGGGGATACTGTACTCTGGCAGACCTAAGCCCCATACATTGCCGACGTGCTCTTCGGCAATCTCTCCATTGAATATCCGATCTCGAATTCTGAAGAATAACTTCCCAGTCAAAAGAGAGTCAGACCCGGCCGTATGTGCTGCACCTTGTCGCTTGACCTTGAAATTCTCCGCCAAACTCTCCAAACCTGACTTTTCGTGGAACTTCATGAGGACTTCGGTGGTTTGTGGATCTAGAGGCGTGAGGTTACCCATGGTGTGGGCGTTGATGGAGTGTTTCATGAGGTATTTGACGTCGTAGATAGCAGGGAAGAACTTCTTCATGTCGTCTTCGAACTCGGTTCCGTTGTCGGGGAGTGGCAAACGACGGAGGAGCTTGGTGACATATGCGAAATCATAACCACCGTGGAACGAAATCCACTTCACATCCTCGTCGCATACCAGTCCAGAGCTGATTAACAGTGCACCAAATTCGAAGGGATCGATTCCGTCTCGGTCATGGGCTGCAAAGTTGACGCCCGCCTGCTTTAAAGATTCAATCGAAGTCTCCGAGTACATGTCGTCCTCCAAGGAGAACTTGAAGTTGAACTGCCAGGTATGTGGTATTGGTTCCATAGCTCTCGTGCCATTTCTCCGTCCATTCATTTCCATCTCGCCTTGCAGAGATGCCGGAGGGGTCTCGCCATCTTCAGAGAATAGCGACACACCGAGTTGTATGATTTTCAGCAAATCGACATTGCAACGTACGCACTGGTAGTGATAGTCGTTCTTCCCATTAAACGCCCCCATTGGCCTCGCAATCACACCGGGGAACTCAGTATCCTCGTACAATGTCAGCCAAGCTTCCAACAGCACTCACCCGTCCCATCTTACCATTGCAACATACGGATACTTCTCCGCCAGCTGCCTGATTGTGTTGAACTCCTCGTGCAGATTAGACTTCCACACATCACGTATCCTGCCCTTGTTGGCCAGAACTCGCTCCCCCATTCCATTATGATGCTGTTGCGGCGACGCGCCAGCGAATCCCATCTGCGCAGCGTGACTTGCCAAACCCGTTGCACCTGGCATACCCAGAGCCGCCGCGCCCCCAAAGCCACCAGACAGACTCAGCGGATTGCCGTTGACCGAGAAGGGATTGTTCATTGAATTCGCGTTCATGAAGCTGGGGTTTGCTCCAAGCGTTGGCGGTGGAAGACCCGAGTTGTGTGCCTGCGTATGAGACGGGTAGCCCTGGTAGTGCGCATTGAGGTTATTGGGAACAGGGTTGTAACGCGGCATCGGTGGAGGCATTTTGGATGTTTGGAGTTTTGGAGATTCGACGGAGAGGTACAGTTTTCATGGACGCTGCTCGTCGGGCAGGATGATGTTGTCCGAGATGGGAGATACAGCTGTGACTAAACACGTCGAGGAATTCAATATTATGCTGTAGAAGTCTCGAGTTCTTCGTTAGGGGAGATGCCAAAATTGCAGAGTGATTATGGGGTAGTTAGTGGTGGTGGTGTTGAAGTCGCAGCCCTCTTCGATATATCGCGACCTCGCTGAGTCAGCAAGGATATGCTTGGCACTTGTACCTCAGACCTCGACTGACCTCCCTCCAACAACTCCAGATCACAGCCTTGCTCTCATCACATCCTCAACATGCTTCGCACACTGTGAGTTGGGCCAATTGATCATATTGATCCTCTTGGAGCTATGCTAATGTCATCTACAGAGTAAGGAGAGCTCCCAAAGCAAACCTCACAGGCTTCAACGCCAAAGATTTCGTTGCCGCTGCAGCAACACCAGGCAAGCACGCAGCCAACGACCCATGGGCCAGAGCGTAGGTTCCCCATCTGGAGAAGAGCACTGTTAGGGATGAATTGTTAGCTGGATAGCGGGCTGACCAGATGGCAGTGAGGCGTGGCGATACTCCGGACCTTTCACGCGATTCAACAGATTCAAGAACTCCTTCCCGGGACTTGGAATAGCGTCGGTGGCATTTGCGGCTTATTGCGGATATGAGTACTTGTTCTTGAAGGACGAGCATCATGGCGAGGGACATGGAGAGGCGCATCATTGAGTAGGGGTAGGGCTGGGAAGTGGGATTGTACATACGGAAACGAATTGATATCTGGTCAAGGCTTGGTCGATTGATATAGGTGCAGAGGCTGTACTTTTAAAACAAGGTCAATTGAATGGATGCTGTGCTTTTCATCGGAATATTGCAAGTTGATGGGATTCAGTCCCAACTAGACCATTTCCGCTGGGCCGAGTGCTGTCATATGAGGCTCGCCATCCCCTACAACCCATCACCTGCATTGGTCTTTGGTTTCAAATTCTCTAGTTTGTCGCTGGGGTGGTGAAATCTTCACAATTTCGCTAAGTCGACATTTACATATCAAATGCAGTGCTTGGATCACGGGTACACATTACAATGTATGATGGCCAGGAGGAAATGATGTGTGGGATGAGAAGACGAGATGGAAGGAAAGTATGCGAGTCAAGTAAAGAAGAACTTGTATATATGATGCATATCTAAGTAAAGGGAGAAAGACCAAGTTCTGCTAGCAACAGGTCAGACCAGGTCTGGAAAACAATCACTCACATTCCCTAGAAAGCGCATTTGTTGCAGCCCCTGGCAGCAGAAATGCAAACTCTTGGCAATAGGTCAAAGAGTTGCTGATATCTACCTACGTAGCTACCTATAAAAAAGAAACCGCAGTGTGTCAATCCTGAGATTTCCTAGAAAGTCTATCGTTTCACTCCGTCGCTTAAATATACAATTATACTCCTACAGACAAGGAAACATTTCCCACCAGCTCGCCCATATCTCCAGGTTCATATTCCCTCCAGATTACTTCCTCGACTTCGTAATTTCAAAAACTTTCCCCAGGCCCGCCACCGTGCTTTCCACATTGAGCGTAACAACAGGCATCTTCTCCCAGCTCCCCTCCTTCATGATAGCCACCAATGCCAGATACTTGTTGACCTCCCTCAACATAATTGGTCTTCGAGCATTGCTCAGAACAATCGTGCTCTCCGCATCCGCACATGCAACTTGATCCTCCAGTTTCTTATTCCACGGAGGTCCTTCCAACGAGTCGATGTAAGGCGATGGCCGGTTCCAGCCGTATATCTCAGAAACGTCAACAATCACATCGATGTAATCACTGCAGATTTCGTAGGAAGGCATGTCGACTGGTGAAGAGTCGGTTGCAACATATATCTTGGAGAGAACATCGAAGAGGTAGGCTTTTTCGAATCGGCAAGCACGACAGAGATCATTGAGAAGTGCTTCGAGTGTTGGGAGGTGAGGGATGAGTTTCTGGATGACTTTGCTGAAGGCTTCAAAGATTGAGTGGTTGTAGATTGACGTAAGGTGGTAATTTATTGGTGCGTTCTCAACACCGTGGTCGGAAAGCTCATCTTGTATTCTTTGGATGATATCGCGTTGAATATCAAGTTTGTAGTCGTCTGAAAGTCCATCTACCTTGTGGATGAAAACTTCGATGTTGACGTTAGGGTATCCTGGTTGGAGATTTAGGATTGTGTTGTTGAGGCGGCCTATGGCTTCAAGGTAGTCGTCCTGCGCATCGATGACCCATATCAAGGCGCCGATTTCGCCAAAGATAGCATCAAGATCGAATTGAGGATCCATAAAGTCAACTTGACCAGGGAAATCCCAAACTTGAAAGTCCATAAACGAGCTGAAATCATTAGTTCTTGCTGCCAAGGTGATCAGCACTACTCACTGCATGGAATCCTTCTGTATTCTGGCCGTCGATTCAAGGAACAGAGTCTCGTTCGGAGGCATCTTGTGAAATACAACGCTCGATATCGACGATTTTCCACTCCTACGATCATCAGTATGGCACTACAAACAGATCTAGTTCACCAACCTTCGTTGTCCCATCAGCAGCAATCTTGGCTTCCCCTTTGCGGCTGGACCTGGCGCCGGTTCTGGTGCCTTCGTCGCATCTTTCTTTTGGATATTGAGGCGGTTCTGTTCATGGACACGTTCAAGATTTAGCTGTGCTGGACTGATATGACGAACAGGGCCCTGTCTTGCAGGGCCACTATAACTGCGATCCATCCTCGTCCTTCTGCGACCAGTATGAAGTAGAGGCATTGTGCGCAAAGAGTCGCGAAGCAGAAATTCAGGGACCACAGCACAGCGCAGCTTTGCGCAAAGCTCAGATGTTGTTTGCGTATATTTATAGCATGGCACACAGGACTTCAAAAAGACAGCGTCACTCAGCAGCGAATTGTCGAGCCCTGGTGGAGCTGTTTCCTTCAGTCCCTTGCACAAAAGATCTGTTTTCTACAGTTGTTTGCGCAACTATGTCTCGTCCACCATGTCCTGGTCGACCAGCACTTCTGATGACTCGGCAGCCGGGTACATGGAGATAGGTTGCGGCGAGTTGCAGCAAGATTTGAGATAACCCAAATACTCGTAGAAGGTGATCAAATAATAAACTCGAGGACAAGCACCGAAACCACAAACAATATACAAAATCGAACGGCGCTAATGTGACTCAGCGTCGGACAGAGGTCTTTGAATGAGTGGTGCGCCTTCACTCCAAAGACTCATCTCATCACAAATCTCAGGCAGCACCGCAGTCCAACGACACTTTAAATAGGGATCCATCTGAGACACGACAACGGGGAAAGCACTTGCTTTTTTCTGTGTTGATGATGAATCCAGTGCTGAAAACGGGTTCTATTTGAGTTTGAGACGGGGGGAGTTCTGTACACCGCAACTTGAGATGACATATGCGACTCAGATATAAAGGTGGCCACGGAAACGCATGCAATGCCGACACCAAAAAGATCATCCCGATGGAGGGGTTGCAAATTTCCCGAAGCGCACGACAAATAGAGATATCACGTACCTCCATATTTGCGATCTGGTACCACTCAGGTCAGGATGCCTCTCCCTTTCCCCCTTGGCACTCGGTGATGCCTCGCTGCCTCGAAAGAGCACGTCTGCGTGTTGTTCACCGTATTCTGACGTAGGCGGTCAAGGCTGAGGTGGTTGATCTTTGGTGTGTCGACAAGCGCCGTGGAGATGAGAGAAGGTCTTGTTGCGTTGATAAAGTAGTGTTGAAGGGTCGCATGCGTGATGTGAACTGGGGTAAGGGGTTGAGAGTCAGTGACAGGTCATCATCCCCAATGCAATGACCCTGTAGACTCTGCCCTATCGATCTGGGAATGGCCTCACCGACTGTTGTGGCAATGCAGGTCCGCTGGATGCCAAGATATATGGAGGAAGAAGACAATTGAGTGGTCGATGGGGGCTGGCTGTGGAGGCTGAGAGGTTTGTTTTGTGGAGGGAAGTTGTTGGTGTTGAGATAAGCTCGAGATTTGGAGTAGACGGCGGCGGGAGAGCGTTTGGCTGACTAAGCACCCGTTACCTTAAATATTTCCGGGTGGCTGGATCGTGAACCCTAAATCTTGGGTTCGACAAGGTGAACTGAATCATTATTATCTGATAGAATACATCAGAAGCGCCAAATTCAAAAGAATTCACGGAAGGTTTACTGTTTGGGCTAACCAGAGTCAGTTTAGACGAACTGTCTGCAAGCACCCTTGGCAGGTACTGGATTGCATACCCAACCTAACTTCCACTAAAACTGCAAAATCTTAAAGAAATGACACTACAATTACACAAAACTACCTTTGTGTCTGACTACTGGGTTTGAATTGGTGGAACGACAGCTACTCAGGTAAGTTTGTAGAATGACACAATCCAAATAAAGTCGTTTCACTTCATCAAAACTTTCGTTTCTTTCAGGCGTGCGAAGGGTAGAGTAACCTTTCATTCTTTTCATTTTCGAAAGCATTCACAGTCCACCCAAATCAATTTTATATTAACCAAATCAGTGTTTCCAAACAATTGCTAGTTTTCTTCTTGCTTCCCACAATTTCACACATTCGAGAACTTCGACGTTCTAGCCCAAAACCTCTCGAGCCGCATAACCGCGACGCCATCGTTCCCTTCACATTCTTGCTCTCACGGTATCAACTTTGCCAAGAGCATCACTCCTTTCCACAAATCTGATCCCCTTCCCTTCCAGACAAACCACATCATAAATTCCTAACCTTCATCCCCTCCTTCACCCCCTTTTCTCCTTCTCCTCTCCCTTCTCCTCCTTTCCCTCCTCCTTCCTAGTCCCCGAAATCCTCTTCCCACTCTCAAACCCCTCCATATACCCAACCACAACCGCCGCAACCGCGACCACAAAAACAATCGTAAAAAGCAGTGTTGCCGCTGATGTCCTCTCTACATATCTTTCTGTGAAATTATTGATGGCTTGGAATAGGGAGGCGGGTTGGTAGGGTGGGTTGTTGTCCATCGTTCGGGATTATCGGAGGTGGTTTGTGGTTGAGTGTATTGACGAGAGTTGGAGCTACAGTAGATTCTTGGTGGAATGGGTTGAGAAAGAGTAATAAAGTGAAGGTATTATGGTGGAGGTATGGATTGATGACTGATCGAAAATCAAGGGGGAGAAAAAACTTTGTTTCTTGCTCTTCATGTATTTGTATTTGCGCTGGAATGAATTGAGAACGATATCGTCACATACGTCACAAAACCCCTAGGTGAAGAATGGGAAGTAGTTCATATACTTAACAATCCCCCGCCCCCGCAAATGAATTACAGCTACATACTCCAGCAAAACTTTTTTTCAACTTTACCCAACTCTTACCCTCAGATTCCTCACATCATCTCACAATTCCCATCCTCCAAACTCGGCTGCCTTACAGCCAAGAGCCGCATACGACTATCCCCCCAAGATAATATGCTCAATGACAACGACAACATTGCCAACGTGCAAAGCACAGTGCACTTCAAGTGGACTGACTTTGGCAATATGTCCACATGCTATACCTACATTACATGCTCGGATGTAACCCCCCCTCCCCTCCACCCTTTAGGGTGTATACCCCATACCTACACTGCTTCAAAACCAACATGAATGGTCTGCTTCAAACCACACATACTACATACATCGGAACATTACGACAAGAGAGCAAGGGAGGAAGCGGACGTAAGGGAAGTATTGATGGAATTTGTGAACTCGTGATTGGTAGGGAACTGAGGAAACGGGGATTTTAAGCATGGCGTGGACGGGCAACGCAATGCGGCGGGCGGAACAGGGGCATACGTGCTACGAACTACTGCGCTGCGCTGCGGATGCACTCCACGCAAGACCGTAATTCTGGACCTCCGGGGTACTTCATCCGCTATGAAATGGCAAAGCCTCACGATGATGGGGAATAAGTATGAGGCGCATTTTATCTCACTTGAGTAGGTATTGGTTTACACGGATCTTGCTAAATTTTAATTTTACATGTTTTTGCGACTGCTTGATTGGGTATAGTAGAGTAAAGTATAGGTAGGTATGGAGTTCTTTGCTTCTTTGTGGTTTACCAAATTTTTGAATCTTTTTTTGATGCTCTCAGGTTGACTAGATTATGTGTCGGAGATATGATTTCTGTTTCTTGTATTTACAGTTGGATGGGATAGTAGGAGATTGGCCCGGAGAGGAAAGGTATGCAGTAAATGGTTAAAGTATGTATTACAGCAGTTGAATGCGGATGGATGGTTGGGATTATCCGAAATGCGAGCAGATACGAGCAGGGACTCTCATGTGTGTTTGACAGTGCCGCAATATGAGTGAGTGCCTAATTCTCGAAAAACAACACGTTTGTCAACTCGAGTACTCGGCAGTAGTTAATAATTAACAACACAGTCAATTTAATAGGATCGTATGTTAATACTAAAAGTGGACGCGTGGCAGCTCTTTGGCGCGGCTAGTCTTTGATTTCGGAGTTGGTCCTCATCCAGCCATCTTAATTATCTTTCTTCCCTCTACCTCCTCCGTACCGTGAAGCAAAACTTCATCTCTCGCTCCAAGAAGCACAAGTACAATACCCATTGGCCCAGCAAGAATAGCCCAGATCACAAGACGAATACCGAGTCCCCAATTCAAGCCTGTTGCCTTGGAACCCAGGGCAGGACGCGCGCTCAAGTAGAGATATGTCGCCCAAACCAAAAACGCGGAGACGCCAATGTAGACATCCAGTTGCAAGAAATTAGTGACACCAGCAGCGAGATTGGGAATTCTTTCGCCGGGGTGCGAGATGGAGAATGGGATGAAGGCTTGCGCGAAGTTGATGTTGCCGACATAGAGGGAGTAGATGGCGAAGACCTGCGTGGCCGTGCAGATGACGAGTGCGAAGAGGTAAACGCTTTTGGAGGAGTTGAGGTAAGTTACACTCTCAGGTTCGGACTTGATACCTTGGTCTTTGCGGTATTGGGCTTCCTCTGCAAGGCGGTAATTGATGCCTGGTCGGAAGAGGTATTGGAAGATGGTGGTGAGGATTGGAAAGGCTTGCCAGAAGGCAATGAATAGTTGATGGAATTCAGGGGTGACTTGCTGAGGGGAGGGAAACGCCATGAGGACAGAGGGGAAGAGGTAGGTCAGGGCGACATTGAGAGGGATCACGTTCAGGTCGGCTTGCGAGATGAAGAGTGAAGATGGTGGAGCGTCGGATTGAGCGACTGGGGAGGTGAGAAGGTGGAGGAAGAGCCAGATAGGTGTTGTGAAGGCGAAAGTGATCAGTTGGAAGACTACTCCGAAAGTACCAGTCCTACCAAGAGAATTAGCTCACTGTTGATACTGAGAAAACACGTATGTCTACGATGGCCAGGTCTAAGTAGGATATTTATCTCAACGCACCAAGTGATAAGTTTTCCCTTATTTCCAACTCTCAAACCTTCCATCACCATCACACACCATGCCGCACCGAACTGGGTCATTCCCCAGCTGGAAAAGCCGCCGCTGCTGCCATCCACAGCATGGGCAAAGAAGGTGATCAGCACTACCAGCTGCCTGTCAACAGGTCCAATTCCGGTATAATGGCGGGTGATTGGGAATTCTGTGCCTGGAAACTTTGCATTTTGAGCTTGGGCGAGGACGCTGTTAAGATGAGCAAAGGTCCCATTTTGGCCGCCCAGATGCCAAAGGATGTAATATGCAGCAACAGAGAGTAGAGGGAGCGCAACGAGCGTGAGGACCCGGAGCAGCGGGGAGGTCTGTATTGAGGGTTAATGAGATGATGACATATCATTCAGACTCTGAGAGGAAGCCCATACCTGTGAAGCCATTATTGCTACAGTATCTTCAATATCTTCAATAAAGAGAAGAAATGTAGGCCAAAAAGTCCCTTAAAAATAAGAAATGATGCTCTTGGATTATTCCACCCCAGCAAGCTCTCAAAATCTTCAACACGTGGGCCGGTCTTGGATGACTGAAGGACGGAATGCCAAGGTGCCGCGCTGTGCCAATAATGCCAATGCCAGTGCCAATTTCCCTCCACATACATCACACCACCACCCACCCTCAGACTCCCTCCACAGCCAGCGCTCCGTCCTTCTTCCTCCACGAAACATCATCCAAGCGATCGACAACCGTCAACACCACCACTACGGGGCGTTGCTCACCTCAATCATTACGGTGTTGTGTTGTCACCATGTTGCGAAGTACAGATCCTGCATCTTCCGTTACACTCGATCGAGTGCGCCGTTGGGTTCTGTCCTGTCATCAGTGTCATGGGCTCTTCGCTGCAGGAACCCGTGCGGGGATTGAAGACATACATTGAAAAGTTTCAAGCAGATTGTCATTTCATTGAAGAAGAAGGAGAGTTGTAACCATCACCACCACCACCATCTCGGACTACAGTACTGGCTTCACAGCTACTGTACTCCAGCTCCCCAGCGGGAGATGAAGGGAGAGGAACGAGACCACGGATTCCCATCAAAACAGCAGATCCGCGTGGCGCCTTCCTCTTCATAGTTTAGATCCTCCCGCTACGGCCCCTCGATCTCGGACGCTGGATTTTGCGTTGGCAAACCTCAAGTGAAGGGCCCTTCAACACTTTTTAAGAGTACGCCTAGCCTGCAAGTACGCGGAGGCCGCGATTGCCCTGCGTCTGTCTCTTTCAGACATTTCCATCTTTCAAACATCGCAATCCTCAGCCATCAACTCTATTTCGAAACTCAATCTGTTGCCAGTATACAACTATCTACTTATATCGAGTGAAAAGAGAGGGTCTGTCAACGACGAACGACGAACGACAGCAACCATTGCCCTCGCAACAACAAACAGCATCGACATTTTGAGTTTGAGCCTTCTCTCGCTCTCCTATTTTTATCACCTCTCACCTCAACTCTCACCACCTGTTTCTCTTGCCTGTCTCGCCTGTCTCTCCACCAAAGCAACATCATCCTCCTTGCTCATTGCAATAGACAAAATCGACATTCTTGCAACATTCAATTACCATTATAAAGTTCATCTTCGAGGATCCAGACCCCATCCCCACCTTCTGCCAATCCTCCTCCACCGCCGATCTATCGAAGTCTGCTTTCGGCAACTTATCTCTTCCGTAGATCGACAGGACAAAGATTCTATATTAACCAGCAACACCCACATTCACCACACGCCAATCCAAATCTACACTTCAGCATGACGGGATCTATTCGTTCAGTTCGTACTTTCGACGCAACGCCGCAAAGATACGACCCCGTCGAGACCCCTCCATTAAAGGTTGGCAAACCACAGCTGGTCAACCACGCAGGTCGAAGTCAAGTCTCCCTCATCCAGCTTCCTCCCTCACCCGCAGACAGTGATTCGGAAAATATGCGAGGTCCTACAGAGCCAACGGCTGAGGAACGGCGTTTGACTAGGCCAATCGACCGTGGAGCGCCAGGAGACGCGGCCATCTTCTCAGACAAAAAGACGCCAGAGCAGAAGGAGCTGGCGAAGAGGAAGAGTCAATATTATGGGGATGTGTTTGCAAATCGGGAACCCACCATGTCTGCGCGAGAGCGGGTCTTTAGAGAATCTATGATTACGGCAGATATCAGAACAAATGTTATTGTGAGTTCTGCTCTATTCCAATCATCGGTTCGTAGCTAACCATCTCCAGATTCAAGATGAATACACTTTTATAACTGACCTGTCCTATTGCCTCTCTGGCCGTTACCAACGCCCCGAATCCTGCATCGTCGTCACCGTTGTCCACTCAGCCTGCCTACTCTACGCCGGAAACTTTGATCCAGCATATACCATGACCATCACCGCCCTTCCCTCCCAACTACAGCCGGTTACAAATAAACGAAATGCACAACTGCTATCGAAGTCAATGGAGGAAGGCCTCGGGGTTGTTCCAGAGCGAGGTCTCATCAAGTTCATCCCAGTCGCAGAAGAGAACCTTGCAACAGGAGGACAAACATTTGCAGGTGTAATCGACGAAATGGATAGACAAAGTGCGGTAGACAATGTCAATTTAAGGAGCAATTTGTCGACGTCCCGAAGTGCAAAGCGACAGAGTACAAAATCGCTACGATCCAGAATCGGAAGCAATTTACCTACTCACGAGGAGAGGGTGACACCAACATCGTCAAATTTTGATCAAAGCATCAACAATACCCCTCCATTACCAGCGATTCCTACCTCGCTGAGTACTTTGGATTTGAAAGCTGAGAAGGCGCAGAAGATGAGCAAGAGGAGGAGTTTCATGGCCGCTGTCTTTGGAAAATAAGCTCTGGAGAATTTGATACTAGTGTTTGCTTAGGCTTATGGAGAGTTGGATGGACGGGGTGGCTGGGTTTTCCTGGATTTGAAGGCTTGGAGTTTTGCGGTGGCCAGGATGGGGACAGGAGTTGGAGACTACCACGGGGTCGGTTGGCCATCTAATTATACTGTTGTATTGAATAAATCAAGTAGACCTGAATGCTGGGCAGAAGGGGTCAAGTATTTATTCAATTTTCCTACTCTCTTTTCTTGTTTTGGCTTGCAGCCTATTGCAGTTCATTGCATGTTTCATGAAAGCGCAAAGAAAGTCATTGCTGTACTCTTCTGTCACACTTCTGGTACTGAAACCATAGTAGTGATTCTCATTTTCGCAGGAGTAGCAAAAACTGGTTGAGTTTGCAATTCGGTAATCTCGCACCAGGAAGGAGCCATTTCTTAAAATTAAATAAAAATAATTACGCCTACTTCTATGAATACAATCAGGTAAATCCTCAAAGGCTGCAAAGAAAGTCTTCAATAATTGCACTTCCTACAAAGTTCCTTCTCATCCCACCGCCCACCGCCTCCCCAAAACAGCAACCCAAAAATGTTTCTGCAAGCGGCCGCACACCACCTCACCCCTCAACTCCATACATTTTTACCCCTCCAAAAACCACAATCCATAACACAACACAACCCTCTTCTCTCCCTCGCTCCCTCAAAATGGCAGAACCTACACCCACATCCAAACCCTTACATCTTTCTCCCTCGCCACTAGGCACAAAAGAATAGTACGTATTTCCCACCTACCCACCGGACAGACCCTCTTCCATTCCTCAATCTCCCCACCAACCCCTCCAAACCTCAAAAAGTTGCAACAATCAACTGACTGCTACAGCTGGGACAATCTCTACACGACCGAAATCACCAACCACAGCCTCGATCCCACCGACGAAGGAACAATCTGGTTCGACGATTCACTGGCGGAAGACAAAGCCGTTTTATTTCTTGAACGGCAGATCCTTGGGGAAAAGGTGCTTGGTGAGGGCGTGGGAAGGGAGAATTGCACATTTTTGGATTTGGGGACGGGGAATGGACATTTTTTGTTTCGGTTGAGGGACGGGGAGGAGGATGAAGAGGATGAAGATAATGAAGAGGACGAGGATGACGAGAATGGGGAAAGGGAAGGGGCAGAAGGGAAAGTACCAAAGGAGGGAAAAGGCTGGAAAGGAAGAATGCTCGGAGTGGACTATTCCCTCAAAAGCATCGAATTCGCCCGCCGCATCGCCACTGACAAGAATTACGGCCCCCTATCCGCATCCACATCCACATCAACAGAGGAAACAAGATCAAGAGAAATCGAGTTCTCCCACTGGGACATCATGACTTCATCCCCAACACCCATCCTCACCCCTCCCAACTCCCACGGCTGGGACGTCATCCTCGACAAAGGCACATTCGACGCCATCAGTCTTTCGGAGGAGGTAGACGAACACGGGAGGAGGATATGTGAGGGTTACAAGGAGAGAGTTGTGCCGTTGATGAGGGAAGGGGGGATCTTGTTGATTACGAGTTGTAATTGGACGGAGGAGGAGTTGGGCGGGTGGTTTGAGGGTGGTGCGTTGGAGAGGGTGGGAAGTGTGGAGTTTAAGAGTTTTAGTTTTGGGGGAAAGAAGGGACAGACGATTAGTAGTGTTTGTTTTAGGAGGGTTGTATAGAATTGGTGAAGTGGTTGGTGTAACAATGGAAGAAAACAAAAGACAAAAGACGACCAAAAAACAATAACGACTCTAGAATTCAGAAGATATTGACTGGAACAAAGTATACCAGTTCAAATCTCTTTCCCTTTCCCTGCCAAAGGGAGGGGAAAAAAAAGTCAAAAAAGAAATCTTTGCTCAGTACGAGGGTCGAACTCGCGGCCTTGGCGTATTCATAAGAAGTTATGATATTAGCACCCTGAGATTTGAATTAGTATTGTATCTTAGATGATTCTTTGGAAGAGAAACTTACACGCTCTAACCAACTGAGCTAACCGAGCTGTTTGAATTGAATTGAAAGGCAGCTGCTAATTTTCTGCTATATGGGGCGCTGATGGGGTGGAAACCGGGAGGGGACAAGATCCATCCGTCACCTGAATCAATGTTTGCCCAGGGAGCATTTCGCACAAATATTATTCTTTCAGTACCTACGTTTACTTTTTGGTAGATAATCATTCGTTTTTTGGTTATGCGTTGCTTATTCTCTAGTTTCTTTACATGCATTGTAATTCTACAAGGTGTTTGCGATTTGTGTGTTTTCCTTGGCGGCCATGCGTTTTGGCACAACAGGAGCACCTTCTTTCACATTGTAGTCACGATTAATTGCCATCACTGATTTGTTCTATCATTCTTTCATTCTTGATGCTGCCTGGGACTACTTGATAACTTTATCTAGAAAGCTTTTCTGTGCACGGAAAGTGAGCAAGTAGGCACGTTAACCACAAACGACGCTTTCTTAGTGCAGGAGGTTTATGTGCTATAAAATATCAAGACTTGAAAAATGAAGTCTCGTGAGATATCACTTTCTGTTCTTTAGAAATTCTAGCTATATTCCATTTCTATTTGAGGTTCCCAGGGTAATTTATATAGATCATGTTGAGGTGCAAGAACAATTCACCTCCTCAGTTATTGAATTTCCCTTTCAGGTTAGACTGGTCGGTCAGTCACCACTTCAACCATATCGATCTCTCGACACCAGCGTCAAGTCTGAGTTTCGACATTTGACTTTGCGTGAACCAACCGACTGGCTGCACCTTCCCTCGCACAACCGCACAATGGAGAAGAAAGGGAATAAGATCAGGGCAGATCGGCCATCGGATCGCAGCAGCAACGACACTACCGGTGGATATAATGAGGACGACTTCAATGACTTTCTGCCGTCGACTTGGACGTCAAATATTGATTCGAGCACAACGGAAGTAAATTCAACGCTTGGAGATACAGTTGTGGGGATGCTGCACCCGAGACTAAATCTCTCTCGTCCTCCTCCTCGACGCTTGGAGATGCAGTTGATCATGATACTGCGCCTGAGGCTCAACTTATTTCATCCTCCTGCTCCTCGACGCTTCGGGATGCGGTTGATCAGGATCCTGCAGTCGAGACTCAACCTATCTCATCCTTCTCCTCCTCTATTGACCTCGTCACGAAGAAGGAAATCTCTCAGACTGATGCAATCTCATCTGCGGAGGAGATCATCTCCTTGAGAGACGTAGTCAAGTGCCTTCTAGATGAGATCAAGATCAAAGACACAAGATTGGTGGATTCTGCGGAGAAGATCAAAACAGCCGAGAATAAGATCGGGTATGTACTTCTACATTCTTCTTCATTCGAATATTCGCTGACGAGGTCGTTATCACATAGGTCCATGACTAAAGCAATGGAGGAAAATCTTTCGAGTCTTCGTTGCCAACTCGAGAAAGAACACCGCAGCGAGTGTCGTGCATACAAGGAACGGTGCAACTTAGCAGAAGCTCAGCTGCTAGATCTTGAACGATTTCGTAATTCTTACGAGGATCTCAAACTCAAGTTGGAAAGGGCAACGGACAAGCATCTGGCAGACAAAGAGCATATCACCAGTCTTGAAGAGAGGCTGTTTAAAACACAAGCTGAAAGGAACAGGAGTACGACTATTTCTAAACATTGGCAAAAACAATGTTCGAATCTAGAAAACGACAAGAATTTTTTGAACGAACAACTTTTCTCTAGCCAGCAAACTGAGCGAGAGTCAGTACAACGTGAGTTGACCTTGCAGTCAGAGAACGCCAGCCTGAAGGAGCAAGTCGCTCGGCAAACCTCTAATTCTAACCACTGGTACAACGAATGTTCGCGTCTTAAAAACGCCAAAACTAATCTGAAACAACGACTTGTCTCTAGCCAGAAGTCCGAGTTACGCTCCATCCAAGATGGGTTGAGTCTTCAGTCAGAGAATGTTAGCCTCACACAGCAACTCGCTGCTGCCACGGTTGAGAGATACGACTTCGTAGCACAGCAGTCAGAGCTCGAAAAAGCCAAACAAGAATTGCAAGCACTGAGAACGAGTGCAGAGACAAGAGAGCCACTTGTCACAATCGGTGCAGCGATTAGACTTCGCTTCCTCGAGAATGGAAGAGAGACCGCGCTTGAGGTTCAACGCAGCGAGATGGACTTCGAGACTATTGAAAATGGCAATGCTGCAGCACACAGAGGAAATTTTGCGGCAGATAGAGCTCTGTTCAATGCCGGATTCATCTCACAGGAGTCGAGAGATGAAACGGAAAGGATTTTCGAGAAGCTTTATCAGATTAGCCCAGAAGGAGGTATCTACACACCAAATGGAACGAGGATCGTTAATTGTCGAGCAACACTTATGGTGTTGCAGCGAGCAAAAAACATGAATTATTGGCCGATTATAAGAGATAGATATAAAGACACCGAGAATGAGGTATTCAGACTACTTCGAACTTTTCTTTCAGATGACGAGATGGAAACAAGCGAAGAAGTCGAAGCATTGATCGCAAGGATGGAACAGCTGATTGATGAGGCTGTGCACATCGAGAGGGGGAGAATCGGTCGATCAAGATACAGACAGCCGCTTGGTGAGTATTTGCTATTGTTAAGATTGTATGATGCCACTGACATTGCTAGCTGATTGAGATGGTTGGCCCACTTTGCTGCTGATGGAGGAAATAGACATCGTTTCTTCGCAGCTTTACGACTCCCAAATTTCGTCAGAACTCGAGGCCTAGAGTTTGAGTTGGTCCAAACTGTTGAGAACTGTTGATGTTTTCGTGCTTGTGATGAGAGTGGGAATCTTTCGACACAAACGCCTTGAAAAATCATGCCACAAGTGGCCTTTATTCAAACTTCTTGCAAGTTTTGCTGTAGTAATATTGAGCCATTAGCTCCTGAAATCTCACCAGATCAGTCGTTACTTATATTAAACTTCTCACTGGTCGGAAACATTCCTCAAAATCATTACCAATTCTGGTTTTTTGTGGACTTCACGGAGGTTTTCTTTGAATTCGGTTATTTGTTTTGCAGTGCTTGGCTGGATGCTACTCCATCACTTACTTTGGCGAGTTGCCACAGATATCACTTAGATTTTCAGACTTCTATTTTCTCTCCTTCGTCTATACATTCGGTTTTATCGCATGCAATTGCGTGTGCTTCACCCCAAAGTCTTGGGGGTTGCCTTAGAGAGTGTGTTATGCTTTCTTGTTTGTTTCCGTCCTCTTTCAATACTCCATGCGAATGAATGCATCCGAGCACAAGCCTGTTTTGGAACACTCTAATTTTTTCAAAGCAAAAGTTCGGGATCCTCGACACGCCCAGTGATTTTCTTGTTGGACCGTTTAAGTTTTTGGATTGAAGTTTGCTGACTATATTGGCTCTCGAATACTGTTGTGTTTTCCTGTTGTTGATATAAAAAGCTTGGCGGTTCACTTTCTCGCTTGTCGTTACCTCACTTCCTAATATCTGCCGTCCTCAAGATTCCATCTCCAAGCAACATCTCTGATCTAATCAAAAGCCTTCCAAATAACTTTCCATCCAAGAACGACACCTCATCCTCGCAAAGATGGCTGAACAAAGCTTGATCGAGAAGGAAGTCGAGCGCGACTTTGCACAAGACACTGAACGCGCAGTGGAGAGATTGGCGAACGGTACGTCAACATCTTCTCCCCTGCCAGTCACAAGTTAGAACTGACTGATAAAATTTAGGAATGGATCGCTTGGGTCTGCGAGTTTCTCCAGATGCCACCACCTCTGCCAATATGGCTCTCCGACAGGACGGGCATCAATCATCCTCGGTCATCGACGCCTTAGCTGTGCCATCCCAAACAAACCTCCCATCCGAGTTTCAAGCACAAGGAAAGATAGAAGGCATCGCGGCTAATTCTCCTAATTCTCAACCATGCCGCGTCGGGATTGAGATGGCTTTCCGTGGCATGTTTACTCAATTCGCTGGGGAGTACAAGGCCAAGATCCTGCATCTCGCCAACGAAAACAGCAATCTTCAAAGCCAGCTCCAGTCTGAGATACAGGGCAGACGTGAAGATCGCATGGAACTGCAGGATTATGACGGCAAGTTTGCGGTGGTTACCAAGCAGAATAAGGAGTTGTCTTTCATGTATGGCTGGTTGAAGAAGCGATTGGCTGAGGAGATTGTCGAGAGGGTTGGCTACGAGGCGGTGCTCCATGAGATTTTCCCTGAATCTGTACGTGCAGTTGAGGAGCTTCGGGAATTGTTGAAGGCTAAGACTGAGGAGAATGAGAAGTATGCAGCTGAGAATGCCATGCTCAAGGCAGTGTTGTTTGAGGGCTTCGTGAATGAGGAAGGAGCATAATGAACTGGTATAACGAACTGGTATAACATACTGCAACAACGAAGGAATGTCGAATAAGTAAGACATGAAAATTCACTTTAATATATCGTTTTTTCTTCTTTTTTTCTGTTGCAGGGTCGGGAAGTGTGCTCGCCGTTTCGGTCTAGGCACGAATTCTCCCCCTCAGCTCACTCTCTCCTCATCTATCTCACCCGAGCAGCCAGTATAGTCCCTAAGCATTGCCAAACTGGCAGGCGTTGTATAAGTTTTTAATATTTGAAGCCCGGTCTTCCCATTTTTCCTTTGATGATGATGCAATTCTGGGTGCACGCAGACGTCGAGAACTATGGGGAACTTGTTGCAGGCACTGGTAACACTTTGGATTGCATGTTATAAGCGAGCAAAATGATGCAGTGTATCTCTGTATCGCGATGTCTTTTACTTCTCTCCCTAGTCTAAACTAACCTCACCTCCACAGCCCTCGTAGTCCCCAAGGAGGAAATGGTCGCAGGAATCCAGAAACACACACACAGCTCAGAATCCCAGCTCCCAAAAACTCCATCTCAAGTCAAGAAATTCTGATGCACTTTACTTTGCTTCTCATTGGCATGATCTTGTATTTCGGTATCGTATAGCACATTCCATCTATCTTCAGCCACTGTATGTCTTGTACTAAAATACAAGTGCCACAATGCCGCACAGCGGGGTATCTTTCCTTTCTTTCCTTCCATCCATCCATCTTAACCTTCACGCCGCCACCACCACCTTCCCACCTTCCCATCCATCCTTCCCAAACACACCAAAGCTCGAGAAAAAAAAGCTACGCATTTCCGTCCTTCCTTCCATCCATCCCTCCTTTACCCCCAAACCAAACAGCCCATCAATCCGTCCATCCATATGTTCCATCGTTGGGTATGTATACTCATTCCTTTCTAAAGTCGTGGGAGATTTTCCTTTCAAACAAGACCAAAAAGACGTCCATAATGTGCATGAATCCGCGAAGGAAAGGGAAAAAAGGGTCAGGCAACGCTTTTGTCTTGTCCACCTCCCAAATACAACCTCCCCTTTGCCATTTATTGTACAACCCAGCCCACGCGCCATCTAGTCTATCCCCGCCATGTCTGGTATCACAACCCTCAAACGCCTAACCGAAAGATAAATCCCATAAGTTCCACCTTCCAGCACAAAGTGAAGAACGAGTTTCACTTTATGCCATAATCTCAATCCGCTCGATTGCAACTCTCAAATCCCTCCCCACCTCCTCGCTACTGAGCACCTGCATACAGCTCCCACACGCACTCACACAACACCACGTACACTTCCATCTGGTCTCCGTATCCCTCTTCCCACAAACCATGCATGCCACCGGACATAAATTGTTCCTCAATCCCCGCATCAGCTTGTGCGATTGATAGCAGTCAAGTTGGACATTTGAGAGTGGCAAGGCAGGAATAACTGTATCCGGGGGAAGAAGAGCTTGGGTGGGAAGTGTAGGAAAGTGAGCATTGGAGAAAGATTGTCTGTCGGTGCGTTTTCGGTCGGTACTGTTTGAGGAGGCCGAGTTAGGTGTTGGGAGAGCTTTGTCGATTGGTGACGAGGATGACATGACAGGTGAGTTCTTGAGAGAGTTATCATTGGAAAGGAGGATATGTGATGCATCTGGTGGATTTGGTTGAGGCGATCGAATGGTGATTGTCTCGCTTGCTTCCCGAGAGGCTTTGATTGTGGGGGCCTGGAGTGTGGAGGAGCTGTCGCTGTCATTGAGGAGGTTGTTAAGCAGGGAGAGGGCGCTGCGAGAATCGGAACGGACGGGGATACGTGGGGAATGGAGGAGGTTTCTTCTGGTGGTGTATCCGGAGAGCGAGGTGAAAGGGCTTTGCGTGGTAGATCTAAGGTGCGTTTGTCTAGCTTCCTCCCTCGATCATCTGCACTTATGGACTCTGGTGTCGGCGGTCGATTGGCGTATTCATCTTTGCTGGAGCGGAAAGGAGGAGATCGCGAGGCCCTGTCCTTTAGTTTCGATATCTTTCCTCCCATGAATTCGGGTTCTGTTGTCGTTTGTGCTGGGACAGGCTTTCGAGTGGGAGGTTGCGTGTTGGAGCGAGGGAGGTGAGGTAGGGCTGACTTGGGTGGTTCTTTCCTTGGAGGCGAGGCTGTAGATCCGTTGCTTCGGTCGAGCTTGAGTTCGTCAAAGTGGAGGCTCCTGTCACTTTTGGTAGAGCGTCTCTTCCACAATGCCGGCTCGCCGTTTTGGAGCGCATGAATGGTAGTTGTTGGACTTGCCAGCGGTTCGGTGAAGGGATCTGGAGTTTTGTTCTCTCGTGCCCGATCTTGATTGTCTTTTGGTGGGATAATGGGTGGAGTATCAATTGGAAGGGTTGTCGCAGTTGTTGCACTTGTTGCACTTGTCACAGTCGTCGCAGTGTTTGAAGTGTGCGTGCTCGACGAGTCCACGGCCGAACTGCTGGTGCCGGAAGCTGTTCGTGGGACGGTAGGGAATTGCGAGAACATTGGAGAATTTGTTGCTCTTGCTAATGCTGCGGAAAGTGCTCGTTGGTCTGCGGTCATTCCCAGCGCCTTTCTCGGTATGGCTTTAGGAAGCGGCGGCAGCGACAATTTCGAGGCTGGAATGGGAGGTAGAGGCGAGAATTGAGAGGTAGAAGTTGTCGACAGAGCTGGAGACTTCGCGGCGACCATGGCATCTGGGGCAGTGGTAGGACTTTAGAGAAACGCGATCTGCCTCTGCTGCTACTGCTATCGTCCCCACCAAGGGGGTGAGAGGTGGCATTGAAGTCATGACTAGGAAAAGACTGGAGAACGGGAAAGTTTGTCAAGGACAAGGAACGAGGAGGATGAGGGAAGACAACACACGAAGACGACGACGAGACGACGACGCGCTCCACACACTACGGGGGAGTGAGTTATAATGGGCGACGATAATAACAATGCGCTGGCATGACCAGACGACCAAACTGAACTGTAGCACAACTCTGCTGCATAGATAGCGTGGTCGCCGGCTTTTAATGTTGAAGGAGCGGAAGTTGAGGATGCTTCGGAGTGGAAGATCGTGTGAAAAATGCTGGTCGGGCTGAAACTCGATGCAGGGTCGTCAAATCAAAAGCACTCCCACACAACACCAGCCCATCAACTTCGGGGGGCTCGGATGGCAGGCTGGGATCGTGGTCATGCGAAGAGGAAGAAGCCATCTATTCGATCCAGCTAGAAGCGTCTGAGATTGCGAGTTACATTGTCATGTTGCAGCGCAGTGCAGTGGTGTAGAAAGGAGGAAGAAGTCCCAAGATAAAGGAGATATATTGCAATATAGACGTGATGCGCCCGCCGTTGCGGCTTTCGTACTACGTACAGCCAGCCATTGTGCTCCGAGGCATTGCACTCAAGAGGAAACGCCCAAGGACAATACAGTACTTACAATCTATTTCATTCGACGACAATCTGTTAGACCTCGCTGGCAACACTTCTACGACACCTCTAACCAGTCTCACCATTCACTCGTCAGCATCTCCCCCATCCATATCTGTTGCAAACATGCGCAATTCAAAAAGAAATCTCGTTTCTTCTCTGCAGCCTACCATCGAGACAACAGGGTCCAAATTCCAGAATAGGGGATCTGAGACCAACAATGTCTTCAGGTGGAAAGCCGAGCATGCCCAGCAGGGGCCTGTTTGCGCTTGTGGAGATGATCGGATCATCGCATGGGGGGCGTCCAGACTTCCAAGCTTGTGTTGCGAACTTGTGAGGAAGCTTTCGAAACGGTTCATGCAACACCCAGAATAGATGAGAAGAGAGCGGAAGTTTCGAGAGTCCAGATGGCATTGTGTGGACGTCGTCAACTATGGAATGCTATATGTAGATGTGGTGGTATAGTAGAAGAGAACGAGAGAGAGAATTTAACAGAGGAGGAATGGAGATAGATAGATACGAAGTATGCAAAAGCAGGGGAGATGATGCGCTGCAGGCCGAGATCCAAGATCTTGTAATCTTATGAACTCCCTGGTCGTCTCGTGGTCACCTCCCTCGCGGTCGTCCATTTAGCCCGTCTAACCGAGAACCCCTGAGGACCTGGCCTGAGCACGCCAATAATAGATAGCTAGCGCGAGCTTCTCTTTTGTTTTCTGTGTTGTGATAACTCCCCATCTGGTACTTTAGCCGTCACTTAGCCGAGGTGCTTGGCATTTACAACCACAACCGAGAAATGGTAACGGTGTGTAAACAATCACTCGCATGCATCACATCCCACCAACACAATGTCAACAATCCCTTCTCGAAAACTCTCTCTGCGCAAACCATCCGCCGATACCAGTAGATATGGCAGACTACCAGCTGCTTCAGAGCTAGAAAAGCCTGTAGCAGCTCCAAGAAATGCCCAATCCCCAAGCAGACTTCCAGTTAAACCCCCCACTCGCTCAACATCGACATCGACAACATCGTCAACCCGCCCACTCAGCTCGACAGGTAGCATAACCACGAACAATGCCTCTTCTATGCGCCTCCCTCCTCCACGCGCAAATACAGGCAAACCAGCTGCGACGACATCCTCAATTGGACTGCAGAGATCAACATCCACCCGTAGACCCAGCGATGCGCCCAAACCCACCACTACCAGCACCAGCAGCGCAGGAATTGGTCTTCAAAGATCATCTTCAACCCGCCGCCCAAGTGATGCTCCCTCAAATAGACGACCTAGCGATGCACCGCCAACCCGAAGATCCAGCGATGCCAAACCTCCTACACATACCGATCCCATAAAACAAGACCGCTCGCGACCACCAATTACACAATCCCGACATCTACGAAGTGGTTCTACCAGCACAGCTAGCAGCACAATTACCCGTGGTGTAACACCTCCAACACATGGCTACCACACACGCAATAAATCTACCTCATCTGCTATGCTCAGCGGAGCAGGAAGTATGCGCCCGCCCTCAGCCGAAATCCACCAGCAACAGCCCAAGGAACGACCCAGTGCCAGCATTCGCCCCTCTTCCACCGATTTACCACCCAAAGAAAGAGAGCCCCTCGTCGCTCACCCCCAACTCTCACGAAAAGCCAACTTCTCCACCTACCAACAACACTTCTCCCCGGCCAAAACCTCGCGCCTAAACCACATCCTGCCGCATTTCTTGCACCACCTTCGCCGAGCAAGCTACCCTCCAATATTGCAATTTCAGCCGAGACGGCAAAGCTACAGAATGAATTGCTAGGATTACATTTACTGCATAAAGATGTGGACGTGGTGGGACAAGAGTGGCGAGCGAGCTGTAAGCGCAAAATGGGCAGGAAGTTCCAGGATGTAATCAACAAGAACGAGAGACTCGTGCAACTGGAGATGGATGAAATGGGACAAGTCAACGCTAGGGCACTGAAGAACTGGAAGACACAGAGCGGTGGATCAAGATTAGGTCTTGAAGAGAAAATCCAGCTCCTCGACGAAGTGTTAACAGGCGTATGGAACCTCGGTGAAAGCGGAGGGAAGTACCTCCGCCTGGTCCGCAAATTTGAGAAATGGATGATTCGCAGCCAGGAAATTCTGGATGCGAGAGCACGCGATGAAGGGCTGGAAAATGACGAGATCGTCTTCCTGGAAGAACTTGATGCAGGGTGGAAAGATGACTGCTTAAATATCGGCCGGAAGCTGTCGGTTTGGGATCAGCAGTTGAGAGAGATAGGAGAGCCAGAGATAGAAGAGGGAGGAAGAGGAGGGAGGGATGGGGGAAGGAGTAGTGGGGGAAAGGGGAAGTCGAGTTTAGCGAGGGTGTGGCGGGATTGTTATGATTTGGTGGGGGGCATGAGAGAGGAATTGGGAACGATGGCTGGGATTGAAGCCGAGGCTGCGAGGAGGGAAGGGGAGTGGATTAGGAGTGTTAATGATGAGGGGATGGATGAAGATGAGATTGGCAGGCCGGTTGCGGGAGCTATTTGGAGGTGTACCTAGGTAAGGAGGAAGTAAGGATGCATGGATGTATTGATGGTGAGGTGTGAGATGGACATATGTTCTCATTATTTCAAAATGGGTAGACCCTGGAGGTCTAGGGAGTTTTGGTTGATTGCCAGCAAGGGAGCAAGCGTGGAGTTCTTTATTATGAATGAGTTATCTATGAAGCCTATAGATGCATGCATGGCCTTTCTTCAAAACAGATGAAAATGAAGTAAAATAAAAATCACGAATTACACCTCAATGAGATTATGCGAGATTCTTTCTACCATACTACAGGAATAATTTCTAATTCATCACCTTTGGTTTTTTGTCCTCCTCTCTTCTCACAACGACTAACATTAAAAATTATACCTTAGTCTATGAATCCCATCACTTGCATTCACTTCACTTCTTCCTCGCCTTCTTAAAAACCCCATCCAGCGTTGCCTGCTGCTGACCCTGAGCATCACCAGCTTTTCTCTTCGAAGTTCTTGTTTTCTTCTTCTGCTGTTCTCCTTTACTTTTAAGCGAGTGATCCCCGCCTTTTGACTCACCTCCTTCCTCTGCTGCCCCGTTCTCATCTTCTTCCACCGTTCCGTCGTCATGAATGAGATCCTGATCTTCGCTTCCCATCGTATTATCATTACCATTATTGTCGTTGTTTTTCTTCTCCTCGCCCTTGGTTCGAATTCCCATCCCAAGACTACTATTCATACTCTTATTCTTACTCTTACCTTTCCCATCCTCACTTCCTTCCCCACACAACCAATACCATTCTTATCAAACAAGCCCAGAGCCCTCCAGCTTCCATCCAAAACCCTACTATCATTCCCATACAATCCCACCTTATAAGCCTCCTTCATCCCATCCAAACACCTCGTCCTCATCTCCGCAAAATCAAACATCGGCCTCACATACGTCCCCTCCTCCAAAACCCTCACCCCATCCTTCCCAACCTTTAAATCACACCAATTAACCAACTTCACCCCGCCTCCCTCAACTCCCCCACCGAAGCTTTCCAAGGCTCATATATATACTTCCCCTTCTTCCCTCCCTCAACTCCAACCAACCCCCTCAACTCAGGCACAAACTCCCCCACAAATACTCCCCTCCCATCCGTCTTCTGCGGAAATGCCACGGGGGAATAACACCTAAAAAACTGACTATAAAACGCCGTACAACTCAACCACTGCCAATTCCCCACATTACACGCCTCCTCGTGATCAATCAGGTACTCAGCGAACACCTCCGCGCCACGCTCCCACGAGATGTAGCACCCGCCGCGCGTAAGGAAACATGCTACAGCGTGGCGGCCGAGGTGGTGGATCCAGCCGGTTTGCTTGAGTTGGCGCATCAGGGCGTCGATCCAGGGGAAGCCGGTTTGGCCGTGTTTCCAGCGTTGGAAGTGTTCTTCTGCGAGGGGGGTGTCGATGGTGTAGGTTTGGTTGGTAGGATTTGGAGTGGTGTTGGGTTGGAGGGTCGGAAGGTGCCAGGGAATGAATCTACAGTGGGAGTTCCCTGTTGTGGTGGAGAAGGAGTGGCCGAGAGATGCTTGGGCTGCGAAATACATTTCGCGGAAGAGGAGTTGTCCTGTTAGAGATACGGGTGGTTCCGAGTGTTTTCCCTTGTAGGAGTCAAGAATATCCTGAACAGTCCACCAGAATTGACGTATGGAGAGAGAGCCGAAGTGAAGATGTGGCGAGAGGAGTGTGGTAGACTGTGGATTGAAAGCTGTGGGTGCTGTGTTTGGTTTTTCGAATGTGGCCATGTATTTCTCATTTGCGGCGAGCGTTGCGAGAGATTTTAATGCTCGAGTTTCACCTCCACGATGAGGTGTTGTCGCCTCTGCAAATCCAAGCTCCGCTAGAGTTGGCACGGAGAAATCACTCTTCGGACCAGCAATAGACTCATAAGATCTATCAGCCTGTTCTCTATATCCCCCATTAACATCCGGCAACACCTCCGGCCGCTGCAATTCAAAATCCAGATTCAACTCTCCCGGATCCGGAAGTGAAGTCGGCACTGGTATAGGTCTTGGAATCTGCCCGACTTTCTTCCGGCCGCTTGAAGTTGGGTGGTGCTCATCGTTGGTTTGTTACCGTTTTGCTTGACTATTTCATCGGGATCCCAGAGCGTTCGGCCGATTCGCGTGATGACTTCTACACCGGCCTCTTTCGCTGCTTGGATGACTGCAGCGTCGCGATCCCGTGCGTATGCATCTGTGTCTTTCTCGAAGACGAGATGAGTGATTTTCCATGCTTTGAAGAGTTTGGGGAAGAGAGTTTGAGGCGCTTCTCTGAGAAGGAAGAGCTTGGATTTGGGGTTTAGTTTGGTGATGGAAGTTGAGAGGTCGTTTTGACAATCAATCCTGAAGGCAGGTAACGTATGTCGAGATTAGCAAAATGTAATCTTATATCAGGTAGGTACTCTACTGAGAGATGTCGAAGAAGAAACACGTACAGATATTGCCACCGATTCACCCCTACTCGAGCACGATATACATAATGTGGATCCCACGTCCAGACAGGCCAAAATGCTTCGGGGAGAGGTCAAGCGCAGCTTTCAGAGCCGGAGAATCGTGGAGGCGGAGATCCGTTCTAAACCAATAAATAACTCGTGGCTTGGCCATTATTCTGTCACCTTCGCATTGTGTATCGCGTGTGGGGAGGAAGGAACGATGTAAACGAGGATTTATTCTGGAGGGATACCCAAGGAGATTGGCGGTCGTTGAGAAGCAGTTGAATCTCGGCTTGTTGACAATCAGGATGATGACGTGTTTGAATGCACAAAGGGGACCCTAAAATAAGCTGTCAGAACTCAGAACCCCTAAATATTATTAAGCTCATGCTCCCCGTCCTGCAATGAAGGCTTGGCGATCAGGTACCAAATGACCCGTCGGATAGATATTGCAACTAACAACAATCAAATCCAACTAATAAGTGTATCTAAGGAGAATCTTGCGGTCTGTGAGAAAATACGGATATAGTCTCATAACTTCTCTGTGAGTGCGGGATCTCCTGGCTCACGCTCACGCTGAAGGTGTGCAAGACGAGAAAGTTGGCTCATTCCAACCAGGGCAGTAGACAATAGTATCCAAATCACAACACAAGAAAGTGCTAGCTAGCAATTTAGCGAAATGTTGGTTTTCTTATTACGCAAAATGGGGTATCTTAAAAACAGTATTTATCACATCAGTGCATCTGCGTCATTATTGCTCATCAAGTCCTCGCAGTCCGTCCATTCCACCCCTCCCTTCTTTCCTGCCGTCGAATTCCAGAAATAGTTCGTTCTGCATACTCCGCCCCTTCCTCCCTGCCTCCTCCTCTTCACTTGCTCATACTCAGACGATTCAACAACTCCCCAATCCGCTTGAAGCTTATAGGCTTTGTTAGAAAATCATCAAACCCACTTTGCTCAGCTCGGTCCCGATCCCTCCTACTCGCCAATCCAGTTAGTGCGACAATATACGCTCTTCCCTCCAGTTCCCTCTCTGGTCCATCAAGATCCGACACAAGTCCTTCGGGCAGTTGTAGAACAGCTCTACCACCAGTATCGTATGTGAAGCTGATACTTCTGTGTCGCTGGCTCCGCTCAAAACTTCTGATCAGACGCGTAGATTCGAATCCATCC
Source organism: Tetracladium setigerum (assembly GCA_031472005.1). Classification (NCBI taxonomy): domain Eukaryota; kingdom Fungi; phylum Ascomycota; class Leotiomycetes; order Helotiales; genus Tetracladium; species Tetracladium setigerum. The sequence goes on from PZJY01000012.1 coordinate 141,024, forward strand.
ATTTCAGGCATCGAAATATCCATGAACACAACGTCGAACTTCTTTTGGTCGCTCGCCTTTCGGAATAAGTTGAGCGCTTCGAGACCATTAGTGGCGGTAGTTATGATGTCTTGGTTCCGTTTGCGCAGGTACCGGTGAAGAAGCTGAAGATTGAGGGCATTGTCGTCTACAGCTAAGATACGGAGAGCGCGAGCGACATGTTGTGGAGATTGTGTCGGCGTACCGGTAGCCAAAAGAAGTGGACTTCTTGGTGGAGAAGCAGGAAGTGGAATTGATTTAGGAGATAAGGGCGTCTGAGTGATTGAATCGGATGTTGTTAACACGTGTGCCAACGGAACTTTGGATGCGATCCTTCGATTTGGAAGACGAAGGGTCATTGCTGGCATTGCTAGAGCGCTGATAGGCGTGTACGTCTTTTGCTGGTGATCCTGTGCAATGTCTGCCGGTGATAGCGTTGCAGCATCCTTACTAGAAACCGATGTTCCTGGTGTGAAGCCATAGTCCTTTATGATGAGTCCATTTAGAAGTGTAAGTTCTTCAGGAGATCCAAGCGGTGTCTGTGTACCGATATCTGATTTAGTCGATGCAGTTTCAAGGACTGAAATATCAATGACAAACTCCTGATCCATAAGACCCAGGATTGCACGAGCAAGCTTGAAAGGTCCAATCGGATTGCACAAATTCGCCACACCGTTGCTTGTCGGCGCTCTAGGGTAATTTGCATCTTCATGGATAACCAAACTTCGCTGATCTGCAGTGTAATCTACCTGGTCATGTTGATTCGTGATTACAATGTCGGCCTCGGAAGTCTTGACCTCGAAGCCGAACCAGTTGGTGAGATATCGTTCGATGCAATTCCACGACAATTCTTGGTGGCTAGGGATGTCAACTGTGTTTCTTCGCGAAAATGAAACAGACTTCCCAGCTGCGCGTTCTCGAAGGGTTGCTACAAGCTGCACTGCGTCTTGAGGTATTTGAATTAAGTCGCCTTGTTGGACAAGTGGTTGCGAGGGCTCATCGGCCTTTTGGATGGCGAGATGGACTTCGATGTCGGTGCCTTTCCCTTGCTCACTACGCACATGAATCTTACCGCCAAGCTGATTTACGATACTCCATCTAGTGACTGTTAATCCTGACTGACATTTCTATGAGGCGATCAATCACTTACACGATGGAAAGCCCGAGACCAACTCCTGGAACGAAAGTGTCCTCTTGAGCGAATGGCCGATATAGCTTTCGTTCCATAAATTCTTCAGACATTCCCTTTCCAGAGTCTTTAATCTTGAGAGACAAGATAGTTGCTGGAGCTTTAGAGGGATCGTCGTCATTCAACTCAATAATTCTCAACTGGATTATGATATATCCGCATGCGGTAAACTTTTGTGCATTGCCGAGAAGGTTCATCAAAACTCTTTGAATCGCCCCTGTTCCTGTCAGCGAGGTGCATATATTTGAGGAGCCATGAGCACATACCGGCTTCTACCTCATAATTCCAGTCTCTCTCTTCAATATCAAGAATAATTTCCAAATTGGAATTGTGTCGTGGCTCATGATATTGGTGAGGCGAGAGCATATCAAGCTTGCTCGAGAGAGGAACGGCATTGAGGAAATTTCCACGAAAGCTATTAGCGGCGATCATCCCTTCAACCACACTCTCGCACAGCAAGGCAAGATTCGTAGCTTGGTATAATTGGCTCGAAACAGGTCCTGGAATGGCGTCAGAATAGCTCAGATTAAGATACGAAAGAATAATCTTACCCTCTTGGTTACTTGAAACTTCAAAAGTGTTTATCTTGCTATAATCAAGTACATGATTAATCGTATCCTACGCTTGTTAGTAGTCTTATAGAATGGCTGGGGTAATCTAGTCTGTCTAACCAAGAGGGTTCCACTGCAACTCTGAATCGTGGAAACTAGTTCGGATTGAGATCTATCGAGAAATGAATCTCTCAAAAATTCTGCGCTGACCAGAATACCATGAAGAGGGCTTCGGAATTCATCTGCAGCTGTTAACAATGGTCAAAATATCTTAGTAGAGCCTTTGCCTACGAGAAATACTGCCAATAAAATCCGACTTCATCTTGTTGGCGGTGAGGGCATCAAGTCGACTGACTTCAACCATCATTGAGTTTGTAAACGCGGAAAGATAGGTAAGCTCTGTTTCAAGTGTGAAATTGGGAGTAGGAGATCGACTCCAAAGGAAGCAGCCGGAGTACCACTTATCTAAAACATGGAATTAGAAAGTGCTTCAACTTATAAAGATATCCAGACATACTAGCACCAGCGTCCCAGAGAGGTAGAAAGATGATCTGCCTGGCCTCTTTGAAGATGCTAGAAAGTAATACGGCCTCAAACCGGTGCCTCGTCAAATCCTCTGGAAATATGGAGCTTTTCCTCTCAGCTGGGCTATAAATACCGTCTCTGTCCCAGTTGGCAATTTCCTCTAGTGACGAAAAGTATCCTTCCTCATCGATAGACCAAATATTTCCTTTTGGATAGGACTTGATCAATGCTGCCAGCGTTTTCGAATTGAGAATCGGAACTGATGGATCCCATAGGTTTTCCTTAGCTACTGAAACTGCAATGATCCTTGGTGGCTTATGCTTGTCAGCAGAGCTTCGTATCAGACCCTGGGGAAGATGTCGGCTTTTCCCTTCGCTCGGGAAGACCGGGTCCATCGCCATGTCAGGAATTTGGACCACGTTTCCCTCGTCAATAGTGGCTGAAGGATTGTTGGCGATCAGTCGGACGATGTCATCGCCCGCTTCCATCTCCGCATTGGCAAGCGAGGTATCTAGAAAAACAACACCCCCATTTTCGATTTCAAGAGACTCCCGGAGGATTGCAGCAGCTTCATCAAGAGTTAGTCGTATCCGGTCGAGTACCGAATTCTTAATAGGAAATTCGTCTCTGGACTGCGTTACTGTGGCTGATTCCATCCCATCGACGACTTGCTCCTGGTGAACCCGATGGCTGGGCGCTGCTCCATCAATTGAACCTGAAATATCCTCAACGCCATATTCCCTGTACTGTGCAGTTTTTTCCAGGAATTTAGCAATCCCATTGCTCATCAAAGCAGCCCTACGTCTTTCTGCAGCTTCTCTCTTTGTCGCAAGATGTGTCATGATGTTGCTGGCTTGCTGGCGCAAAACTAATCCTGATTAATTGGAAGATAGAGCAGCGCGTGAACTGGGGCACTGACATTTCCTCTGGTTCCGGGAAAGTCCATTTCGAACCTTGGTATCGAACATGAATAACGAGCCTATATTAATTCCGTCACTGGTGGTTATTGGTGTTCCTGCGTAAAATCGGTATGAACAAATTTCTCCATTTACCACTGGGAGATCCTTGAATCGGTCATCCTGTGTCAAGTCGTTGACTATAAAGCAAGGGTATTCCTCTGCAAATGGATTTAGAGCCAGTGTGTTCTGCCAGCACCGTCAGAATGAAGGGCACAGAACGACAAGGTCAACCAACCTACCTCACAAAGCCCACCTGGCGTTGGCACGGAGTTGCATCCAAACCATTGGTTCTGGGTGACCACATCATTCTCTTCGTCCCCTTGTTCCAAATTCGATTCTCGGACGGTTCCAGCAAGGAAGTACTGGTGGCCTGGGGATATGGATTAGAAGAAGCGCAGCGATGGCAGGAGAAGCAGCAGAGGCATACCACGGTCGATCAAGCTGTAAGAAGGTTAGCAAATACAATGAAGCATATATGCACATGGACATGAGGTAGAAGAAGCGTAGAACTTGCCTCACCATGGCATGAACGCCACGCAGCCGCCAGATAATGGTCTCTGCATATGCGTCCAACGCTCCATCGTTATTCAGAATCTGGTTGAAGGCATTGTCGTGTTCGTCGGCATTTGCCAGTTCAGGTGAAAAGACTCTGGGAAGAGAGGTCAGTTTGTCTTGCTATGGCGCATTGAATGGTAAGGCAGGCGCCGCAAGTTTCGGGGATACGGAATGTTGCGAGGGTAGAGTACAACCAACATACTTCCTTAATTCAAACGAGCGTTGGGTCTCTGCCATGTCGCGGGCGCTGAGAAGGAGGTCCATCCCAAAACCGGGCGAGCACATAGTCGCCCGCCTGTCAACGATCAGCCAGGTCAAGAGAGGGAGAGAAGGAGAGGGAGAGAGGGCGAGGAAGTATATCGTGGTGGTACGAGGACGAGAGGAGAGTACCGCCGGAGGAGACGGTAGAAGCTCGGAAGGCAAAAAGGTGAGAAGAACAGGAACGACACCGCCCCACGGCCGCCGCCACTCGCACTTGAGCTGTCAGTGCCCAGAGGGTGGTCGGGCATCCAGACCAGTCTATTCAGTGCCACACACTGGGGGTGGGAAAACAAGCTTTTAAGCTGAAGTTGCAGGGGAGAATTCCCAGAGTAAGTATGTTTTTGTGTGTGTGTGTATATATATATATGCATATGTATGTTTTTTATATATCTTTGCATATATATATGTATATATCTATTATTCGAAGTACAACTCTGCGGCGGAAGGAAAGAGATGTGCGAAAGGACTTTTACAGTATTTAGTTATGCTCGATCCTCTAACCCGAATTTTCCATTCTACTGTACCAGGCGCATCGCTGCCCGCCTCCGCGCAATGGCATTTCAGCCATGGAGTTCTCGATCTGGATGGGCATTGCTGGGATGGCCTTATCGGCACTTTTACGGTGCACTACGGATTACTATTCAAGATCCGTCCCAACGGCGACCCCACCCCGCATGGCTCGCTTGACGCTTCGCATTCCTCGATCGGTCGATGGATTGATTGACATGAAGATGTGTCCGTGGACTACAACTTCCTAGCTAATCCATATTCGGGTCCTGTACGAAGAACGAAGTAGGTAGATAAGTGTCAAAGCTGTGCGCGGCCAAGATGTGTTAAGTCAATAGTAGAACAACACTAACCCACTACCCTGGTGTATTAGCAATAAAATACGGAGAATATCCATCCAAAATCTTCCCGAAAAAGATGGGACGTTTTCTCCCAAAAAAACAGGCCATTATTGCCACACACATCAACCAAATAAAGACTTTTGCAAATGCTCAACGAAAGGACGTCTAAATAGTAAAATTTCAAACGGTGCAAAATAAAGAATAATGTCTCTGGTATCGGAATGGAATTTAATTCTGCTAAAGAATCCAAATCAATGTTGCGCGATAGAGTGTGCGATTAAATCGACGATGACGAGTGTCAATATTGGCCATTTTTTCTTCCTACGGAGAGATTGTTGAACCCAGAATAAGTCTGACCTCCCCCCACAGTAATATCAGCCTAACATTGTTCAATAATGCACCTAACGAGCATTGCTCTCATGCTTCCCCAATTCCTTTGTCAAACATTGATCGAAGCGATTAACAAGTCTATGAGAATCATGGCAGCGCACCACCCCTTGACCAGTAGGGTATCATCATACCCTTATTATCAGCCGAACTATAATCAACAAATATGCTAGATCTAAATCCAGTCCATGCAATCCAAGGCTCTTCAAACTCCAAGCCTCCCGCAAAAACCAAGATCCCATGCTTCCTCACAACCACAAACTCCCTACTACCAGCCTCATAATCAATTAAAAATCTCCCATCGACCCCCCGCCACTCCGAAAGCAAAAAGAAGTGTCGTTTCGCACCCGCCGCAAACGTCGAGAACTTGGAAAGATCAAGACTACACACCCACAGCGCATCATCCAGGAAGAAAAGCGTTGAGCCGGCAGTCGCAATGATCTGAAGGATCTTGTGTGCGCAAAACTTTGCGTCTGAGATGGTGACTTGATCAAGAAGATTGGATGCGTGCCATAATTGAAGTGCGTTCGATGATGTGGTTTCTTTCTGCAACCTTGCGATAATCAGATCGTCCGCTTGTTGATGGCGATTTGGTGAAGTTCCGTTTGCTGGTTCGAGGGACTTGAAGGGTGGCACAGATGTGCTGACATTTTTATTGGGAACGAAAAGCTGCACGTCAGACCAGGTGTAGATTTGCATGCCTTCGTTGCTGATTGAGATGAAGCAGTCTGGCTGGAGGGGATGATTGACGAATTTTCTGTCGGTGCTATTCTTGTCGCATTGTACATCCATACATCCAACCTGATCACCCTCGACAGTGTATACTGTCACAGACTTTTTCCCTTGCATCAAAAACCTGGTTCCAGATGGGTTCGGCAGAAGTGATGTGATTGATTCTTCTTGTCGTATTTCTACTTCCGATATTTCGGCACTGCAACTTGTTCCCGAGATGGCAACTTTTTTGACAAGAATTCGTCCAGATTCATCAGCGGTGATTAACAGTCCTGGCTCTTGAGCGTATGTGATACATCTAATGGCAGTGTTTTTAGCATGTCGATAGAGAATCTGCTGCGACGCTTTCAGCGTTTCAAAGTACACGATCGCGCCGTCCTGTCTCCCGGCGAAAACGATTTTGCCACTTTCGTCCAGACAAATTGTTGCTACTTCTGGCTCCGCTGGCCCTTCGAGCATGCTGACAGACATTGGTTCCGGAGTTATGGCCTGGCTAAGAGCGCTCTGACTACCTTCTTCCAGGTCGTTTGACACGAGAAGGTCTGGCTCCCACACACGATATTGTGACCCACGTATGTCCGCAAATCGTAGACTGTCTTTACTGAACGATATTCCACGAATCCCTTCTTCGAAAGCATTGATCCGGTAGATGAGTGAGAGCTTGTCACCCCTGGAGCCGCTGAACTCGAGGACTTGGATTGTGCCACGTGAGCTTCCAGTGACAAGTGTTTTGCCATCTGGAGATGCAGCTAAAGAATGAGCGTAGGTGTCTGGTCGTCGATAACACAATCTTGTTGACTTAATATCATACACCGTTAGTTCACCATCTCCGTGCGATGCTATGAGAACGTTGATCTCAGGACTGGGGTTGAAAGCCAAAGCGTCGACTGTATAGTGGCATGTAGTCTTTCTTCCAGAGATTGTCACTTCTCTTGTGCAAGAACCAACAAACCTTTCGGTTTCGACGCCGAAAAGATATATAGGAAGGCCACGATAGCTGACGGCTAGGGAAGCAGAGTCTGGTGAAAAGCAAGCTATTTCTGGCTGCTGAGTCGGTTTTGTTTGATCTGTGTTTTGCGGAATGCTCTCAATCCAGTACCAACGCCCGGTCTCGATCCCTTGCGTTAAATTCCATGTGATTGTGTAATTTCCTTTAGTAGCTGTCATGAGACCAAAGCAATCATCAACAAAATTTATGTCAAGGGCTTGATGTTGAGTATCGAAAGACCACAACTTGACCCGTTCTTTGATGTTCCATACTATGATAGTACGTAAGCCGCTTGATGCGAGGTATTGATCTTGGTCGCTGAAAAGGAGCAACTTGGTTCTCTCCCCATGTTTTAGGATGTGAGGTTCATGGGTGGCATCTTGACAGTATAGAAAGATGGTACCATCTGAGAGCCCAACTGCCGAATATCGATCGCCGTACGCAAGCGAACTGGTGGCGCGAGCCGAATAGTCAACCCGGGTTAGGCAGTCATCCCATGTAGTTCCTTTCTCCCCCTTGACAACCAAAACTTTTGAGGAGGAAGAAGTTTTTGATATGATAGATTCAGAAGGGCACAAAGCGGGGATCAAGGTATGTATCGAGGTTGGTGAGATGGTGAGATTTGCCCCGAACTTCCCATGCAATTTTGCTAGGTCAACAATCCATGTTGCAACATACCCTCTGTCTGGATCCGAGGAAGACAGATTCTTAATACGGCGATTAAAGTAGAGTTGCAGACCTTTCGCTGTCCGAGTGATGAGAGAAACATTCCATTTCCGTGCAACATACTCTATCCATGCCATGACTGAAGTATCTAGAAACCGACGTAGCAGTTTCCACGTTGTGTTGTCTTCTGGTGAAGCTCTTCGAAGATGATCTGAGAAGAACTCACTCGCGTAAAATAAGAGTCCAGTATGATGATCGAATTTGGAGGAACTCATTCTGGTCTTAGACATGCATGTACGAGTCGGAATTCCAAACAGTAGAGCCGTAAGACATACTTGGGCGATCCGATTATGACTCTCTTGCTTGTTGATTATCATGTCCGGATGGTCTTGTTGTTGCAATAAGTATGTTTTCACAGTCTCATGAATCATTTCCACCTGATGTTTTTGATTCATCGATACCAATTGACCGCAAATTCGAGCGATTTTCTCGTGTAACTTTGGAACCGTTTGTGTGACGTCGAGGAAAATTGCGTGTTGCATCTCCTCTATTTTAAGCGGCCTTGAGGAAATTAATATCCACTTAAAAATTGTTTGGGGCACTTCTGATGACCGACCTCCCTTCACTAGGCCTTGAAGAATGCCAGAATAAAGATCGTTCATGTCCGTGGGTACCTCGTTCAATATCTCCTCGACTTCTTCTTCAGAATAAGCTTGCTCTAATTTTTGAAGTACCAATGAAACCCAAAGGAATGAGCCAGAGGCCATAACCAGAATTTTGTTTTCGAGAGTCCTTTGTCCCTCCTCAGCAACAGGAACTTGGTCTATCTTCGAGCGTACAAAGAGACGGAAATCACCGACTGTGTCTGATGGCCGGATATCGTGATGTGTAGCTAAACTTGAGAGGAGCTTAAGACTGCTCTGAGTTTCCTCTGACTGTCGACTCGTAAGGAACATTTTAAGTTGAGGTGGCGCTTGCGCAAGTAAAGTGATGAGTGCTTGCCATTTCGGACATTCATCCAGAGCGTCAATCACCCAAAGATGGTGAGTCATGCTTGATTGTTTGAATATGCATTCTAGAAACAACTTTCGCCAAATGAATCTTTCGCCCCTCCTTTCCCGGGGGGCTGTTTTCTGGAGTATTTCGACTAGCTCCACCAAAATTTTGTCGTCATTTGAGGCCATCTGATAAGCCAGAGATTTTAGACAATCAACAATGGTTGACTTTTCGGCCACGCCATATTTGAAGAAGAAATAGCTACACTTGACGCCATCTTTCTGGCAGTCGGTGACTGTGTAGCTCGAAAGGACAGACTTCCCAGATCCCGCCCTTCCTGTAAGCCAAAATATAGGCTGAATTCCTCTGTCCGACATCTTCCAAAACTCATATTGCTCCCTGTTAGATAGCCATTGGCATGATCCAGCAATTCGAATGTCTTCTAATGCAGAAAGATCATCTAATGGCGGTTCGCTGATGCTTGTTAGTTCGACAAGTTGGGCATACTGGAGTTTCGACAACGTTGATGATGCTCGAGAAACTATTTCGAATTAGTGTAAATTCTTACATTTATTTTGCACTTGGTAAATGATACCTTCCAGTGAGATCGCATCAATAGTAGCGACGAAGTGATTCCTTAGCGTTATATAATTTGGGTCTTCCTTGCTATGGAATTTCGAAATGCCACGATGATCAGCATCCAAGGGTAAGGACTTTTCTTTCTCATACCCAAGTGTTGCGGATGACATGGCAACGATCAAAACTGACGAAAAACCGATAGTGCTTAGTCGAGTTTCGTAGAATGAAAAGAGATGAAGGTCTTTTGAGAAATGTTTGAAACTATCATTAAGATCATCAATTGACTTCGAATTGCGTTCCAGTTCATTGACATAGAACTTGGAGCGCTGAGATAATTTAAGCAAATTACTCAGTGTTTTCGCTAAATCTGCGCCTCTATGCGGTGTTGCTAGAAAGTAAAGGGTGTGAATTCGGCTCGCAAGTTCATTAAGGTCCGGATCTTCGCGAGCTAGCATGAAAGCCTACCACCATCAGCTTCATGGCAAGATGTCGCCATAACAGAGTGTGAGCAAACCTGTTTAATAACAATACCTCCCATACTGTGGGCAATCAACACAATTTTTGTCTACCAAACATAAGCAAGTATACTGGTATGGTAGAACTCCATATCTGAACATACTTTGCTTCTTCTGATATGGGGATTGCTGCTCATATCGCCGATCAGTAATTTTGCAAATTGGCGAATATCCCATAAATTCTCCTTTCTTTCCCCCCAGTCTGCTGGGTACCCAAAAGAATGTATGCGAACATTTTGAAATTCGGGGTCCTTTGGTAGCCACTCCTTTGGCCAGTAATGTTTTTGGTCGGGAGAAATGGACCATGTCTTGCGAGAGCCACCACCTAATCCATGGACAAAGATAAAATCGATCTGTGGGTCTGGGGCATCGAATAAAAGGTTGAGGCCTATTGCCCCTTTGATATCTTTTTCGGGAAGTATGGGTTCCTCTTTTGGGGTTTCAGCTCTCAACGTCCGGGCTGGACTGAGCCGCTGAAAAGCACTGCTCACTGCTCGTCCCAATCGACTTGGGCTCTCCCCCGAGGAACTTCCTTTGAACTAAGATTTTGTTAGTACAAATGGCTGCAATTTACCAGAGGCTCCGTTGGGACACTGGTGGAATTGCAAATACGTACCTGTTCCATCTTGATCAGAAGCGAAGCAGTGAGTGCAGCTCCTGCCTAAACTCTCCACTCGTAATACACGTGACAAAAGCCAAAGAAAGCGATCAAGATAATCACATCAAACAAAGAGATACCAGGTGTAAAAACATTGAACCGTCGTCTTGGTGTTCCAGTTTTACCTTAGTAAATAGATACTTTTGGAGGGTGGCTGTCCAGCCTTGCCCCCAGTGGGCGTTGCTGTTGGATGTCATCTGATAGCGCTGTAGCTATATTTAACACCCAAGTAGCCTGTGCGTGGTGGATTGCACATGGGGAATTACACGGCGAAGTGCATCCGGAGCCTGATGTGAGGTTGTGATGTCGTTGATGATAGGCAGCGAGGGTGGTGGGGGAAGTGTCTACAAGGAGCAAGCGCGACAGGGCGTTAAGCAGAACATTCGGGGTAAACCAATCAGAAAGTCTTGAAACTTGAATAGGTAAACACCTGAATGACCTATTCTCCCTTCCCCTGAACTCTGGGTTTCATAAAGTGTATAAATCTAAAGCTATAATTGAACTCCTCGTTACTTGTTCTCACAAGAATATAAATATAGGAACATTCAAGTGGCATAAAATCTGCTACCAAGGCAGAACACAACAGGTATATAGGTAGTATTGCAAGCATCTTATGCTGTCTTCGCTGTCTTTTATGGTCAGAACGGGAATGCCCGAGCCAAATAGTCGATGCAGTGTCAGTCCAGAACCGATTATAAGGTTTCAAAGGACATTCCAAAGCCTAACTGAATCCCACTACTACATCTGACCATCATATAAGCTTCCAGAGCAATTGTGCGAAGCGTCCGTTATTGCAATCGAAAAGTTAAGCGCTCGGTCCAGTCTCTCGACCACTATTTTCACAGGCGTCATAACTCTTCGGGACATGTGTAACGTAAATTCGTACTGATTTCAGCGATTCAACGCTGCAAAGTCTCCAGATATATTTCATAGAATCACAATTAGCCTCGACGACCCCTCCCTCCTCCACCTCCTCGACTTGACCCTCTCCCACTTCCCCCTCGCCCAAATCCACCTCTACCACCCCCTCTACCGCCTTTCCCAAAAGCACCTTTCTTTGACCCCTCAATATCAAAGATGTCTTTCTTGCTCAACGTCAAGGTGCCCCCTGAAAACTTCCCCATAGCTGGTCCACCAACCCCTCTATCTTTCCTACCATCCTCGCCCTTCTTCTTCACAATCTTGGCCTTCTCCAAAATAATACCGTTCTCCTTCGCCTCTCTTCTTCTGGTTTCTTCCTTCTCCACCTTTTTGGCCGTTATTCCCTTTCGATGCGACATGGGCATTTTCTCCTGCGTCAGAATGGATTTCTTTGAACCCAAAGCTTGCATTCTGAGATCCGTCGCTTTGTGACGATTGTTACCTGCGAGTGTGGGATTCGAGGACGACTCGAGAAGGTGGGATTCGGCAAGTAGACGCTGGAGAGCGAGATCCTTTTTGAGATTTGCAGCTTCAGAATCGTCCTCTTCGGGTATAGCTACTCCTCCCTTGTCGCGGATTGAAGTATTTGGTTTTGAAATAGCACTACTGGGCGGTTTTGAGCTCTAGTTTTCATTATTATCACTGCAAAAAAACAGAGGGATCCTCATCATACCATAAACTTCTTGAGCTCTTCCTTGGACATTGCTGCCATTCGCGATTCGGCATTTGTATGCTGAACAACTTGGACACCATCTATTTCTTCTTCAGACAAGCCTCCCCATTCTTCTTCTTCCTCCTCTTCTGATTCGGCTTCAGATTCATCTTCCGGTATTGAGGGCTTCGGAAGCTCAGGTAAGGGTGCAAACTGTGCTTCGAAATGTCGGCGGAATATCTCCTGTGCATCCAATTCTGGGGATTCTGAACGCTCAATTTCCTCACTGCCCTCTCTCCTCTTATTTTCTGTTGGCCTCGTCGCAACGCGCTTCCTCTTTCCTAGCATCGTCGACATCGTGATGTTGTTGCAGATAGTGAACAAGCTGGCTATCCCAAAAATATTTTGGGATTAGGTTATTCTGCCTTCTCACACCGCCCACAACGTCACTCTCTCAAAATCTACCCCTCCACGACACACGGTCACTCAACACCACATAACCACAATGACTAAATTCCGTCCCTGTATAGATCTTCACTCTGGCCAGGTCAAGCAGATTGTTGGCGGTACTTTGACCACAACATCTTCTGACTTGAAAACCAATTATGTCTCCAAGTTCCCAGCTGGACATTTTGCAAAACTCTACAGAGAGAATGGACTTGAAGGCGCACATGTGATTATGCTTGGACCAGGGAACGAGGAAGCTGCAAGAGAAGCTTTAGCAGAATGGCCATCAGGTTTGCAAGTCGGCGGAGGTATCACGGATCTCAATGCGAAGCAATGGGTTGAGTGGGGTGCGGAAAGAGTATGTGAAATCTCGAATCAACCAAGCTTGACTTGACTGATTGGAAAGTAGGTTATCATTACTTCTTTCTTATTTCCTAACGGAACATACTCTCAAGAGAGATTGGATTCTGTGCTTGCAGCCCTGGGGGGGATAAGGAGAAATTGGTCATTGACCTGAGCTGTCGCAAGAAGGGAGACACTTGGTTTGTGGCTATGAATAAATGGCAAACCATCACTGATATGGAGGTCAACCAAGGTAGATCCGAAATTGCAGTACTTCTGCGATATTCAACTGACCCTCTCTAGAATCTATAAAGTCCTTGGAGCCATATTGCTCAGAGTTCCTGATCCACGCTGCAGACAACGAAGGCCTCCAAAAAGGTATTGACGAGGCTCTTGTCGAGAAGCTGGCGCAATGGTGTAGCATACCTGTAACGTATGCTGGAGGAGGCAGAAATCTTCAGGACCTGGATAACGTTAAAAGAATCAGCCACGGAAAAGTTGACTTGACCATCGGAAGCGCCTTGGATGTATTCGGGGGATCTGGTGTCACTTTCGACGAGTGTGTAAAATGGAATCAGAAGCAATAAATCTTTTTGGGAGTGCCATGTGGTCTGCCTTCTCAAAACGCTCGAAGGTCTCTCTTGGGACTGGTTCTTTGTTGGACAGTGATTGAATGGTCGACAATCTCAACCAATCGTGGCTACAAAGTATTTTGAAAAATCCGAAACTATCTGGTCTCTATGCTCGATTTCCAAGGTCAACGAAAACAGACGTCTCAGCACCTGTGTACCAAATTCTTGAGCCTTTGTTCTTACTCGCCATCACTGATGGCGACTTTTCGGATGAACTTGGAAGGAGACTAACCAGAAATTGGCATCCTACTGGCGCAAAACAAGTCACTTCTGCTTGTCGTGTCCTGGATTTTGGAGAAATGGCAGATTATCAGAAAGCAAGCGATCAAAGCAAAAATTATCATTTCTAAAGCTAGCACACTCCAAGCTGTCCCCGTCCCAAATTACCAATATCCGCATTTCCCCCCTTCAAGCGCCACCAAAGATCAAGAGGCTTTGGATGTTGACTCTAGCAAACCCATTACTTCGCAACATCTCCCGAGCTCCATGCATAGGGAATTCGGCCACAATCATGACGCTGATATTCATCGCACCGATACCTGCTTTGGCCAACAGCTGCATTACTGCTAAAAGCGTTTCTCCCGAGGCAAGCACATCATCCACAATTACCACGGATGCGTCTTTTGAGATAACATCCTTGCCCATTTCAATTCCTTTCTCTATTGCGTTGTCAGATTGCAAAGAAGAAACATGCGAGCGTAAGGTAGTGATGGAAATCGTAGGTGGAGGAAGTTTGCAAGCTTTCCGAATCAATACCAGTGGAATACCGACCTGGGCGGCCAATGGAGAAGCAAATATGAAACCGCCTGCTTCGCAACTTATTACCGCATCGACTTTAGGCCACTCGCCCTCGAATCGAGATCTCAGGAGAGATGTGCACAGCTCCAGCCCTCCAGGCTGTTGAGCTATGTCAAGCACATGTTGAAACTGAATTCCCGAGCTTGGGAAATCAGGTACCGAGTCTATCATTCTTGCCAGTTGCTGTAGGTCATCATGGAGGAATGGAAGCAGGTAGCGTTCTGCGAATTTCTTTGCATTCCAATCTCCATTCCGTTCGTTATGAAACGCCAAATTCGGGCGGTAGTTGATTTCATTGCAGCCTTCCTCGCAATTCGCGCTTTTGTCTCCACTGGAGAGTCCTCGACGAACCTGAAGTATCCGGTCGCTAGCTTTGACGCAAACCTCGAGCAATTTTCTGTTTGGTGCAAAGCGTGATAATGTCGCGACTGGTGCCTCGTCTCTCATTCCAGTAATCAGTAACACATCGATATCGGCGGCGCTGTTCACAACATCCTGAAAATTCTCCTCCAACAACCGAGGTCTTTGCTTGATTTTGTCCTGGAAGTATCTCGTCAATGCTGGCCGGTGCTGCTCTTTGTACGTTCGATCTAGCAGGAGGAGAGACAAGTCAGCGCCAGTATCAGTCGCATACTCTCGTTTAGTCGCATCGCTGATGCTAACTACGCGTGTGGTTATACTTCCACTTGAGTGTTTGGCGAGAAAAGAGCTCCAGACTTTAGCACAGAAATCTTTGCCAGCGCCATGTTCGCCTGTGACAATAACAACAAGTCTTTGAGCCAATGGCGACCTTGGAAGTGGGCAGGCATAAGACAGCACGTTATGAGGATCGAAGCGATGCTTGAGAGTGACAAGACGTGGTCCATTTCGTCCGAAAGCTTTGGCTGCCAACATAATATCCCGAGGATCTGGTCCAAGATCGGCGCTATAAGCTCCGCAGCTCAAGGGTAACAATTCTGCGACAACTTTGTAGACCCATCGTATGGCGACTTGAGCAGCTTCGGCTCCATCTTTATTGTGGGGCCAGACACCATGTATCACACAGGCAAAGTCCCAGTTCCGACAGCCAAAGGCAGTTGCGTTTTCTGCCACATCACCAATTGCTCCACCACCTTGAAGAAGTTGGAGATAGCAAAGTGGTGAGGGACGAGTCTCCATGAAAGCCGCCAACACATCAATAATGCTTCTTGACCGAAGATCCTTTAGAAATAAGCATCGCTTGAAGGAGGAAGTCTTGATACTGCCATTCCCACTCTGCACCTTAGACATATCGATCTTACTCTGCAGTAACTCAAAGCTGTTGAGCAACTCACACTCATCCTCCCTCCCTAGAAAAGCACTTAACGGCGAAGGCTTGAGCGTTTCTGGGGTGAACTCAGTTGCGGAGGAATATTCAAAGGTAGTTACGCTTAGGCATAACTGACCAGGATGTCCACATAAGTACGCATTTGAAGAAGAATTTCTTGAAAACCCTTGAGTAACACAACTGTCAAAATCTTCGAGTATATGGCGAGCTCTTGAATGGTCGCCAACAGGCACCAACCATTTTCGAACTAAAAACTTCG
Source organism: Tetracladium setigerum (assembly GCA_031472005.1). Taxonomy (NCBI): domain Eukaryota; kingdom Fungi; phylum Ascomycota; class Leotiomycetes; order Helotiales; genus Tetracladium; species Tetracladium setigerum. Next base: position 156,808 of record PZJY01000012.1, read on the forward strand.
GAGCCTTGAAGGTCTTGAAAGTAACACTAAAGACAATTCCAAAATTTGTCCCAGCACCCCTCACTGCCCACAACAGCTCAGCTTCATTATCTGGTCGTACGGCGCCAGACGGCCAGGATTGAGGTGGTACATGGCCGACGCAAAGAATCTGGCCATTATCGACGCTGACTATGACAGCACCAACAATAGCATCGCAAGCGAGTCCATGCAGCCTCGCTAAGCTCCCAATACCTCCTTGCAACCACGATCCTGCTCCCACGCTGGGACAGGATCCGAGAGGAAGGGTCAAGCCAAATTTCATGCTCTCGGAGATGATATCGCTCGTCTTACAACCTGCCCTGGCAACAACTATAGAACCAAGGCCGGGTCTTGATTCTTCTCCATTGTCCTGAAGGACGTGTATTTGATTGAATGCACCCATGTCGACTGAGAGGACATTCGGCCAGAAACACTGTTCGCTATGACCTCCGCCAAAGACCGTTAGGCCTGTTCTGTTCTTCCGAGCCCATCGAATGCACTCTTGGACATGTACAAGTCTTGTAGGTCGAAAAACAGGTCCCGTAGAGTTGAGCCGGGCGACACCGTCTTGACCGTCATTTCTTTCCCCCCAGGCGGCACCAGCCTCTTCAACTCAAACAAATTGCGGGAATTCCGAGTGAAAGCCACCATGAAATTAGGCGAGCTAAATGACAGATAGTTTGGATAGCTATTGTCACGACTTCCTAAGGCGCGACACACCTTCCGCCACTCAGCCTTGATGGCTTTCTCCTTGCTCGCATTCTGAATCGTGAAGCCTGCGAGGAAAGGAGCAAAACATTCAAGCACTTTGTCATCATCCGCCACATGAAGAACTCCTGTAGGGAAAGAACTCGTTCGGTGGCACACTAGATTTTCAAAGTGGAGGGTTCCATTGCGGTGAAAAACCACTACCATTCCCGGAAGCTCGCCTTTTTGCCGAGGAAGCATCCCCAGCGCCTTTTCAATGACAGCCTGCTTGTGTTTCATGCCGTACATACTGTGGCAGAACAGGATGACGTCAAATTCTTCTTTGCTGATGTCGACATCATTCTCACTCTCTGAGTTGCTACTCAGGACAAATGGTTGTCTTTCAATTCTGGGTAGTACTTCAAGACCAGGTAGCGGGCGCTCGTTGCTCAACGGCAAGGAAATCCACTTCTCCAATTCTCTCGCAAATAAAACGTTCGGCTCGAAAGCAGTGTATGCCTTGATCTTTTGTCTCGAATCAACTGGCAGATATCCAAGTACGCTCTGTGGGCCGGGCCCAATTTCTAGCACCGAGATCTTGCCAAGCACATTACACAAAGGTTCGATGAGCTGATGTAGTTGAGGACCGATGAATTTTTCGTATATGGGCTCTGCACTCTCTCGCAAAATTTCGAAGCCGTCGTTGTATTGCGTGTCAGAGAGAGGCTCTATGTCGGACAATAATTGTCCTGGCGAGGTCGTCTCCTCCGCTCTTCGCCTCAATTCTTCCTTCAGAACGTTGAGAGTGGCCATGATTGATCGATCGAATTTACTGGCAGCGATTTGTGGAGGTATGAATTTGGCTGAGTGGTGTGCTCAAATATATTTGAGATGAGGAGGGTGGTCTGGCATATATTCAGCGACATGTGGTGTGCAGACAAAGCGGACGCATCGGTGTCATCCAAAACACAAACATCTAGTCTCCTGCTTAGAGTTTGTGTCGTGGCAATTAGTTCTAGGTCATTCACGTATTTTTGTTTGTCTACAAACGCTACATGATTTTCTCTCCTCTTTTTTTCCCCTTGTGTTTGCACACAATTTGTAACATCAAGCTGGCGTCAAAAAGAATTGAGCGAATATTCTTTTTCCCGATAGAATGTATCAATCCTCTTTACTAGAATTTCAAAGAACAATTATTATTGGTAGCCCAGCCTGGCGTTTAGCAAAACGATGGAATGGTTCAACTTGTCCACTGCACAAGAACACTAACTAATGTTTGATCCCCAGAATACGTTCTTCAGCCTACCTTCCAACTTCTCTGATATGCTGTCTCTAGCTTTCTGTGCGGCTGAAACCTCCTTTGGATTGTAACATCTGTTGCTCGGGAGTGAGTACCTGCCTTGGCAGGGAGTGCATATCAATGGGAGACTTTGAAAAAGGGCTCTGGATGGATATCTTGGGCCGTTCACGAACTCAAATTAAGCCGCAAATTCACTTCTAAACCGGTACTTCGACCGTTCCGCCATTCGCGGGTTATTTCAAGTTTGGGTTCCGGAGGCTTCTCCACAGTCTGGTTCCAAATTGAGTGCACATTTTGTTGTGTTAGGAACAAGAGATTTACTCTAGATTCAAGATGCTAGGCTGAGAGATGAAGGCCTTAAGTTTCATGATACGTAGACAAAACAAAACATGTAATATCTAGGAATATCGTCAATTGAGTGTGGCCTGCCTGGTCACCTCACTTCACCCTTCACCCTTCACCTTCGCATGGTGCAGGGGAGCGCCAAGACATGTTCACCTCAAGTCACAACTTTCTTCCAACCAGAGTTCCTTCAATCATCAAGCCTCAACTCCAGTCAAAAGAGAACAGAAATTACTCTGAGACATCTCTTCTACGATTGACTTGCTAGGTTCGCGAGGTTGAATTCCACTCAGACAAGTCTGGTATGCTTCGAATCCTCCCCGATCAATAGACGAATTTACGCCATGTACTGACGAAATTATCTCCATAGAACCTGACCCGAGAGTTGAACAAGACCTCATCGATCTCAGAATCACCTCTTCTCACACAAGACCTCTTCCGACCAAGTATCATCAAACAACATTCTCGCCATGACCAATTCAATCGATGCCAAATTCGAAGACGAGGAGCGTAAGCTCATGGCGAAGCTTGAGCTTTTCAAATGCGTGAAGGATAAGAGATTGGTCATTGAGGAGTCTAAGGCTTTGATTGCCAAACAAAGTATCGAAGTCGAAAAATTGGACAAGAAGCGTGCAGCTATTCTCGATGACCTTGATATCATGGAGCAAAATCGTGCAGATTTGAAAGAAAGTCACGAAGCCCGGAAGCTCGTTTGGACTGAAAAACAAAACTCAGAGAATACTTCATTCTTCAGCTTCAATATGGTTGCTTCTTGGATCAGTACTGGTGAGAAGGTCGACTTGGAGGCGTCTGTCAAGCTTGCAGAGGAGAATGTGGCACTACTCAAGCAGTGTGTGGAGATTTGCAAGATGGCTGCATTGATTGCAGAGGAGCGACAGAGCAAGTTGCTTCCGATTTTATATCAGCTAAAAGATATGAAGGAGAATATTGAAACGGCGCAGATGAAGCTTGATTCAAGCACCGACGAGCTACAAATCGCCTACACAGAGTGGAACGAAAAATGGGAAGAGGCCACTAAGAATGAGGTCACTCAGCAAGACCTTCAGACGGCATGCAAACAAGAGAGAGAGAAGTGGCAACCTCTAGCTTTGGCAGGCGCTTACATCCGTGGAAGAAAGCTTGAGTGGGTCGGGGAGAAAATCCGCCCTGGACAAGATGAGAAAGTCGTCGAGGCTGGAAACCAGGCTTCGCACTATGGAATGGCCGTTGCCGATGCGACATTATACCAAGATTTCAGCCCTATCAAGCGAGTCGACTTCAATGTCTACGAGGAATTATATGGAGTACATCCAAGTATTGTTTGGAAGCGTCGAGGGGTGGAGGAACTCTGCAGACTTTTGGACTGGAGAGCAGCAATGATGGACTTTTATGGTCACAGTTACAAGTCTGGAACCTTCAAGTCTTCACCTTTCGATAATAACTCCAAGGCTGTTATTGAAGCAATCACCCAAAATCAAAAAGATGGAACCCGTGAAGGAGTTGAAAAGTTCTTCCTGATCTCGGCCATCGTGTACCCGAAATTGGAAAAGCTCTACAATGATGCTTTGACTGCACACAAGGCACATCTTAAAACCAGGTAAGTAACTTCACTCTCGTTATGATCAATCTCATTTAACTCCGAGCAGGAGAAATTAAATTGCGACCACCATTGAGATTGAACACTGAAGTCACTTGTGTACTCCATAAAGCATCACAGGACGAACGATCACTTCCTATTCTCAGCTCCTTCTACACCACAGAACTTTTGCTTTCTTCAGCAATAGCTTTAATTTCAAGAGCTGTGACAAGACAACTGAAATTCTTGCTTGTTTACTCCAGAATTAACAAATTCGCATGTTTCGCCGGAAAAAGATTCATCACTGCTCTTGTCACTGCTCAAGCTTCCCAGCATTATTTTCATTCAAACTCTCACAAAAAGGTAGTGTATATTGCTCTCCCCACCAAATCCTTGAAGCTAGTACTAACTTTTTTCAAGAAACAACGCGCTCTTTGGTTTTCCCATACAGAATTATACCAGCGGAGGAACTGTGCAGTGCTTCATCGAGGCACGCGCAATCATGCGAGGCAGATGTGGTTCCCAAAGCTAGAGTGGCAAGAAATTCCAGATAGTATAAATTATTAAATTTTATTCCTCTGCGTATCCTCCGGTGCGTTTGTGACTTGTTTTATATATCCCTGAGTGCTGCCAAACTACGTTGTGAAAAATGCAAATTTGTGAATCTTGCTCGGTTAAGATGAACGCCAAGACTTTTGAACATCCCCTTCCATCCATTGAGTCAATATCATTTTCCAAACAACACTCCAGCTTGTACAAACATCGACCTCTCTTTCCAAAGACAACTAGATCGGCTTCGGCTAGATGATACGAAAGTTTGGACGATCGACTCCTTTCGATCTCTCTACTTTGCAGCTCTGGCTTCAAGCTCTTCGCCAACCGATCACCTACAACCACCCAATTACGGTATGCCTCCTGCTTTTGCTCCATCATGAGATACGTCCTAATATTGTCATCATCTAGCCCACTTCTCCTACCTCAACTCCAACCAATTGCTGACGGTCAAGTTACAACAACCTGTGTCGCTCCCCTCCTAACTTACCGATCTTGCTCGCCTTTCATCCTCATCACTCACTCAAAAAAAGATTCATGGACCGCAAAAAAACAGATTACTTCCCTGTTTCGAGATACCCCGTCCTGTCAGTCCAGTATCCAAGAGAATATCAGCACAATAACGGCTCAATTCAATTTGGCGATCAAGGAATGGAAGAACTATGTGTGGAAAACACGAGGTCACCGGAGCGTCGCGACATTACCGAAATGGTGATGGCACCAAAGATCGGAGGACTTGATCACATTCTTTCTGGCTTTCATGGTGTAGCTTCATGGTTCAAAGGCAACACTTCAAGCTTGGAAGAAGTGCAAATCGAAAGTATAGAAGGGGCTGTCGAGTCTGATGAGCACACTACCATGCTAGTGGAGGAAGTTTACGGCTGGAGAGAAATTGCAACTACCAGAAATTCGATTGCAAAAGCGATGGGGTACGCTATGTCAATCTCCTCGCAACTCACAAGCTTGGAATCCGATACGGTTGAGTTGCAATTAAAGGACGCATTTCAGAAACTATGTGATCCGAGCATTTCTGAGGCGGTGGGAGCAACTGAAAAGTAGTCGGAGCAAATAAGACACACTATTAATCAAATTACAACAGTTCGAGAAACTGAAGAGAAGTCAGGGCAAACAAAACAAACCATTGATCGAATTACCACAGAAGCATACGAGAGAGGAAGGAAAGAAGAGCGACAATTCCTAGAAACAGTAGTGACGCGCCTGATGGAAGAAAATGACGAAGCAAAAATAACCTTCGCCCTAAAACTCGACGCTGCGCGAAAGAATGCCTACAACCAAGGACTCCAGCAAGCACAAGACTCATCCCAAGAGCTCGCAGAAACAACCTAAGCCTCAAAACTCGACATTGCCCGAAAAGAAGCCTACAATAAAGGCCTCCAGGAAGCCCAAAACTCAACCCAAGAGCTCGCAAAAGCCGGCCGATACATCCGCGAGCGCTGTCTTGAGTGGTCAAAGGATGAAAAGCAAAATGAAAATCTCATCGAGTTCGGGCACATCGCAGCGCACTTCGGAATGGCTGTCGCCGATTCAACACTATACTCCACCCAAGAACTCTTCCCAAGGACAGATATCAATACTTTCAGGTGCTTGTATGGCGTTGGTCCTGGTATGGCGTATCACTGTCGACACTTGCCGAAGATGGTTGATTTGCTGAATTGGAGAGGAGGGATGAAACATTTGATTCGATGGACTTATAATGTGAGTGAGTTTGCGAGGGTTTGTGACCCGTTGCTTCGTCATTTGGAGGCGTTTCAGAATTCTGCGGATGTGGAGATGGAATTGGGTGAAGTTAGTGTGGATGAGAAGTATAGAAAGTTGAAGGCGATTTATGAGGCTGCGTTCGAAAAGAACAAGATATCCAGGAGCAAGAAAGTATGGTGATAAAAGGAATCAGAATGATAACACAGCTGTCTGGATGGGAGGACATTCTATGAGCGGGTTTGCTGCTGGAACAACGCAAGACATATCGCCAGGGCAAACAGACACGATAGTTGGGCCAGTTGTTCAGAACACCAGCTGAAGTATCGCTGCTATTATTAGGGTGTTAGTTCTTTCAGATGCGGAGTTGGTTGGCTATGTGGAGAAGCTAGATTCGGACTCATTCAGCTCAGAGCTTCAGAAAGCTGACAAACATAATACACTGCACAAATGTAAACAGAATTGACCCCTTCCTGCTCCAAGAATCTTATGTAAGCCTGATAATTCTAGTTCATTTCATTGTCAAAATTGTCTCTCATAGTTAAAATGAACGCAGTCTTGGACCCATATGATGTCTATCTACCACTCTACACAATCACGAGCACAGATCATTCCGAGCCATCTGACAAGCAAAGAAACACCTCTCTAGGTATTCATACACCTACTCGCACCAAAAAAAAGAGGAAATCATGGCTTCTCACAACCCAGACGATCCTAATAATTACCACCGCTGTAACTCTGACTCCTGATCAAAGTAACGCTCCTCCTACTCTCCGCGCTTCTCCTCAATTCCACGCGCCTTTGAATATCCTCGCTCCTCCTCGCTTCACCACTTCTCCTCTCTGGAACATCACCACCATCACCTTCCCCAACAACAGCGGCATACCCTCCACCCACCTCCTCATCAAGCACAACCTCATCCCTAATCCGGCTCACCAACCATGCCGCCACAAGCGTAAAAATTCCACCCGAAGCCAGCACGACTGAAATTGATCTGTCACCTGGAACACCACGTGGTTTTTGCAGGACCTTGAAGATAATGGATGAACCAATCGTAGCAAGGATTTGAGGAGCCGCGATGGACATGTTGTGAATTCCGAGGATGACGCCTGCCTGGTCTTCTTCAGGTTCTTCCTCATTATGGGGACGTGAGCGACGAAGGGCGTCGCGTTTGGATATTTCGGCCGAGATGATGGCGAATGGTGCCCAGAGAGTCAAGGCCCAGGAGATACCGACAACGCCAATGAGCGTTGTGGCAGCGCCGATGGAACGGACGAGGAGTGTGGAGAACATGCAGCCTGCGAAGATAATGTGGGAGAGCATCCATGCTCGTCGGAGGGTAAGCCATGGAATCACGAGACGGTCGAGGAAGCGGGAGGTAACTGTGGTGTATGAATTGGGTGGGCCCGAGCTTGGCGAAGAAGGTTGCGAGCTGGGTGCATCATATGAAGGTGCTATGAAAAGGGGAGGAAGACGTTGGTTGTTAGGGAGGTGATGGCGTAGATCAGAAGAGCGAAAGTGCCGACTCGAGTGGCTTTTTCGTAGAGGACGTCGAGTTCGGCAGGGGTCATGTTGGGGTTGGCTGAAATATAGGGTTGGACGTAGATATCACCTATGTAGGAGGAAGAGTAGAAGAGTTGGGGGAAGAATCCAATCCACGCGAAGAATTGAACTTCGCATACTTTGCGGGTTTGGGGAGGAAGGCGACGAATAGACTTGAATACTTTTTTGAAGAATGCTATGAGCCCACTAGAATTGCTTTTGGGCGGTCCTTCAAGACGTGGGTCGCGTTCACGAATCGTAGTAACGCTGATTGCGACGGTACTGGAGAGGGCGATGCAGGCTATCACACAAAGAACTTTGAATTGGGTATTTCCAAAGAACCCGAGATATCTGGGGAGGTTGATATAGCCAGCAACATAGCCGATGATGTTTCCTACGCCTACGATTCGACTTGCCATAGCATTTGCCGATTCTAGGACAGGTTAGAGCTTTCTTTGAATGCTTGGGAATGGGAATAACGTACCTTGCTGGTGCGCAGGGGCACAATCGAGGATGAATGCTCGGATCCCAGCTTGAACTATACTAAGTTAGCATGAAACGTATGAATTTGCAAGAAATTTGCATACCAGTATTAATGGAAAAATCCAAGATGTAGATGAAGAGCACAGCTACCACAATTATGGTATTCTTAGCACCATTGGATTCCTTGTCTACACCAAACAGTCCTAATCCACCTCCCACAATCTCTCTGACCCAGGCCAGTGCAAGCAGCGAGACTATTGTCGCAAGACCTCCAAACACCATAAATGGTGTTCGCTTTCCCCAAGACGACCGGCAGCCATCACTCAACATCCCAACATATGGTTGAACCAGCGTTCCGGAAAGTGGACCCGCGATCCAAACCAAAGCCATCAAAGACTTGCTTAGGCCTAAGGATAGCAGATAAGGGGTTCCGTTCGATAGTTCCACCGCCCATGCCAGTTGTAAACCACCAATACTGATGGTCAGAAGTATAAAATAGAATAATCCCTTCGTCTCCTGGTAGCCATCCTCTTGTTCTCGGTCCAGCGTATTGAAGTATGAGTCGTCGTCGTCGTCGTCGTTGTCCGATGGCGACATTAACGGGGATTGCTCGTGAACAGGCTTCGCGACTCGATCAAGAGAGGAGTTCGTTGGATTATCGCCTTGTGTAGGTGGTGATCTGTTCGAGTCGCCATCGGGGACTCGAGACGTTGTCTCGTCCTTCGCCATCTTGTTGATTGACTACGCGCCTTAATCGGTTTCTGCGTCGCCCTTTCCAGCTCTCGGATATACTTCACCCGTCGCGATTTCGTCCCAATTTTCGCTCTATGCGGTGTAAGTTGCGGGTAAATGTTGGGATTCTTCCTGTTCGATGGAGACTTCGATGTTGTCTTTGTAGAGTATTGCTCGTACTGTTGGTCTGGGGAATTCAGAGCGTCTGGCTCAATCACACTCCACTGACCATCACGAGGAGTTATGCGAGTGTGTATGAGTGACGGGTCCTCCGTTGAGGTTGCCTTGCAGCGCGTGCCAGCTGTCTTGCTGCGGTCGTGGTATTTTGGCAAATGACCCAACTGACCTGACTGTATGCCGAACCTCAGCTCTCGTACGTAATTGGGAAATGACGATAGGAGGCGTGGAAAGGCTGCGTGAGTAATTTGTGAGTCGTCGTGTTGAGAATTCGAGATATCAAAGCTCGTAGTCTTGCTCTGTCGCAAGGAATGGAATGGATTTAGGATAACATTGTTTCTGTGGTTGAGGTTGTGGTTGTTGGTTAGTTGCAGCAAGGTACCAGAAGTGGGTGGGAGGTGTCTACGTCAGTTGGAGGCAGACAAGCAGCACCCGCCAAGAACGTGGGAACTCATTCCGTTCCTTGTGAGTCTTGGACATTTGACAGAGGCCGAGAGAGGGTAGCGGAGTTGTAAGGTGTGGCAGGTACGTGTGAAGCTACCAAAAGTGATTACGACAAATCCTCCAGGCTTCGATATCGCACCACAAACGAGCTCTTGTTGACGTCGCCCTGACCCCTTGATTGTGTGTGTGTGTTAGAAGTTCAGAATACTGTGTAGCTTTGTCTTTTGTTTTTGCTCATCTCTCCCATCATCCACTCTCGAAGCGTTGAACATACTCTACAGTAACTCCCTTCCTCAACCCACCCCCTCGATCGAATCGCATCTTGTCGCAGTCGCACAGTTTATCACCAATTTCGATTACAGTATTCTCGCGACAGTTACATGTGTCCTTCCCTCTCGCGCCGCTGCTCGTCGTTGAGCTACGACCTCGCCATCCATCAGAATCAAACGAGCGTGGCCTGAACGTCCGAAGTCGACGAACCACCCCAAAAATGTCTGCGACCGCCGCCATTACAGGTGTTGTACACGAGCTCTTAAGTACGTGGGGAATCTGGGGATTGGGGGTATGCGCAGAGGCTAATTGATGCATTGCAGAAAGAGTAGAAGAAGAGGGGGACGACGGCGATGGTGAGGGAACTCCATCCGCAGAGCAGAAGGATCAAGCTAACAAGAGGACAGATACCAACTCTTCCCAGAAGGAGAAGTTCTCGTCATGGGCCCTCTTTATCATGATAATGCTGCTCATTACAGCATTGTTCACCAGTTATCTGCTTCAGCAAAAGAAGATAGAGGCTGTACATGAGACGGTCATTTCCATTTTTGCTGGTAGGGAATACTACCTTAATCTTGGACGCGCTGACATCTTCTAGGTATGACTGTCGGACTGATACTGAGAGTAACCCCTGGACACTCACTGCAAGATCTTGTGAGCTTCGATTACCAGATATTCTTCAACCTCCTTCTCCCGCCAATCATCTTGGGCTCTGGCTATGAATTACATCAAGCGAATTTCTTTAGGAATATAGGTTCCATCCTCACCTTCGCATTCGCCGGTACCTTCATATCAGCCATCGTTCTCGGATTGGTTCTATGGTTATATACAAGGATAAATCTAGATGGCTTCGAGAGTAAGTTGACCTTCGTTGACGCTATCTCCGTTGGCGCAACCTTGTCAGCAACCGATCCAGTTACCATCCTCGCCATTTTCAACACCTACAAAGTGGACCCCAAATTGTATACTATCATCTTTGGTGAATCTATTCTCAACGATGCCGTTGCTATTGTGTTGTTCGAGACTGCACAAAGATACAAGGAAAGGGCGGCAGGAGCGGCGGGGACCCTGGGCTTCCTTAGCCTTTTTGAAGGTATTGGAATCTTCTTGGGTGTCTTCTTCGGTAGTTTGATCATTGGAATGCTTGTGGGAATTGGTACGGCGCTCGCGTTGAAGTATACCTATGTGAGACGCTTCCCTAAGATCGAGAGTTGTTTGATTGTCTTGATCGCCTACGCAAGCTATTTCTTCTCAAACGGAATCTCCATGTCAGGTACGTAATTCGATTTTGATCAAAGAACCCAACTTACGTTACTAGGTATTGTCACGCTCTTATTCTGCGGAATCACCCTTAAACACTACGCCTACTACAACATGTCTCGACGGACACAGCTCACCACGAAATACCTTTTCCAAGTTCTCTCCCAATTGTCAGAGAATTTCATCTTCATCTACCTTGGCCTATCCCTCTTTACCGAACATTCACTGCGATTCAAGCCGCTCTTCATTATTGTGACGGTGCTTGGAATTTGTGTTGCTCGTTGGGCCGCTGTTTTTCCACTCTCGAAGGGGATCAATTGGTTCATCCGATATCGAGCAAGGAGAAGAGGACAAGAAGTTGCAGATGAGCTTCCATACAGCTATCAAGCAATGCTCTTCTGGGCAGGTCTTCGTGGAGCTGTTGGAGTTGCCTTGGCAGCAGGGATGTCAGGTCCAAATGTCTGGGAACTGAAAGCGACTGTTTTAGTCGTAGTGGTACTTACCGTCATCATCTTTGGTGGCACCACGGCACGTATGCTGGAGATTTTGGGTATTCGAACGGGTGTGGTGGAGGAGATAGATTCGGATGATGAGTTTGACATCGAAGCCATTCCAGGTGGCTCATATTACAAACACACTACCGGAGGCATCGGTAATATTCCTGGACGAGGAAATGGCACCATACCACTTTCCGGACTCCACGGAAACGGCCACAGTCGTCCAGGAGAACGAGGAAGCTATGTGAGCGGCAATGCAAGCCCAATCCACAGAGCATCTAGCCTCGCTCGCAAAAATTCGACCACGGGCAGAAACCGCGGCGACAGTGAGACAGACCAGGATCTGCTTCACCCAATATTAGCGACGGAAGATTCAGATATGGATTCAGACACATCCGACCTACCACCCGCAGCGAGGAGGAGTCCAAACCGAATTGGAACCCCACCAGTTGCGGAGTCTGGCCCATCGTATCCCACATCAGGGAGATCGAGGGAGGACTCCAGTGCACCTCATATTAGCGCCAGTGCTGCGTTCAATCAATTGATAAATGGCACTGCTGAAGATCACGCTGAGTGGTTCAGGCAGTTGGACGAGGGGTTTATCAAGCCCAAATTATTATTGGATGGAGGGAAGGGTCCCCATGGAGGACCTAGTTGAGAGGATAGTGTATAGAGAGCTGTAATTTACATGTGTTACTGGATGGGAAGAAAGATTCCCTTGCGGGACCTTGGGAGAGGGAAACGGTATAGACAGGTGTACTTTACCTATTTTATTCGTGTTTTTTGCATGCATTGCATGTCTGTGTGCACTTTGTGTGCACTTGAGAGAAAATTTAATTTGCTCATTAACAACAGGCAATTATAAAATCTGGCAGAACAGGAGTTATTGATTGTTTCGGTCGGCACTATCAATCGCCTAACGAGCCACTTTCATACATTCTTCGAGATTATAAATGTATATATATTTTTTTTATAAAAAAAACCTCCCTGATATTCTAAGATTTTTAAGACAAAGAAGATCCTCACCTAATAACGAAGAGACTTGTTGAGGTGCAGGTGTTACAAAGCGAACGATTGTTAGGTGTATTAGTATTTGAAAGGCAATACTTTCTGTCGGGAGACTAGGCATGCGGGTGGGAAATAGTGATCACTAAACGTAGGGTTCGATTCTTCATTCTGGTTATGTCTAGAGTAGAAGAAAAGGGGGAGTGACCGGAAGCCAGGATATGAAGATATGAAGGGCTAAATGCTATAGCACTACACCACGTGATCCTGGTTTCTGACGCTTTCACTATTTTAATATCTTTTAATTCATGCAAGCCTTCTATTCCAGGTACGAATCTCGAGCTTATTGAGTTATCAGAGATCATTTCGGCGCCAACAAGTTCCTTGCTTTGAAGAGGGAGAGGGTGACCAAGTGTCTTGGCAGTGCGGCTGAGTTTGGTCTTTCTCAAAGAGTGACTACTGACACGCTCCTGCCTAGATGTAGCAAATATACATAAGTTCTTTAAGAGATTCCAGGTTGGAACTTGCATTATCCTTGACTTTCAACCATCTTCTTTGACAATGAGTTCCACGCCCAGTCATATCGACCTGAAATGGCAGCTTTGCAACACATGCAGAGATATGTGCTCGAAGTTGGAGAACCTTCGAAGGTTAAAATCACATCGAGGGTACCGGCACCACAATCGAGCGAGATACCGAGAGTTTGCCAAAAGAGGTTGTCAACTATGCAAGCTGGTTGTCGATTATGTTCGTCCTAGTCGGGTGCGGGGATGGAAGGAGGATCTCCATACGCACTGGAGAATGACCAGCACAAACACCATGCTTGAAATAGTCGCCTACGGATCACACAATGAGACGACATATCTACACCCTAGATTTTTTGTATTTGCTCCACTTGGTAGGTCAACTACAATGGTCTATCATGATATGACCAAAGTCAAGCATTGGGCATCTAGATGATGCATCAGACTTTTTTTTTTTAATATTTCCGTCGCATGTGCTTTATGACCTTTGAGAGCTGACTCTGCATAGATAACCCTGCTCTTGAATTCACAAATCGACCACCTGCGCCACCCCCAGCTAGCAATTGTATCGTAGACCAAGCGCGTCAGCGACTGTCTGATTGCTTGACCGGTTCAGCATATCATGATGGGTGTCGGCGAGAGCGATGCCCTCCTCTACCAACTCGAGTTCTCGACTTACAGGGAAAGGCACCAAAGTTATATCCTACCAAGCAAGGAGAATTTGGGGACTATGTTGCCTAAGCTATTGTTGGGGTTCCCAAGCCAGACCTTCACCACCACAACGACATCAATCATAGAAAATATTAATGAGATTCCTTTGAATTCTCTTCCCCAGTCTATCCTGGATGCAATCAGTACTACCAGACGTCTTGGCTATCGATATCTGTGGGTGGATGCTCTTTGTATAATCCAAGACTGTACGAATGATAAAGATCGCGAGATAGTTAAGATGGGGGATATTTACCACAATGCGGTCGTAACCATAGCGGCATCCAATGCGAAAGCGGTCGATGAAGGATTCCTTCGGTCCCGACCAACAACTACACAGTACACTCAACTCCCTGCAATCTTATCCAGTGGCTCCCAGGGAATATTTTCCGTCACTCCAGTCGAGCATTCAAACTCGGTCGAGTCAGACCCTCTTCAAAGCAGAGGATGGGCTTTACAGGAGTATTTATTATCTCCCCGGCTGCTGATATACAGTGACGATGTAATATGGAGTTGCCCAACCACTCCTCGCGGCATGACATTAATTCCAAGCAATGTCCGTTACCACATCCTTCCACGGCCCAACTTCAGCGTGCTTGGAGATGTATCCGCCCAACTCACTACTACCCAACAACTACGCTATGAAACCTATGGCCAGAAATCGCCAACAATTATAGCAAACGTCATCTCACATATGCCGAGGATCGATTTGCAGCCATCGCTGGTGTGGCACAAGCACTTCAAAAAGTGTATTCGGACGAGTACTTTGCAGGGTGCTGGGGGAAGTATTTCTTGGACGACCTATTGCATATTCCTGACAGTGATGGGAACGAGGACACGATTGCCATAGAGCAGATTGGATGCCCCAGCTGGTCATGGATAAGTTATGGTAGACCGGTAGAATTTTGGAATCGCTATGGTCTGGACCGTGGAGATTTAGAACCTTTTGCTGAAATAATTCAGTGCGACATAATGTCTAGCATACCAGGCGATCCTTTCAGTCGAATTACAGGAGGCGAACTGGTTATTAGAGGACGATTTATGCCGTACGAGGGCGAACTCTATAGAGAACTTTTGGTATCCGGTGCGCTGTTTGCTTCAGGTTATCCGTGTAGCGATGTACAAGACAAAGATCAATTTCTCGTTTTAGGTGTGCACTGCAAAAACACGGTAGCGACTGTCGTCGGATTGATTCTGAGAAAACAGAACAGCGGGTATTTCAAACGAGTCGGAATGGCTTATTCAGACCAGAAGACTAAAAGATCAAAAAAGTGTATAGCAACTCTCAAAAGCTTGCCAATGCAGCAGATATCGATCTTGTGAGAGCAGTTAAGTACCTGGGTTTGCTCCAAAGAATCAATGCTGTACAAGGCTTGGGCTATAATCTCAATACTCTGTACTCAGTATACAATTTGCTGTAGAAATAGAACATTCGAGCACGTAATTTAAAATGGCGATTATGGCCTGCAAATGAATGCATTTCTTGTTACGTAGGCAAAGATAATTACTGCGAGTTTTATCCAAAGAAGCTTACTGCTCGACATAGATGGTCGTGGAACGCGGCTAGTATAAAATGTAGGGGTTCCTGTTTATATATAAGTTCTACAATGGTTGAAGGTAACGTGCCCTAACTGCTTTTTTCACAATTAGTTTCTCGTTACGATGGACAGACGTTAGTTTCCTCTTCAATTGATTGGTAAAGTATCCAAATACCAGCGCTCCAAACTCGCTTAGCACCTAAAGGGCAACAAGCTCACCTCGGCTATTCCAACCACCTACTTTCAATCTCGAGCTTTACAATCTTCCAATCTCACAACTCACAACCTCCACTCATTTTATCTCACTCACGGATAAGAGGAATCGGTCACCGCCTTCCTTCAACCCCATTTACCAATTCTCCTATCTTAAGCTTACCCCAAACTAAGCAATGCCCCTTGAAGTCAGCCAAGATACCCCGTCGGCCGCTAAGCCCAAAATGTAAGGTCCTCAACCTCCATCCATGTCGTCGCCGCTTCCCGATACTTTTTTACTTCATAGTGATCAAGTTTTCGACCATTCTGTATGGTTGGACTTTTGTTATCGTTGGAGAGAGATCGTCATGGGCCGAGAGACGGAGAGAGAAGTAAAAGACTGCACGCGATAGACTTCCATATCGGTATCGTGCCGTGGGAGTGGAAATGAGGGGAAGCGCGATCACAGATATGTAAGGTACAGAAGGAAAAAAGTCTATAAGTATTGCAGATTCCCAATCATTCTCATACTTCTCAGTTCAAGGAGAAAGTATTCTTTCAACCTCAACCTCACCTCCATTCCTCCTCCATCCCATCCACACAACCTCACCCTCAACCGCAGCCATGCACATCACCACCCCCCTCCTCCTCCTCGCGAGCACTTCCTCCTCTCTAGTCTCCGCCTGGAACACTGACGTCCACAACCAAATCGGTTTCATGGCCGAAAAATTCCTCTCCCACTCTACACTCTCTACTCTCCAAAAGATCCTCGAACCAACCTACTCTGGCTCCATCGGCCGCGCAGCAGCATGGGCAGATTCCTACCGTCGCCTCCCCGAAGGAGCATATACCTACCAATGGCACTGGATCGACAGTTTGGACTCCCCGCCCGCAGTATGCAACACATATTACAACCGTGATTGTATGAAAGGTGGTTGCATCGTCAGCGCCATCGCTAATCAATCTGTTATCCTACGTGATTGCATCACTCGTGTCAAGAAAGGGAAATTGTCTGGTGGTTCGGACATCCAATGCTCCAATGCCTTGAAATTCGTCACACACTTCGTGAGCGATCTCGCGCAGCCTTTGCATACTTCAAATCTGGGAGCCGGTGGTAACGCATTCAATGTATCCTGGGGCGGAAAGACGAATAACTCCGTCCTCCACTCCATCTGGGATGGCGCAATCGTCTACAACCGTGCAGGCAAAACCTCCTTCTCCAACCAAACCATCGATCCCTATTTCACAGCTCTCACAGAACGTATCAAGAAAGACACCTTCTTCACGCCGACCGAAAAATGGATCGAGTGCGCTGATCCAGCCACGCCGGTTCAATGCGCCATGGAGTGGGCAGTCGATGCCAATCAGTGGAATTGCGATTACATCTACAGTCAGAATTTCGATGCGCCGGATTTGTTGACCAGTGGGTATTTCGAGGGCGCGTACCCCATTGTGGAGATTCAGATGAGTAAGGCGGCGTTGAGATTGGCGACGTTTTTGAATGCGTTGGTTGCGGGAAGTATGATACGGATAGGGAGGTTATTCTGAGGGTTAATCCGGCTTGGAGGGAGTTGTGAGGTTGATTTGTTTGAGTGCCTGCCTTCCCTACCTGCCTGGGTAGATGAGAGTCGAGGTTGAGAAAGGGGGGAGAGGAATGGAATGGGGTTTCTTGTAGATATCCTTTAAAACGTAAATTTTATACCATATTGAAGAAGCTTTTTGTTGGCTTTAGATGGTGTAATAAATGAGTGAGAGCATGAAACACCTAGTGTGCACTCAATCAACGGGAACTACGGTGAAGTGTGGAGTTCCATTTTTGAAGTAGAGTTAAGAGCCAGCCATGTGAGGACCGATTGTTTAATCCGAGAGTGTAGAAGTAGAAACGCGAAGTAAACTTTTAGTTTGATGGAAGGTGTTTAATTCAGTGATCGAAAAGTTTGAAGCAAAGATGTAAGTAGTGTTCGACTACGAACTATAATGCCTATGTCGAAGCCAGATAACTGTACAAAAGGTTGAGTAACGTGAGCAACAACACAAGGAACTGGTTGGTGCATCCTCGACAACTCTACAGGCTTAAGATCCGTCCCTCGAATAAAATGGTCGCATGAGTTAAACAAATAGATTCTGGATTGAAAAGAAATATAAAGTCAGGAACTTGATGAGTGCTCGATTGCGAGAAAAGAATTGAAAAGGATTAAGCACTGACTAGCATGTGCTAAAGGCAGCCCGGTTGAAGAGAAAGATGATAACGAAATACGAGAGATATAAATCAACTCAATTTTAACTGACATAGATCTGAGTTCAAATGCTATGAAGAACCTTGAAAGACGTCAGAATGATGAAAGTAGCTCCAATCAAATACTTGGACACAATTTTCTACCCACCTTTGGGTTGTTCGGCGATGAGTGATGAAGTAGGAGAACAATATCGCGACAATTCCAGTGTGTTAAAACAAGAGTAGTTGTTTAAAATTTCGTATCACGGACAAACATGAAAGAAATTTAAACAAGATAGTAAAGGATGTGAGAAAGTCCAGGGCATTGTCGTCAATGGCCAAGCGAAATTCCAATGCACATCGAGCATGTTGATGGCTTCGTCATCAGCCAATCACAACAAAGCCCCGAACTATTTACAAGGTACGTCAGAACTTCGAAACTCCTCGAACATACGACAACTTTCGCAGTTCAGCATCAATCCAACTCCAACTCCTTAAATGATCGCGACGCCCAACTCCCAACAGGAATCATTTCCCCAAGCAGAAATCCTCGAACGCCATCATGAGCTCCGCAGATTCTCTCAACGGTGGCTGTTCATGTGGACGAAACAAGTTCGTTGTCCTCATACCAGCACCAGCCGATGCAAACGACGAAGTGCCACGAATCTTCTTCGATAATGGCCATCACCACCGTAAGATACCTCTATTTTTGAATTTTGAATTCTCTTACTTTTGAGCTAGCTCATAACGTTCCGGACAGGCCGATCCCAAGCTACGCCCCTCAGCGCATGGCTGCGAGTACCTCTAGCTTGGTATCATTCCACGACTTACGCCTTCTTCGACGATGAGACACACGCGAGCATTCGAAAATCCTACACGTCCCCACAAGAGCAACATGCGAAACGACATTTCTGTGGCTTCTGCGGAACACCTCTGTCGTACTGGACCGAATCGCCTGCAGAGGAAGCTGAATACATCTCCCTCACTCTGGGCACCTTGTCGAGTGAGAAATTACGGAATCTTGAGGAGTCGGGACTTCTGCCAAAGGAAGCTACGGCCGATGTGATTCAAGAGAAGACGCTGGGCGATTTGGCTTCAAGCAAGACTGGTAGCCCTAAAGTCGGATCGGAACATCAAGGATTGCCTTGGTTTGATACAATGCTTGAGGGGAGCAGGCTGGGAAATATGAAGATGAGTATGGGAAGTAGTCAGAGTAGAGATGGGACGGTTCAGGTGCAATGGGAGATTGCGGAATGGACTGCTGAAGGAGAGGATGAAGCTGCTTCCCAGACACCCCCTTCTTCGACGACGGCGACGACGAAGAGAAAGTTGGGCGATGTCATCGATGAGGATTCGAAGATGGAGGAAGTGTCCAACTGATGCAGATGCAGATACAATTGATCCAGAGAGAGCGGTACTCGGCACCCAAATGCCTCACCAGAGGTTGGCCGCAGAAAACCAACAGTTGTTAGGCACGAGAAAGTTGCCCCATTGATGATCAACAATTCCCCGCATGCTTGGTGGTAATACCGATTTTTCTTCTTCTTTTCTTCTTCTTTTGGGCGTCTTCTTCATCATATTTGCGCCTTTTACACTGCTTTGTCTTCGAAGGTTGTGATGGCACGGAAGGGTAAACTGGGGATAATTGTTGCATGGCGAGGGGCGTTTTGAAGGGGATTTTCTGGTTGGAGGGGGGGCCAAGGTAATACTTCGGTTCATGTGTTCATGTGTACATGCTCATGTACATGTACTGTTACTGTACTGTACAGCAGCAGTACAGCCAAATGCAACGCACATCCGTCCCTCTACATGCGCCTCAATACCAACTCTCGGGTCTTCAGCCGGAGCTTCGTCTGCCTATCATTTCGTCGTATGTTTGCAATTGCCTCAAAGTGTTCTCCCGACTCAACATAGACGGTCCTCACGTGAAAGATGAATTCCTTTCCCTTCTGGGACTCAGCGCAAGCCCTTCTTCCGACGGCTCCAAGGTCCGAGATGCCGGCTATACCAAAGAGCGCCAAAACCCCACCTCTTGCCCACCTCTGGGCGCTGGGAACCCCGCCATCACATCGTGAGACCAAGTTCGGGGCAGGAGCCTTCGAAATCCATCTCGAAGGGGATAACCATCTACCCCGGAAGATCGTGGTGCGCGGTTGGCACGGTCCGAAGAGAGGGATCGATGGATCATGCCCTCGCATCTATCCATCAATTATTGCTTGGGTTTACATTGATTGAATGCTTGGGACTGGGTAGGTAGGTAGAGTAGGTAAGCTAATTAATGGGGATACACACAGAGATCAGCCAACTACTTAATAACCAGGTGTCCTCCACTTCAACTCTTCTTTCTTCCTCCCCTCTTTCTCTCTCTCTTTACTCTCTCTCCATCCTGAATTATATCTTGTTTGATATTTTCAAGAAACAAACAAACTCAATTGACTTTATCCCAAGCTCGAAAGAACTCCTCACCAGACATCAATCATGGCTGATCTCAAGGTTCTTCCCAAGGATTTCCTCTGGGGCTTTGCTACTGCATCGTAAGCATCCACTCTTTCTCTCACTCACGCCAGTAGTCAGCAGTATAGGGCAAAAAAAGGAAGAAAGAAAGAAAGAGAAATAAGGGGATGGAAATTTTAAAAAAAAATAAAAAAAATATACAATCAAAAAAAGAATACCTAACTAACACCGCAACCCAGCTACCAAATCGAAGGAGGAGCAAAGAGCGGCGGCCGTGGCCCATCCATCTGGGACGCCTTCTGCGACATCCCCGGCAAAATCGCCGACGGCAGCTCAGGAATCACCGCCTGCGACACCTACAACCGCACCGCAGAAGACATTGAACTCCTCAAGCTCACCGGCGCCAAAGGCTACCGCTTCTCGGTCTCCTGGTCCCGTGTCATCCCCCTCGGCGGCCGTAACGACCCCATCAACCAAGAAGGTCTTGACTTCTACGTCAAATTCGTCGATGACCTCCTCGCTGCTGGCATCACTCCCCTGATCACGCTCTTCCACTGGGATCTCCCCAATGAGCTTGATACTCGCTATGGAGGTCTCCTGAACAAGGAGGAATTCGTTGCTGATTTCGTGCATTATGCCAAGGTGCTGTTCAAGGCGATTCCAAAGGTGAAGTTTTGGATTACCTTTAATGAGCCTTGGTGTTCGTCGATTTTGGGTTATAATACGGGATTGTTTGCTCCCGGGCATACGAGTGATAGGACGAAGTCGCCTGTTGGGGACTCTTCGAGGGAATGCTGGACTGTGGGCCATAATCTTTTGATTGCTCATGGAGCGGCTGTTAAGGCTTACAGAGAGGAATTCAAGCCAACTGATGGAGGAATAATTGGTATTACCCTTAATGGTAAGTTCTCTCTTTTTCTCACACACTCTCCCTATCTCTCTATCTTTCTCTTCCTCTATCTTTCTCTTTCTTTCTCTTTCTCTCTCTTTCTCACTATTCTCTCTCCCCCTCTCTCTATCTCTGTATTATCTGTCTTTGTATTCTCTATCTCTGTATTCTCCATCTCTGTATTCTCTCTCTGTATATTCTCTATCTCTCTCCTATGCTCCGCAAAAGACACATCTTTCCTATATTCTCTATCCCTCATATTCTCAAAAATCGCATCTTTCCTATATTCTCTTTCTCTCTCTATCTCTTTCTCTCCTCTATATCTACCTATGTTTTTCTCTCAAAAGCCACCTCTAACATTCACCCAGGCGACGGAGTCTACCCATGGGACCCCGAGGACCCAAAAGACGTCGAAGCCGCCGAACGCAAACTCGAATTCTCCATCGCCTGGTTCGCCGACCCCGTCTACTTCGGCAAGTACCCAGACAGCATGCGCGCCCAACTCGGCGACCGCCTCCCTGAATTCACCCCCGAAGAATCCGCCCTCGTCAAAGGCTCCAACGACTTCTACGGCATGAACCACTACACCGCCAACTACATCAAGCACAAGGACACCCCCGCCGAAGAAGACGATTTCCTCGGCAACCTCGAAACCCTCTTCTACTCCAAAGCCGGTGAGAACATCGGTCCCCTCACTCAATCCGTCTGGCTTCGTCCCAACCCCCCTGCTTTCCGCGCCCTGTTGAATTGGATCTCAAACCGTTATGGAAAGCCCATCATCTACTGCACTGAGAACGGCACCTCCCTCAAGGGTGAAAACGATATGACAAAGGAGCAGATCCTCGATGATGAGTTCCGCGCTGAGTATTTCCGTGGATATATCAAGGCGCTTGCCGGCGCTGTGAGCGATGGTGTGGATGTTAGGGGCTACATGGCGTGGAGTTTGATGGATAATTTCGAGTGGGCGGAAGGTTATGAGACCAGGTTTGGTGTTACGTATGTGGATTATGAGGGTGGCCAGGGAAGGTACCCCAAGAAGAGTGCGTTGGTTGTTGGGCCGGAGTTTGCCAAGTATATTAAGGATGAGTAGGTAAAGAATTGGAACTGTACTAGTTAGATAAGGTATAGTTTATGGTATAGGTATAGGCAGTATTAGTGAGGGAGGATCTGATGGGAAAATTGTCAAAAAGTACAATAGAATGAATGAAATGAAATGAAATAAATGGTATGATAAGATATGATATGATGTGGAACGCACTCGACCTACTTCTTTGCTCTTGGTATGTATGTCTCGCATGGTGATCTGGTTTGACTTTAGGTACCTACGAAGCGACTCAATTGGCGAGCTGCTGCTAACCGAATGATATCTATCTCGAGACCACATCTTGTAATCTTACAAGGTACCTTACTAGTTTAGTTGAAAATGCTTGAGCTAAAGAAAACGAGTAACAGAATGAAAATCTCGCAAATTGGTGATTGGAAAATTACGAAATGATTTGACTTGAATCAAGTTTCTGAATTTTTGTTAATTTGCTCGCCTGAACGATGCGCACGCAGTTCAGATCTCGCAAGAGATTTGCTGCTTTCTGGGTATATATAACACCGTATCTAAAAGTACACACCCTTTTCGCCATATCTATCTGAGATGTGGAAATCTCCATATTGCGACCCGTCTCTGAACCTCTGTCTAGGTACCTATGCACCAGCCAGCCCAATACTGCTCTATTTAACTATCCCATCCCATCTCTCCTCCTCCCTCCCTCACAGCCACTCACCCCCTCAAGGCATATCAACAATCTCAAAAGTCTCTCCACCGGCTCTCATACTATGTTTATTAGCCTTCGTAGGCTTCCCAGCACCGCCACCCCTCTTCCTCCTTCCCCAGAAACTGGAGCAGTAGCAGCACTTTGACTTTGCTCTCTACTTCTCGATCCTCCCCCAGCGGAAGAAGG
The DNA here is from genome assembly GCA_031472005.1 of Tetracladium setigerum. Classification (NCBI taxonomy): domain Eukaryota; kingdom Fungi; phylum Ascomycota; class Leotiomycetes; order Helotiales; genus Tetracladium; species Tetracladium setigerum. The sequence continues at coordinate 179,881 of PZJY01000012.1, forward strand.
GACTCTATTTTCCTTCGCCGATGACGTACCACCAACATCTTCATCATCATCATCCGAGAAATCATGCGCAGCAACGTTGCCCGAAGCTTTCCTAATAGCATCCTTCTTCTTCTTAGTAGCAGCCGCCAACTCAGCAGCACTAGCAGCTTGCGTAGCATTATGCTCATCCTCAAGCGCCTGATGCTCTGCCTCAATCTCCTCGACCTCGACATATTTATCCTCAGCTAATTTCTCATACTCGCTAAAGTCGATCGGAAGTTGCGGTGCAGCGAGGGCGCGATTGAGTCGTTCGGGATGTTCGCGCTCTTCCTTGTTGAATTTGAGCTTGATTTGCTTGCGGCTTCGGTGCGGGAACATGTTGGCGATCATGCCGAAATCTGTGCCGAAGGTTCGGAGTCCTTTGTAGAACATTTCCATCGCGGCCCAGTCCCATGCTTGCGTCTTTTCGCGCTTCATGTATGTGCCGGATGTGGTGATTCTGGTGAAGTCGTTCTCCTCAATAATTTCGGTGGGTGCTGCATTGGCTTGGCCATCTCTGTGTCTGTCGATCTGGAGAGTGCGTTCATCGAGAACGATTTGGCCATCTACGATTCTCATGGCGAGCATGGTTCCCAGGGGTCCGGTGGAAGGTTCTTCTTCTTCCTCGACAGGCTCAGCTGGTGCTGCTTCCGCGCCAGTAGCATTTTCTCCTTCGCCCTGTCCCTCTTGTCCAGCTGCCTGCTCTTCGGCCGCAGCCGCAGCTGCAGCTTCGGGATTCATCCTTGCGAGTCTGGCCGCCTTCACAATATCCTTCTGCTTTTGTACACGTTCCTTGATATCATTGTGTCTGCTGAACTTCTTTCCGATTCGTAGATCAGTGCATAGCTCTGACATAGTCAAAGTAGCAGGGTCGACTTCTTCATCCTCCGCACTATCAGGTGTCTCGTCTCGTGGTCGGGGTTGCTTGTCCTTCTTCTTCTTCTTCTTGGATGCTGCCGCAGTGCCCTTTTTCCGTCGTGGTCGCTCAACAATCATCTCGACACCTGCTCGGTCATCCTCTCCCACAGTGCCTTTCTTGCTTTTGACTACCTTTCTCTTTTTCTTGGCCGCAACTTGAATCACTCCACCAGAGGTTCCATCTGGATTGAGGGCAGCCATAGGTACAAGCTGGGAAACTCGGCTGGGACCAGCATCTGACTCTTCGCCAACATCTCCCGCACGACCCAACGCTGGTGCTGGTGTAATCCCTCCATTTTGAACTCGACCATTTAGGACAACAGAACCACCGGCTGGGCCGAGACTCGCTCCCGCCGTGCTTTGAATTGGTGACGCTGGAATGGCAGAGCTACCAGCTGCCCCGAGACTTGCTGTGGGAGTCGGACGAGCTGGGGGAATTGTTGAACCTGTAACTGTCGAAAGATTTGTTCGAGAGGTAGATGAACTAGTGGCAGATGGGCTGGGCTCGGAGAGAATTGCACTGTCTCCAGGACCGAGGGTAGTGCTTGTTACAGATCTTGATGGCGCCTCATCTGCAACAGCAGGAAGTTCTGGAGGACCTGTTCGCTGTGGAAGAGGCGTACTAGACGTAGCAGCGGGCGCAGAGGGTAATTGTCGGCGGGCAAGCGTAGGTGAGGATGTCGAAGGGGCTTGAGATGTTGGGAGGTCTGTAGACTCATCAGAGGATGATGGCGCTGGAGTTGGAAGTAGAGGGTGTGACGATTCGGACTCGGGAACTATCTGTTCAGTGGAATTATTGGATTGCTCCTTTGTAGCAGGTGAGATAGTCGGAGCAGGTACAGGGACTCGTTTTGCGGGAGGTTCTACTGCTACATCGTCGTCGTCTTCTCGATCCTTTCGCTTTGCGCTTGGGGTGGTCTCTTTCGCAGAGGGTTCTGCGGTAGGCTCTCGACTGACTGCTGCACTAGCAACTGCTGAGGGTGCTGGTCGAGGTCGGCTTGGGCCCTTGGGCTTGAAAGCCTTACTCTTGCCTTTCAACATGTCGCTGGCTTAAGGTAAGGATTTGCGCGACCGAGGGGGTGGTGTATTATCGTGATTATAGTTGTCATCAGTTTGAGGAACCGAAAGAAAGTTCAAGACTTCAAATTCCCCGCCAAATAAAAGACTGGGGACGACTCAACTACAGTGCCAAGGCCTTTGCGGCCGCGCCAAGCTGCACGGTCCCAGTTATCACGTGATTATATGCTTACATAAGCCTCTCTGATTTGTTTCGACGACGGGCGGTGCTAAAATCTCTCTGACAAGGAGAAGGAGACCAGTCCTTGTTCTGCAACGTCAACACCGCTCCTCTCTCCCGACCTCCTCAACTCTCAACATCAACCTCAACTCTCCTCTTCACCAGGTTGTGTCTGTCGGCGCCAATCCTCACAACCTGCGTGCTACGTTCTCTTCCCCCTGACGCCCTCTCAATCCCATGCCGGCTTCTGTGCTTCCATCCCATGTTCCTCTCGTCAAGATGGACGATAGGAAGAGATCTGGCGACCACCTCGCGCCTCCGTCCAAGAGACAGGCTGTAAATGGCAAGACTGCTTCTGCAGATGCTGATATGCCATGGAGCTCCGATCTAGAGGTACGTTGCGATGGTCGTGTGGCATCACATTCATCTCATCATCAACCCAGTCTTCCCAGTTCCATCCTCATCCGCGTCGCGATAATGGCAGAGGCTAGCATGCGTTGAATAATCGTTCATTTGGGGTCTTTGGGAAGGATTCATATATGCGACTTGCTTGCGCTTGACTATTGGGGTTGCCTCCCCCTTCCCACCCGTCATTATCGGGCAGCCATTTGATTTGCCACTTTTCATCATGGCCCGTGGTACAAATTGATCAAGGCAGTCTCGCTGACATCTCATTCTACAGACATATCAGAAGGATGCTATCTACCGACAAATGCTTGAGTACAAGAGAGAACGAACTACCCTCGAAGGCCAACTACGGGATGTCCAGAAAAAGTCTCTCGATCACGATGACCACCTCCGAGTCATAGATGCTTGGTGGATCCAGGTACGAAGCATAATCTCCCGCATGCTTCTATGTGGATGTTAACGGTATTCTTAGTTGCTTGATGAAGTCAAATTGCTTGCTGAAGATCAAGTGCCTTCCTCCGACGATATCGATGGTCAGTCGCACCCCGAATTCCATACCCGAATCCTGTGCTGATACTCCTCCCAGCCACATTCCCCACCTCCTTGCACTTTAAAGGCAGTGAAGATTTCCAGAGTCACCTAGCGTCACGAGGCAAGGAGATCAAGTCTAAACTTCAAACCATATTCACAAACCTGAGCTCTGCGCGTGGCCAAGTCCCTTCCGATATCCAAGATCTGCAATCTAAGCTCACCAAATTACTCTCTGCCCAAAAGGAATATGTTGTTAAAGTTGACCGGTTGCGCAAAGAAAAGGAGGAACTGAGTGAGCGTCTGGAGACAGCATCTTTGCGATATATTAAAGCAGAAAAGAGACTCGATCGAGCCAAGAGCACAGCTGTCGCAAAGCTAGAACAGCAAGCCATCGCTGGAACGGGAAATAGCTCTGGGAGCGGAATCGGAGGAGTTGAAAATGGAGGTGATGTCGAAATGATTAATGGAGTTGCCGAAGAGAATGGATCATCGCAGACCGCATACAAAGAAGCTGCTGCCGTTGTGGCCAAGCAGAAGGAACAACTCGAGGCTATCAACGCGGAAAACAAGTCCCTAACTGAACAACTCACCGCAGCCAGTGCCCGACTCTCCAATCTCAATGAAGATGACTACGCAAGAACCGAGCTCTTCAAGCAATTCCGAGTTCAGCATGAAGATGTAATCCGCCGGATCAATCACTTGGAAGCAACGAATATCCAACTACGGGAGGAAGCTGAAAAGTATCAGGCTGAGCGCACTGCCTACCGTGCTCAAATTGAGGGAGAGTCCGAGGTCACCACGGGAGATTTAGAGAGCCAGATTCAGCGCCTGGAAGCAGATCTCAGTAGAGTGAGATCGGGTAGGGACGAATTGCTTGCAGACGTTAGTGTACGAAAGGCGGCGCAGGAACAAGAACGAACCTCTCATGAGCATCTCAAGGAGCTCATTGCTGCAAAGGAAGAAAGAATGGTTTCCCTGGAACTTGAAACAGAGCGCCTGCGAAATCGAATCAACGAGGAGTCATCTGGACTTACCACGCGAACCGAAATTGAAGGTCTCGATCTCCACCAACTCCGTGATAAATACGAAATTCTTGCCAAGGAGTTCGAGTCAATCAACAAGGAAGTGCCAGCATTGCAGGGAGCATACAAGAGAGTGCAAACCTTGTCAACGAAGAAGGTCATGGATTTTGCTGTCCTCGAAGAAAAGGTGTCAGCATTGAATGCCGAGAAGTCAAAGGCCGATCAGAAGTACTTTGCAGCTCGCAAAGATATGGATACCAGAATCTTTGAAGTTCGTGCGCTCAGACAGCAAAACGCAAAGAGTTCCGAAATCATTTCCCAACTCAAGGACGTCGAAACAGCAAATCGAACACTGCTCAGCAACTTGGAGAAGCAATTGGGCGACATGAGACAGGCAAATACCACGATTGCAGCGGAGAACAAGAGGATGGAATCAACATCTCGAGAAGCCACAAGCAAGGCAGAGACATTGAAAAACCAAGTTGCCGAGCTCACCAACATGTTGAAATCTAAGGATGCCAATAATTCCACCACCAAGCAGAGAATCCAGGCGGCCGAAACCGAATTGGAACAACTTCGTGTTCGATATGAACAAGCACAGAAGGATAGGGATAGTTGGAAGACAAAGAGCTTGAGCAATCAATCAGGAGAGGAGGAGATGCTTAGAGTGAGTATCTTTCCATCTGAAGGTTATGGGAGAAGTCGCGCTAACTATTACAGGCCTTTGCTCTGTGTACTATCTGCCGCAAGGACTTCAAGAATCGCACCTTGAAGACTTGTGGACACACATTCTGCAACAACTGTGTTGATGATCGGATCCAGAATCGCATGCGCAAATGTCCAAATTGTTCCAAAGCATTTGACAAGAACGATGTTATGACCATTCACATGTGAATGAGAAAATCATCATTTGTAGGACTTTTGTTTAATGGATCAGTTTTCGACGTCTGCTCCCTGCTGGAGACTTTAATTCGGACTGCGTGCGTCTTTACTGAGCGTGGGCGGCATTTTCAACAAACAATTGGGTCGCATTTCTCAGACTCTGTACTGTACATCAGATTTCCTTTTCCGTCACATACACCTAGAAGCGAGGTTTGCACTGGCCCATACCTGGGACTGCCTTTGGGTACAGTGTTTGTAGACTATAATTATACCACAATGACACATGATCAACAAAAAAAATTTCCTATGGCAAATATGTGATTCTATCTCCGTGAAGTCGATCCAAAGCCAGTCGTTTCATGTCGTGTGGTAGAACCAGAACTGGAACTTGGACTTCCACTTGAGCGTGTATTTCTGCCCCAGCCGCCTCCTCCATTATTATTTCCACCACCAAACATTGAGTTTCCCCTATTGTTGTTTCCTCTGCTCCCAGCGAAATACCCTGCGGCCGCTCCTCCGGCTGCACCACTCCAAAATCCAGGTCGAAACCCTTGCTGTCCATACCCAGATGGCTTCCCAGGGTACGGAGGAGGAGGATCATTCCATCCATTACCTCCTCCACCACCACCACCGCCTCCCCATCCACCATGACCACCCCAGCCTTGAGGTCTCGGTCGCCTTGGAGCATTCGGATCGTTATTTGCTAGCCAAGCCTGATACATCGAATACAAAATCCACGCAAATACCCCGAAAAAAGCAGCCATAAACAACAACCCAGCAAAATTAAACCCACCACTATCCTCGTCCTTCCAAAAGCTCGACTTCCCAAATTCTCCTCTCCCTTCTCGGTCAACAGCAGTCGATATTCAACCCACAACTCCCCTTCAACACATAACTATCATCTGGACTAGCATAGCCCTCACAAATCACATCCGTACTTCCTAACTTGAAGTAATCAGGCACATCCGCCACACACGACCATTGGATGTCTTCAGTTTCGTAGTCGGATCCTTGGTTTGTGCAGCGCATGATTTCGATCTTGTGGTGGGCGCAGCCGGGACCTTTGCAGGTTAGTTGGGGATGGCGGAGACCCGACGGTGAGAGGTTTTGGCATTAGAGCGGAGGGTGAGTGTCTTGACTGTGGAGAGTAGAATGGCATTCTTAGGGGTTTTGGGAGAAGCTTTGGCGGAGAGCGTGAGGGTCGCGAGAAGGGGGAGGAGGAGGGTTGAGAGATGCATTTTGAGTGTATTTTTGCGTTGTTTGGGTGGCGTGGGTTCTGTGTCGCCTCGAGAGGTGAGAGTGCTTTGTTTAGCCCATTCGTTGAGGTCGAGTGTCGATTAAATGGTGAAGTCGCTTTGCAGAGGCGTAGAAGTTGCGTTGCGTAATGGTGGAAGAGGACAGATCTTGATTTGATTGTTTTGTGAAGCTCGAGCTGTCGTCGTCATTCCGAAGAATTTCAGCTTCAGCCTTGCCCTCGAATTATCGATGTCGCTAGGCTGAGAAGAGGTCACCGCCCAGGAGAGCTCCCCATTCTGCCGCTTCTTGACATCCAAGTCAACATCACCTCGCCCCTCCCTTCACCTCACAGACTATCCCAACAGCGCACCTCTTTCCCACTAATAATGCGCCAACGAATTACCTTCCTCCAAAAGGCTGAAGACTCCCTCGATCCCGAGGCCCTCAAAGTAACCCCCGATTCCATCTCGACTACGAACTTGAAAGGTGGCCGAGAAGACAAGATTACATTTGGATTTGATGAGCTTCCGCAGGAATTGTACAAGGTGTTAAAGGCGAGCCATGAGATACATATTAGATGGATTGATCAGAAGCCTTATGATGGGATCGGTCCATTAGTGAGCAAGATAAGCCCAGGTCTGCATGTTTTCTACACAGCGCAGAAGGGGGGTAAATCGTATGTGTGTTGCGGAGAGTTGGGATACTGGAATATCGATTGACTTTAAAATAGAGAAGAGCTTTGCCCGTTACTCAGGAAGGTGTTTGGTAACTTGGATTGCATATCTCCAGAAGTAGGTTCAATCGCCAGAAAGTTGGAACAAGCGCTAATCAAACTAGAAATCATTCATCAATCTTCCAACGGAACGATTTTCCCATTCTGCTGCAACCCAATATTACAGCCCAGTACAATCACTCGACTCCTTGATATTGTATTTAACTCACCGACTCTGTAATAACTCGGCGACAAAAGATTACTGTCTTTCTAGGGTAGATCTTCTGAAGACGGCCGCATCACTTGATATAGACTTCGACACCATCTCCCACGCTGTAACACTCACAGCCTTCTTTCCTTCCCGCAACTGGGACCTTGACCTGAAAAAACAGAACTCCAAATCACGTCTTGAAGTCGGGGTCCTCTCAGTCTCGAAACCAACCGAACCAGAAGAGCTGTCTCTCGGAGGATTTCTCACGGTCATCGGCGAGCACACCAAACCTTCCCCAACACTATTCTCCTTCCATCCCGCCACCACCCAACAACACAAGATTTCACATCTTCATTCATAACTCCAACCGGATTACACCCTACCTTAGAACTTACAATCAACGGTATTGAGCCACCCACCGATGAAAGAACGTGCACTCTCCACACCCACCTCACTCTCCCTCGCCAAATATTTGCAGACAAATATCAACTATCAGATCCTCTCTTCCTCGCTTCCAAGAACTTAACTGCAATCCGCTTTGCCAGCACCCCCGTCGATCTCGAAGCTCCTTCCTATGCCGTCGATTTCTGGGGCTCTTCGCTCCTCCTTGAGCTCTCCCCTCCAACATCCCCATCGGACAAGAAATGGACAGCTCAAATCCCCCTTCACCTCCGCTACCTCGCTCCCAATAACAACTCCTCTGGCCAATCGCCTCTAGAAATGCCCTACCCTGTCCTCTTCTGGGCCTGCACAGCCGACGAAGGAACTAAATTCCCCATCAACCCGTTTGACAAAGTAAATCTTGGTTATGATGGGTTGTTTGGTCCTAGAACGATGTTTTATCACCTCACTCCTAAATCGGCTGCTATTGGAGGTGTAAGTGAGGGGAGGTTGAGTAGTGGACTTAGTGTTCCAGTGTTGGATTTGGATCGGAGTTGGTTCGTGGAGGCTGGTACTGGAGCGGTTGTTTTGCTGGGGTTTGCGTGGGTGATTTGGTGTTTGGGGAGGGTTTGGTGGCGTGAGGGGTATGGGAGGAGTGAGAGTGGAGTGAAGAAAGTGGAGAAAAAGAAGCAATAAACATGATGCAGAATGTGGTGATTGAGGGAGAGGTTGGACTTTTGGATCATTTCTCGAGCCAGTCAGACTGTGGAAACTCACCTGGTGAATCACGTATACCAAGAAGTGTATAAGTGCAGTGTTTGAGTTTCAAGTACATTTTTCCGGCGTGGATACGAAGTCGTAATCATCAAACGACCTTTATATTGCTTCCAAAAAGCGTGACTTAGCGCATCGCAAACAGTGCTTGCTTCTCTACGTGGGAGAATATGTGTGTTCAATTAAAAGATAATAGAAACTTTTAATTTTGCCACGGTTGGACACAATTAAAAAGATATGTTTCTTGTTCAATTTCAGTGTCGCAATCGAAGAGATGAGTATAATATTGGGTATAAAAGAGAGCTCCTTCATAATAGTACATGGAATCGTCAACCTCTACCTAAACGCCTGATGACCGGCAAGTGCCCCATCACATATTGTCAGATTTCATAATAACTCATTTTGTACAACCTATCGTTATTCGGTCGACCTTTGCGCGTTGCTCCCCATCGTCCTCATCTACCACAGTAAACCTGCTCTCATCCCCTCCAACTAACATCCAATACTTCTTGAGAAACCACGGTTTCACACTCCAAGCTTTCGGATCCCTGTAACAAGAACTTCGTATTAGCAAGACATTCATATTGTCATCGACTCAAGAAAGCTAGTTCGCTCGTAATGATACAGTGGGTAAGGTAAGTAGGTAGGTAGGTACTCACCAAGGCTGCAAACCCCCATCCCTCCTCTCCCTCCCCTCCTTCCCACCCCAACAAACCAATCCCTCATTCACCACCGTATCCGTCTTAAACTCATACGCATCAATCAACGGCGGATCCTGCGACATATACAACAACGCTAGCGACCGCATCGTCGGGAATGGGATCAAATCCAAGAAAGGACTATGTGGGATCAAGGTCTGTGCAAGTGTCGGGTGAAGATTTATTGGGAAGGGATCTGTGGGAAAACGAGCAATGGGGAGAAGGAGGGAGGATGTGTTGGATGCTTGGAGAGCGAAGGGGTTGTGGAATGTGGAGAGGGCGTCTGGGAGCATGATGGCGGGGAGGTTGTAGCCGAGTGCTAGGGCGTTGTGGAGGAGGGCGCTGATGGTGGAGTCTAGTGGTGTGTTGAGGGCGGTTGTTTGGACGAATGAATAGGATGGTGCTGATTTGAAGAGTTGGACTTGTTGTTGATGGGTAGGGAATTCTGTTGGTGGCGGTGGTGATGATGGTGATAGTGACGATTTCTGCGCTAGTGCTTCAACTCCAGCAGAGAGAATTTCAGCAAGTGTGTGGTCGGGAGAGAGAGCAAGTGCGTTGCTGATTATATTTTCATTTTCTGCTGGTTCCACTGCTATTGGTGAGTTGTTTGGCGAGACAGTTGCCGTCGAAGGAGGGGATTGATATTGCTGCTGCACATTCTTGTGCATGCCATCAAAGCCGACGTAGAGAATACTATGTTCTCCTCCCAAACCGGTATCAGGAGCAAAACTACCACCGGATTCTAGTGTTGCCGTTGAATTTGATGTGGGCGTAATACTCTCAATCGAAATGAGTGCGTTGTCCAATGTTGAAGGAAGTTCATGGTCAACGGTCTGCTCTGAATTATGCCCTTGGTCACGACTTTCGGCCCCAAGACGCAACTCTTCCAGCAAGCGTGCTTGCCTCTCCCCTAGACAGTGTTAAAGTCAGTAAGGAAACTACAATATGATGTGACTATCACCCTAGCAAGCAAGGTATCAAATTGTCTAATTCTCTCATAAAACCCCCGAAAATCTGGCTTACGGTACTTGCGCTGGGCCAGCCTATTCTGCACTTTACGCTTTTCCGTCAGCTTTCTTGGTTTCTTGGTCCCGGCTGGCTTCTTTGTTGATTCTTCCGTTGATGACTTATGAGACGTGATGGCCTCCATGGTATATCGATATCGATTCGTGCTTGTTACACACTATCTGACAGCTTGTTTATTTCAAAGAAACGTGTCAGCTTGACGAAGGAATTCAGAAGTCGTCGAATATTGGCGAGGGATGCTGATGCTGCAAGGTAAGCCAGATTCAAGTTGGGGGCCGATTTAGTGTGGGTAAAGCCCGGCCGGCGTCAAGGGTGTTGTGTGGCCTTATGTCCGTGTGGCATGAAATCACCTGCTGCGATGGCTTATGTGAGCCACGATGTTCGTTAATTGGTGTTCTCAAAGTAAGCCACTTTTTGTTTTGACAACCACAATGGCTTACGGACTGATGGCTTATTTTGGTCTTGGCGATGGTTAATGGATTTCTTTGTTGGCTTATGGATTTCATTCAATTTTGCACCATTCGATGCAATCCATCAAATTCTCAAACACAATGATGGTGGAAATGCATTGTAAACCTTCCAACTCGGCTTTCTCTGTCCGGTCCGAGTATATGATGGGTTTGAAGATTTAAGATGGATATAAAGGTAAGGACTTTCCTCTCATTCAGACAATCAATCAAACAGTCAACATCACATCCATCTCACACATACACAACTCAATCACAACCTCAACTCCTCAACACAATTCAAACATTCCAAACATCCAACCACTAAAACTTTACAACATCCACTCAAAATGGCAACTTACACCTGGGAAACAGAAACCAGCGAGCTTGTAAGCTCCTTTCCGTCTGAAGTCACTGGCAAAACATGTAAGTCTCTTTCACTTCGGCGTCTCGCTTATGGCATTCACATTCACTCACACATTTGCAGTTGTCATTACTGGTTGCTCTGAAGGTTCTATCGGGGCTTTAGTCGCTGTTGCTCTAGCGGCTGCCGCACCTCACACGCTCATCCTACTTGGACGTACTATTTCCAAAATACAACCCGTCATTGACGAAGTTACTGTCATCGATGCATCAATCAAGGTTCAATTCGTGAAAATCGAATTGGGAGATTTCGATTCGGTCAGAAAAGCCGTCAAGGAAATCAAGGAAATTGTGGGATCCAAATCCATCGACTACCTCATGTAAGTGTCCATCAACCTCCCCAAAGCCCATCTCGAATCTTGCTAACCATTCTTCTTTCACCCAGCAATTCAGCCGGTATCATGGCAACACCAACTTTTCAAACCACCCCATCTGGCCACGAACTCCAATTCGCAACCAACCACCTCGGTCACTTCCTCTTCACCAATCTCCTCATCCCCTCTCTCACCAACACGGCAACCAGGAAAGGAAAAGTCATCTCCGTCGCCAGTACCGGTCACTTCACATCCGGCGTCAATTTCTCCGATGTGAACTACCAGAATGGAGCTACTTATGATGCATGGCTCGCTTATGGACAAGCGAAGACTGCGAATGTGTTGTTTGCACTTGCTTTGGCGAAGAGAGGCGTGACGGCGTTTTCTTGTCACCCAGCTAGTGTGATGACAGGGTTGGGAAGGGAGTTCGGGGCCGAGACGGATTGGGTCGCGATTATTGGGAGATTGACCTCGCTTGGTAAGTGTGCTTTTTTCCTTCCGAAGTGATCTGTTGTTTGCACTTCCTTCAGTTGGATTCTTGCTAACAGAAATCCTGAATATTAGGTGTACCTTACACGCCACTGAACACCTCCGCACAAGCTGGGGCCACGATTTTGAGAGCCGCTTTAGATCCAAGTCTGGAAGGTATGTAGATCACTTTTGTGGCTGTTCTTTCGTTGAGACAGAATTCGTGCTAACTTCAATTGCACAGAATTCTCGGGTGCTTATCTGTTTCATTCTGAGATTTCGAATGCTGCCCCGCATGCCAGTGACCCTGAGCTTGCGGACAAGTTGTGGGAGTTGAGCGAGCATTTGGTGGGGCAGAAGTTTGAATATTGAGACTTCTGATGGACTTCTGATGTTTAATCCGGTGATATGGGTGGTTAATCGTGGATGAAGTGTAGTAATATTGCTGTATAGACTACTAGACGGGGTGTTGGTTGAAATTTTTTTTCTTCATTAATGTCGTCCTAAAATAGAATCATTTCCTCATAATGTATTTTACCAAAAGAACGACCTCCTGCGATCATATCATACTCATCAGATCCATCTCTCGTCTCCATCCAAAGTTTCACAAACAAGTTTCCACGTTTCCTCTCTGGTGTGACTGACATCAATCTCCACCAAGATGCCCCTCGCCCGATACTCCCGCTCAATATGCTCATTTTCTCGCACATACTCTTCATATCGTATCTCAAATATTGCCTCGTCTTCTTTCTCTCTCCCTTGTACATTCCGGGCAAGATATCGTTGTTTTGCAATCTCCTTTGAGCAATTGAAGAACAAAACAAGGCCAGGTTTCAAATACTGTTATCCAAGTCAATTTTCAAGACCATCAACCATATTTAACTGATGAAGAGAGCCAACATATAATGGCTCCTTCTTACCTTCTCAAACTCAATCCTCTGCTCCAGATTTCTCGGATATCCATCCACAAGCACAACCCTTTTTCCGGGCTCCTTTCGCAGCAATTCATCAATCTCTCTCTTGAGTATGGGGACTATGACTTCCGAGTTCAAAAGTTCTTGCTTTTGGAGCTTCGTACGGACTAATTCGGCTTGTGGATGTGTATCGTCATTTTTGACGCGGCGGAGGAGCTCGCCGGCCGAGATGTGTTGGACGGGATATTGTTGGGTAAGTCGAGAACTAATGGTTCCTTTGCCGGCTCCGGGTGAGCCTGGGGAGAGGGGGGTAGGTTAGCTTATTTAGTTGGATTTGTGGGCAAAATGGTGACGGAATGGGCATTATGATGGCAGAGGAGTGAATGAGTAGGTAGGTACGTACCGAGGACAAAGACGATGGTGGGTTCAGAGGGCATATTGGACCAGGTGGTTTTCTGACGAAGGTGTTCAAATTTGGAGTTGTTATGAGTCCGTAGAGTTGATATCACCGCATGTTCCAATCTTGGAGCTGGAATGGTTACACAGAGGTGGCACTTCAATCTGGAGATGGTATTAATAGGCTGATATCATGTGATCTGTTGGTTTTCCCAGCCTGCTTCATCCAGTACCCTTCGGCGCCAACCGAAGGTATATTCACGCCACCCCAAAACAACAAATACAGTACAAACACTCCCCAGACCGAACAAGCAAACAAACAATTACTTCCAAGTAAGCAACGTCCTTTCCTTTTTCGTTTACGACTTCTCGTTGGGACGAGAATGGATAAACACCACATATTTTGGAACTCGGAGTGCAGTAAAGCACGCATTAATTAAATCCTGGAATCAATCTCCATGACGTCTTAAAAATCCAACCGTTCAAAAGAATGTTTCACAATACCTCCGGTTTAACCTTTATCACCTGCATGTCTTTTGTTTGTTGCTATGATGCGCCGGACATGTGGTTGTAACACAAACCCAAAACCACTACTAAGCTTTCCGCGGGCCGAACCCATCCTCCTCCCAACAAGATTTCAGCAAGAAATTATTTAAACAGATCAAGAACTACTTCCCATAAGTACTAATCCATCAAGTCAAATATAGCACTATGCTATGCTCACTTGCTTTCAACTACTCCCTCCATTTCGCAGTTGTGTCCATAATCGGTAGTATCATCCTCCTCTACCTCCGTCATCGCCTTCATCTTCGCCAACCGAATCCAGCCGAAATCCCAGTATCAGTCAACTACTTCCCTCGCGAAAATGCAACTACGAATGCGGATTCTGCTTCCATACCGAGAAAAGCTCAGACATCCTCCCAGCAGCAGAGGCTAAGCGTGGACTCAAACTCCTCCAGGAAGCCGGAATGCGCAAACTCAATATCGCCGGTGGAGAGCCCTTTCTATATCCAGTCTTCCTACAAGAAATGATTCGCTACGCCAAACAAGATCTGCAACTCGAGAGCGTGAGCATCATCTCCAATGGCTCGAAGATCAAGGAGAAGTTCGTTAGGGATAATGCGGCGTTCATTGATATTCTTGCTATTTCGTGTGATTCGGCTATTCCAGAGACGAATATCAAGATTGGGAGAGGTACTACCGGCGAGAATGTGGAGAGGTTAAGGAGAATTGCCGGATGGTGTCGTGAATATGGTATCATGTTCAAAATCAACACCGTGGTCAACAGCCTCAACTGGAACGAAGATATGACAGGGCTCCTTGGCGAACTGCAACCTTTCCGATGGAAAGTCTTCCAATGCTTGATTGTCACGGGCGAGAACGACAACGAGAAGCGAAAGCGAGACGCGCGGAACTTCCTCGTTAGCGAGGAGCAGTGGAAGGTGTTTTGCGATCGCCACAGTCACTTGGAATGTTTTGTGCCCGAGAGCAATAAGGCGATGAAAGGGAGTTATTTGTTGTTGGATGAGTATATGAGATTCTTAGATAAGGGGGGTGGGGTCGAGACGGCGAGTGAGAGTATTTTGGATGTGGGTGTTAAGAAGGCCATGAGCCAGGTGGTGTGGGAGAGAGATGAATTTATGGAGAGAGGTGGCCTTTACGATTGGAGTAAACCGAGTGCAGGTGGTTGTGGTGAAATGGGCGAGGAAATGGGCGAGGAAGGAAAAGGGTTGGACTGGTGAGAGGAGAGATTGGTTCTCGTAGGCGGGGTATGTGGGCGAGGAAAGGGAATTTGGCTTTGAGGGAAAACACAGGGAGAAATCGTTGAAGATTGGTAAGAGCTTGTTGATGGCGCCATATTATATTTTTTCTGAGGCTCCTTGAGATTTACAGTCAAAATCTTCCTTCACCTCTTGTTCGAAATAGTAATTTAATAGTAATTGCGCCTTAAATTTATGAGTTTCGCAACTTATTTGTGATGTGAACATACATATTTAGACGTGAAAGTTAAGCTGGTACGTAGTTTCCAACAGTAACGACGTTTCCAGGATATGATTGAGGCTCTGCCAGCTCCCCGAGGACAACTGCCATGGAGGCACAAAGCCTTTCATCTGCAACCGAGGTAGTTTTCCCTTGCATTTCCTTGTCTTGTTCCCTTTTTTTGCTTATTTTAGTAAAGCAAGAGTATATTAAGATCAAGAGCAGAATATGTATATAAGGCTAATCAGGCTTTATAAGCCATTTTAGCTTGCTCCATCGGGGAGTCTGTCGGCTCTGACGTTCCCGTACAATGTCTAGCTCGGATTATAATAAAAAAATTGCTTGGCAAAAGTTCCATGTTCAAAATAATCAAGGCCACTTTGAAACTATCCCAAGTATAGAAGACCTGCGATGAGGAACTGAGATAATTATGTTGAAGTGCTTGGTTGCTTGATATTGTATTACCATTGCCATGTAAACATAGAATACCAACCCAACCCAACCCAGCCAAGCTTCGATATCTTCAGTCATATGATACAAATACAGGAAGACGAAAACAAAGAAGAGTTATGAGCCCTAATTTCTGCTCTTCCCAAAAGAAATCAAAATAAGAGCAGGTACAGTAAAAAGCGAATTATGTGTCACGATTTTCGCGAGCCCAGCGCCAATGTGCATGAAGTTTGCACCAATCTGATCTCTGGGAGCCTCCCTTTGTGTCACACGAGTTTTATATTAGGCAGCAGTACCTCCATAGCCTTACTTAGCATTCAAATTTTAAGTCTTCATGAAACTGAATACCCATTTATTCAAGGACTTCAACTACCTACGGATTCATCGCTGTTCATAGAATCTGAAAATGCCCCTGTGCGCGACATGCAACAGTGTGGACATTCGCCACCTCCGTAACATCTGCCTCTGGCAATGTCGAGACAAACAACAAGCTCTCTCCGACGGCGAGCCCTATGATACCAAACACAGCAGCTACGAAGGATCCGAAATCAGGCACCACAATGACATTTTCGAGATTCAGAAATCAAGCAAAGACTGCAAACTTTGCGATATCATCTTTCAAGCCTTTAAGAGAACCAAATCTCATGATAAAGAAGTAGCACGAGGCTTGCAGATTATCTTTCGTGTACCTTGCACCAAGATTGAAGTATGTTTAGATACGGGTACCAGTGAGGGATTAATCAAACTATGCAGCCTAGATGTGTATATGAACAAAGCTGATGGCGAGTATTTCCCCTATTATATGTATGTGTAATGGAACTAATTTTCTCTGCAGTTGAAGAGCTTTACCGTTTTACTCAAATAAAAGAAGATAATTCGCCGCCCATTTTAAAGATGATGAAGGCCAACCCTGCCTCCCCAAGATCCTTTGAAATTGCTTCCCGCTGGTTGAGTAACTGTGTAGAGGCCCATCCCTCTTGCAGGCCTCCTCTAGAGTTCCAAAAACCGCCCAGACGGCTGATTAATGTCGGCAATGAAACTCAGAATCCTTTCCTGGTAGAAAAATTCTCCGATATCCAACACGTGGAATGGCTTGCGCTAAGCTACTGCTGGGGAGAGGAGGAGCCTTCGATGAAACTTAACGATGACACCATGAAAGCATTAAAGAACGGAATCCCCTTAGAAGTTCTGGATGCTACAATTCGAGACGCCATAAAAGTCACTAGAGCTCTGGGGATATCGTACATCTGGATTGATGCACTTTGTATTATCCAAGATGATAACGAATTCAAAGGAGAGGCTTCAAAGATGAACGAAATCTATGGAGGATCAACAGTGACTCTTGTCATTGCCAGCTCAGATTCTGTCAAGAATGGATTTCTGAAGGAACGGAAATTCAACTACATTCCTATTCCATGTTCCACTGACCCAGCGGAAGATGGTAGAGCAACTGTATTCGTATCACCGGAATGGGACGATAGTGAACGCGAATACAACGGGCCCTGGAACAGCCGGGGATGGACGATGCAAGAAGGACTACTTCCCAATCGCTTACTACACTACACGTCCTCACAAATCATTTGGAAATGCTGTGAGGAGCAGATTTTCGAAAGGGGTGTAGTAGAACGTGTCAACGATAGGATAGCTGAAGCCTTGACCTACTCGGATCATAGTGATATTGCATTTGGATCTAGGTTTCTCTGGGAATTACCGAAATTCCTGCAATTCAAAAAGTTCAAAAACTACGTACCCATCAGCTCGGATTTTCCATTGATGTCAGAATCAGCGACATTCTGTTTGTGGTACGACATGGTTGAGGAGTACACTCAGAGAAAGTTTACAAAAATCAGCGATCGTCTCGTGGCAATCTCGAGCCTTGCTAAAATATATAGCGACACGATTCGAAACGCTACATACGTGGCTGGGCTGTGGAAAGAGGACCTCATTCGAGGGCTTTTGTGGCATGTTGAAGGTGCAACGCTTATTTCAACTTCCCCTCAGGCTTCTCCATCCTGGAGTTGGGTCAGCGTTGGATATGAGGCTGTTAAAAATGGCTTGAAGTCTTATAATGGTCTCCGGGCTTTGTCAGAGATCAAGGATATACAGATCGATCTTGACAACCGACTAGATTCGTTTGGTGCTGTGAAGAGTGGCAGTGTTACTCTAGCTGGCCCTTTGCGGAGACTTCCAAGTCTTTACAACAAAGAATGGACATCGAAAGAAGCATCGATGTCAAAACTCGAGCGATATATTTGTGAAACTATCGACAAGGAGAACCAAGGAAATGTTGCTTACGAATACTCTTCTCCACCCGGAGGACATTTTTGTGTTCTGCAGATGCTTGAAGGTATAGATTCGCTGCATCTACTTGTGTTGGAAGCTATAGATAATATTCCAGATGGCATCAATGTATATCGTCGATTCGGGGTACTCAAACTCCAGTATATTGACCCTTCCTGTTACATGAGGCCAGGGTTAAAAAAGATGAAGAGGGAAACTTCGGTAGCTAGACAGCTTGGTCTACGGAAAGGACCACGAAAAGTACAGACATCTCCTAACGATATATTCATGGAGGTAAAGAGTGGGAACTGGGTAAAGGAAACAGTGATGATAAAGTAAGAGACGGCTGAAAGGCTCTCAAATCCGCAGCTTTGTTATGAACTTTGGCAGTTTTGCAGAGCCAATTGAAGAGAATGAGGCTAGTTATGTGCTACTAAAGGTCCCTGCCACCATCTCCATCACGTTTATTTGCTATTAGGTCTCAATATTGTTTAGAAATACGACTCGTTCGGGTGCTGGGCTGGCTCTGGAGCTTCATTCTCAAGTGAACCGTTTTGCTCATTTTAAATATCGATTCCAGAACGACTCGTGAGACTTGCCGTCCATAGGGAAGGTCGTATGGCTTGCTCGACTTGGATATTGCTAGCCCTAATCTTTGGACAGTATATCTTAAATTAGTGTCTAATTTCTATTTGCTTAGCAAAAGTTCAATATAGTGAGAATTGATATTTACTAAGTTTCCCTGCCTTGCTCTCCGGCCTAATGATCATTAATACAACACTACCACACCACACTCCCTGCCTTCGATCATACCAGCAGTGCAATATATTCTCACATGTTCTGAGCTTCTTTCCACATCATGCATTATTCTGGTGTCAAGATATTGTTTCTTGGCTGGTGAATTTGGCGTATTGGAAGCGATGATGCGAGGGTATGAAAGTGAGACAATCCAACAACCCGTTGGACTTCAATTTTCGGGAGCCCTCGTCTGAAAACCGAAAAGCTGTGACAGAGACGACTGCTTCTTCATGGATTTATTTGTGCTTTTTCGGTTATGAGTTCAATAAATTGTGGCAGAAAGAGCGGGCGGAGCCTTGCGAGCTCGATCAAGGTTACACGGCAGTATGGATCAGGCACCTGCTTGCCTGTAAATGTTCTCCGCCACCACCCATCATTAGTAAAGCGAGGCATGCCGGATTTGAAGAGCTCATTATATCTCCCTGCAGTTTGACAGAAGATGTTTAAAGCTGAAACATAGAAGACAGGAGACATCGTGGAGTTGCCCGAAAAGAAGGCTGAGGCTCGCTGGTACGAAATACATCTGAAGCAAACAAAAGATTATTTGTCCTCGTTAGTACCCAACCACCATCTCGCAAATTGCTTTCTTGCTTTACACTGAAATCATGATTTACAACTCAGGTCCTTCTCACTTTGTCAAAGCCTGAGAGAGTCCTTCCTCATTGGCACTGACTACCTATATATTACGCTCCTCTCACAGTCCACCCATCCAACCTCCACCAACCCAACCCAACCCAAATCATCTCAACATCACCATCAAAGCAAAACTTTCTTAAAATGGCGGATCAAACCCACAATCACCATACACGCTATCAATCACTCACCAACCAACCCCTCTGGCTTGAACACGAATTCTTTCGCGACCGTATCGCCGGCATCCCCATTGATCCCAAAAACCCCGTCCCATCCGCCTGCAGAATATTCCATCCCTTCACTCGCCTTCCCATCGAGCTGAGAGTTAAAGTATGGGTAATCGCGCGTGACGGGTTGGCACGGCGGGTGTTAAAGATGGAAGTTATCCGAACTTCTGCAGATGGTGATAGAGGCAGCATCAGCATCAATAGCATCAACGGCAATAACAACAAGGATGTGCCTGTGGTTTTGTCGCGAGCTTTGGTACCAACGCTGATGCATGTGGATTTTGAGGCGCGGTATATTGCGTTGAAGAAATATTCGATTTTCAACGATGGAGCCGCCATCACTCGAGCAGGAGCAGGTACAGGTGCGGATGGTACAGAGATCGGAATCACATATATCGATTGGGCGAAAGATTTTGTCTATGCCGGTCCTGATATCAACAAGAACATTGAGGGCTTGCTAGGCGCCACAGCCTCTATCACCAAAAACTGCATGAACTTCGCGATCAACCAGAAGGTTGCGACTGACATCATACTCAACCTTTCTTGGGTTCGACAAATGAAAGAAGCGAAGTCAGTTGTGCTTATTGTATCCCTACAACATTCGGGCAGGGGGACGCCCAGCTAGAGTTAGCTCTCGAGAGTGAAGGGGACAAGAAGCAGGAGATGATGTGGGCTTCACGAGATGTGAGAACTATTCGTAGTTTTCATCTATTGAGAACTGCGTCTATTTCGGCAACTGGAAAGTACAGACTGAAGACTGAGAGGGAGAAAATGCTGGAGAAGAGGGTCAGCAAGGAGAGGAAGCAAAGAGAGGAGATGAGGGCGCTTGAGAGTGTTGTTAACGAGGCTAAAGACCTTTTCAGCGCAAATAAGTATGTGAAATACCTATTCACTTCTTCGAGCTTTTCGAATTCTGATATCTGCTTTGCTGACCTTTGTGTTTATTTTTCTAGACTGGTCGAAACTCTTGCTGAGTTGGAGAGGTGTTTGGAACTGACGGCTGACTGGTGATTACCGTCCCTTTCCTGCTGGGAATACAAAAGCGATGGATTTTTGAGTTTATGATTAAGGGGGAACAACTATGGTAGACGTGAAGTGAGGTCTGATTGTTACTCTTGCGGATAAGAGGAGCATAGACACATATATTGAAAGCCATAGCCAGTTCAGAACATGAAAGTCACTGCGCAGAATCAGATAACATTCAAAATTTATAAATCTAGAGTTTTCATTTGAACAGAGATAGTAGGCCACCATACCTATCTATCTAAGTAAACTTCTGCCCTAACTAGATGAACACCATTCTGTCCAATCCAGCCAAACGAAAACGTATAAAATCGGCCAACAATTTAAATGTCAAGGCCAAAAGTCGCAAATGAGACACATACCCACAAAGCTCGTAGTTGAGAGAGACAGAGAGAGGCACATAAAAGAATTTCCTTCCGGGGAAAGTGAAAAAAGCAACGTACGCAAATTACGCAATAAATAAAAGAATTTACCAGATATAGATGAGGCTGTCAGTTGCAACTTTCACAGTCGCACTTCACATACTCGTAAATGGCAGCTCAAGCGGCATCTCGAAATGGATTGACTGCTACATATCATGAAAGGAGAGTCTTGAAGTTCCGATGACATGTTATCATAGGACGGAAAAGACAACCGTGGAACACTCTTCCTGGGTTGACGTGGACCAGTGAGAGCGGCATGATATAGAAGAATATAACGTCCAAGATTGCACCTTACAAACTGATGCCTGGATTCGGCGTGGTGGTAATGGCCTAATCAGACAAATCCCAAGTCTCCCAAAGTTGAGTAAGTGCATGGTGGATATGTTGCACCGTCTTAGCTGTGATCTCATACGATGCATGCAAATAAACGTGGTCAATTATTGCCCATACAGACTGTGTGAGAGCATGACATGGTGATTTGCCATCTCTGTGATGGTGTGGCCACCAATATGCCATCACAGAGCCTCGTCGGCCTCATGCCTCACTGCCAGCTAACCAGTCGAGAGTTGCTCGCCTCATTTATGCACTCATGAGTCCTTGCTGAAAACGAGTCGTTTGATATTGAATTGCATGAATTCAAAGGCAGAGGAGGAGGTTGGGTATCCGACGTGTATATAATCCGTTTGGGCTTCCCCCTTCACAAGCACGCTCAATTCTACGTATAACACAGATGAACCTTCCATATTACTGTAACGAAACCGCCAACCCATTTAAACACAATATGCCTGACACCGCCACCACAATTGGTGTCATATTCAGCGGAATCAGCGCTACAGCAGCCATCACCTCTGGAGTGTACAAGGTGTATAACGATCGTGTTGCAAACGCGCAGTCAAGCGAAACAACCACTCCACGTCGTGACGTATGCCTACCCATCCCATCCCTTCTAACCTTCAAACGAGAAACGTTCAACGAAAAGTTGTCATTGAAGTGGTGACCTAACTCTAATGATATTAATCTCATGTGTCTACCAGATCGAGATGAACGTGCCAGCTTCCACGGTTCCTCGAACCGACACGCAGGCTTCTTCAAGCACCTACAATACAGCCCAAAGTTCCTAGATATTTGATATCTTGGAGTCTTTCCCTCAGCTTGCTCGTTCGTGAGCAACAATGTCTCCAATTATTCTCTGAGCTGCTGCTAATACTCTCAGGATTTGCAGTGACATTGGAAAGGCTCGGATGCTAGAAGAACAAGGGACCGACCGATCTTGATGTTGAGATTGGAATGAACAAGTGTCTGTCGACTTAGCAATTAGGAGAAGAATGCAACTTTCAAATTCACGATAAATGAGTTCAATATCCTTAATCTTTGAGAAGAATTTCTTCGGTCTTGACTTTCTATCGGCTTGAATTGCAAAGAGTGCACTTGTCAGGAATACAGAATTACGAGGTGTAGTGCTGCCGCCCAGTAACAAAACACACACATATCCACAGATACACAAAAATCAAATCAAATCACATTCACAATAACCAAGCCACAGAGGGACAGAGACAGAGACAGGTATTTCGGGGGTAGAGTAGAATCGACATCCATCGACTCCACTAAAAGCTTTGCATAGCTTGCATTTTATTTTTTGTTTTTGGTTGGTTTTCTTTAAGAGAAAGAGAATTTGTTTTTTTCCCCATCAGCCCATATCCATCAATCCCATCCCATCTATTCCATTCACTTTTTCGAGTTGGCAATGAAGCGCTCAAAAAGGAGAAGGAATAGTAGAAGGGGGAGGGAAGAAGAAATAAACCTAAGTACAAAAAAAGAATTCCAAGCCCATCCATACACCTTCCCAAAAAGCGTAAAATGCGTGTTAAGCAGCAAAATCGCAGAACAAATATCCAAGTACCAGTAAAAGTGAGTTAACACCACCAGTAAAGATCTGCCACATCCCATGGAGATTCAAGGCTTGTCCCAACTCCCCTACTTCTTTCTTTTTCTTTTTTTTTTCTCTTTCTTGTGAGAATCGTTCAAGTGAACATTGGCACTTCTCACGTCCAGCCAGCCATTGTCACCACCGCCAAGGTGACCCATCCCCAATACCCCAACATCGTTCTCCCACCACAAAATGCAAAGCGTTATTAAAAGGTGCGATCGTAAAAGGGGGTAATATGTGCAGTAAAAGAAAGCAAGCTAACAGAAGTGTGCAAAAGGGGGCCTTCAAAAAGTACTCAAAGCCAGCCAGGTATTTGAAAAAAGCATGCCAAGAGCGTCCGAGAACAAGAAACCTCAGTGTGAAATTGCTCATCCTCATCCTCATCCATCGTCCCAAAACAAAAGATTTGGTGGCAAAGAGTGGAGTTGAGTCGTGTATGATTTGTTGATCGTAAATTGTTGAAAAACGATCCGCTTCCAAAGAAGTGTGTATTTCAAAAGTCTATGTGCCAAAAACAAAAAGGGGGAATCCAAGAAGAAGCGCGCAAGTTTTCGATCGAGTCGAAGATAAATAAAGCAGGTAAAGACCGAGCACACGAGACGTCTGTGATGCTGGGCTCCAGGTCGTCCCAAAAAATTCCAAAAGCGCAAAAGTCGATAAGAACGCCGCCGCAAAAGTAGTTGTTGTAGATATCATTCCATCCTTGTGATAAGGAGAATGCGATCTATGTCCGTTTGTTCCCAAATGTCCCTTCCTCCAGATCATAAATGCTAAACCGAAAAGCGCTAGAAAGCCCATGTGGAATCGATCGATCGATGCTCGCCGGCAGATCGTACGTGTGTGACGCTTAAAATGAATTCCCGTCCAGTGCCAACCAACCCAAATCCACCTCCCGAATAACGCCGCCAGATGTATTATACAGAACCAAGTCGTAAAAGTGCCTCAATGGCCTCTCGCTCCTGGAAGTCAGAAGCGGTCATGCCAAAGGCGGAAAAGTCGGAGTTATTAGCCTGATAGGCTCGAAGTGGTGCCGATTTGGCCAGGACCGAGTGGCTGCCTCCAGTATAGATTGTTCGTGCAGTGGTAAGAAAGTTTTGACCAGGGCCAGATGCAGAGTAGGAACCAGCCCTCAATGCGGCGGCACCAACTGCTGCCCAGTCCTCATCGTCTGTAACATCATCTGGGTCGTCACCCATAATTTCGTCCTCGGGTGCTGCTTCCGAGGAGGAACAAGATCCATCGCCATCAAGGGACATCTTGTCCGCTTCGTCCATCATGATATCGTCATCATGAGAGAAGACAGCCGAGTCCCCGGTCCAGCTAGAGCCAGGGGCATTCAAGCGAGTTCGATCATTCGCCCACGCATCGGATTTGTTGATGGGCATGCCCGTAGAGTAGGAGGATGGCACGCTTGGGGTGGTGAGTGTTGCGTTCCTCTGCCATTCCTGGCAGTTTTGCCCTTCAACTTTGCATCCCAGCGTCCCCAGCCTACCTTTTCGAAGGTAACATCGCTCCTGGCACCACCTTCACCACCGCTTCCGCGGCCTTCAAGGGCTCCGACCACCACTCGCCTGGCCTTTGCTGGTGGCATGCCAGAAAAGCCAGGAACGGAAGTGGTGAGGTAGCCCATGATGTGACGGATGGCCAGCGGACCGTGGTTTAGGAGGATTTCCGGGAGATGATGCTTGGCGAGCAGGCCAGCGGTGATGGCGCCCGTGGAATCAAAGCCTGGTGATCCAGCATCGTGGCCATGTTCCTCCAAGCCATCCTGCTCGCTTCCTTCTCCATGGAGGTCGAGATCAGACTCGACATGTTCCAAAGCGACCTGAGCCGTGGCAGATCGAGTTCCGTACGGCTTCGCGGCATGTGGAGGAAGGTTTGGGCTGATGGAGTTCGGAGGAGTAGGGAGAGGATGGTTCTTCGTAACAGTGACACCTCTGGCTCCTACACCAGTTAAGGTGTCTGAGCCGAGAGTCTTCGGGATATCGCGAGCAGAGGAGCCCATGGTAGCCATATTGACCAAGTTTGGTGAAATACGTTTCTCTATAGTTGTGCGACACGGAATTAGTGCTTGTTCTCATCCAAAACGCGTCGGGGTGGATGTGAGGCGATGTGTCTGTGGAAAGGGTGAAAGGGACTAGGTTGACTCACTCGACTTGCGATAGAAACGTAGGGGTATTCAGGAGTATCAAGAATCAAGCAGATGATGGCTGATTAATGTATTGTGAATTACCGAGAGGGTAACTTGGAGAAATGTGTTATCAGAGAAGGCGTAAACTGTCGTGGTATTCGAAGAGGTTCTGACGATTCTTGGTTAGCAAAGTTGGCCATGTCATATCTGGGGAGAGCGAGGCTCTGGCTGCCGACGTGGCAGGACGGGGAAGGAGGAAAACATACAAGAAAGATATAGCGACGTACGATGCGATGCGAAGAAGCAAGCGATCTGATCAGTCTATCCAGTTGCGATGTGTTGTATTGTTGTTGTGGTTGGTGTTGTTGTTGTCACTTGGGGAGTGCCAGGTGAGTTATCTATCTACTGTACGGAGGACTGTCCTGCCTTCGGCTCAGACCCCCTGCTTGGAATGAATGGGACGCGGCCGGCTTGTGGGCTGGCTGCTAGTCACATCCACATTAAAACGGAACAAATAAAGCACAACGATAATAACAAAGAATCACTCGATCGATCAATCAATCAATCAATCACACGCATCCATAATTATGGAAATAAGGGATGAGAATGGGGTTCTCATTTGATTGCGACTTTTCCCATTATCAAACCTGCGTCTCTCGGTCCGCACTACTCGCACTCTCTTTCCTCTCTCTCTGGCAAGCGACATCATCTATCTGCACAACATGCCTCAATCGCTGGTTGACAGGAGTTGGGCCTGCCTCTGGCTAAAGGGTGAATGCTAGATTAGTAGGTATCCGCACACTACGAACCCGCCTGCCCGTCCCCACAGCATTCCCAGACTTTCCTCCTCGCCGCTGACGGGAGATGGACACAAGCCCCCAACTCCAAAAGGCAAATCGATCTTCCCAATCCCACGTTTTCCCGCACCCGGATTCCAGTGGGTGATGGTCTCGACCTCCTCGTAACCTTGTTGGGATCAGCAGACAGCAGAACGAAGGCGATCATCATCCTCAGCCGGAACACGAGGATGAACTGTAGGCTGGGTCATCACGGTGCTGTCGTAGTGCTGTACTGTGCTATTCTGAGGAGAGCATACACACACATAACCATATCAATTCCATGGAAAGGTCTTCCGAGGGTGAAGAAAGAGGGTCCCTTTCGCTCCTCGTCTCTCCCCATTCCTGGTGGATAAACGGGGCACAGCGCGACTTTTTTCCCCATCGCCATCGAGGACATCGCCATCGCATCGTCTACCCCACGTTGTTTGCTGCCAATTCACTCAACTGCAAGCCACGCTCAGATTAGCTTTCCAACAAACTCTCTGAACAAACATTTCGGACGACAACAAACTCTGTGTGCGGAGATCCCTCCCGACCCTTGCCGTATGCCCGAGAGACTGTACTTGACGGCTACTTTGCAAAAAGGTATATACTATATACATGCGGAGTATCGACGCCGTCTTTGCTTCGGCCTTTCTCTCCCTCATGATGCGATCATCAATTTACGAAAAGATGTTGGTCTTGGCAATCATCCGCTTCCTTGCTCGCTCTAAAGAATGGGGAAACACCTGCAGTATCTCATGTCCAATGACGCGAAGTCGCGCATACCAACATCTGCAGAGTGGATGCATGCCTATTGTGTGGAAGAATCCGATCATCGGACAAGTGGAGAAAGACGGACGATGAAGCAGCTGGTCAGCGCGATTACTTTCCCTTTAGTGCGCACAAAGATTGTGGTCGTTATCAATTATCTCAAATTTACTTCGTGGGTGTGCGTTTGATTAGGGCAAGACAAATATCTCGTGCTGGCTTAGTAGGCCGTCTCTATGGAAAGTTGTTAAAGGATATTGCGTTTGTGCAGTGGGGGAGGGGGTTGGGCACTGTCATTTCATGAAGTCTAGAATCAGTCTTATCTTTCTATGCAAGGGGTTTTGGTTCAAAAATGAGTCTGTGTCGAACTCTATTGCGATACTTTGGACTCAGCTGTTGCAAAGAATCAGACTGGTCTCTTGCCGAGTGCTGAGACTGTCGATGGGATCGAGAATGAATAGAGGAATCCAGATGGAGTGAGTGCTCCTGCTCGCAGAGCTTTGCGTTCGAAGCGTAGCCTTTGCAATTCCATGGAAAAGTACCACCTGCCACGTACACAATCTTTGGGCGTCTCATCCTTGTCAATTCTTGGAATTCGAACTTGTCATAAACTCCAATATCTCACGAGTATACGGAGCATGAGCTTGCAGGTTTGCAATTTCACTTTCTTGAAATTTGGCTAGTGCAGTAAAGAGGAACATATATTAGATATTTGCTCAATTGAGAAAGCCTAGTGGCTACTATCCAGCTGAAAGATCTCAGTTGCACGTCTGCGAAAGTGCTGTAACTCGCGTTAGAGACATTCATTTTCTTGTAGCCAGCTACTTCATATTACAATCAGCACTCTCACGATATCTCACAAATCCCGCACACAGAACCGAAAGTCAAGGTTCCCAAACCAAATCCCCCACGCGTTTCGCATCTCAGAATATCCTCCATGTTCGGCTAGGAAAGCATGAAGAGTGAAAAGGTTAATATGTTCTAGATTTTCTCTCCTCGTCCGACCTGTCATTCTTCCCGTCCTAATACAACTTTTCAGCCCTGGCTAGGAAAGTGTATAATCTATCGCACTTCTAATGGCAAAGTATAATCCTCAGAGTCAAATGGGTATGATTTTCAGAGTCAGTGAGGGATTTTTGATAATCTCGATATGTCTATGAACGGAGGAGGAACGGAGTGTGCTCCTTCCACATCTGCCAACCACTCCATCGTCTACCTACCTCTATACTCATTCCGTTATAGTACACTACAGCACATTACAGCACATTACAGCACATGGGATTCCTAATCCAGCAAATTCCATTACCACCACCACCTCTTTGCGTGTCCATATCCACAACTTCACCACATCCACAACCTCATTCCATTCCCAGTCCCATTCCAGTTTCACTTCCACTTCCACTTCCGCGTCCAACTATTCTCCCTTTCTTAGCCCTCTTTTAGTACTGCGTAATCCCTCGCTTCCATTCTAGACCGAATTAAACCTCCATCCGATCCATTGCTACTACTGCCGTTGTCATACATACCTAGACCCTGGATGATTAATCGCAAGCAAGCCAATTGAAGTGAAGAAGACGGGACATGCAAGACATCGAACTGAAGTTTATTTATAAGATAGGGCCGGATCGCAAGGAAGGAAGTGGGTAGCGAGGGAGGGAGAGTCGGAGTATGAATAAATGCGTTTGGGTTGGAAAGGTATGAAATGTTTCGAATTACTGTATTTAAACCTGGGTTATAGTATACTGATGATATTATTGTGTGATAGTCAGAACTTCCTTCGCACCTTGGTCGGTGCAATTACATGTTTGACATTCATACAATGACCGACCGGACTCCAAGATATATCTTCGCAGTCATTTTTCAATCTTAAAAATAAGAGGTTTTGCTTCCCAATTCCAGTTCAAAAACCGTAAATTTCAAGCCCTGATTCTGATTCTCATTGTTTCTTATCTAGATGCTTATTCTAATTCTAATTTAACACCAAATTGAAAAAAAAAAAACAATCCTGCTCAACAATCCGAATTGTAGACTCCTTGTGGGGGATACTGTAGGGCTGACGGGCTGGCTGATGATGATGGCTGGCTGATCATCATTGCTGATGGCTGACTGTGTCGTACAGGTGTTTCGTACTCATACGAATTAAAAAGAAGTAGTAAAGAAGGAAGGAGGATTTCTTTTTATAATTATCTACCTAATGTACGTACGTACATCATCCATAAAAGTCCGAGATGTGGTGTGTGTGTTACCGTGTGTAACCATACAGTCCTGCCTCATTCATTACTTTAGCTACCTGCCTACCCTATTCATCCAACCATTTATTATTCGCGTAATTATTGCCTCTTTCCGCTTTAAGCCTGTCTTGTAAGTTGTATGTGTGACCGAACCTGGCCATGACTTTCATTTTGGCTGTGTGTAGGCTGCTTTTGGCTAAATTGATGATTCTCACTGATGATTGACTGTGCAGTCTCATCGATTTTAATTAATTGATTTGATTTGGTTTGGGTTTGATTTGGGCTGATTTGGCTTGGTGTTAATTTAAATAATACCGAGACCATGATTTTGATTGATTTGGTAAGGATGGATGGATGGGTGGATGGGTGGGTGGAGGTAGGGAGGGATAGAGCGGTGTTTGCTGGTCGTTGGGTGGGAGGTACGGTACAGTACCAGAGAGAGTGAGTATGAGTGAATGAGTGAATGGAAAATAAGGTGTGATTTTTATTGTGGGTAGGTACCTAGGTAGGTGATTATGTAGGGTATGTTGTGATTATTGTGCGTGTGTCTATGTGGGTACAGTACAGTACAACAGTAGAAGGTGGTAGATATCCGGATAATGATGATGGAAGAGGAATAATGGGATTATGGGAGGGATGGAACTCCATACCTTAGGTATGCAGGATAGAGAACACCTTATGTATGTATGAATGAAGTCACTGTATTTCGTTTATCACTGCATGAACCAAAGTATATCTCTTTTCCTTATCCTCTTTTTTCATCCCGTATACTACTTACTGTACGAGTAGTGGGGTATATCCGTCAAAAGCGAAGAGCGAGACAATTCAATTCGCAATTAGCAGATATGACTTTTTAGAATCATTGTAATTGATGAAGGGTGATAATCCTAATGAATTACAATTAGCTTTTTTTGCTGTATATACTCTGCCATAGCAGGTTTGTTAAAAATATTTTTGTTATCAAAACGTTCATGATGAGGAGACCGACCAACCGACCGACCGACGGACAGACCTGACAGAACTGACAGACCCGAACTGTGACCTGTGACCTGCGGTGGGATGGAGCTAATGCAGGTCACAACCCATGCTTTACCCCTCACACACTCACACACTCACTCACACAAGAATTTATTTTTTGTTGGACAGATAGATAGACGACGAATATGCTAGGTTACTGTAGGAAATGTGTGTGTATGTGTATCAATCAGCCAGAGGAGGACGAGGAAGATTACTAACTAGGTGTTATTTGCATTGAGGGAGAGCGAGAAGAAGAAGAAGAAGAAGGATGGACCTTTGTTCACACAAACGATAAGAAATACGGAGGTATCTCCAGTTACAATATTTAATAATACCTAACCATCCTAGCTTAGTCCTTAGCCCTTGAAGTGGGTGCAGCATCAGATTATTAATTTTGGGGATCCGGCCCCCAGGTTTGAAATCCGGATTCAAAATAATGGATACATGTCCATGTCCCATTATTTTTAGTCGTCGCACAAATGAGTGAATGATACAGGAAACATGCCCTCCCCCACTACCTAGTGCCATAACTCCACTGCTGCTTGCTCCACCACTCCACTCTCTGATAAGAAAGTTGAGTGTAAAAAAATAAAAAAAATAAAAAAAATAGAGGTGTGGTGTACAGAGAGAGAGAGAGAGAGGAATAGATAGATAGGTGGAGATACATGCACTTATTTAGTGATAAATAACATTGACCTTGATAGAAGGAAGGGACAATTGATACCATCCATCCAGGTATGTACAATGTACAGTAATAAACGAATCATCTATCAATATCCCCACATTCTCTGTTCTGGTCAGAGCAGGGTAGGGCAGGGGTCACAAGCAAGTATTTGATGCAGCATCTGTGTGTAGGCAAGCCAGCGCTCGCTCAATTGGGGATGGATCGTCCGAAAAGTTTCACGTACGAGAGGAGAGAGTTATACTCGGGAGTTTTGTTCCAAAATAAAGGATTCATTCGAACAGTCTCGAAGAACCCAACCAACCCGTCCCCCGTTCATCAATTCCCAGATTGGGCAAGAGATGAACAATGCACATGAACGATGAACATGAACGTTGTCGTTGGCTCTCGGCTGGTTGATCGATTCGTTTTTATTTTTATTTTTTTTATCCCGAGCCGAGAGATAATTGAATGAACCCCTGAAATTCGATCTTTTTGAGTTGTCGATCGGATGGTCTAGAATCTAAGGTTTTTTTGAAGGGGGTGGTGGTCGGGGTCTTATCTGGGGGGAAAATTAATAACGGCCGAGCACCAGGAAGGGGAAGGGAAGGGAAAGGAAAGGGAAGAAGGGGGATCTTGAACTTTGATTTGAGGATGATGGGGGGGTGAGGATGCGAGATGGGCGGATGGGATGTCAGGTCAGGAACAGGGTAGGGTAGGTAGGTACAAGAAAGGTACAAAAACCATGTTGAAATCGCGACTGTACTGGGCGAGAATGAGAATGCGGGGGAGTTGGTTGTGTGTGTGTGTTGGCATGTATGTATTTTATGAACAACAGGCACGCCTGCCTTTCTTATGTATGGGTATGGCATAGGAGGGAGTTACTGGTACTGACTGTGCCTTGCGTATCCAGTAATCATCAGGGCTGAAAAAGAAAAGAGGGAGGAAGGGGAAGAGGAAGAGGTGGAGGAGATAAAGACCCAGCCAGCCGTGTGACTACTGATATCAGTCAATGAGGTCTTGCAAAGTCATCTTGCATGAACGACAACTCTTATGTAAGGGAGGTACTACCTCGTAGAAAAGGTACAGTACAGTACCTGCGTAATCTTCCTATACATTATGGAGTATGGAGTAGTAGGGCGAGAGAAGGGTATCGCTCGCCGTTGATATCAATTGCGCAATAGCAAGAGGCAGCAGGATTTTTGATATGTCGCAATAATAGCCGTTGAAGAGGGAGGACCGACTTCACTGTACTAGACCAAGTGGATCGATCACATCAGAGATAGTGAGTACACTACAGTATCGATATCGATATCGGACGTGGCTTTCTTCTCTCGGATCTTCAGCAACTCTATTCGTAGAATCGTGGAATCGTAGGTAATACCTCCGTAATCGTGGTGTGCTTCTTAGGTAAGTTCTACTGGAGGGAACTGAGATTCCTTCGGGATAACAGGAGAGTAGTTGTTGAGACATATGGCTCACCACCACTTGTCTCATCATTTATCACATTACCTATTTCGTTGCGATCAAGTAGTAGTCCTCTCCACTCACCACGAGGGGTTTGTCCTTGTTTGTCCTTGTTTGTCTGTCCATTTTGCCACCCGCTGACCACACACACACACACACGCACACACACACACACACACACACCCTCGCCTCTCGCCTCGTCAACCCCTCGCCTCGTGATTCCTCTTCAAGCAGCAAGACATATCTATCTTTCCATGCTTTTCCACACACAGCCAATAGGCGCCGGTCACAGGACTCTTGTCCTCCGGCGTCTTTAGGCATCGTTGGAGGGGGGCGCTATTGGAGGAGGGAGACGATTGTCCGAATTTATATGTGTGGGTACAGATGGCATGGGGCCGAAAGCAGAATGGGATGCAGCACGTTTCTTTGGCTGAAGTGAACGTAGGTAGCATCAATGTGTGAGGGTGAGAATTGTAAATGAAATTTCCCGAAATAAAAAAAGAAGATGAAAAGAGTTTACCATTACCCAAGCAGATCTAAGATCCAACAGACAATTGATCGAGATGGTAGAGAATGGTTGGTAGATATTCAGGCGCGCAATTTGAAGCTGCTCAAGGATAGCTAGCGGCGTTAATAATGTTGGATTTCTTCAACTAACTACTGCGGCTGTGATTGATTGCTCTGGATTATCTGCTGATGAGGTAATAATTGTGCCACTCACCAAGCAAGCAAGCAAGCAAGCAGGCACATACATCTCAAAGTAATTTCCGTCGTCATTATTATTCTGGACTCGTGGCCCATCCATCCTTTGTTCTCAATTTATTTTTTCATCCATGAGGATTTTGGTGAAAGAAAGAGAGCAGAGAGAGACAAGACAAGCGGCGTTTAAGATGTGGAAAAGTGGTAATTGATTGTACTCACTTATCTATGCCCGCACAGCACACACACACACACAATACTCACTCACTCACTCTCTTCTCCTACCATACAACAATGATGATGGATTCGCAAATTAGACAGTCTAATACTTGAAAGACAGAAAAGAGAGATGGAGTGAGTGAGTGAGCGAGCGAGAAATAAAAATAAAATAAATAAAAATAAATAAATTGCGCAAGCAAGGTCACAAACCACTCACCTGCCCCCAGATCCCGACCGAGACAAGTCGCCGCCCTTGGTCTCGGATCTGGAATTGTGTGTGGCACCTGCTAAAGCGCAAGCTCGTACCAAGCCCAGGCAAGGTATCTACAGCAGCAGGCCACCACACTCACTCCACACTACCTCCTTGCTGCCACAGGCCACCAACAACACCATTTCATTCATTGATTCCCATTATTTCCACCACCCCCGTCGACTACTGGCGGGCGCCAATAATTGTTCGACTATCCCCCTCCCAGCTGCTGCTGCGACTTGCTCAACACCACACCACAACCACAAATTTCCCAGCTTCTTCCTCTTTCTTTCCTACAACAACAACAACGACAACAGCAATCCCACCACCACTCTCCTTTGCCCAACACAACAAACTCTGGAATCTATACAATTGAGGCCTTTGCTGCTGCGTGGCACTCCTACACTCGCACACACACTCCCTCTCCCCTTGGTCGGCGGTCATCTTACGCAAGGCTCACTCACCACTTGCTCGCACTTCTCCGTACCGCTCCCCGGTCGGGTCGTCGAAACCCCCCGCTGCTTTCGCGTCTCAGCCCATCATCCAACTACTTCGCCCTGCTCGGTTCCTGAAGTGCCTCCCTCCCTCCCTCGACTCGACAGACACATTCTCACCTCACCTCCCTCCCTCCTTTCGAATCAATCCAAACATTTACGTTTCCCCCCTCGAAAAATAATAATCTCGCCCGCAACCTGCTACCCGCACCACCAAAAAAATTATAATTTATCTGGCCATTTCACCATCATCATCACCAGCCCCTCCCTACCTCTCTCCCCAACGACCGATCAACAGATCCTCCCGAATTCATATCCACTTCTGCCCTCGACGAATAACAGCACCCATCTCGCCAGTTTATGCAGGTGCGCGATAGCTCCAGCTGCCACAAATATTCCGAAACAACAAACACATCACTGCTGTCCACAATTCCCTCGGCTGCCCTCATAATTCTAGCTTGTCAGAGCTGTGAGGATTGAGGGCCGTCTTGTCCATCATCACGCATATCACCACCTCTTTCACCATGGCTTCTTCAAAGGTAAATTGAATTTCCCCTCACGCCGGCGCGCCCAGGGGAGGGTGCGCTGCATTTATTTTTAGAAGTGTCGCTGATCACTGCCCGCAATCTCAGGATATTATTCAACATTCCACATCGAGACCGCTGAGTCAACATCGTCTTTCCATGTCTACGAATTCCCTCCCAAAAAACCATGCGCGAAACCATTCACACTCCGTCTCTTCGGGCTCCCTCATACCACCACATCGGGTATCACGAAGGAAGAGTGTCACCTCAAATGTCAGCAATGTAGCCGCCATGATTGCGGCAGTCAGGGAGGCCGGAGATGCCCCTGCAGGAGTGCCTATATCCTCTCGTCGCAACACAATGTCGAAATCCGCCTCGGCGAGAGCAGCGGCTGTAGGAAGCCTGCCTTCTCCACCTGCGAGCCTTCTGAGTCACCGAATTCGAGTGATGTCGAGTGGAAAGTCGGATCGCGGCGAGAGCGCCATTGATGATGATCAGAATGAGGATATGGAGGAGGACGATGAGAACGACTTCAACCAAGCCCGCTTGAGACGAGCCAGCGAGGGTCAACACTTGATGAAGGACGGCAAGAAGGCCAGCGGTGGAGATCTCAAGTGTGAAAAGTGTGGAAAGGGATATAAGCACAGCAGTTGCTTGTCAAAGCACTTGTTCGTGGCCCTCCTTTCCTGCATGGACCAGACGCTGGGATCCCAGGATTTTGGAAGAGTATTTGTTAACTTTTAATTAGATGGGAGCACACACCCGAGTGGTCCTTCACTTCCAAACTGCTCATCTCGAAGCATCAGCAGGTCCAGCTCTTAGAAGCGGCTTCAGTTCTGCTTCAGATGAACAACGATGGCACGACGCCTCCGGATTCGGCGAAAGACTTCCAAAGCGATCATGATTCGGCTTCTCCCGCAGCCTCGGGCTCGGAACTTCATGACGATGCAAGCTCTGCTGATACCACTCCTCCTCCACAGGCAGACATGTCCAATGTGTATAGCACTGGCTCATACACTGGTCGACACAAGAGATATAGCAGTGGCTACAACTACTCGCGCTCATATCAATCTGCACCATCGGCGGCATCACTTCATGGAAGCAGCGTACCAAACTTTGGTGGCTTCGGACACCATCGCCAACCAAGCCACGAACGCCGACCACTGTCTTCGGGAATTAGCCGTAACCACGAAGATGATGGTTTGGCTGCGGCGGTTGAGCTGCTCTCGTGCAGTTTCGGTAGCACTGGAACACCGAGGACGATCCCAATGACGCTGCCAGAGGATGCACCACCAGTCCCCAACATCCCCGCCCAATATTTGAGCCAGAGCAACTTTTCTGGCTCCACCCTAACCCAAAGTCTCCACCCACGGCAGACCGAGAGCTACACTCGTCACCAAGTGCGTCTGCACGAAGATATCAAGATGGAGGAGAGCGAGGAGAGCGTTGCAGATGACGAGGAATATGACCACAGGTCCAGAGGCCGCAGCGACGAGGATGAAGAGGGAGTCTTTGGGCGCATGGAAGAGTAAATACTCCTTTGTGAGATTTTGAAGCGTTGATGTTGTGAATCAGAGCGCTTGGCCATGATTTTCTTATGTAGTATTTGATGTACACATGGCGCGCATGTCTCCGCAGCCGATCATCAGCACCGAAGAGTGGAAAAGTTGACACCAACTAGATCCACGAGGTTAAAGTGATGGTCGTTCTCGAGCGTCGAGCGAACGCCGATTTCGGTTTGATGAAGAAAGTGATGATCAGAGAGAGAGAAAGAGAGAGGGCGTTTTTTCGTCTGGAAAGAATTGAAATGTCATATAGTACGAACAATGTATGAATGATTAAGAAATGAATAGCTACTGACTTGTGCTGTGATTGTGATTTGTATGTGTTTTTTTTTTTGAGTGGTGTTTTTGTATGGTGCCTGCATTTATTTTTATTTTTTTTGTGGCTTCGAATTGCTTGATATGAGGAGAGCGCATGTCGCATCTTTGAAGCGTCGTACACATTGTCGCGTAGGGCATATGTTTGTGTGTCCGGTCCAGAGGATTTTAACGTACCTGAATGAAGGAAAGCAAGTTCTTTCTCGAGCTTGAAAAAAACTCTCTTGCTAGCTCTATTTCTGATACGCACGCATCGTAAAAAAGGTTTCCAAGCTCATCAGAGAAGAGGTCGCCTCTTGTAGAAGAAAAACTTGGGGATATTTCTGTATAGAGAAGAGGAAGAAGAAGAAGAGGAAGAAGAAGCAGAGGAAGAAGAAGATATAGCTTAGAGTCGAAGAGAAGGTAAAGAGAATTTTTCTCGGTCTGAAGATGCCCGTTTGGAAAGGGCAGAAAGTAGAAAGAAGCGGACATGGCCAGGCCGAGATTTTCTTCTGTTCGAAAATCAACAAACACAAGACACGCTCCCTCTCGCCTACCGTGGCTACGTCACTGTCGCGTTCACGATAAGCCCGCCAGCCTTCTCCATTTCTTTCTTGCCCACTTACTTACTTCATGATACATCAAACATCAAAACATCACGTCAACATCCCACATCAACATCACTTACCGTTAAACATACGCATCGTACTGCATCGCATCGCGCATCGCGCATCGCATAATCGCATCAACGCCTCAACGCCTCCTCTTCCTAGAAAAAGCGAACACTCGATAACAGCACAAGCTAGCTAGCTAGACAGCAGCAAGCAAGGGCGGAGCATTTGTCTCAATCACCTACCTACGACCACAGAAAATTATGGCGCCCTCAACACGTAAATCGAGCCTTCGCAGCATTCCTCCCCCAGCACCGCTCAAACAGGAGCAGCTCCCACAACAAGCTCATCTACCTCAACATCAACCTCCACCTCCTCCACAGCCTTAGCCATCAAGCGCGAAATCGAGCAGGAGAAAAAGGCGCTGGCCGTCATTCAACCCCACGGCGACGATGACGATGCCGATTACAATTACAATAATGCCACGTCCTCGTCGGTGACGATTATTCCATCCTCGTTGAGATTTCCGCTGTTGGTCGTGACGAGTTTGGTGGTTAGTGCCGTGGGGTATAGTGCGTTGAGTGCGGTGGGGGAGTATAGGAGGGTTGGGGAGGGGGAGTTGGCTGGGGTTAGTAGGAGGTTGGGGGAGTGGTGGGAGGTGGGTGCGCTGGTGCTTTGGAAAGGGTGAGTTTTGGTGTTGTTTTCTTTTTGTTTGGGGTTGTGTTGTGGTTGTGTTGTGGTTATGGTTTGTGGGTTTTGAGGGTTTGAAGTCTTGGTGTTTGGTGATTTGGTGATAAGCTGGTTTTAGTTTGTGGGAAAATTGCTAATTGGATTCTTTCACGGAAATAGATTTGAATTGGGATTGGGTTGGTTCGGGGAGTTCGATGGCTATGATATTGGAGCTTTGGGATTACTTGCTCGAGGACCTTCTGTGAGTATTCCTGATTAATCCAATTGCGCAACCTACCAGCTACCTACCTATGTTTGAAAATGGAAGGAAGGAAGTACTAATTAAATGCGAAAATAATAGCTATACCTCCTCTCAAACTTCTACCAAATCAGCGCCCCAACCATCCTCTCCTCTCTCCTCGTCGATTTCCTCTCAACTTACATCCCCTTCCGCCTCCTTCGCCCACTCACCCCAGCCCATTCCTCACACTCTACGCTTCACGTTCCCAATTCTGAAATCGCCTCGGACAAATACATTCAGGCTCTCACTACCGTCCTACCAGCAGTCATTTACAGCGTCACGGTCTTCACGGCTTACAAGACATTCTTGCCTCAAGTGTTAGTCACGACGTTCGAGGGCATTCGAAGTCTGGAGGTTGTTTATAGAGGTGATTTTGTCACGCTTATTCCGGTTATGCTTGGGTTTGGAGCGGCCATTAGAGAGTTTGTGTTTGTGCCTGCTGTTGTTGTGGTTAGTTCTCTTGCCTTTCTTTACTTATCCGCCCTCCCCTACCTGGAAAAGAAATCCAATATCTCTAACACTTTCCTCTCGTTCCTTTTCGGACAATAGGCACCAACACCCCAAGACATCCTCAACTCATCCTTCTCCCCCG
Organism: Tetracladium setigerum; assembly: GCA_031472005.1. NCBI lineage: Eukaryota > Fungi > Ascomycota > Leotiomycetes > Helotiales > Tetracladium > Tetracladium setigerum. Next base: position 217,950 of record PZJY01000012.1, read on the forward strand.
CAACGGCTACTCTCTACGAGACCGTCCTGTACAACCTCTGGGGCTACAGCACGAGAACCAAGACGGTGATCAAGAGGACTGCTACGCTGATGTTTGTGAGTGGCATGCACACTTTTGTGCAGACTTGGGTGACGCTTGATGGGGTCGAGGCCAAGGGTGCGGCGGCTTATGCGAGTGTTTGGGTTGTTGCTGCTGGGTTGGCTGGGGGGTAATGGGGCTTGTTGGGGCGATTTGAAAATAGGTTGTTGTAGAGATTTGAAAGGGGAGTAGAGACGATTGTAGGGAATGTGGCTGTTGTTGGGTGGAGAAAATAAGTTTGGTTGTAGTTGTGGTGGTGGTGGTGTGATGAGTGGGGTTAGTTGCGTATTTCTTGTCGAGATGCTGAGAGAGGAGGCTAAGAAGGAGAGGTAAGGGGAATAATGGCGATGGATGGATGGATGAATGATTCTTATATGAATTGAAGGAAAGAGAGACATACTGGCGTTTTAAGGTGTGCTGGGTAGGGGGAAGGGAGAGTTTTGACTTGTTATACTGTAGTTCCATGATTAGGAGATGCGTCAAATGAGAAATGGTTACTGACTGCCCTACTGTTTAACCTACCTACCTACCTACGTAAACTAAGGTATATAATTTTGTGATTTATATGCGAGAACACGACTGATAATGTTTCTCTATCAAAATTGGTGATCATGTCGTTGTTGCCTGTGCTGATACCAAAGGGAGAGCCAAGACAAGATTCATGTATCTGTTCGGAGGTGGAGGTTTTGGAAGGTCTGGAATATTACTTTTACTTTATCCAAGGCACTGTAACGGTCCCAGTAATCTGGAATCACTCTTCCTCATCCTCTGACGAGATATCCATCATTCTAGTGATAGGGCTGATAGTAGCAAATGCATTATTTGTTATCACTTATCAGCCAGCCATTTGATCAGTTGTATACTGAATGAAGGTGCCAAGCGAACAATGCGCCTCTCTCGGATTTTGATAGAGAGACAAAAAGAGATTACGACTTCCCTTTCTGCTTATTAATAAACATCTACTTACTTGTCTCTCTTCCCGAGGAGTACAGAGAGAGAGACACGCATTAGACTACCTCATCTATCGACGACGTCCGTCTTGAAGAGTTGCAGTAATCTAACGTACGGAGGTACCTCGTACAAATACACTTTTCGCTTTCAGGCTGGCTCAGCTGCTGCACGACATCAGCTTCCTACCACGACGCATCTATTGACTGACTGACTGAAATGAATATCGACCTTCCCTAATCGCGTAACAATAATCCTTCGACTTGTCCCCTTTGGTATACAGCCGAGCCCATTACGACGTGCGTCTAAACCGCTTCGGATCATATTCAATTTCTAATCTCGATCGCCCAGCAGCCCACCGGATGGATCAACCAAATAATCCTAGAACAATGATGGATAATAATGCGGCGCGCCCGTGTTGCTCAGGTTGCTCATTACTGGATTGTTATGATTGGAGTTGTGCTAGTGGATTGGATTCCATGCTCTTAACCTTGACGAAGTAGTTCGGCTATGGCGAACCTCTGAAACGCTTAAGGAAGGAGAAAGCAGCAGCCAGTAACCAGGGAAATAAAGGTCCAAAGGGGGAAGGGAAAGGAAAAGGAAAAGGAAGGGAAGGGCTGACGGGAGATCTGGTGACCCCCAAATCAAAACAAGCGCGACACAGCGAGACGACCTACTACATTAAGATTTGCTGGAATAACAAAGTCCCAAAACCACTCAACTTCACCTCCCACACCCCCAAACATTTCTAGGGACCGAGTTGCGACAGCCGCCAAATTTCACGCGATCACCATTCATCCTCTTCTTCGGCATCATGGCGAGTGACGCGTCGCGCAGGTGAGTTGCTACCATTTATATATCTTCACTTCCTTCTCATCACCCATCGCCCTATCTGCACGTGTTGCATGCGCAGCAAAGGGGAGAATCTGGGGCGCCGCTAGCAGGGAAGCGGTGCGCTACTGCTGCTGCGAAAGACCGTGTTGCCGACCTCGCGTCCCAAGCATCAAAATTCAACGAACTCACCCATTTGTTCACAACTTCACCTTTCTCTGCTAACACGCTGCTTCTCTCTCTCTCATCTAGATGGATCGATAATAGCTGGAGTTGTCGCATCAAATTGCCCACCAACAATTCCAAGGTCGCAGAGGACAGCGCACGATTACCGCGCCTGTTGTTCGCCCCACCAACGACTACAACCGCCATGGATCTCTCAATGGAGTCGACAAGTCCTGTCTCGAGGCGCAATCAGGGAAAGCTGGCCGAGGCCATTCAGTCCATGTCGAATCTGAATAGCAGCATGGATTCTCTTGAGCTGCCAACGGACCCCGATGCGCAGGCTACAGTGACCGACTTCCTCGACTTCACCGAGTACCTCCCTTCGGATATGATCAGATCGCTCACGCTCATCGGAAAACTCGATCAGACATACGCCAGCGCATCTAGCAATGTTAATGGACTCACAAAGAAGTACGGGGCGCTTCCGACGCTACCGCTGGATGAGAGGGCGGACCCGGTGACCCTTCGAGCGGATATATCGCAGAATCTAAGTGAGGCTGTCAGTGCCCGCACTTCTGCACACGCTGAAGCAAGTCGCATGGCGGAGAACGTGGACAGGCATTACAATCGAGCAAAGAATATATTGGCAAAGCTGCAGGATATGATGGAGAAGTACCCGTCTTCCCGTGAGGCCAGTCCCGTAGGCCAGAAGATGAAATCGCCAGCTGCAACTCGCACGTCGAAGCTCGTCATACGAAATGGGGAGCACATTCCGAGAATACGCAAACATCGAGCACCGAGGATTACGGTACCAGGGGAGGTTTTGGCACCTTATGATTTGGATTATGAGTCGTATGGATCGTCGACGGAGGAGGAACAGGAGGCGATTACGCCACGAGCTACGCCTGCGCGAAGTCTGGCTACGAGTAAGAAGATTGTCTTGAAGATTCAGAAGCCGAAAAAGGATAGTCACAAGGCGCAAACACCTCGACCACCACGACCACCAGGGGGATGGGAACGAATGTCCACAGTTCTGTTGCGGGCATCTCGACAAGTAATGCTTTGGCAATGCTTGAGCCTCCACCGGCGGACGCGGCCAACGGTAGCGAACACAAACCTTGGCTTCAGTTGACATCATGGGAACTTACTATGCTGAGAAAGAAGATGAAGAAGAATGCCGTCTGGAGTCCAAGTGATACTATGATCTCTCGAGAGTTGACAGCCCAAGGTCGTGGTATTGAGGCTTATCGACAGGCAAAGGCCGACGCTGAAGCTCAGGGCATACCATTTGACTCGCCTGTTCCTCCCCAACTTCTTGGTGAGACTGTTCATGCCGAGGGTGCAATGAGTGTCGAGGCCATCAACGCTTTTGATACCACGGTCACCAACAAGGGCATGAAGATGAATCAAGCCAAGAAGATCAAGAAGGAGCAGGAGGCGAAAGAGGCGAAGGAGGCTGCTAAATTGGCACTTGAAGAAGCTGAAGAGTCTGCTCGAAAGTTTGCTGAAAAGGCCAAGGCTATGAAAGGACTATTCAAGTTGAACGTTGAGGAGGAAAAGAAGACACCAGCAAAGGCGACACCAGCAAAGGCGACACCAGCGAAGGCGAAAACACCAGCTCGTAAACGCAAGAGAGAGGATTCCATTACTACCGTTGATACAGAGAATCCAATACCTGTGGTGGAGGGAGCAACACCTGCGACTGTAAAGCCTTTACTGAAGCGAACCAAGACTGAAACCCCTATTCCAGTTCCTATTCAAATTACGAAGCAAGGTACTCCGCATCTAGTCTCCTCTGCAGCCTCTGTTGCCTCGGAGCTATCGGCATCCAGCACTCCTGTTGAGCCCACTCCAGCAGCAGCGCTTCCATCACCCAAGAAACCTTCAATAGCTACACCCATCCTCCCACCAAAGCGTGACCTCCGAAAGCCCCCGGTCAAAACCGAGATTATCAAACCCGAACCAACCCCCAATACCCGAACTCGCCGAAGTTCAGCAGCTGCCAGAACACCCACACCAACACCTGAAATCAGCTCATCTTCCAAACGCCCAACATCTTCCCGCAGCAACAAAGGCCCCGAGCACCAAGCAACAGCCACCATCGACCGGCCCGCCGTGCTAGCACCGCACGCAACACTCCTGCACCCGCAGCTCCCGAACCTCGCCAACAAAGTAAGCGTGCGAAACGTCCAGCACCTGGTGTTGTTGCTCCTGGCTCTGAGGGGTCGAGTACGGTCACGGCTAGCAAGAGGAGTGCGGCGACGAGGAAGAAGGCCGGACCGAAGAAGGAGAAGAAGGATGGAGGAGGGGTGGAGGTGCAGGAGATTTATGATGAGATTGACGATGAGGGCAATGTCATTGATCCGAATGAGGCGAGGTATTGCCTTTGTAATCGGGTGAGCTTTGGGGTTATGATTGGATGTGAAAATGATAACGTGAGTTTTTTTTTATACTTTCCATTCCCTTTTCTAGCATGAGCGAGAAAGAACAACGAGAGAAAGAAAGAAGAAGAAGAAGAAGAAGCTAATTCATGGTAAAATAGTGCGATAAAGAATGGTTTCATATCGATTGCGTGGGATTGAAGGAGCTCCCTGCTAGAAGGACGAAGTGGTATTGTCCACAGTGCAGGGTTATCCTGGAGATTGGTGAGAAGGGTGAGGTAAGTTCGAGGGGGTCAAGACTTGATGTGATGGTGATGGTGATGAGATCTAATTGGGGGGCGGGGGCGGGGGGCGGTGTGGAGTATTTGTTAATGGGACAAGAAATATATAACATTATGATTTGCGGGAATGGAGTTTTGTGGTGTGCATGAATAGATGTAGATGTATGGATGGATGGATGTGGGGGGGGGGGGGGGGGGGGTGCAATGGGATTTATTGGTACTGATTATTTGGGTTTGAGGAGTAGAAGAGCGGAAAGTAGAGGAAGGGGTTTGTAGAGTGATGAAGAAGGGGCGGTAGTTATGTTTTTAGGGATTGTGAGTAGGGAGAGGGGGAAATGGTTGAAGGATTGTATGCTACTGTAACGTACTACTGTATTATTAACTGTAGTGTATGGTATTATATAAAATCTATATTAGTATGCCTTGATAGGTTAGCTTGTCTTATTAAAGTTGTAATGTAGAGGCGCAAGAGTATATGAAAATCGAAGAATACTTCGATAGTCTGAGGAGGTATAGCGGTTAAGTATGGAAGATTTTAATGTGTCTAAGGGTAGAGGTGAGTTTAATAGTAGCTTTTATAAAGGGTTGTTTGTTTCTGCCAAGTGTAAACAAAAGCACATAGAGAGAGCGGAAGAGAGAAACACGAGATTTCGATCGTTATGTCTCGACAACGGGGTGATTCTTTTTTTTAAAAAAAATTGACAGCACAGAGATAAAGTATTTTGTAACCGGGATCTCAATTTTTTACAACAATTTGCTAAGTTGGCGAAGAATAAATGCGAATAAATGAGGACGTTTGGTCGGTGGCACATACCACCTATGCTTTGAATCGTCGAAGGAATAAAGTAAGCTCATTAAGGTTAGGGTGTTTAGGAGGAGTGGCACGTGACCATATCCTACTAGCGTTTGCGGCGCGTCCTGGCCCCCCTCTCTCTTTCACTTTCATCTTTGAAACCCTCTTTCTGCTTTTGCTTCTTCGATCTCTTAGAATCCCCAGACTACCAGACTACCCATTTTAGTTCTCTTGTCAAATTAGAATTCTTCCGCATTGGGCTCTCTTCGCACGTACTGGGAACATTCGAGGACGACGACGACAGCCCAAAGCAGCTATTACCCTCCCAGCTTCCCAGCACATATCTCACCAATCCAGAGTAGCAGCAAGTCTACACTGCAATAAGAGATGGCACCTTCGGGAGACGCTTATAATGTTGACTGGGTCGTCTCCAACAACACCGATGTACATGTTGCAACCAATCTTGATTGGTTCACATCCTTGACTCCCTTCAAGGTCAAGTTTGGGCACATTTACAACAATGATCAATTCGAGGGTGCTGGTATCGGTACTGTTAAGCTCAACCTCAAACTCCACAATACCAAGCGATCCGGTCAGGCGAACTCACGTATCATCACTCTCTACGATGTCCTCTATGTCCCTAATTTTACCTGCAATGTTTTCGGTCTATCTGGTGCTTGCAGCATCCAAGTGTACGCTTCCTTTGGTGGCTTGAATGGAACATTAACAGACCAAAGTGGCGCGCGTGTGGGCCTCATCGACTCAACCATATTGCCTCACCTTCGTCTGCACGGTCAGCCTAGAGGACGTTCAAGCCTTAACCCCGGCAAAATCTATTTTATCAATGCTCGGTGGCCTGCTACAGAGCGCGCTAAGTGGGAGAGTTTCAAAGCAGGACAACAAAATGATTCTGAGAACGGCCCTTACACGACAGACGAAAAGGCTTGGTTGAGGAAACACTACCGCGGCGAATTCAATTTCCTTCGATGCTTTGGACTATCTATCCATAAAGAAGACGATCGTGCAGAGGGCAGGGCTATTGCCAGAGCATTCATGACAGAGGACAGTAGTGGGACAGAACCGCAAAAGCAGAATTCAAATGTGAAAGGAGGACATCATGACAACGATGACGAAGACGGTATCGAAGAGAGCAGCGAAAGCGATGAAGATGATCCGATGAGCCACCTCGCAGATTACAATTTCTCTGCTGCAGAGCTCAAGTGGATCCGGAAACACTATCAATACTCGTCAAACTTTATGTTCAATTACGGTCTGAAGCCATACAATCAAGAAGACTGTGATAAGGCAAAGGCGATCATTAAAATAATGATGGAGGGATGACTAAGAGGATGAAACCCCGAAATTCATCGTCTAGGCTTTCGTTCGCTTCTGATTTGTGTTTTGATGCACCCTCGGGAGCTTTCCAGGACTGGTATTTGGAGCTACGGGTTTTTTAAGTAGCCTTATTAGCAAGTATCAAGACAAGCGCAGAAGAATACGGAAAGGGGAATTCGGGAAGTGTTAATGGACACTTGCCTTCAACAAACTGCAACAAAAATAAAGGTCAACCTATTTCTACTACATTCCCCCTTTTACCATTATATCTTGCTTTTATTCTCTTCTAAAAGTTTAATACTGTACTGGTAGAAGATGGGTTTTATGTCTGATTACCTGTTGCAGCCGAGTGGCCCTCAGCAGTAAATTTTTTGTATGGTACCCCACCACCCCCAAACAGTGTGTGCTCTGAAGGCTGTTGGGGATTATTTTGTAGTCTAGTTAAGAACCAAAACAGGCTGAAACCAATTTTTTCGTTATCATTTCTCCTTTTGAGGTTCTGCGAAAGTGTTCCTTTCACGACAATCATATTAACGGGTGTAAACGTTCAAATGCCGTATCACAAAGGCTTCTCAGCTCGTCCACATGTTCGCTGTCCGCGATAATGTTCAGCACGCTTTGTAATCTACTGAGAATGCGGCTCAAAGGGATGGATGACTCAATCGGGGCGTTAGGGTCACGAACTTGACTGGGTCATCTGTTAGTCTGAGATGCCCTCCAGATGTGCACTCGACCAATGAGTTTGCAGCTATATCCGCCAGTGACCGATGCGAACCACCCCAAATCACTGTGAACTTGGAATGCCTCGCAGCTTGGTATTACACAAATGGTGCCTACCTTAGCTTCATTCTAAGATGACCCTTTCAGCCGCAAGTCATCACATTACCTTGCTTCATAAAGAGTGCAGTCCACAGCCTGACTTTTCAAGGGAGCCTTCAAGATAACCTATCCGCGGCCATCACAATCTTCGGTGTACTAAACATTTACCAACTCGGCCATCTCATTATTGCCAGCATGCCTCATCAAGACAGCGGCGACCAAGCCATTCCCAAGATCACAAAATCCGGGCGTACATGGAGCCTTCGGAAGCAAGCGAGCTCGCCACCGGAGCCAAAGGTTCAGACTGTCAAGCAATCAATATCCGTGTACGATCTGGATTGGGAGGATGTGAAACGTGTGCTGGTAATAATTTTTCCAGAGCTTCAGCATGAGGATTTGATTGAAGATGTAAGTCTTGCCAACCTCCCCCCGCCTCACTATGAGCCGTCAACTATGAGCCGTCAAATCATCGCAACTGCTAACCTTGCCAACAGAGAAGTGAGGACTGGTATCACTTGGAACTACCCAGGGAGTTGAGCCAGGTAAGCATCAGTCACCGGTCATGTTATGGGCTCCATTATTTTCAACCTGCAATCGTTCTGGTGCCACTTGGTTATGGCGATGTCGAAACTGATAGACTGTCCAGGAGGAGCGCACGATGATTTACAACGAGCGGCGGTCACGTAAGCCATTACAGCATGTGCCCGTTGGCAGGAGAGAGATAACACCAGACTTCGAGTAGAGAAACAAGGAGATGGGGAGGCTCAGGATTTTGGTTTTTTTTTTGCTGGGGGGTGGGCTGGGCTGAATTTCTACGGAGTGGTAGCGACAGACAGGAGCCACAGGGCTGTGTCCCCGCATGTGCATGTCAAAAAACACTGCCCATTATTAGCATAGCTGGCAACAAATGAAACGCGAGGCTCCCTCTTCAGGTTGTCGCGCTTGATCATTGCAGCTGATTATGCCTTGACCTATATATATATATGTATGCAGCGAATTGTTCATAGATTTGTCGGAGTAAGAACTAAGTTATAGTTGACAAACGTTCGCTTACCATCTATACTTGTCTATTCCGAATGGCAGCCCCCAGTTCGAATCCCTCCGCTCAAGCCCCTTCAACTTCAGATGGCAAGTTTGAGAGATCTTGTCTTGATTTTGATACGTATCCGGAGAATCTAGTGGCGAAGACCACGTACTCAGGGGCCATCGAGGCTTTGAGGAAGAATTTCACTGCACAATCATCGAAACTATTCTCGAATTCCCATTTCAAGATTCCCTTCCGAGATTTCTCTGATGGCAAGTAGTTTCTGTACTCTCTTATATTCTACTAACAAACTTGCAGCCGTTGATCAAGCACCCTCCAGGGAAAACTGTCTGGGTGAGGCAGAATTGAAAAGCTGGCTTGAAGACTCAGCCGATGCAAAGACAGGACAGTTGGTCAAGAAGAAGGACCCAGCATGTAGATTTGTGTGAGTGCTGTCGAGCAATTTATTGTTCTTTGTTCCCCTCTACGACAGGTCCTGACTTATCGTAGATTCCTTACTGCACCTGACTCCCGAGCCTCACTCGATATGAGCAAGCCCGCGCTCCTCAGAATCCTTACACACCACCAGGTCATGAGCGGGTTTCTCGATTTTCTTTCGGTTTTCGGTGAGAAGAGCGAGAAGAATGAGACAAGAGATTTGAGATTTAGCGGATTCAAAGAAGAACTAAATCTCTCGAAGAGTGATGCAAGTGCCACTATCTCGACCTTAGGTCGTGGGGGAAGGAGATTTCAATTAAGCTACAATCTAAAGACAGTCATATGCAAATCATCAGCAAGCACTCCAACTTTCCGAAAGGAATGGTCAATACGGCAGGGCGTTTTTCATCATCAGTTTGACATCGAAAACGGCAAGGCATTTTGGGTTGTGGCCCATGGACGACCAGATTTGAAACAACGGATTGAGAAACTTACTGGGGCTCGTGGACGCGCAGAGGACAAAGACTTCAGCACACCGATTGCTTCTTTCCGATCGAGTCTAGAAGTTCATTTGATGTCTGCTCATTGGTCTGTGGAAGGTTGGAGATCATATATTCAATACCTCGAAGATATCATTGAAGAAAAGGTATGCCCTTCAACCCTGAAACGATGTTGCCCCTGCCTGATTATATTTGTGCAATACAGACAATCCAGGCAATTAGTGAGCGACGGCAAGGAATCAACATGTATCAATACACCCCTTATGACGTCCAAAGTATACAGCACTACGAGGACAAGACGAATGAGGCAATCATGATCCTCGAAGCGAACATTCATATTCTAAAATCACTACGCCAATTCTATCAGCAACTTCTACGCAAAAAGTGCTTCGAATTGAAATCCAAGTGCAAGACAGATATTGATATTTTCACACGCAAGATCAACGATCTGATAGCTGATTCCGATCTGCAAATTGTTCGAGCGAAAGTACTCGTGAAAATAGTCGAGGATCGAAAGAATCTGATCCTCCAACATCTGCAGAGTCAGGCGACGGCGGAAATGGAGAAACTTACGAGGAGCATGCATCAAATAGGGCTTAATGCCCAGCGGGAAGCAATTGCGATGCGCATCATCACTGTTGTCACGTTGATATTTCTACCAGCTACATTTGTGTCGGTATGGGTTCCCGAACAGATTATTTGTGTGACATGTGTTGGCTAACAAATGTCGGTAGACTTTCTTTAGCACAGATATCATCAAGTACCAAAATCAGGGTGATCAAGGAGACCAAGAAAGTTCCACAGGCAAGACGCATTTATACCAAGGATCGTTTTCTTCAATAGCATTGTACCGCTGGCTCCAGGTTTCCCTCCCATTGACGGCTCTCACCCTAGGGCTCGGCTACTTGTCCTTTATACTCGCTAAGAGACAGGCCAAAAGAAAGTTGTCGGATCTTGGGTTGCTGCCTGTGTATACTGAGAAGATGTAATGTTCTGTGGCTATCCTAGCGTATCAAATAGTGGCACCGTGTTTCTAAAATTCGACTAACTAGCTAAAGCGTAATATCAAGAGGATTTATTATTAACCGTAGAATGCACGACGTGCACTCTTAAATCGGATATCATCGGGGAAAACTTCACGATACGGCGGTTTCCCAGCCTTAGGAAAGTGTCCTGCGGGCTTACCATTGCGTCGATTAGGTTGGGGACAAGCTACAGGGCCGGGCCGCACAGTTAGCGAGTTCCAATTCAATCCATTTCATAGCTGCAACTCCACAATCTCGTTTTAACATGGGAAACTTCTACGAGCATGCAGCTTCAACATTATGATGGTTCAGGGCTGCCGTTCAGACGAGGCTGGCGGCTGACGTGCAGGACGCATCTGGCGAGGTGCAGGAGGCTCCGACCAGGGCCCCTCATAGATCCCAATCTGCGGACAGCCTTACTCTTCTTCTTCTTCTTCTTCCTGCTCCTCCTGCTCCTCCTGTTCCTCTCACTTACAAGCCTCATCGAACAAATTGAATCTGCTTCAAGCTCACAATCGTGGGACGTTTACGCCACGTTCTCACGCTCGTTTAGAAACCTTCCAGGACTCTCTGAGGCTGCTTAATACTCTTTCCAGCGGTTGCAAGGCGCGGTGCAAAGTTATTGCACGGGCGGGACTTGTAACGTGAGGTAGGAACAGCAAGATTATGTCCTCCGAATATGATTCGGCTCTTCGAGAGTTTCACCGAAAACGCGAAGAGTGCACGATCAAGGCAGTCTGCGGACGTCGATATGTCCTTGTCTCCAAACTAAGCAGATGGCTCCTGGAGGAGAAAGTCCCCATCATATCGGACGGCAAGGGTTACTATACCAGTCCAGCGAATCGTCTAGTCCAAGCGTGCTACCCGAACTCCTACCCACGATCGCCAATCGATGTCGATGACCTTCGTAAGAAGTCTGGACGCGGGCTCCTGTTCTTTTGCATACTCCTGGAACTGGGCTTGGGCAGCTGTATACACGCATTCTTACCACAGATAAAGGCTGATCACACCCTACCAATCGCAATTATTTCTCTCAAGGAGATATTCGCCGAGTTAGGACTAGAGGGACTTTTAGACAATCCGGACCAGTTTGCTAGTGCCTTCAATGGCTTGCAATGGGAATTCTGCGCACCCAAATTTGAACTTCATATGGCCTCTTCCCTTGTTAAAGATTATGTACTACCAATCCACAAGAAACAGCCAATCAACGACAAAGGTGGCACAGCCCAACTATGGCAGATCGCTGTTCTCGAAGAGTTCGTATCGGGAGACCTCAAGCGAGTAGTCAGTACATCTGGTTACACTTCTAATGAGGACAACCATGGTATGGTAAGATAACCTCAAACCTCTTTGCGGCCTATATATATGCTAAGCTCTTCCTGATATAGCGATACGAGTTTGCCTTGAAGGAGTTTGGAGAGAGTAACAAGAGAATCTACGAACAAGAGAAAAATGCGTTTTACGAACTTCGGAAACATGAAGGAATGATCAGATACCTTGGTTGCTACGACAATAAGGAGCCACGGGATGTGAAATCTCGGGATCAATTGTTGGATAACAGCGAAATTACAACGAAACACAATATCCTTTTGCAATTTGGAGAGTGTGATTTGGATGAGTATTTCATAGACAACGCTCAACCAATTCTTTACCACGAAATTGGGTCGTTCTGGGAGAATTTGTTTGATGTTGCTAAGGCTATTGAAAGAATTCACAACCTTAGAACTGATTCTCATGGTGTTATCAAAGAATTTGTTGGGTATGTGGTCAAGCCATTACGTTTCTTCACTTTACTAATTCAAACAGATGGCATGCTGACATCAAGCCGGACAACATTTTGCTCATTAGGGAGAAGGACGAAACAGGAATTGTGTCTGAAAAATTCAAGCTGGCGGATCCAGGTTTCACCACATTTTTGCTGAAGGGGAAGGGGAAGCAAAGTACAGTACTCACAGGAGGGACCGAGACATATGGTAAGATCTAAGCCTATCAATTTCAGAAGATTGTTAATAATGTGTACAGGTGCACCAGAACGTCACCGTCATAAACAACACCTGCCCTGCACACAGTCAGTGGACGTGTGGTCTTTAGGCTGTGTCTTTTCAGTGGCCGCCACCTGGGTAGTCCTTGGGCAGGAGGGCGTGAAACAATATAACAGACTGCGGAAAAAAGCGATCAAAAAATTGATCACCGAGCAATCGCAAGCTCATGTCACCCCAGGTGACTATTTCCACGACATGTCAGACGTCTTGAAAGATATTCATAATTGGCACAATTTACTTCGGGACTCGATGCGTCAAACGGACGAAATTACCGGCAGAATCCTCGAGCTAGTCGAAAACAGAATGCTTCAAGGGAAAGAAGCTAATAGATTTGCCTCCAGGGACCTCTGCATCGAGTTGGATCTCATCATTAAAGATACCAAGCGGGGTATGGAAATTTCGAAGGAGAAGATGGAACTTAGTATCTTGCAGATCTTGCTTGAAGTGGATGAGGAAGCACCCGCTCCAACACCATCCTCGGCAAGTCCTCAAGCCACTTTGAGTACGAGTGGAGGACAGGGTGCTCAAGATCGTGAAGAACGAAAGTCCAAATGGTTGGCTACGCCCCCGCTGAAAATTCCCTACCGGACAGAGCATCTCAAGCATGAATTGAATTCTCGAAGAAGCACAGAGAGCACGGCGACTGTGGTTCCTGACGATAAGCAGTCTCAACTATCAAGGCTGAGTCTTATTGAGACCGCCATCACTGATCAAGGAGGAGAGACCTCACAAACGAGGATCCAGCATAGTAGACAGGCATCCGAAGTCACCATGTCGTTGCCGCGCGGTGATATCTACTTAAGGTCGAAGACAGATGTCTTCAAAGCGCGAGAAGAAGCTGAGAATCGGGGAAAGACGAAGTTCTTCGGGGGCAAGCCAAAGCTCGATGAACTTCTTACTCAGCACTTTGTCAACAGAGATATTGTGAGTAATTCTGTGCAGTGGGTATTTCACCTATACGCGGTGGCTAAAGTAGTGGCAGATCTTCCTCGTTGACAATGCCGAATCAATGCTCCAAGATTGGTATCGAGCAACGTACCTCCTTGAAACGATGGTAATGAAGGCAAAGGGCCAGGATACCGATGGTATCGAATTGAAATTTACAGTCGGAAAATTTGAACGTATTCAATCCAATGACGAGGCCAAATTCAAAAGAGCGATGGAGAAAGCTCGCCCAAAATCAGGTTGGGAGACTGACATAAGGACGATGTTTGGCAGAATTCTACAGGACCGATTATCTTTTTTGCGACAGAAAGCATCTTCTAGCGCTTCTATCAAAGCCTTGACATTGATCATTTTTACCGATGGTTTGTGGGCAGGAACGGAGAACAAGAACGCTGTTGCAGAGAATTTTATCCAGTTTGTTCAAGAAGTACGGAAAGTACGCCAGATTCTTGATGGAGACCGTCAGGTCAGTATCCAATTCGTACAGTTCGGCCACGATCCAGATGCAACTCGAGTTCTGAAGGACTTGGATGATAATCTAGTATTTGAAGGGGTACCGTAAGTACAAGTCAACCCGTTTACGGTGGTAATGGAACCAAGAGTGGCTAATCTGACACAAATTTCTAGGGACGTCATTGACACCGAGCATTGTGAGGGTGATGTAAACAAAATGTTGCTGGGAAGCTTTGTGAGAAAATGGGACCTGAGTGACGAGGAATCCTTATCGCGAATGAGTAGCCCAACATCTCTACAGTCGAGTCCGAGTCCGGAAGCGAACAAGTCAGACTCCAACATACATCTTCCCTACAGAAGCCGTTCAGGGTTTTGAGCACGGTAATGGAGCATCGATCCTTCAATTCTAGTTGGAAGCCCGGCGATGTCAGTCCTGATTCAAAGCTCCCCAAGAGGATTGAGTCGCTGAACCCTCGCAGGAGGACAGTACCGGGAGGAAGCTCCCCTAGTTACTTTGGATATTCATTGGAAATATATCAGAGTACCTTGCCTGGTTCGCAAGAACGGCTTTAGCTTTGATGAACATGAGCGGCCGGAATAATTGTGTGAGTACAGTAATCCTACAACTATCAGAGCAGTGTTGACTTTCTGGTGTTTACAGATATTCTTTCGAAGGCCAAATGGCTAGGAAACGATGGATTCGAGCACATTGGATATGTTATAACTACTAGAACGTCCCTACGATCATATTAATTAACAACTATTTACTGTAACTGTACTCAATTTCGCTGTAGTGTAGTTCAGTGTAGTATGTGGTGCAGGTGCCTGATCTATGCTGTCGTGTAGTGTAACCTTGATCAAGCTCGCAAGGCTCTGCATTTCCCGCCACAATTCAAGTAATTTACAAATGACAAAATTACAAATAGATCCATGAAGGAACAGTAGTCTCAGTCACAGCATTTCAGTCTTTACACGAGAGCTCCTGAAATCCAAGGAGGTTGTTGGGTTGTCTCATTGTCATACCTCCGCACCAACAGTCAGGAATGTCTTGTCGTCAAGACAACGCATGCTGTTTATTTTTGACCTGAAAAAGTGGACATTTCTTTTCATGAGAGAGGTATGTTCGCAAGCGAGACGAAAAATTATAAGTCAAGATTTGAGAGAGAGAGAGAGAGAGAGAGGGTTTTATGAACTCGGTGTTTGTGGAGTTGGGGGTCGAGACAAGAAGAGAGAATGGGCGACTTGCACGGGGTTTGAGAAAAGAGAATGAAAAACTAGAATTTTATGTTCAATAAACAAATGCACAATGCTAGAAGATAAATATGTACTTTTCATTTCTCAAAAAAATATAAACAGTTGACAGATCTTGCGACTTTCCAAAATGACTTGGACGAAAAGCTCAAGAAACAGCCAAAGAAAATAATGACAAGAATAAACCCCCCCTTTTCTCTAAAGCACCAGGCCCAAATCAAAGCGAGAGGGGAGAAATTATCCTCGGTTTTTCTTTTGGCGCTGCCCTTTTTTTCCAATCCATCCCATCTCCGTCTATCACCCCAATTCATCGTCCAACAGCGGCAATGAAGGGTTTCTCATATCAGTCCGTTGCTCATCAAGTCTTAAACGCATTGCGAGTAGTAGTCATTGGCAGCCTTGCAAGAACCACTGGCACAGGCAGTGCAACCGGTGAAACCGATTCCTCCGCATTGTCCGTAGAGGGCTGCTTTGCAGGACGAGGAGCTGCTTGCCTTGGAGGTTGTCGCAGCTGCGGCTTTGGAAGTGGTGGTTGTTGTTGCGGCTTTGGTGGTTGTTGTGGCCTTGGTGGTGGTTGTTGAGGCCTTGGTGGTGGTTGTTGAAGCCTTGGTAGTGGTCTTTTATATCAAAGAAGGCGTGGTTAGTATGTGCTTGCTCGCCATTATGTGAGGGAATGGTTGAAAGATAAGAAGTTATGTTATGATGGAATTTGAGGAGAGAAGAGGGGCAAAGAGGAGGGGAGTTGGCACTTACAGCAGCGGCCTTGGTGGTGGTTTGGAGAGTAGTGGCAGCAGCGGCTTTGGTAGTTGTGGTTGTGATAGCAGCGGCAGAGGATCCGGATGAGCAGGAGAATCCTGAAGGAGTGTAGTTGCATGTGCTAGCCTTCTTGCCACCAGTGACGCTGACGCCGGTGAACTTCCAGTTGGAACAGGAGCCGGAACCGCCTGGGAGAGAGATTGGTCAGTATGATACATTTCTCGCGAACAGGTTGTGGGGAAGGCATGGGAACGTTATGTTATGTATATTTGGTAGCGAGGGGAGGGGCTTCTTACATGCGAAGTAGTAGTTCATGCCTCCAACAACGTTTCCGGTTATCTTGTTCAAGTTACTAGACTTACATTAGCATGGAGATGGAGAGTAGAAGAGAGAGGATTTTGTGGGTAGGAGGATAAACTCACAGGTTGGTAATTGGAACACCGTTATCTGGAGTTCCCTTGGCGTCACCGCCATCATAATCTTGCTCGAGAATGATACCATACTTTGTGATATCCTTAAGAACGATGTTGGAGTAAGTGACGTTAGTAACCAAGCCAGTTGTTCCAACATTGGTCTTAACACGAACACCATAAGCGCTGTCGATGACTTGGCTGTCCTTGAAGACGATGTTCTGGACAGTGTTTTCGGAACGTCCTCCAACAGATCCAATGGAAAGACCGTGGCCTCCAGAGCAGTACATGTTTGAGATCACGATGTTTGTTCCGCTGTTGATCGCAGTGCAGTCGTCTTGGTTGTAGACGGTAGCTCCGGTGATGGTGAGGCCGTCGATGCTGCCAATGTCGAAAGCGTCGGTGTTCTTAGCGAGAGCATCTCCGGCCTTGTTGTTGAGAGTGACGCCGTCAACGGTGAGTCCGTCAGAGTCGCCAATGGACCAAACTTGAACGGGAGAGTTCAAGACGGTGATACCGGTGATCTAAATAGAGAGGATTAATCTTGGGGATTGCGATGAAGGTGTTTAGTACAGAGTACGAACCTTGGACTTTCCAGTCATCTTGTGGGCCTGGAAGAACTTTGGCTTCTTGACACCACCGCTTCCTCCCTTTCCGTCCTGTAGAATAACATAGATTAGGTTCATGTTATGAGTAGATCTGACGAAGATTATCTTACCCAGTACTTGGCTCCGTTTCCGTCCAAGATACCGCTTCCTTGAACTACAATGTTAGCTCCGGAGACGGAGACCAAAGGTCCAACCCATTCGGAGTAGGCGAAGGTTGTAGTGCCTGATAGTTATGAAGTTAGTTTATTTCTTGAAAATACTTCAAGCGTCTGTTGTAGCTCTTTGGAAGTTGAGGTTTCCGACAGTCATCTCGAACGATGAAGTGTTTCTGGAGCTTGCGACGTACCAGTGAATGTCACGGTTGTGCCAGCCTTCAAGCCGGTAAGATCGAGAGTCTTTCCAGCTGGGACTGCCATAGAGGAGATGGTAATAGCTGTGTATCCAGCCTTTGCCTTAGCGACATCAGCGAAGTCGGAAATGGTGATGGATTGCCCATTAGCAATAGCAGCAATAGCCAGAGTCAACTGGACGAGAATAGATTTTGAGAACATTGTGAAGTATGTGAATTGAAAAAAGAGCAAGCACGAATGTGAGTAACGAATGTGAATAACGAATGTGTTGGTGACAAGTCAATGCCGTGTGGGAGTACTGTATCAGCGAAAGAGAACAAAAATGAAGTGAAAAGAGGATGATCGGTATTCCTAAAAAACTGTAGACTTGGGTTTAATTATACAAAGCAGATCATCGTGACGTCCTCTCCTGCCGAGACCAAATCCAGATTAATCCTCCTCTCTCGTCTCGAATAAAGAAGAAAAAAAGGAGAAAACGGAGCGGTTGTTCTCCTTCCATCGATGCGGAAATGAAAAAGGGAGAAAATTGGTCATGGGTGTCCTAACCCTTGTCGACGCCTCGAGCTTCCAAGAGTGCTTGTCTCTCGATCAAAAGGCTTGTCTCGCATTCCGTCCCTCGATAGATTAAATTGATTGCGACGATGTTGTTTGAGGAGCGATGTTTAGAAGAACAAAATATGAGATGACAGGTAGAAACGTTTGCAGTTGATTCAATTTATGCTCGCATTTAGACAGGAGCCATTGATTCGATCAATGCAGTTCGGTTTTTGAAAAAGGAGCGGGGACTTTGAGATGACAGCTGGATGTCGGCACAACCACAACTTGGATTAAGCGTGCTTTGGCATGGACAGGGCGCCGCGTATCCGAATGGTGGGTGAGAGAACATCGAGAACATTGGCTGCCAACTTGGAACAGGACATGATCTTTCACCTGGAGATGGAGCTCACTTGTCGCTCCCAATGGTTCAAACACAACGGGCATCCGGACTCCCAAAAGATGAGAAACAACAGAATATCAATTGCGAACACTCCCATAACTCCATTGTGCACACAACACACCCAAAAATCGATCGGTACTGTACTACTAGGATTTGGATTGTACTCATTTCTCCATCATTTCCAGAAAAGGCCCGGAACACGATGGTGACCGGCAAGACGGCAGTTTCACCTTCTGAGAACAAAACGTGTGTCTATTTGTGGTCTGGGACAGACAATGGGACCAGATACTTAGGTCAAAGATTCCAGCGTCGTAACTATAATATAATCAGCATCTCACGAACTCGCAAACTCTGATTTATCCATGAACTCTGTCTGGTAGAGGGGTTTGGGGTGGTTTTTTGGTTCCAGTAAAGAGTTCGGGAAACATGGAGAGAAAGCTTGTCGCCTCGGGCCACCTCCGAGGCCGATGTCAGCAATCGCCAAGGCATGTGGCGGTCTTTTGTTTACGCCTGCTCGCGTAGTTGTGAGACTGGTCGACCTCGAGATTATTTCGACCTCAAAGATTCCAAGCACACCTATGCATCCACGCGAGCGTACCAACTCAAGCCCAACCATCAGGAACACAGTTTACTATGGATTGCATCGGTGCCGCGTCCTCTTCCGAAACTCTGTCCCAAAGCTTCCGTCCATTCCAGCGCCTGCCTCTGGAAATCAGGCGGCTGATATGGCTTGTGGCAGCTTCAGAACCTCGGGTTGTAGAGATAGCTTTCGCTTTTTATCAATCCAAAGTCAGCGGTGATCTCGAACATGGGGGTATAAGCAAGACATTGGTGCCAGCTCTTTTTCATGCTTGCTCTGTACGTACAGTACAGGATACGTTATTTTTCCATCCAATCTAGTTTCTGCGATCCAAATCTTATTATATATTTCAAGAGCGTTTCTGAAATATAGTTCTTCTACTAGATTTCTCCAGAAATAGGGCTAACCTCATCACAGGAATCAAGGACTGTTGGTCTCCAGCACTATAAATCCCTGATTTTGGCCGAATTTACTGGCACTTATGTCAACTGGGATCAAGATTATATCTACCTTGACTTGCCCCCCATACAATTGAACTATTTCTGCAGGCGCCAGAAATGCGATTCAGAGACCGTCCCTAATTACGAGATACATCCTCTGCTACAGAACTGCCGTCGTTTGCTGCTCGGAAGGAGACATTACGCCGCCTGTGACCGAATCTTTGACCAATTTTCCTCCGTTGAGGAAGTTGCTATTCTACACAGAACAAAAAACTGGGATGATGTAATTGATGATCGGCAGAATGAAATTTCTGGAACGGTTGGAGCAAATGTTGCTCTTGCTGAGGTCGACTTGGACGAGATCAAATCAGAAATTGTCGCCCCACACGATAGAAGCTACCATGCAATCTGGAAGTACATCACTCACCGTTCTGGCAACTGGAAGAAAGTGTCCTTAGTGAGAGCTACAAGAGGACATCATCAACCGCTGTCGAAGCTGGGGAAAGCGGTAAGAAGAGAAAGAATGAAAACAAAAGAATTTAAATCGTTACAACTCGAAGGCTCAAACGATAAACATTTCTGAGAAGGGCTCCCACTTTGAGACTAGAAGCTAGGAATCTGGGAGTTGAAGTCGGGCTCGGTCACAAATTTTCGCTCCACACAATCGAAGCTTCCACACCACCACGCCAAAAAATCGCCAAAAAAATTGCAAAAAAACTAAGATAGTAGGTAGCCATCTTAGGAAAAACCACTCCCAGGGGTTTAAGAGGGATTTTTATTCGATTATTTAGGGATCTTTGTGATAAAGTACATGTCACGCGCGGGTTTGTTTTCGACAATGGAATTTTTGCTATCTAATAGTTTAGCGACTTTTTCGGTCGATTAATCTAACGACTCGACTAATCGAGCTTTCGAATTAACTGATAGGATACGGTTGGGTTGTTTGGAATTATATGGAAGAAGGAAGGTGGTTGGGATAGTGGGTGGGGCCGTTGTCGTCGTTTTTGAAGTTACTGTCGTTTGACGCTGAAGTCGTTGCTGTTTATTTTTTTTCTACTCGCTTGATTTTTTTTTAAGAGGGTGGTGAGCGTGACATGGACGGAAGAAGGTGCCCTGGGTGAGAGCTACAAGAGGACGCCATCAGCTGCTCTCAAAGCTGGGGAAAGCGGCAAGAAGAAAAGGCAGAAGGACTCAAGTCGCTGCCCCTCGAATGTTCTCGCTCTGAAAGTAGAGGCCGAGAATCGTGGTTGGTTATCAAATGCTTGAGATCAGATTCGGTCACTCGAGTGCAGTTGAATAAGGAGGTCTATGACTCTCAAGCCTCTGAAGCTTACAAGCACGCAATGGAATGGTAGAAGGCCAGCAGTCTGTTCATTGCCGAGTTCTGAAGCACTGCCCATTTTATAGCCAGCGATTTCTGCACAGTGTGCTTTCTATTTCAATACTCTGAAGCTTGTGAAGTTGTTGTCAGTACAATCGCGTATCGTGTTTTACTATTAGTGAATCGCAGTAATGTTACGGTAACACGTGACAGTGAATTGCAGTAGTGATTTTCTACATCTTTGTAGGAGCGGCTTCGAAATACTGCAAGCGAGCTCTTTCGACATCAAATTGACAAGACTAGACACTGACAAGAATAGAGACCCTGTTTGAACTGTTGTGATAAGGTTATTTAGTATAACCAACAGTTGTCGAGATCAAGCTCCAATTCAGTCTTTGTTTTGATTGCTTCAGCTCTTTATTTTGCTTTACTAAAATTCATTGTCATTCTTCTTTACTTTTCTAATTTTAACAGATTCGTTGGTTAGGGTCGCCCGCAAAAGAGTTGTCGGATAGACATTTTCTGCATTTTTATTGTTCTCGCTTTCGAGGGATAATACCGAAAAGTTGTCCGTCTCTCTCGTCCGATTGGTTGGTGTACGTGGAGAAACTTATTCTATCTAAATACTACTTCATTTATTCATGTTTCCGGTTGAGCAGACCAGCTTGTTTATCAGAGTAAATATGACACCGGTATAGGAACAAGAACAAGTGCTACCAGAAACCACCGGAGCCTCCGCTGTGGTGACAGAGCCCGGATTTTAAAAATACACTATCTGTGCACTTTTCAGTATGGCTAATCGAGAATCCTGTTCTCATAATTGGCTCTATTTATTGTCTACCTAATGGGATCAAGTATTCTCGTAGCTGCGTACTTTCAAACCCAGGCTCTGCTGCAGCGTGCTGCAGCGTGCTTAGGGGCAATCGTTTGTATCATTTCAAAAGAACGTACGCTTGTTCCTGGATCTCAGCATTCATAGATCCTCTTGAAAATTGATTTTACTTTCCAGCATGAAGCAGAGATCAGCTTGATGTGTTCGTATCTCGTTCACGTGACCATAACAGTGTTTGGGTGCGGAAGGAACGATGTCACATTGACCGTATACCTCCTCCTGGTCCTTCACTTGACATTTTCTCTCAAGAGCCTTCTCTTAACTATTCACTTCCGACGTGTCAAGGAGATAATAGAGCTTAACAGCTAGTGTTTGATGCCTTGTTGCCTCGCTTAAATTTTATTTACTTTCTTCCCGATATTAAAAAAAAGTCTCCCCTCCACATCTTCCCATCAACCACCACCTATCGACCCGACAATCTCTCATCGACACTTTTTTTTCTTGCTTTATTCTGGCTTACTTCCAAAAGATCTCACCCTTTCTGTCATACTCTCTCTGGTCTAAGACTCTACAAACACTACAATGGCTGCCCTCGAAGATACGGTGTTGCGGATTATGGCAGAAGTAGATAACTCTCCAACAAAGAGCCCCCCCGTAGGTTGGCTACGAATGCCCCGATCTTCCAGGCTGCTGTAAAAATTGCAAGCTCTAATATAGCAACACTCCACCGCTTCACTGGTAAGTTTCTTGTACGGGTCTACCTAGATCGATCCCTGATATCCCACAGAATTCCCTCTCGAGATCCGTCACACCATCTACGAGCTGTCTGCTTCTGAACCACGTGTCATTGAAATCACTGGCTATTGCCACAATGACAGAACTGGCAAGCTTGAACTTCATATGAGATCCAATGCCTTGGTTCCTGCAATCATGCACGCCTGTGTCGGTAAGTCTTATCAATTTTCTGTTATTACGCTTTCTCCATCAAAAGTCGGAGCTTTTCGAGCAAAACAAAATCTTTAGATTGGTGGAACATCTTCCATCATCGATCTAACAGAGAATCGTGCTAACTTAAGGCTCTAGATTCTCGCAGAGCTGGTATGAAGCTGTACGAGCCACTGGTCATCAACAAGTTCCTCGGCACGTACATCAACTGGAGCAATGACTACATCATGTTCAAGAAGACGAAGAGAGGCAATACAATCGAAGACATCTACATGACATATGAGGGTAGTCTTCCGGCAGAAATCAAGAATTTCGATCTCGTCCTCAAAGTGGAGCGACTTGCCGTCCACGCCCATCACATCAATGATTTCATTCGAGTTCGGTCCGACCCTACAGGCGAGATTCACAACACCAATCCAGGCTTCTGTCTCGTTTATCCCAGTCTCAAGGAGACAGCCGTCGTCGAGATGTGGTCTAGAAGCGAGAAGCTAACCCATAACCTCTCGATCCAGCCCAAGGTCCGCTTCGGTACCACCCTACCTGAAATTTTCTGCCCCCTCACACCCTCCGAATTCTCAGCCGATGGCAGAGTCCGCATACTCCAGAATCGCTGGCATCAGCAGGTTCACTGGATGCGAGTCGTCCCTGGCGAATACAAGCGACTTGCTCCTGCTAAGCGTGACAGACGTGCTCTTGTTTACAAGCAGCCAGACGAGCCCAAGAAGCTTCCTGGACTTTCCAGACATACCGCGGTTGAATTGCGTGCACTGTGCCAGGAGCGTGGTCTCGATCACCTGGGAAGTCGTCACGTTTTGATTGAGCGCATCCAGAACTACGAGAAGGCTGGTAACCCCATCGCTATGGCCAAGTACAAGAAGGATTTGAGGCAATGGGCTGGTCGAATGCTTGGTCATGGCGGCGGAGATTGGGAAAAGGATGAAGCATTGAAGAAGAGTGTCCTGGCCGCTCGTGCAGAGGCTGTCAACAAGGTATGTTTGAGCATCACTAATTCTAATCTATTTGACTCTTCTTTGTCGCCCTTTGGTTTCTCAAATTACTGACTTATTCGTTCTGCAGTTTCTAGCCGAGAGAGATCTTCCTCGCGATCAAGGAAATATCTCTGAGCCAGTTGCACTCGATGTAAGTTCCTTTACAGACAACTCATCCAGTCTTGCAATACTAACATCTTCACAGGGCTGATTTGCCAGCAGAATATGGTAGACCCGATTTTCATGCAACATTCTGGCTTTGCACGCATTCAACACACAAGAACAGATTTGCGCATCACTTCTCTGATTCTGTAAGCCTCAATAGACGATTTATTTGCATTTCCTGCATTTGCCTTTACATTTTTCGTCATTTGCGTATTCTAGAAAGCCGCGATCAAGCAAACGCAAGCCAAACTTACGGGTGTGTCTTTCTCTAAAAGATTTTCGGTGGCCTTTATTTGGCGGATGGCAACTTGTTCTCTAGCGCACTGGTGGCTTGTCGCTTTGCTTGACTTGCTCTCTTCCCTCATTTCCCCTCTCTCTGTCATCTCAAAGAGACTGTGATCAAGATGGGCAGTTTTGTGTCTTCACGAAGAGTGGAGCTTGGGTTGTCTCTTCCAGGTGATAGCAACTACACCGCGGGTCGGGCGTTGGCGGTTACATTTTCCTGATGGTAGTATTCCCTCTGGATCGTAGACGAGAGATAGATGCCTACCTAGCGAGCATGAATGAATTAAGGTTCAATTATTTGAAGTATTCTCAAAACATTGGCCATCAAAAAATACGTGACTTTGTGAATTTTTGAATAACGGTTTTGTACATTCGTGATAAATGAATGCGACACCTCCGATATGGCAGACTATCCTTCCGGAGCCAGCTCGTTGAAAAGAAGTCTGATCACTTCCAAGACAGACAGATCTCTTCGTGTTATGTACAAATCTAATCGTCTAGGAAACCCACACATATCCAAATCTACAATCATAACACAGCTTTCTACTTGCCTAATGAATTCTGGCTCCCAAGGAGAAGCCATACCAGAGGGTAGCCAAAAATGCAATCAGATTAACCAACGAGGAAGCACCATGAATCTTCGCAAAAGACTTGTTCAACCTCTGCATCTCCTTTGTGTGTGGAGCTGGATCATAACTCTTCTTCCCATCACGAGTTTCTGCAACAAAATTAGCCCAAATTCCTACAATCCACAACATCCCACCACACCAGTAGCAAGAGTTTTTCTTTTTCCTTTTTTTTCAAAAAAAGAGAGAAAAGGAATATCAAACATACCCTGCCTCTTCCTCTCCTTCATAACCCTCGTTGTCGCTGGGCCAAACCAAACCATATTCAACACACTACAGACGAATATCGTCGCCAGCGGAACCAACACCTTCCATTTGTTCTCCGCGGCCAACACGCCCGCAGCACCGGATTTGATCGATGTGTTGGGCACGGCTGGGTACGTGAGGGGCACGATTACGGTCAGGGCTGTCGTGATGATGAAGTAGACTGGGAAGAGCTTTTGTTGGAGCACGGAGAATTGTGGGCGGGGGAGGGCGCGGAAGGCTACGATGCCACCTACGAAGGACTGTGAGGGTAGTTAGATAGGTAGGTAGGGAGAATAAGGTGGAGAGATGTACGTACTTGGTAGAATTGAGTTCCAAGGAGTGTGCCATATCTGCGCAAGAGTTAATATAGATACCAACCCTTTTGTAGGATGAGGGGTCGTACGCAAGCACATGGTACGGAGCTAATGATGTGAAAGTTGACTGGGACATTTTGACGTATCTTGACTATTCCGGAAATCAACAGATAATTTTATTTTAGGTGAAAGAAATGAGATTGTAAAATCCTTGGAGCTTGGAGAAGTACTTATTTGACGAGTGGTTCGACCATCAGTCCATGACGTCCATATTCAGGTTAGCCGCGGCCCGCATATGGTCACATGATAGGGCGAGTGATGCCTAAAGTTCAGGGCCGTGCACCCATCAAACCGCGTCACAAACTACTCGCGAACCGCGTTCCTCCTCAACACCAACGAACTATTCAAACAATCCACCAATTCCTCCAAAATGGCCACCAAAACCGCAACAGTATTCATTGTCGATGTGGGTTCCTCAATGGGAGACTGCCATAATGGCAGGTCAACCACAGATCTCGAATACGGCCTGCAATACGTCTGGGACAAAATGGCAACGATCATGTCGAATGGTCGCAAAGGGGACAACATCGGCGTTATTGGGCTTCGCACTGATGACACGATCAATCCATTAAGTGATTCAGAGGAAGGATATGAGAATCTATCAGTCGTGATGGACCTGGGGCCAATGGAGGTTGGGAGTCTACAAAGTGTGCAGAATGTCTTGGTGCCGAGTAATACTGAGGAGGGGGATGCGCTTTCGGCCGTTGTTTTGGCGGCGCATCACATTGAAAAGTTTACGACGCTGAAGTCGGGGAAGCCAGGGAGTTTTGTGAGGACGATCATTTTACTTACCAATGGCGAGGGGTTATGAGTGACGAGGATGTGGGGGGAATCGCGGAGAAGCTGAATGAGCTTAAGATTGCTCTGACTATTGTGTGAGTTTGCATGACTGGATTTGGCTGGATTTGAAGTGGCTAATTCCGGGATAGTGGTATCGATTTTGATTCTGAAGAATCAAATTTCGTGGAGGAGGATAAATCGTCGGTGAAGAGAGGGAATGAGGCCGTCCTGAAAGAGTTGTCGGACAAGTGCGATGAGAGTATTCTCGGAACCGCCGCGGAGGTCGTTGAAAGTCTCGGTACGCCAACTGTGAAGGAAGTCAGGTCGATAAAAACATACGAAGGGTTTCTTGAACTTGGAGATCCCACAAAGTACCCAGACTCGTCAATGCGAATCAGTGTTGTACGATACCCCAAGACGAAGATCGCCAAGGCAGTTTCGGCAAGCAAGTTCGTCGACCAAGAAATCACAACCGATGATCAAGCTCCAGGTCTCTTGCCAGTCAAGAATTCAATTGCATACCAGGTTCAGGATTCTTCCAGTGGATCATTGGAGTGGATAGATGTGCAGCGTGATGAGTTGGCACGAGGTTATCTATATGGACGAACTATAGTGCCATTCAGTGAGGATGATGTCAATGTTGCTAAAATTGCATCGGAGAGGAGCTTCACCATCATGGGCTTCATTCCAAGCGACAAGGTTGGGGCACTCAGAATTCCAGCCTGAAAGTTTCGTTGCTAACTAAATTCAGTATGCAAGATATCTCACCATGGGCGAGAGCTCGATCACTCTAGCACCAACCTCAGACAATGAGGCAAGAATGGCACTTTCTTCCTTTGTGCGAGCGCTCCACGAACTGGACTCATATGCAGTTGCTAGACTCGTCCTTAAGGACGGGAAAGACCCCCAAATTGTTCTCCTGGCTCCTTTGATCGAACCCGACATGGAAGCTTTGATTGATGTACCTCTACCATTTGCAGAGGATGTCAGAGTTTACCGATTCCCGCCTCTTGATAAAATAATCACAGCAAAAGGAGAAGTCGTTACCCAACATCGAAATCTTCCTACGGACGATCTGGCCGATGCCATGAGCGATTATGTTGACAGTATGGATCTCTCGACATTCGGCGAGGATGATGAAGGGTAAGTTACGATCTTATGCTACTCGATTGTTGCCATACTGATCTTCTCCAGAAACCCAGCCGAATACATGCCTTTCGAAGATACATATTCACCCAATATCCACCGGATTAATCAAGCGATCAGACATCGTGCGATTTACCCTGGTGGCGAGCTACCTAAGGAACCTGCTCCTGTACTTACACAATGGCAAAATCCTCCTGAAAAGCTCGTGGAGCAGGCTTCAGGAGCTCTTGAGAGGCTCATTGCCACAGCAGCAGTCAAGAAAGGTAAAATTCTTACCTTTGTGGCTTACCAGCCTGCTAACATCTTGTTTTAGTCGATGAAAAGGTTAAGGGTAGGAAGGGACGCCCAATCGATAAACCAAAGTCAAACCTCAATATCGACGATCTTCTCAAAAGCGTAAAGCGCGAGCGCATCAAGATCTCAAGTGATAACGCTATTCCCGAGTTCAAGCAGATGATCCAAGCGAACGCCCAGAACGACAACCTTGCAGACGCAGTAAAACAACTAGGCGTCATCACACGCGCGCTGATCACGAAAGCCGGCGCGAGTGGAACTGGGTATGAGATGGCATATGCGAATATGAAAGTAATGAGGAAGGAGATGGTCGAAGGAGAGTATCCAGAAGCATACAACGAGTTTATTCAGGATTTAAAGAATCGTCTCGTCGAGAAAAGGTTGGTGAGAGAGGGTGATGAGCGCCTGTTCTGGTCAAAGATTAAGCCATATAATCTTGGTCTGATACGCAAGAGTGAGAGCTCCTTTTCCGACGCTTCGGAGGTCACGGCGGATGAGGTAAGTTCTTCCCTTTGCTCTGGGGGTAATTGTTTTTTTTGTCTAATGTGATTTAGTTCTTGACGATGCCGACTTCATTAACGATTCGAGGACGCTAGATGATATAGGATCTATCAGGCGTAGAGATGGGTGATAGCGAATTGTTGCATCGAATTTGATGGGCTTTAGATGGCTTGTAGCCATGTTGTACTTCTCTACTTAGAGGTTATTAGCATAATGTGTCAGGTAACCATGAATGAAATGAACTATCCAACAAGAACTGGTATCTTTCATGAAAGTAGGAGTCCTCTCTTCTCCCAATATGGAAGTTCAGGTTTGTTTTCTTCCAACGCGGAAAAACAAGCGAGGAGGGAGGCCTGGCTCGCTTCAAACCACGCTAGGCTCCACTGCCGGTGTACCTGCAGATTTGTCGTCTCACAGTTCAACTCTCCCTCAACTCACCATCTCCCCAAATTTCCTTCGCCAAATTTGTTTCTTTTTGCGTCGAAACGTGCGTTTCTCTACCTGAACCACCTGAGTGCGGCCTCTGAGTTTGAGTGAGTCAAATCGATCTCCCGTGTTCACCGTCACAGTCCATGCCCCAAGTTCCGAAGGCTTCAACTAAAAGCTTGGCTAGCGCTTTCCTCCAGAAATCATAATCAATTCTTGGGCAATCGCATTGTTTGAGAGATTCATGACATCCCCTCGTTTTCGAGAATCAATCGAGAAGTAAAACCAATGTCTCTGGGTCGATCCAGGGCAATAACACGTCTTTTTCCACGATTCATCAATCTCCATTCAATCGCCAGATCGATCACTGCTGGTATCAACGTTAACCTGTCGAGCGAACCCCTCGCTCTGCAGAGCTCTGTTTACGGAGTTTTGTTTCTATTATGATTGTATTTGAGATTTTGGTCTGATACGCGCTCATTTAATCTTCAGCAAACACAACTTCTCTCGTCCTGTTCAACTTTCAAACATCACCAACCACAAACAAGATGGACAAACTAGGTAAACTGCAAGCCCTGACGGGTGACCAGGATATCGTCAGTCAAATCATGAATGGAGATGACGGATGGGGAGAACCAAAATGGGAGCATTCTGTCAAGCCTTTGCATCTCTACGAGGGAACCGATTCGGACGATGACGAGCTCATCACTTCGGAGGGTCGTAGCAAGACGCGAGGTCAACCAAAGACGATGTCCCAACCTCTCGTTCAAGAATCTGGTCGTTTCAAGGAAGGATTTGCAGGTGTAGCAGGTACGATTGATGTTCTTCCCAATTGTATGTAAAGAAAGCTGACTTGATGTAGATTTTGCCGATCCTGCTGAGAAGTTCAATGACTTCAAGCTGGGACAGCTGGCTTGGGAACATGAAAGCTTTTGTGCTTTAGGTGCAATCAAGAAATATCCATACACATTCATCGGATCGGCAAACCAGCAGAAGGTTAGTTTCTCCTCGTTGTAATGCCACTTCCTGCACATGCTAACCATAATCAGGTTGCGGAACAGTTCTTCGACAAGAACCAGCTTCTGGATAAGAACACTTGGGACTTGTAAGTAAACTCAGTCTCCTTTCCGCACTTCACTTTGTACAACGCTGAGCCTTGCGTTTCTCTCTTGCAGCTTCTACATCCATAAAAACAGGACCGGCTTCAGCGAGGTCGTGATCCTGATCCCTACCTGTCAGTTCAAGAAATTCCTCGACAACATCAACAAGAAGCTAGGTATCAGCCTGGTCATTCCATCTGGATCCAGTAATCCCTTCGAAGTTGCATTTGGAATCGAAAGCATGCCTCATCCTCGGTATCTCGGCCGCTCAACTAGCAAAGACAAGTCGGACCGACTACAATTGAACGTCCCTCCCAATACATACAAAGTCGCAGGAGAGCCAAAAGATGGAAAGCCCACTGATAGGTCTCTTGAAGCTTTCAGAAGAAAGGTGAGATATTTTCTGCAGAGGGCAGCAATCCAAGAAGCGGCTATTTACAAGAAACTGCATATGATAAAGGCTAACACTCGTAGATTGAAATTCTCCAACTCTCCCAAAAGGCAAAGAATAAAGCAAAAGGCGAGAGAAAGAAGGCCGAACGCATTGTCGAACGAAGACAATGGAGCCAATCCATCAAGCGAGTACAACGCTACCTTGGACTTCGGGAGACAAGCGACAAAACTAAGTCTGCTCCAGAGGACCCTATGGCTAGATATGACTGGGGATATGTTGCACCAGAGCTTCCTCCAATCATCTTTAATGCTGATCAGGTTGCCCCGTGCCCATTTGATGACGAGCCAGTTTTCATTTGTGTGGATGTTGAAGCTTATGAGCGTGATAACAACAAAATCACTGAAATTGGCATTTGCACTCTTGATGTCAGAGACCTTGCTCAGAAAGCTCCAGGCGAAGGTGGAATGAACTGGATGGAAATGATTCGGTGTCGACATTTTCGCATTCGAGATTACAGCCACCTCAACAACACGGAGTTTGTCGTTGGTTGTGCGGATCGATTCGAGTTTGGGTATGTGAGTTGTCAGAAGATGATTTTTAAGCTAATAATATGTAGTGAAAGTGAATGGATCTCACTGAAAGATGCGCCAAGCGTTGTCGCCAGTTGCTTCAAGTACCCATTCTCCAAGCCAGGCAAAGTAAACCCAATCGACGACAGCACTCCAAAGCGCAACATTGTTCTAGTCGGCCATGATATCGGGCAAGATATCAACTACCTCCGCAAGATTGGGTATGATGTCTACAATCTTTCCAATATGAAGGAACATGTTGATACAGCATCGATGTGGAGATATCTTACCCGCGATCCCAATCCTAGAAACCTCGCCACCATTCTATCAGAGTTAGGAATTGTGGGATGGAATTTGCACAACGCAGGCAATGACGCTTCGTACACACTTCGTGCTATGATTGGAATTGCCATCAAGGCGATTGTCGACAAAGGAAAGGATAAGGAAACTTTCGATGCAGAGAAGCAAAAGAGAGGATCTCAGTATGTCCTCCATTCCTTTTGGGGGCATGGCTGATTTGCTAAATCTATCTATAGTGCTGTATCAGACGCGAAAGCAACTACACTGGAGAAGCAGGAAGAATGGCATTCCAATGCTGAAAGTGACGGCGGAGTGCCAATCAAGCCTCAAGCTAAAGCTCAAGGTTCAACTCCAATCGAATCCATCTCAGCCAAGCCAGCAAGTAAACCAGCAGATTATTCTTCCCAATTCAGCAAAGGTCCTTGGAAATATGAGCAGGTACAACCTGGAGAAGATTACTGGGCTCAGAACGACAATGATGAGACAGCTTGGGAAAACCCGAACCTGTCCCTAACACTTCTGCAGAAGCATGGGGTACTGATGGTTGGGGAATTTCCCTGGCACCTTCAAAGTATGTTGATTCGACTGAACAGAGAAAGGATATTCAACCAGAAAATGAAAGTCAGAAGGCAGAGCCTTCTGGAATACTTCCGTCAACTGACAAGAAGAACAAGCACACTCCAGGTCGCAGGAGATGGGGTAAAGGTCCTTGGGTCCATGGTGACGAGGAAGATCTAGGCCGCAAGAAGATTGTTAAAAGTCCTTGGATGTATGACGATGATGAAGATGCTCCAGCCTGGGAAAAATCAGGCGAAGATGAAGTTATTGATACTACACCCCCAATCGCTTCTGAAGGAGATTTGGGCACAGGAGTAGCAGCTCGTTTCACACTCGAGGGTGGTCACCAAGTCAAACAAGAAGTTACATACGACGGCTGGGGCATGCCTGAACCTCAGCAAGAAAACTCGAATTTTCATCAAGTTCAGCAAGAAGTAGAACTTGATGGCTGGGGAATGCCTATACACAATCAACAATCCTTCGCCACTCATCAAATCAAACAAGAAGAAGTAGCACTTGATGGCTGGGGAATGCCTCTACAAAATCAACAACACCCCCACGAACAAGACATCCCATCACACACCTCTACCCCTCCACCAGAAGAATACCTATGCGATAATACTGGTAACAACACTTTCAATGATGAAGACATCCCAGCTGGCTACTCCCCCGGCCGCCGAAATAATCCCATTGCTGAAGCAATCGCCGAGTCTGCTGCTCGAAGCAGGCAACGAAGTGCAAGTACTTCTCAATCTGGCCCTCCACCTCCTCTTCCTTCATCGACTCGACAAAACTCCAAGCAAGGAAATACTAGTGACCATGAAGATAGTACCGGTGGTGGATATCGAGCTGCGGCTAATAATCCTGTTCATCAGTTGAATAAGGATGGCCATATGTATAAATGGGTAAGTTGGATCAGTATTTTGTTTCGGGTGGGCTTAATGGGAAGGAGAATGAAGGTAATCAGAGTGTTGGTGTTGTTGGTGTTGTTGGTGTTGAGGAGAGGATGGGGGAGTTGAAGGTTGGGATGGATGAGGAGAGGAAGGGAAAGGGGAAGGGGAAGGCGAGGGCGGTTGATGATGCTTGGTGAATGATGGGTTTTTGATCGTTTGTCTTTGCTAGCTCATTTTTTGACTAGTTTGTGTGTGAGAGACAGGGAGAGAGATACAGATGCGCAGAAGGGTTCTCTACTTTGAACGACTTCGTCCTTGCACTATTAGCGTGGCTTTATTTGCATGGCTTTCTTGCTTCTGTATTACGTTCCGGCCTGTTGGCGTTTTCCCTTTGCTTCTTGTTCCTTTAAAGGAAATGGATAGATAATAAGTAGATGGATTCTCCTGCTTAGACGGACTCAAGATGCTCACGTTGCACTACTTTCCTTGCTCATTTCGAGCAAGAAGAAAGTAAAGAATATTTTAAACATGAAAATGTTCTCTTCAGTCTCGTGGAATAGAACTGGGTTTCTGAACCCCTTCATAAGAAGCAAGCTCAAATAAAAGCGGAAATTGAAAAACACAACAAGCATCATAACTTTAACCTGCTCTCCCTCACCCACACAAAAATACTGCACAGCCTGACGTGAAAAGTATGTTTAATTCATAGAGAAGAGATCTTCATATCTTACTCGGCCCCCTTCTTCCTCCGTCTTCCCTCCCACCAAAGAGCCATGTTCCTTTTCGAAGTTGTAAAGTAACCAACCCAGAAACGCCATCGCTGATGCATGCAAGCCGCAAAACCGGCCAATAAATCTCCTCGAGACCGTACAGTACTATCACATAATATACACCCTGCCCTTCATATCACCATCTTACATTGATCCATCCATCCATCGTTTCTTCCTCCCATCTCCCTCTCCTCATAGCAGCAGAACACGCTTAATCTTGCAACCGGAGTCCGAAACAGAAGGACCATGCGGTCGTGTCATTTTTGGGATGAAAAAGGCGATTTAACCATTCTTTTCCAAAAACTCCTTGGCCTCGTTGACTTTTGTGGCTAGGTAGGGACTTCCTCCTCGATCTGGATGGTTCAACATCATCAACGTGCGGTGGTTCTTGCGGATTCGTTCTTTGGTGAGTTGTCTCTCGCTGTTTTGATGGGTATGTTATCAGCTTCTCTTCACTTCAAATTCAGAAATCCCACTTCTCCCATCCATCTCATCATCATGTTGCCCCTGCCACTGCAATCGCTCTCCGTTGTCTGAATATCGTCGAATGTGCATATAGAATGGACGTAATGGGATAGTCTGGGTATTGAAAGATCGTGGTTACGTACCTAAGTTGTAGAATCAAACTCGCCTCTCGTTTGTTCATCTTCGGCTCGAATCCACCTTTGTAGTATGCCTTTCCCAATGCGCCTACTGCTTCGCCTCTGGAGCGGCGTAATGCGACAAGTCCTGCTCTTCCCTGGATAGTTCATTGCAATGTTAGCTGCTGTTTCCATGCTGTTTCAAAGGGGGACAAAGTGGCAGTGTGTGGATTGGGATAAACGGGTGGTGATGTGATGATTCCGAATTGTACGTACCAAGAAAGCAGCAGCAGCGACACCGACGCCTACTGCAAGGACTGTAGCCATTGTGGAGATATAGAAGAAGAGATGTGCGTAATTGCGATTAGACCTTTGTATATGATGGATGCGACACAAAAGTTGTTTGTGAGACGTTTATGTTGGTGATTCTGTGATTCCGACGGGAGTGATCGGCATCCAAATATTTCAAAAGCTCGGACCAGGAACTGTCCGGAAGCGGTTTAGCGCCTCCACCAAAATCTCTATCGATGGATCTCAAAAAAAAAGATATCGCGATTGAGCTTCAACCCACCAGACAGAACGAACAGAACCGAACGACTTATACAACGTCAAGATGAGGTTTGTTAGCCCCAGCCTTGTGGTGTTTATGATTCATTCAAACGGACATGTGCTAATTGTATTTTTGGTGTTAAAGAATCGAGACGTGTTACTTCTGCTCGCAGCCATGCTATCCCAGCAAAGGCATAACCTTCATCCGCAACGATGCGAGATCATTCCGCTTTTGCAGGAGTAAATGCCACAAGAATGTTTGTCTCCCTTCTTATGCTCTTATTCCTTTTTATCTTCTTCAACAAATAACCACCCATCCTCCACTTCCTCCCTCATTCCCTCTTCCTCCTCCACTTCACATTCAATCCAAAGAAAGAAACCCTAAAAGCTCACACACAAAACCCCAGTTCAAAATGAAGCGTAACCCCCGCAAACTCGCCTGGACCAAAGCCTTCCGCAAATCGGCCGGCAAAGAAATGCTCGTCGACAGCACCCTCACCTTCGCCGCCCGCCGCAACGTCCCCGTCCGCTACAACCGCGACCTCGTTGCCAAAACGCTCAAGGCCATGGAACGTGTCGGCGAGATCCGCAACAAGCGCGAGAGGGTCTTCTACAAGAATCGCATGCGTGGTAATAAGGAGAGGCAGAGAGAGTTGGATCGTAAATTGGTGGCGGAGAATTCGCATCTGTTGCCGAGAATGAGGGGTAGTGAGAGGAAGAGGTTGGAGGAGGCTGGAGAGGAGGTGTTGGAGGATGGTGTGCTCATGGAGAGGGAGAAGTCGAAGGTGTTTGGAAAGCAGAAGGTGCCGAAGAGTATGTTGTTGGTTGATGATGGTGGGGAGGACGATGGTATGGATATGGATTGAAGATGAGGATGAGGTGGTGGTGGTCCGTCGATCTGTCTGTCTGTAACGAAAGGAAGAACCAGTGGCAAGCAAGCATGCATATGCATATGATGCGATTATTGGGTGGATTCGACCTGGCGTTATTGGGATTCACGTAAAAAGGAGTTCTGGCTGGTTTCTGCTTTTGACTATGGGGTATCTTCATTGACTAGATAATGGGACCCTCAAGTTATGATTTGTGGGTTGAGGACTGGCTTATGAGAACGTCAATCTATCTTCTTCACCATCAATCCAATAATCTGAATTCTTATCAAATTGTGCTCAGTTTGCTGAAAGATCTTCTGGCAAGATATCTTCGTCCCGCTAATATTCGTCAAGCGACACTAGAACTGCTGTTGTTTAAAACACACGTCGACATAAAAGGCGAGTTGGAGCGTGGTTTCAAAATGTATATAAGGTACTTAAGGTAGGTATATTTCAGGATATGTAATCTTAGGAGTGACGCTCCGCTGGCTTTCCGAGGGCCACTGCCGTGGAGGCAGTGTATTTGCAAGCAAGGCGGTCTTCTCTTCTTATATATCTTTCCGTCCCATTTTTTGGGGGGAGATAGTGATATAAGCAAGAAATGCAAGAGCAAGAACCAAAAAAAATACATAGGGCTCACCGTAATAAGCGCATGCGTAACTCCATCGATACTTACGTACATTAGTTTCTGCCAATAGCCCTCCCTCCCTTTGTATTAAATCTCACTTATTAGCAATTGCACCTCTATCTTTCAAGCCTTGGTCATAGTATCGTAGAATAGTGGTTAGTCCAAAGTCTAGCTACGTGACCAACCATCTAAATCTCAAAAAGCGATTTCTCAAGATTAAGTTTAATCTAATGATGTTTACTCTTCATGAGAAAACATTTAAGGGATAATAATTTGGTCTTGAGTAAGCACACCTTCTTTTGATACGTACTGAGAGTCTGAATATAATCAGTTTATTAAGTCAAGGAATGGAATTGACTTGTTTAAATTATTTTATTTCCTAGGATTAGGTAGTGAGCATTTAACAACAAGAAAGTAAAAGATTTACCTACCTGTTGATATTAGGATATCGTTGTATTGCGCATCATGTCTTGATGATAAAGAAAAAGATAGGTAGGGTGTTTTTATAATTCCCTGATCTTACCATCGTCATTTCTACAAATTCTCCCCACCATCACCAACACCACTCCCAAAAATCCTATCCACCTTTTCCTTCCTATCCCACATAATCACATCCTCGACCCCCTTCCCACCACCCCACCCCTCCGTCGTTTAAAGTACCAAATCCTCCCCTCCGGAATAAACTCTTCATGGGTAGTATCCCTCTTCCAACTCGCAGCCGCAACCTCCATAATGGCATTCTCAAAGCGATCTTCGTATCCGATGACGTATTCATCGATATTGTAGTTTTGAGTGTCGTGGTGCAGGCGTGAGAGGATGTCGGAGGCGGGGCGGAGTTTGGGTGTTGGTTTTTGGGTGAGGGGTAGGGTTTGGGATTGTTTGGTGCGAGTTGTGGTGGTTGTATTTGTGGTTTTGGGTGAATCAAAAGAATCAGAAGAAGTAGGAGGGAGATCATCAAGAGGATCACTTGGTGGAATGAAAGCCCGCGAAAGAGAGCGCGGGCAATTCTTAAACCCACTTTTGTTAGTAGTACTGCTTTCCCAGATTTTGAACTCGGCGCTGGTCTTGATGGCGAATGAGATGAAACAGTTGTTTGGAAGTGTTACTTCGTGGCGAGTTATGGTTGATTGCCATTTTTCGGTTGAGGAAATGAGGGAGGGTAGGATGGATGATGGATTGGCGGGGAGGGAGAGGGAGATGATGTAGAGACCTTCGTAGGTTTGGGCGAGGGGTCGGAGTCTGTGGTTGGTGGGGTTGTTTGTTAGTTTTTGGAACTGAGGTGTAAGTAAAGAGGGGGAGGGGAAATATAATAAGAGAGAGAGAGATTGACCATACCTCTAGCAACAAGCCTCAAAGGCCACTGACGAACATGAGATCCCTCAAGCAAATACCCATCCTCATGTGGACACCCAATAATATCTTCACGCTTTCCATCTTCTGAACTCTCGGACGAGGAGTCTTCTCCATCATCAAGCTCAAGCTGTTCTGTTTCGTATCTCGCGAGATATTCAATCCCTCGCTTGCGATCTGCCTCCCATTCCTTCGCACC
Organism: Tetracladium setigerum; assembly: GCA_031472005.1. NCBI lineage: Eukaryota > Fungi > Ascomycota > Leotiomycetes > Helotiales > Tetracladium > Tetracladium setigerum. The sequence continues at coordinate 255,030 of PZJY01000012.1, forward strand.
CGTCTCGAAATTAAAGGAATCCCAAGTTGATGGATCTAGGAATGGGTGCAATTCAACTGTAGACTTCTCATCGTGACTTGGTAGTGATTTGGCTGGTTTGTTGACAATGGGAGTATCACGGAGAGCTGAGGCGAGAGTCTCTCTCAGTTTTGGCAGACGGCTTTCGATATGTCGGAGCCATTTTGACCCGTGTGATTCAGGACAGCCGGAGTGCATCCTAATGATAATACAAATTAGTTTCTTGAGTCGAAAGTACTTTCGTTCTGCCAGAAAAAGAAAGGAAAGGAGATCACTTACACCTCAATAACCAAGTAATGCGTAGCCCCTTCATCTTCTCACTCATAGCCTTCTCACCATACCCCTTCAAAGCATCCCTCCAAACATCATCCCCAATCAAATCCACCCTCCCTCCAGCCCACTCATACAAATTCCACAAAACCGCATTCTCAGGCTCCCTCTCCGGATTCACAAGAAGCTGGATAATCTCGGCATCTACGGCATCATCTAACTCACCATGCAGACTTGCCCATGCTCGACAAAGGTAATACGCCGATTTGAGATTTTCTTGAGATTGAAAGACTTTCCAGTAGAGAGATGAGGTCTGAATTTCCAAGAGAGAGTCTTTGACTTGTTTGGTGCAGTGTTGGGCGAGGAACCATTTGGGTGTGTTGAGGATTGCTGTGGTTGATGTTTCGGAGTAGCTGGGGGTTTGTGTTAGAGGGGATGGTACTTGGATGGTGACTATGGCGAGGTGAGGTGACTTACTATTTTCTGATCAACGGAACGGATTCTGTTTTTGAAGTTAGCTATTATATCTCCAATTGTGAAAATCGAGGCATAGTTCGTTCTTCGACCCCGCCAATGCCCCTCAGGCATACCAACAGATACTATTCATTCATCCAATTCACCTTTGTTCATCCAAAACAACATCCAAAAAAAAACAGAAAAAAAAATACTCACGATGATAAAACAAATCAAACTCCACGCCCTCAAAAGCAATTAAAAACCTCAACGCCGGTAACCTCTGCACCTCCAAAACCCCACAAGCCAACTGCTTCCACTCCGGCGCCCTCTGCACCGCCTCCCAGACAAGATCATGATAGATCTCCGCTGAGATACTCCCAAACGCCACGATTCTATTAGGGATGCCGTGACAAGGGAGACCGAGGGCGAAATTGCCGGTTGGGAAGAGACATACGCGGGGAGGATGGTGGGGTCCGTTGCGTGGAGGGAGTGTAGGCGGGAGTGGAGGTGGTGGTGGAGTTTTTGGAAGGCGAATGAGATTGCTGCGAGGTTCGGAGGGGGGAGGAGGTTTGTGAGGTGGGCGGACATGGTGGGTGATGTGATGTGACGGTGTTGATTTTGGGGTTTTGATATATATACAGTATGGAAGGCGGCGTTAAGAGGCCTTTGGGAGTTTGTTCTGATTCTGGCCTTGGCTCTGAAGAACACAAAACGCTTGACACAAGAGAAATAATAAAGAATCGTAATAAGGTATCTCTGAATTGCGAGAAAAGTCGTAGGTAGTTATATTGAAGAATAATTTTAAAAGAGAATAGTTTTACTCAAAGCGTAAAGCGCAAAGCGCAAAGATGGAGATACCTTGAGTCATCGCCGAAGGAACTTCGTAAGGCTTTCCTTTTCAGAAAGTTGCAAATGAGCTGAGTGCTCATTCAACTACTCAGCCGAAATCGTGAGTCAGGCTGTCTCGTGTATGACACAAAATCAGCATGGAAAGGAAATGATAAAGAAACAGAGGAAATCAATCGCGTTGTTAATTTCAATTGAATACGAATATCAATTGCCCCAAAGGGATGAAAGAGAGTTGATGGCGAGGGTTGCTTTGGCGGAAGGGAACTTGAATCCTAAGTGATTGTTGAACAACGGCAGGAACAGAAAGATTATGATGGCCAGCTCGGAAATTGAAAGCAATTTGATTGATTCCAGCGACTTTGCGATGAGGCCTTGATAGTCGTGTGAAGCTACTCTGTGTCTTTGTAGTTGTGATAGGTCGCAATTGAGTTGAAGGAGGAATGAATGGACGAGACCTAAAATGTCAAATCTCAGGGTGTTCTGTCCGTATTCGAAAGGGCTCGTAGGTACTCAACCACATCGAGCAGCACGTGATCCACCTCATATTGCCTTGGTCTAAATCTTTATGAAATGAAGAGAATTCCTTCCTTAATCGATGGGGTCAAAGTTTTAAGTATCTTCAGCTATCTAATGAGGCTATTTACACGGTTTTTGATTCATGCCAATGACTTGATACTTTACCTGGTTTCTTGCAGTACTAAGCCTGCTATTTATGTTGAATCCGTCTCTATCTAACAAAACTCTGAGTGAGTTTGCAACTCTCCGTTCACTCCTTATCCCTAGTAATTGGAAGATTAAACTGTAACCCCGAAGCAATGATATAAACTGAGAAGTAAACCTCCTCGGGTCTCGAGGTACCTAGACAGGAAGATCTCGGTGTGAGAATTCATACCAAGCCATTCCTTCCCAACACAACTCACTCTCTGGAATGAAAACTTCATTTGATTATTATCTGAAAGTATCGAAGAAAGAATGCGGTTCAAGTCGACCAAAATGAACACTGTTCGGCCGAACAGACTGCCCGCAGAGTTTTACTCAACATCTTGAAAAAACAAGCTAATGGTTCTCCAGCAAATATGTACTGTACTTGTCTTGTCGTTCACAGCGATACTGCATTAAGCCTGAGCCAGTTATTGAATGTTTGTAGTCAGCGAGTACAGCAGTACCAGAACAAACAAGTCAAGAACGTAATGAACGCATCATAGTTGCATGACACAACTAAATATTTGGCATGATTGAGCGACAGGAAGTGCGAGAAAACAAAAACACGGGGTTCTTTTCATGATCGAATATGGATTTGTAAATCTTGAATGTCCCAAAGATGCGGACTTCACGACCAGCTGAGCGTGACGAAAGGAGCGGGAGAAGGCGGTTGAAACGAGGGATGCTCAGAAAACAGGTAATGGAAATCCAGAAAAATCAGACGATAAATGGTAAGATTACAATAAAAAGGAAGAAAAACTTGTTTGAGAGATGGAACAGGTCTGGCAGTCTGGCAGTCTTACCCTCACATACTGCCATTTTTCCGCTCGCTCGATCCCACCCACCTTTCGACCCAAATTTGTAGCTTGGCTAAATCTGGGTGAATGCATATGTAGATGTAGAGTAAAAACCCCACCAGCAAAAGGGGGGCTTGAAGCGTGGAGATGTGGAGTTTGGGTTTCTAACGACCGGCGGGTGGGTGGTGTTGTCGTCCAAAATCCTGCGATGTGCCAGTAGTTGGTTTTTGGTTTGCCTTCATCAAACAACACCCCCTCACAATCTTTCAACTTATCGTCATCATCAGACCATCATCTTCCTCTCCGTCCTCGAAGTGCCAATCTGCCAATCTGCCAATCTGCCAATCTGCCAAACCTGCCAATATGTCCTCTCCTCTCCCCACCACCGTGGTGTCCAAGACTGTGCTTCCAAGATTATCGGGAGGAAAACCTTGGGACTTGGGCAAAGGGTGAAGGCGAATGGATAGGGAAGTCATGGCAGCGAGTGGAATGTCTTGGACGGATAGAGCGGAAGACGTGGCACCAAGAGACCAAGAAAGCGCCTGCGTTTGCTGGGCTGACGATGCCAATGATGGGGAGTTTCAATCACAAGATGTATGTCTGGCGAGTTTTGGCTAAGAGGAAATAATGTGTTTGGAAGTCGAGCGCGCGCGCGCTTTGGGGAGGATGGAGAGTGAAGAGAGGAGGAGGAGGAAGGAGGGAAGTAGTCGCAGCTGAAGGTAAACGAACGGTGCAGGATAAATAAAAGAAGGAATAATGCGCACTTCTTCCGTTCCGAGGAAGCCTCGCTCTCTGTCGCTCCCCCTTCCCCCTTTTTTTTCTTCCATTCGCAGTAGTCAGTCATATTAATTGATGGGGACCTAATTATTATTGATGGAGAAAAGAGGGAGGGCGGCTGGCACAGGAGTGGTGGTGTATTTTCGGAATGTCGTGTGGTGTTGATTGAAGTTTCGCGGTCAAACTCCGTCTTCTCGTCTTGTTATTTCCCCTTCCCTCCGTATGGCATCCTCATCCTCGCTCTCATCATCCATCATTTCTATTGTTGGACCATCCATGGGAGTCGTCGTAGTGTGTCGCAAGAAAAGCAAGTCCAGTTGTGATGAACTCAATCGAGGTTTGGAGATAGAGTTCCCTCGCCATCATCTCGCCATGCCATGCCATGCCATGCGATACTGCCTTGGCCTGCCTCCTACATTCTTCCTCACCTCACAGGCTCATACACACTCTCGCTCTGCTGCTGCTTTGCCTCTCTCTGACACACAGCAGCCCAGCGACAGACCACGGGGGTTGGAGGCATTTGCAAGTTGCGACTCGAGATGCAGCACCACCAGGCTTGGAAGTGCCATCCGCCCTTGGCCGCCATGTCCGAGCTGGGCTTGTGCTGGGCTTGAGCTGGGCAATTTCTTGTCCTTCCCTTGATTCCCTTGACTGTCTTGAGTCTCTTGACTTTTGCTTGGTCGTGGTGTGCCGAGACGACGTAATAGCCAATCATGAACCCCCGCTACAGCCCAATGTGGTAAGGGCGCGAGGGCTGTGTTTTCGTCCAAGACATTCTCATTTCATCGCGGCACACCGCCAAGAGGATAAAGTGAGTAAATCGCTCGTCCCGCTGGAGGTGTCTTGAGGTGACTCCTTGGCCGTGATTGGATACCACTCACTTTGCCCACCCCCCTCCGTTGATGATCCTCGCTCCTTCACTTGGTCCCCCAGTTCAGACCCCCGAATCCGTCGAATCGACAGCCAACTGCCAAGCCGCTAAATTAGTTTTGCTTAGCGCCAAGGTTTTTCCGCTCTTCCCCAAAATACAAGTACAACGTCTATCGCCCACATCCCTCGAGTCGCCATCTTGACCGTCTTTGAAATTTCCCACTCTTTCGCCCTCCCCATTCTTCCATCTTTGTGACCTCGAGTCTCAAACATCTACAACTCACGATTGTCGCGTCGCCTTCCATTCTCTAGAACGCGACCGATTCTGCTCAACTTGGTCGCTTCTTCATTTCCAAGACCAGCCAAGAGATATTCTTGAGCACGCCTTGATTGGCCCTCCCCCTTCATACCCAAAACCCATCAATCAAACCTCCCAAGATGTCTGCACCAGAACAGACTCAGCAGCCTCAACAGCAGCAACCTGCACCTGTCGCCAGTGTTGCTCCAGTCGCACCAGTCGCTGCAGTGGCACCAGCAGCTCCTCCAGCCCTCGATGACAACTTGGCTTGTCAATGGGAGAAGTGCTCGGAGCGATGCACCTCTGCCGAGGCTCTCTTTGTAAGTCCATCTGTACCTGCCCTCAACCCCATTATTCTCCATCCTTGGCCGCCATCCAACACCAAGCCTAAATACCACGACGACCCTGTGCTCGTTCAATCATGCCACCGGATCTCCTCACCTTGTGATGAGTTTCATGGAATTGCGATCCAGAAGGCGAAATCTGAACTAGTGTTCGATTGAAGAGTGAACAAGCAGCTGTTATGCTCGAAATCTCAGCTCTGTTTACAATCTGCCAAGTCGCTTCGACCACTCTGCCAAGTCCGAGAACTAACATGCCCTCTCTCTAGGAACACATTTGCGAGAAGCATGTCGGTCGCAAAAGCACCAACAACCTGAACTTGACCTGTGGATGGAACCAATGCCGAACCACCACTGTCAAGCGTGACCATATCACCTCCCACATCCGAGTTCACGTCCCCTTGAAGCCACACAAGTGTGACTTCTGCGGCAAGGCCTTCAAGCGTCCTCAGGATTTGAAGAAGCACGTCAAGACCCATGCCGATGACTCTGTCCTGCTTCGCTCCCCAGATCAACACCAAGGCCAGAACTCAGGCTACAGACAAGCTCCTGGTGGAAAAGGTACGTAAAGAAACCTTGGTTGTGATCCCCACATACCAACCTCTGTGAATTAGGGAATTAGCCCATGCTGACTGGCAGCAACTCGCAGCTCCTGATGCCGGTTACTACAACCAGCATGCCGCTCCCATGCACGCAGGTCCTGCTCCTGGAGCTCCTTACGGTCACCCTCACCCTGGCCACCCAGCTCACCACGCCGGCTACTACCAACAAGCTCCTCCATATGGCGGCCCAGTTTACTATCCAAACCACGGTGGAGATGTGACCGGTCAACACTCTGCTGCTTTCGACTATCGTCGTCGTTATGATGCCTTGAATGACTTCTTCGGTGATGCCAAACGCCGCCAAATTGATCCTACTTCCTATGCCCAGGTCGGTCAACGTCTGATTGCTCTCCAAGGCATTCCAATCCACGGTGGTGGCATTGCGGACTACATGCCAGCTGGTCCTCAAATGGTTGCTGTTGATGGTTCCCACGGAGGCCATGGTCCTATTCCCCAACACCAATATGCTCTTCCCCCAATGCCCAACCTCCGCACCAAGAACGATCTGATGAACATCGATCAATTCTTGGAGCAGATGCAATCAACCGTTTATGAGAGCTCCAACGCAGCCGCGGCCGCTGGTCTTCAACAGCCAGGTGCTCACTATACCCACCAAGCTCTCAACTTCCGTCAATCCCACTCTCCCCCTCAAACCTCATTGAACAACCTTGGTCCATTGAGCGCCCAAGCTGCATCTGCCCACGCAAATGCCATGGCTTCTTCCCACTCATCTGCCGGAACTCCAGCCTTGACTCCACCATCCAGCTCGGTCTCCTACACCTCTGGTCAATCTCCAACCTCCTCCCACGGGATGTCCCCAACCTCCCGACACAGCACTGCGGCCTACCCAAGCCTTCCTGCCGTGACCGTTGGATACTCGCCTCACTCTACCACTGCCCCAGCCTCAACCCTAGGAACCAACTTCGACAGCGATCCTCGTCGTCGTTACTCCGGTGGAATGCTCCAGCGAAGCGCCAGTGCCCGTACCGGTGATGCCATGGAGATGTCCGATGACTCCGCTACCCCATCCCCCAAGATGGCTGCCCCAACAATAATCAAGACTCGTCACGGCTCCTCTGCCAACATTGATCCTGCTCTCTCGGGTGTTTCTTCCCCAGGTGAACGCTCTGAGAGCGGTGATAGCGCCCGTGACCGTGCCGAGGAAGCCTGGATTGAAAACATTCGCGTCATTGAAGCTCTTCGCATGATGGTCCAGGAACGCCTCAAGAATGGAAAATATGAGCCCGATGCTGACACTCCAATGTCCAACGCAGGATCTGACGATACTGTGGTTCCCAAGGAAGAAGAGAAGAGCTTGTACCCAACCCTCCGCACCGAGGAGGATTAGATGCATCTCATCTCATCATGGTTGACTTGAATCTTTTCGTTGCTCTTTGCGGTTACTCTGGGTGGCATGGCGTTTATAGTCTTTTGACGGGACGGCGTTTGATATTATGATTTGATGAATGGATGGTCTTCGCTGGTACTCTTGGTATCGAATTCCAGGTCTGCTGATGGTGTATATTTGTTTGCTTGCATTCCGCTTGCAAGGATTTATTCATCGTTCATCGTGGCTTGGGCCTAGCACATGTTAGCGGTGGCGCTGATATTGTGGATGTGTCGTCTTTCCTCTCCCTGTTTTTCGACACCAAAAAATTATGTTGCTTTTCTCTTCTATTAATGCGTCGTTCGCTCTTCTCGTCTATGATGTCGTGGACTTTTCAGGACGGACATATTTGGGTGGTGTGGAAGAGTCGACATTCTTGCTATTGGCTGCGATGCGATCAGCTGGTGTGAATGCTCTGGTGGGAAATGTATTAGTGCTTCGTTCATAGAATACATATAAAGTCATGAATCAAAAAAAGAATGAATTCAAAAATCCTCGGATTGGGTTTGCGCGCCCATCTTCCATTCTGCTTGCTTGTGTGATGTGCTGTGCTGTGTTGTGTTGTGATGTGTTTGATCGTTTGATTCTTGGATTACTTCTTGATGCATTCGTTTTGTGGAGTTTTTCATGCTGTTTCTAACCCCCCAGGTGGTGGTTGCGATGCAATGCGAGGAGAGAGCGAGCCATGCTCAAGTCATGCCCAAGCCAGGTCAAGCACTTTCTTTAAACCCTCAAAAAAAGACTCGCAGAGTCAGAGGATCGAAGTGACATGGGTAAAGGCTACTGATGGGTGTCTATCCTCAATATCAGCCATGTCTTTTCTTGTCAAAGAAAGGAGAGACTTTTTTATACTGTACTCCTTCCTTCATAGTTGAGTTGAGGAGAATTGTGAGTGAGTGATGGATTGATGGATGAGTAGGTAGATGGGTTGATAGATGGAGAGGTGGGTAGGTGGGTAGAGGTAGGTTGAAAGAAGGTGGGTTGTTGCGGTGGTGTATGTGTGTGGTAGTGTGTGCTGCTTCCTTGTCTGTATAAAATTGGGAAATGAGAGATGAGATTAATGGTGCGAGGTGGCTGTAGGATGAGTTGGCCCCGTTGAGTAATACTGTACCCATAATGGTCTTGTGTGTGGTCTTATGTGGAGAGGAATGGAGAGGAGTAGATGAATAGTCACAGACAGGGTCTGAGATTTGATGTCGTTCTAGCTTTCGAGGTTAGCTGTGTGCATGTAAATTGGATGTGGCTGAGAATCCTACGTGTTTGTTTCCATTTAAATTCCTTGGGAAGGAATATAGTATTTTGTGTTGTTAGATGTGTATCTTGACCTAAGAAGATTGGTGGATGAATGTGTGGTGTCTTTTCTAGATTCAGTGTTAGTGATTTGCTTTATTGGGTGGGTGGGGAGGGGGTTACCAAAGGAAAGGGTATTTGATGCCATTATGTGCACTACCTGAGTTTTGGTGCAGAGAACCCTCAAAAGAATCTTGTGTCGTTGATCAGTTCGTGGTGTTGATCAATTCGTGTTGTTGTCGTCTGGGGGAGGGGACTCGCGTCCACCTTCACCCAAGATTGAACCTGAGCGATCATTGCAAAAGAGTCGCAGATCCAATCTTGACATCTCAAAGCACTGATCTGTTCATGCAGTGTTGTTATTAACCTCTGCCAATCGTCTATCGCTTGAGTGTAGGCGCTTGGTCATTTTTGTCGTGATGTTTGCTTACCTTGTGTTTATGACAAGGAAGATGAAAGGGGCAGGAAGATGAGGATGAAGAAGAGGGACGAGATGGATGAGCCACCAAGAGCCAAGAAAGGGTCTAAAAGCTTTCTGGGGTCCTGCGGTTAGCTTCCGGACTTGGCAAGGCTTAGCACTTCTGTATTGCTTGAGGGGAAGCCATTGCGAAATGCCAAGACATCAGAAATCGCGCTAGACCTCCTGACTGATGCTTCTGGTGCTAGAGATATGTCTTTAACTGCTATATGATCAGAGACTGCTCCGTTTCATTGTATATCATCAGAACATTGTAAGTGCATGTTTTACTAGGGAATTTTTATCTGGTTGTGCACGCATTCAGGCAAGTTGTTGTTGAGACGTTTGTTTGTCCGGATGTTATCTTGAGCAAACTCTTCGGAGGTATTTATCTGAGGAAGGTTTTCACTTGAATTGATCTGCACATATGCGATTGCATCAAAGTCACTACCTCATACTTGCTTGTAGCAGCAAGAAGGCTGCGCGGGTAAACTTCTGATTTCCTTCTGGTAGGTATCCAGCTTGTTGGAGGAGACAGAAAACCCAGCCTCGAGTCACTATGATTTTCGCTCGTGTCAACGAACTTCTACCCGCACCTTTATGTCTCTGTTTTCTATTTTGTATATTAATTTTTCGCAACCATTTGAATCATACGTTTGGAATCTTTGGCAAGTCACCCGCTTCCCATTCGCGTTCTGAAAATTAGTATTGTTTTGCCCCTTCCAACCTGTCTCTTCACTTTACTTCGAAACCTCGAAAATCACAATAACCCATAACTTTACATTGTCACAACAATAACAATATGGCTACAATTTTATTGTGCTTGGCTAGCGCCCACAGGTTTTCTAGGTTATGTAGTCTTTCGCTCTCCCATTTCTCAAAGCAATCTTCCTTTTCGTACCACAACACCAGGAATATTACTTTCTGCTTTCGTTCTCTCTGTCTTCGTTTTCTCTCTGCCTTCATTTTCTCTCTGCGTACTTTTCCCTCCCTGCTCTTCAACAACAAATACGTCTGTTTCTTTGCAAGAGCTCTTCTTGTTTGTCTTTGCAATGCCTTCTTCTCTAAAGGACTCCGTTTCCAGGAAATCACTTACGCAGCACCCAACGTCACCAACACCACTACAAGCGCCTCCACCATACGTAAATTTGAAGTTATGATCAGTAATCAGAGTCAATTCTTTGATTCTATCACAGTACCGAGCTCCCAGAGAGTTGATACTTCTTTCATTGAGTCTGTTGATTCTGTAAAAAGTTCCACCACCACACTCATGTCAAGGTTATTGTGGCCGCTGGGGACGGGAAATTGCCAAATTCGAACCAAATCCACCTTTCTCCTTTAACACAAAAATTCCCTACAGTAAACGCCCTACCGAAACCAGAGATACCAAGCAAAAAGCCATCACGGAATTTGCGATTTCCCAAACCTCCCCGTTGAGGTGCGCAACATGATCTGGTCATTCGTCAAACACCAACGTAGAACAATTTACATCCAACTCTTGCCTTCAAAATGCAAAGGAGGAAGACCGAGCTCACCCTATCTTCCTCGACCCAATCGTTTCGCAATTCGTTAAGACGCAAACCTCCCGCTATCCTGAGCGCAACTTCGGAGTCGAGACGATTCGCTCTTAAGTCCTACAACAAATTTCACTTGGAGACGAGCCCTGCTTATGTCAATTGGGATATGGACAACGTCGTCATGGATTGTCCTGATTCTAATTCGACGCCGACATTTTACTGATTTCAAATTCCGCAAGAAGAGCCAGAGGCTTTTACCATGCAAGATTATGGCGGTTGTGGTGTTTGTCGTACCACTAATTGCATCGACCAAACTCCCCATGGTTAATGATCTTCGAAAACTGAATGTTTTTATCGGCAGAGAGGCATTGGGGTAGAATAGAGTGAAAGCTTTGGTCCTAACCAGGATTTCATCACACACACAAACCTTTGGCAACTCTTGAGTCGTCTAAGTGATTTTATTTTTGTCTTGTTTAGCAATTGAGATCGTCATGCATTGTATTGGGGAGGTCAGGAATGTTATGTACGGAGGGTGAGCAAGAAAATTCGAAGTCTCCTTCTTGCTTGATTGGAAGAATGTGTTCCACGACTATCGTTGATCCTATCACTACCCCCACAGCTTTAGCCACAAGGATGTGATCCAGAGTTCAACAAAACTAACAACTTTTCACAAGATCACAACTCAGTACCCTCCAAATAGTGATGTCAAGTTACCAAACAGTGAGCGTGGAAACCTCCGCTGCTATCCATGATTTACTGAATGCTGCACCTCACAAGATTGGCCCAAATTACTTTGTAGGATGCAAACAGAACTTTTAATAATCCCAATTTAGAGTACCCAATCATTTAAAAACCGAAGCGTGCATCCTCTACTGAGATATTCCCGCAACCTCAGCATCCAATTCTCCCCAGAGAGCAACAGCATGTTGTCTATAGGAAGCCTCAAACCACAGCACACTCTTCAACACATCCACAAACTCAATCAAAGATTCGATTCCAATCTGCGCTCTCAGCAGCATCAACTGCCTCACAAAAAAACCACGCTCCGTCGGCCTGTCTGCCGATGCAGAAGCTCCCACAAACACAATCCACAACAACAAGCTCAAATTCCCAGTCCACATTCCCAAAAGATCCGAACTTTCTTCCAACGCACTTCTCAGTCTCTTCACCAAGTTCTGCTCCACTGGCAACACACTAGGAAGTTCCCGTAGCGCAAGATGCACGTAGAGATACACACCCAACTGCCACGGCTTCCGCGTAATCCTCGAGTCGGGATCTCCAGGCACGGTATCGAAGAGAGTCAAAAGCCTGTATTCCGCCAGGTACATACAGTTACTGAAGTCCTCACGCGCGGTACGAATAGCCAATGAATCAACAAGCCCCCGGCCGAAAGTGACATTATCTCTTTCTTCCCAGACACGAAACGAAGGATCCTCACTGTTTCGCGCATTTGGACGTTGAATCCCGGAGGATGAGAGAGGTGTGCTTCGTAGGTTGCGAGGTCGGCAATACATACCGTGCGAGTTGCTAGCGGGACGGAAATACGACAAGCGTACTCAAATTTGGGCTGGCTTTCGCACGCAGAAGAGTAGAGGAGGTCGGCCCAGCTAATTAGATTCTGAAGCGTGTGATTGCGATCTAGTTTAGGAAGGCCACCTTGGAGATTTAGGATCTGTTGAAGGCCATTCATGTGCATGGTTGCATGTGTGGTGGAGCCGATTGTGCTGTCAAAGTTTACGAGGGATGCGATGGCGCCGATGGTTGCTTCGCTGATCTGTTTGACGGATTGGTTTGATATGCGCTCGTTTATAAGACGTAGCGCTTCGCCTCTGTGGTAGAGACATTCTGGAGACAGGCTGCGGCCGGTGCGGAGATCGTGGTGGAGTGCCAGAAGGGAGAAAGTTGCGTTTAGCCATGCGGGGTCGGAGTTTGCTTGCTTGATTAACTCTTTTTCTGGATCGAATGTGATGAAGTTTTGTGTGAGGTTGGTTGAATCTATTGTAGTGTTAGCAAACGAATTAATGATTCTATTTTGCCAGAGATGTAAATGCAGGGCTGGCAAAACTCTATGAACTAAATATTGGGCTCATAGGAGTGGCCAGCAGAAGATCATACAGAAGGTTATTAGCATGAGCATGCTAATGTGCAATGAATTTAAAGTGTGTTGACCCATATATCTGCAGGCACTTGAATTCCTGTGAAGTGAGGGGTGAAGGACCGGCAGAGCCGAGCGCACAATTTAGACTGTGAAGCAAAAAGCTTGTACATACAGAAATACAGTAAGGTTGTCTGTTTCGGCCCAAGCCTAATTGGCAATGAGTCGAAAGGATCAATTAAGCCACTGTCTCGGAATATCTGCAAGTCCTCTCTTGGGTGTGATTCGGTATTTACACCACCGGGTCCTATGCTCGACAGAATACCTGTCTGCTCCTCCTCTAGAGAATGAGCATTATTTCGATCGCCTCCTCTCAATGGTCGCGTTGTCGCTGGTCGAATTAATCTGAACTTGCCGCTTGCCTCGGACTGTGAAGGTGGCTCACGATCCAAGATCCGATCATTTGGTGTGTATGTAAATTGGACTGTTGCTTTTCTCCTAACTACCGCTTTCCTCGCATGCGAACGAATGACCTTCTTTCGCTCTTTCTCGGCAGCATTATTTGCAGACTTATTATTGGGGTCCAGCAAAACAAATGTAAACTTCTGGTCATCATGGGGTTGAGGCTCCGATGCAGACTGATCCATGCCTGCTGTTATTCTCGAATATCTTATTGGGTTTTGTATTTCTGAAAGAGGAAAATGGCAGAAAATGTGTCAGAAATCTTCCTTCTCTCGGTTGCTTACTGTCGAAAGACAAAGACGTTTTGTTCGGTGAGTAGAGGAACATGAAATTCGTTCTGGTTCCACGTCACCCCACTCCTTTGATTACTGTAGTTAGCTGGACAAGCGAAATGCTGATGTCCTAATGCGGAAGTAAAAGAGCTAATGAGAGCAAAGCAGGATTACAAATCAAATTGACATGAGGCGAATGACTAAAATCTCGCTTCACCAGTGTTGACCCAAGTCCAGTTGCGGTTAGACTTCGGTTCAGCTACATTTTAGATTTCCTATTTTGGCAATTCTCAAAGAACCTCCCTTCTTCATTGCATGCATCACCTAGGTAGTATATTAATCAACCAAAGAATCCTATAGAGTTTCCACCTCAGCTGAATCAAATCGTGGATATAAACAGTCGCTCGCCAGCTCAGTAGGTTCGATTTTTTTCATTACAGCAACAGTGTTTTCCAGATCTTCACATAACTTAAGACATTTCTGTCCACTGAAGAAGTATTCAATCTCTATCACAATTTGTACATTAAGTCTCCAGCAATCATGTCTGACAAAATCACCTATCTCATCACCGGCGTGAACAGAGGCATCGGTCTCGGTCTCCTCAAATCCTACCTCCTCCGACCAAACCACACCATCATCGCTGCCGTCCGGGACCCATCCGCCAGCTCAGCAACTCTCAACGCCCTCCCCACCGCCACAGGAACAACTCTCATCCTCGTTCAAATCGACAGCAAATCCCCCACCGACGCACTTTCCGCAATCAAGACCCTCCAAACCACCTACAACATCAACAGCATCGACGTCCTGATCGCCAATGCCGGCCTCGGCGACACCTGGCGTTCCGTCCTAGACACCACTCCCGAACTCATTCGCGAATTACACGAAGTTAACACTATCGGCCCTCTTCTCTTGTTCCAAGCCGCCTGGCCCTTGCTGCAGAAGTCGAAGAATCCAAAATTCGTCTTCATGTCGACCGGATTGGCGAGTAATGTGTTGGCGGAGTATGTGAAGGCCCCTAGTGCTGCGTATGGAGCATCCAAGGCGGCAGGTGCGCATCTGGTGCGGAAGATTCATTTTGAGCATGAGGATCTCACAAGTGTCATTCTCTATCCTGGATGGGTGAAGACGGATTTGGGATACTCCCTTGCGAAGGCGGTTGGGCTTCCGGAGCCTGAAATCACGCTTGAGGTAAGTCTCTCTCATCTCTGTGTTTTGGAAAAGATTCTTGGCCAAAAGCGATTAATCAATATGGCGATTCAAATTGAACAATTTTCCTTCTATTCTAGAGCAAAGTAGATGCTAATTCTTTATGCAAACAGGAAAGTGTAGCAGGTGTACTTAAGGTGGTTGACGAGGCTTCCGCGCAACGAGTGGTAACTTCGTTGATCAGGATGGCAAACCAGTTCCATGGTAAAGCAATGATAAGAGGTTAATTGGCCACGGAATTGGTAAAAGCATGGACAGAAATCTAAGGCCCTACTTTAGTTGTGGATCTTACCACACAATGGCTTTGATTTGCATGTCTGGACGTTCGTTTCGCTGAGCTCACTTCACTGGGCGCAAAACTTCAAGAGAACGGAAGCGGCTCATGGCAACCAAAAGTAAAAGTCATCCTCTAGCATTACAAATTGTTTAAACTGACTTAATCTGCTATCCAAAACCATGAAATATCAATTCGAAAAAATCTTCAATCATGTGCATGCAACCTCCGCACTTTTTTAATTAAAAAAATTGCCAAATGGCTAAAAAAAGATTTCCAACCACTGAACTCTACGTGTTATGCCACTTGCAGGAATCGAACCTGCGAATCTTCCCATTATCTCTTGTATAAGACGATATACAAGTGGGACGCTGTACCACTTAGCCAAAGAGGCATTTGTTGAATGATTGGATGATGCCGGGGGGGTTTGTTTGGCATTATAGCACTCACGAAGCACAATTGAGGTGGGAAAAAGAAACGGTGGAAATAGTGGGGATGAGTGGGGATATGGGGAATTGATATTGAGACCAACTAATGCCCCCCACAAAGAGGCGATGAAAGTGTTTAGTTGAACCAAAGCTGCTTACTTTACTTAGGTGACTTATACTAGACGCTAGTTCCAATTGATTAGTCCCGCGGTTAAGCGCGGCTAGGAAGCATTTGTTAGAATTTCTAATTAGTGTGAAAATGGGAAGTATGGTTTTTAGAACATCGTGCCTCGCAATCCAAAAACACAAATCATTGAGAGACAGGCCCCCCCCCAAAAAAGGCTCGACAACAAGGGGTCAAGCTTTTCGAGCACAAGTACAAAGAGGCATTTGTTAGGAATTTTTGAATTATTATGGAGGTGGGAATGTGTACTGTACCTTCACAGTACGTTTTGGCGCTGCTCTTTTGGTCCCCTAAAAAACCAATATTCCATAAATCAAATCACCAAAACACCAAAAATGACGGTGCAATCTCTCCAATGACATGTCTATAAATGCTCAATTGTAATTTGTGTAAAAACTATGTAGTGTAATAGGTATCTCATCTCTCTCTCTCATAAGTACTTTGGTCAGATCAAAAACCTTGCCCTGCCCTGCCATGAATAATCCCCGATCCGGCTCGACCCCCGATCTGATCTTGAGCGTAACCAATCCATCCTAACCCTGTAAATAAATCCGACCTAATAAGCCCTAAGGTACCAAAAAACGCCAGTGATAAGCAAAACTACCTACTCTGGTCTCTCTGATCTAATATCTGACCTGACCTGACTTGACATGTTGAAGTGGCCAAAGTCGTAAAAGAAGAGAACCCAAGAGAGAGAGAGAAAAGAGACAATAGGTGAGACGAGACACCCTTGAAAAGTATGCATGTATGCAATTAAGCTAGCTCACCCAAACGTTTAACCGCCATTGAGTGGCAGAACGTAGGTAGGGCAGCGGTCTATGTTCAGAAAAATGCAGAGTTGCGTATGTACGGTACGTGCAACAAGTGTACTCGATGTGACTAAAAGAAGAGAGAGGCGAGTTGTTGACAAAAACAAATCCAAGCGATCCGTCATCCAAACACAAAGCCCTGTGAATAAGAGGTCTTTATCTCTTCACTCAAACTCGCTGGCTGGCAAAATCAAGAACCTCACAATCATCCTCGAAGAAGCCTTCCTCGTCTCCAGCACCAGCGTCTCCACCAAGACCAGCAGCTCGGGAAGCACCCTTACGACGACGTGTAGTGACGACGATCTGCTCCATATTCTCATTGCTATCCGAAATTCGCAACACGCGCTCAATAGCAGAGGATGGAAGGGCGCGACCTTGCTCGACAAGAGAGGAGCTAAGATCATCTTCGTTGAGCTGATGTGGTCCAACGTCCAGTCGGGAGGATCGGATGGGACGACCAAAAGCGAGGAGAGTGGTGCCTTTTGAGATGGTGGCAGTAGGACCTTTCCCTTGAGAGAGGTGTAGAGGATAAATCACAGCAGATACGGACGGCGATAAAACATCCCCATTTGAGTATATGTGTAAGCCAACACGTCGGTCGGTATGGAAGGGTTGGTAAGGTGCATTTGACTCAATTTCGGCCTGAGGAATAGATGACTCTGTGCCGTGCTGCCTAGTTGGCGAAGCGGTGGCTACCTTGGTTCGGATACGTCCGTCCAGGTCACCTTCAGTCAACTCGAGCTCGTCAGCTTGATGGAAATCGCGGGTCGCAACCTGGGCTGGGAGTGAAGGCAATCTGAACTCTTGAAATTTAGCGCCTCTTGACGCCTTTTGCTTGTCTGCTGGACGATCGGCCCGTCGATTCTTTATAGTGTAGAATCTGACAATGCCACCGCCGACCACAATCACAGAATCGCTCTTCTTCCCATTCAGGAGCATAACACAGCCTCGAGCTGGAATGTTCGCACTGGATGGGAGATGCAACTTTGTAGCTCCAGACTTGCGTAGCTCATTCATTCGACCTGTGGCAGCTCCAACAGATCTTGATATTCCAGCAGCAAAAGCCTGAGTTCCGTGACCAGCTTGTGCAGTAACGTTCATTGGTGACATGCCCGCAGTACTTCGGCGGCGACGGCCAACCAAAGGTAGAGCAGCGGTCCATAAAGAGGTCACCGCACTGGTTGCCATCCCAGTAGCTGTAAGGTTTGAAGGGGCAGCTTCTTCTTCTGGTTTCAAGATTGCAGCCTTCCTTCTAGGAGGTGGCCAAATGAAGGCACTTGCTGGGAGGTCAAGGATATGAACCGTTCCAGGCTCAGTGACCATTGCCGCCCGTTCTCCATGTGGCGAAGTCCAGACAACGTCTACAATTCTTGCTATTGTCATTCGCGAAAATTGTGCGATCTGTCGAACATGGGGGTTTTGAGTGCCAGCTCCGGGAATGTTGCCCTTCAAGAATGACGATTTGGCATACTGGACTCGCATCAAATCCCAAACAAATTGAACGTCACCCTTGTTACTTGCTGTAAATAACGCGAGACCGCTTGGGGCAAAGGACAAGAAGCTGCACCCTTGGGGAACTCTAAAAGTTGCGAGAGGATGGATAGATCCACTGCCACCTGCAGACTTGGTAGCAAGACTTCCCAAGTCCAAGATTGAGATCAACCCTGGCTCTTTCGTAACCAACGGGGCCGGGACCCCGCCACCATGAGTTGGAGGGAAATGCGACGCCATGTTTTGTTGGGGCTGGTAGATGTACCCAGTCGGAGGTGATGAGTTTTGTGCTGGTTTGTTCCAGTAGCTATTCCAGGCTTGAACACCCTGTCCTCCCAGATAGGTTGCTCCTTCGATAAACTTCTGGGTACCAACCTGCAGTATCTGCTTTACCATGCTGTCACCACCTGGTGTTTCAACCAGACAATTAACAGAAGGCAACTGAGGAGGCGCGCGAGCGCTCAATCCTGGAACTCGCGCTTTACCAAGACTACAAAGTACCACAGCCCCAAGCGAGAGTTGTGACGACGGAGAAGGTGGGCAATATGCTAACCAGCGGCCATTTAACGATAAAATTGAGGATTTGTATTGTTTTCGTCCTACACCATGATCCGGAAGATTCCAGTCGCCATGAAGTCCAGTAGGTGCCGATTCTACTGTCACCCCATGTTGCACCGTGGTCCAGACTTTTCCAATGCAAACAAACCTTTCTGACTTGCTCATCTCACCCTCTCGGAATATCCAGGTTTCCCCTGAAACACCAGAAGCAACCACAATATTGCCATTGTCCGCTCTAATGGTGAGTGATCCTGCAGGTGGAGGGGCTCAGACAAATGCTCCCTTGCTGATTTTGGAAGGGCAAGAAGAGTTCCCACATGCAGATTGCGAGTGATGGAATATATCTCAACTGTGGTTTGGTAATAGTCTTCCCTATCATGCTCTAGGAATCCAGGTGTTTGAATCCTTGGTGATCCTTGTACACTTTCGGTAGGAGTTGTAGATGTTTTCTCAGCTAAGGGTTTATCGTCTGCAATGGCCTCTTCATTGGATGTCCAAGCTGGGCCATGGACGACTATCGCAACAAGAGGGAGTTCGCCATCCTTAACACCCTTTACTGTCCATGGTAGAATTTTGGCGTTAACAACACTTCCACGGAGGCCTTCTAGGTTCCAGAGCTGACTAGTTCCTCTCTTCGTAACAGTATGAATCCTCAATCCTCCATCATAACCCGTCAGAATAACATTATCCGTTTGTTTTGACGAACTCTGCACAGGAATTGTTGGCAACTTGTCAAATCCACAATAGAATCCCCTATCTCCAGGTACCAAACCAGAAACTTGCGGAGCGAGCAACGATAGGTTGGCATCTGGAGCCCCATAGAAATGGGCCTGTGGTTGGTGAGGTAGTGGTGGCTGTGGACTATACCGAGACGGAGCATACATCGAGCTCCGTCGGTTGCCATAGGATGACATTGGACTACGATGGTCGTCAAAGGTTGGGAACTTGTGGCTCTCAAATTGGTTGTAACTTAGAGGTCTTTGCCGAGTGGCGGTTGGGGGTGAAGCAGAGTGAGGGTGGCCGTTTGGGATTCGTTGCTCTCTGGTAGTCCAACCAAAATTAGATAGCCTCTCTTCATAAGAAGATGGCTGAGTTGGGGGACTTTCTCCCAGATTTATGAGGTTGCTTGGAGAGGACGAATAGCCTGAAACGTTCTTTGTCCATTCATTTGTGTTGTGCGAGGCAGATCTTGTGAATGCCGCAGAAGAGAGCGCATCAAGGAGAGGCGTGGAAATTGGATTGCTAACGGGCGGAGGAGGAAGAGTCGGGGGAGAAACCGAAGGCTTTATTTCTGGTGATTTCTCTGGAGTTGGCTGTGACGCCTGTTTCGCATTCCTATATTGAGTTGTGAGCACTTCAGAATTGGCCAGGAGGGATATAACAATGATAAGACCTACATCTTTGCTTCTTTTCTCACGGCAGCCATGACACCTCCGCCGCCACTATCCTTCGCCGCCCCATTCTTCTTTCCGTTCTTTGAAGGAATTTGGGCGGTGGTAGTCTTCTGACTCACTTTGGAGGGTTTCGGATCGCTCGTCGATGTCGGGATGCTGTTATCTTGGTCGAGTGAGGGGGCATTCAAGTGAATGTGCTAGAGAACGAGTAGAATGATATTCGCTCTCCTTGAAAGCAAAGCTCGACGACCGTTGCGTGGTGATGGTGGCAAGCTGACCGATGACGCTGGCGGTGACAGTGACGCCTCGGAGTCTCAAGTCTATCCCCCGCTGGCTTCCTGGACGTCAGGACAGTGCGCGGGAAGTTATATATGAAGCAGAGGAGGAATAGCCTCGGTTGAATTAGATATCGCCCAAAGCTTGCGGAATGTTTGTTTGTTATTGATCGTTGCTCTCTGTATCAGTTGTGAGCTTCGCGATGTTGTTGTTGTTGTCTTTGGGAGAGGAGAGATGGAGGGGCAGCAGCGGGCTGGAGCATGCGGCGTGTTCCTTGGATGCAGGTGCTCAATGACCAGCCACCTGATTGGGCGAATGGCGTCGTGACACCGAGGACAGCTGGGATCTCGGACCATCATCTGCATGAGGGTCTGAGAACGTCAGGTACAAAAGCATGAACTTGGTAGCACCACCTGTTGATCGGGTTCTGCATCATAAGGACATAGGTATATATTGCTGGTGTGTGGTAAAGTACAGTACACAATGTGCCTGAGGGTAGCTCTACAAGAGTAGCGAGAGTCCCCTTTTCCTGAACAACTGCTCAACAAGTATCTGCTCTCCCTTCCCGAGTTCCTTTTGCACTGCCTGATAAATGCTGCTTCGAGTAATCTTCCAACCAAAAGCAGAGCATCTACAAAGCACCCTTCCCCTGGTACACACTGCCGTGTGTCCAACACGGTCATAATCCCACCAGGAGCCATATGCATATGGCATCCTCCTCTCCCCCTCCCTACCCCCTTTCCACGGCTCGAGCCTCCCAGCAAAGACTAAACGACTATGCCTTCTTCTTCGCTGCAGCTTTTGCCTTGAGAGCCCGCTTTCGATTGCTCCGAATCATAACCACACTCAAGAATGACCCAACAACTGCCGAAGCCAACAGAATCAGAATGACGGGTATGCGAATGGCCCAGACTCGTGGGGGAAAGTAATTGTGCAGTGCATGATCGCTATCAACGAAGGGCTGGAGTATGTGGTTAGCCGGTAGCCCTGAAGAGATGTTCGGCGGCGACATACCATAAGCAGAGTCCAGACAGTGTAGTAAAGGAAGACGGCCGAGGCAGCGACAAGCATCGCGAGTCCAACGAGTCTGTCCAGCTACAAACCAAAGTGTTAGCAATATTCAGAAGGGACACCTAAGAAGAAAGGTGCTGGCTGATACACTAAAATGAACACTTAAACGACAGGTGCAGCGGGGGAAAAAAAGGAGCATGGCTTACCATTATCGCAATTTAAGAGCAAGTAATGAAAAAGGAACGTGGTGAAGCAAGTTGCAGGAGCGTAGAGTTGGTACTTGTTGGATGTCCGATTTCTTGATACTGGAGAGAAACCGTGTTCTGGAGAGTCAATCGCAGGCCCCAGATCAACCTTAAATTGTCTTGGCGCGACGAACGCTAAAATAAAATCGTCAACCTCCAGGCGATCGCGACAGCCTCACCAAAGACAGGCGACATCAACCCTCGTTCTAGAACACCACTTCCACCTGGCCGTGTGCCGCTCATCCATCGCAACCATGGCAGACGCTCCTCGGGACAACGAAGGTTCCATCATGAAGGTCAAAACAGAAGAGGAAAAGCAAGCCTCGGCGAAGGCAGAGTACGAGAAGCTGTTGACGATGCGATCTGGAGGCACCTACATCCCACCAGCGCGACTGCGAGCTCTGCAGGCCCAAATTACGGATAAGACGAGCAAGGAATACCAGCGGATGGCATGGGAAGCTTTAAAGAAGTCGATCAACGGCCTGATCAATAAGGTCAACGTCTCGAACATCAAATTCATCGTCCCGGAACTCTTCAGCGAAAACTTGGTCAGAGGAAGAGGTTTATTCTGCAGGAGTATCATGAAAGCTCAAGCTGCTAGTTTGCCATTCACGCCAATCTATGCGGCCATGGCAGCTATTGTCAACACCAAGCTTCCCAAGGTTGGAGAGCTCCTCCTAATGCGCCTGATTGTGCAGTTCAAGAAGGGATTCAAGCGCAACGACAAGGCAGTTTGTCTGTCAGCGACAACATTTATTGCGCATTTGTGCAACCAGCAAGTAGCGAACGAGGTGGTGGCCGCGCAAATCCTCCTGCTGCTCCTTAACAAACCGACCGACGATAGCGTCGAAATTGCCGTGGGTCTGACGAGAGAGGTTGGACAGCACCTCGAAGAAATGAATCAGCCGATCGCTCTCGCAGTTTTCGACCAGTTCCGCAATATTTTACACGAGGCCGACATTGATAAGCGTGTGCAATACATGATCGAAGTTCTATTTCAGGTCCGGAAAGACAAGTACAAGGACAATCCGGCAATCAAGGAGGAATTAGACTTGGTGGAAGAGGAAGATCAGATCACACACGTCATATCTCTGGATGATGATATTGAAGTGCAGGATGGTTTGAATATCTTCAAATTTGATGCAAATTGGGAAGAGAATGAAGAGGCCTACAAGAGACTAAAGGCGGATATTCTGGGAGAAGGGAGTGATGATGGCGACTCGGACGAAACCGACGACAGCGAAGACGATGAAGAGATGCAAGAAGAGAAGAAATTGGAGATCAAGGACCAAAGCAACACGGATCTTGTCAACCTTCGAAGAACGATATATTTAACTATTATGGCCAGTAAGGATCCAGAGGAAGCCTGTCACAGATTGATGAGAGTCAGTCTTCCGGCTGGTCAAGAGGCAGAACTCCCCTCTATGATTATTGAGTGTTGTTCTCAGGAGAAGACATATTTAAAATTTTATGGCCTTATCGCTGAGCGCTTTGCTCGCATCAATCGGATGTGGACAGAGCTGTTCGAGCAGTCGTTTGCAAAGTACTATGAGACAATCCACCGATACGAAACAAACAGACTCCGGAACATCGCCCGCTTCTTTGGTCACCTCATCAGCACAGACGCCATTGGCTGGCATGTTCTCTCCGTGGTCCATTTGAATGAAGAGGAAACGACCTCGAGCAGTCGTATTTTCATTAAGATCCTCTTTCAAGATTTGTCCGAGGCGCTAGGAATGAAGAGGCTGCAAACACGTCTCAAGGATGACACCATGAGCGGATACTTTGAAGGTATTTTCCCTCACGACAACCCACGAAACACTAGGTTCTCGATCAACTACTTTACCAGTATCGGAATGGGTGCTGTCACAGAAGAGATGCGAGAGTTCCTGCAAAACATGCCAAAGCCAGCACTTCCAGCGCCTCCTGCTGATTCCGAGTCGGATTCCGGAAGCTCTGTGTCCAGCTACTCATCATACTCTGGATCATCGTATTCTGGTTCTCGATCTCGATCTCGATCCGCTGGACCTTCAAGGACTCGTGCCATCGACCGAAAGCGTTCGCTCTCCAGAACGCCACCGCGAAACAGTAAGGGCAAAGAGAAGGCAAGGGGAAGGAGCTTGACAAGGTCATTATCTAGATCCGTCACACCACCTCGTCGATATAGCGGACGTGACTCTCGGTCAATCACGCCACCCCGAAGAGGTCGACAAGACTCTAGGTTTGATTCTCGATCGCCGGCCCCGCGAGATGCAGAAAGAGACGATGCCTTCCTAGACGCGCCAGGGAGGGGCAGATCGTTGAGTGATTCGAGGTCACTATCCAGATCAAGATCTCCTGCTCCAAAACGTGTTGCCCGGAGAAACACGTCTTCTGTGAGTGCCGCCCCACGAAGAAAAGAGACTGCAAGCGTGTCTAGATCTCCTTCTCCAAGACGGTCGACTAGACGAGACAGTATTTCGCGAAGCCCACCACCACGAAGACGGAGATACTCTAGTTATTCCAGATCACCCCCTCGCCGAGATGATAGGCGAGGAAATGATCGATCATTGTCACCTCCACCCAAGCGACGAGGCAACGACCGCTCGGCGTCACCTCCATCTAAACGACGCAGAGATTATAGCGATTCGAGATCACCTCCTCCGAAGCGCGGTAGACGATTCAGCTGAGGCCTTTGCGATGGAGTTGGGAAATTGTAGCATTACTGTAGGAAGAAGGCGTTCGTGGGGACAACAAGCGGCCGGAAAGTTATTGATAACCAAAATGATATTACATAAATTGCACACCTTGCTCGGCACATCTTTTGTCGTGGTTTCTTTGGGTCACACACATATCCTCCTGCGCTTCCGCGTCTCCTGGCTGAACGCTAACAACGCCAGGTTTCTATTAGCTTTCCTACTATCTTGCCTTACTCATCATATGTTTGTTTTGCGTGGGCACTTCTTTTAAGTCGCCGATTGGTGGTGGCGGCGAGAGTGTGAAAATAATGTGCTTCAACAGTGGTCGACATGCGGCTGACTTTCCATCGATGTTTGATATGCGATTATGACAAAATGGTGGATTTTCTCCAGGCTCCGCATGGCATTATTCAAGCAGGCAGCACGATCCACTCGCTTTTCTGACAAATGCACTACAAAGATTGATTGACCAGACTAGAAGACCCCATCGAGGATTGAAGGGTTGAAGATGTGGATTTGGAGGCAACTGATTGGGTGGGGAGAAATACCCCGGGCTTCAGATGACCTGGATCGCTAGGACCTGATTGAGGCACTCTCCTCACCCCTTCGAAGTCGGAGTCGGTGATACTGTAATGCCCATCATCTGCCCATATGGAAGGAAGTACGATGCCATGGTGGAGTAGTCGGAATCCTCGTCGTTCGTTGATGTGGAACCTGGATCATGAGTAAGCACTCACAGTGGAGACAGAATCCTTCGCTTTTAGCCTTTCGGACAGGTCGCTCCAATGGAAGCAAATGTCATGTCATGCAGACCTCAGTGCCGACCCGATGAACTTTTTCTTGGACTTCTCTTACCCCCGTCGCGTCCAACCTACCCTACCTTGCTCCGTACCTCCTTCCCCCATCCCATCCCATCCCTAATCCAGATCGATGATAAAGCATTCTTTTTTGCCATGAAGTTTGGTTTCAACCTTCGACCCGCATTTCTGCTGGCCCGCACTGCTCGAGTCTCGAGTACATACATGTACCCTACGCTACACCACTACTACATGGGGGCTGTTTACGCGCACATTCTTCTTCTACCTCCCCCTGCTGCTCCTCTACTACGACCCTGACAGGAACCACCAAGGGGCGGGGCACTGGATCTGTCGGAAGCCTGGAGTGCAGTACGATCGGTGCATCTACTTTCGTACATGCCACACCTTCTCCATCTTTACAACATCAAGCTACTTAAAAGCGCAGACGACGCAGTTTGGCGTGATTTTTCAACTCTTTCGAACCGACTATTTCACCGCTCACTTCAAATGTCGCGTTGAATTCCATCCCATTTTCCAAGAGGCCTGCTAGATGTTCGTAGGTCAGCCTGGCACATTTCGCAGTGGTCACTCCATTTGTCAATGAAATAATCGAATGCTGACGACGTTGCAATTCGCAGTGCATCCCCGTTTTCCCGAGGACCAAATCGACCTCGTGCATTGTCCTGCAAGAAGCTAGACCGAATGGACAGATTGGTGAACGGATCAGTACGACACTGGTTTTGGCAGCGTGGTGATGGATGCTCGAGGGTGGGAATTTCCCCAGTCTCATCAAGCAAGCGCAAAACGTCCTTGGGGTGAGCAGGATCCAGCAGTTTTGCCTCCACGTTCCAATCTTTGGAATGGAGTCACTCTGCCCCCGCTAGAGCCTGCACCTTACAGGCGGCAATCGGCACCGCTGGTGGTAGAGCCAGCAACAATAACAATACCATCTTCGAGATACACAAATGATCCAGCAGCAGAGACAGCGGCAAAACGGCCGAGACGTGAGGGAAGTGGTTACAGCTCTTCATTTCGGGATGGCGCTGGTTTAATAAACGAAGGAATTCGGCAAGCACAATTGCGTATGTTGCATGTTGCATGTTGCAGTAGTCAGCCATGATTCGAATTGCTGAACGGAGCTAATTGCGTTGATTTTTTTCAGAATCTCCATTTCCTCCACACCGGGGCTCACTCGATCGTTCCCCTGGCGTCGCTCAACAGCGTCAGGAATGGGAAAGGGGTGTAGGGCTTGTAGGTGGGGAAGCGGGAGATAGACCTGCACCAAATCTTTCTGGCCTTAGTAGCCTATGCCCACGATGCAGGAGGCTTACCACACAACCACCACGCAACGACCTTGCTCAGGAATCAAACCATGAGAAGGAGACCACCAGCAATCCCGAAGCGACACTGGCCGCACAACGAGCTGCAGAGGAGCTGACTAAGGTGCTAAATACGCTTAGCTTGGGTATCTCCGCCCGCCATGGTATGATCCGTGTAAGTCCGCCGGATTATGCAGTCCAACCTATACCCATTGCACTTTGTCTTGGGTGAGACGTTGGCTTCGACAATGCTGACAAGAGTAATCAGCACCACAACGCTGAGAATCAGTCAGAGCTATTCCCAGACACCGTTCCAATAGCAGCACAGCAAGATCTGAGACAAACACTGGGCTGGATATTAGAGAGACTTTGTCTTGTCAACGAGCTTGCCGACAAGCTCGTACACAATGCCCAGTCTCCAAATCCTCAGCATATGGACCACGACTTGCTCCGGAACAGTGCATCTGCTCAGGATGATCCGCATTACAGCATGAAACGACATCTAGATGGCAGTCCAATCGATGGATATAGGAAGATGGCCGATGACGAGGCATCCACTGATTCCAAACTCTACACAAGACGGAAATCTGTCATGGCGATTCCGAATCCTGAAGATCTCCCATCCATGCGATCCAATCATGAATATCACCCCTTTCATTCGTCTACAGGTGGAATCAGCCGCAGACATTCAATAATGAATCCTCCGCCTGCTCCAAACCGACACTTACCGCCGTCTCCGGGCCACTCCTTACCTTCACCAACATCTGCCAACTTTCCTTCTCCATCAGGCGCATCTTCATATGGAGGCAGCTCCCAATCAACTAACCTCCATCCACCTGCACCGCATGCATCATCAGGCACACCATATCCACCTCCCATCGGAGCTGCGGATACGGCTCTCCAGGCACACTCAGCAGCCTTGCAGCACGAAGTCTCCGTGCAAAAGATTGCGCTTTCATCCCTCCAAGGCGAGCATGACAAACTACTCGCAGCATTTTCGCGGTCCCAAACGCGCGCGAGCGCGCTAGAGAAGAAGCATACAGTTTCGGATAACGAGATCGTTAACCTCGCAGAAGAGAAAATAAGACTGCAAAGCCAAGTTGCGGACCTCGAAAAGGACGTGGAAGATCTCACTCGAAGCAGGGATGAGGCGAGACAGTCTGCCGTCCAGGAAGGCGCACAATACGTCGAAATTGTCAAAAAAGCTACTCAACTCGAGGAACTAGCCGCCGACGAGCGAAGAAAATGGGGATCTTAAAGGCAGAAATGGAACAGAAGATTATCTTGCTCACTCAGGGCAACCTGCCAGAATCTTCTGGGGCAAACAACGAGAGTTCTTCTACAACCACACCAGCAGCGATGCCAGGTAATGGAAACGATGAAATGGATATTTCTTCTTCGTCCAGATTCGAGGGACAACCGCCTGATGTCAAGATTGAACCTTCAAGTCCGACTGCCTCACGATCCTTTGGGTCAAGGCCAGAACAAATAGCCGAGCAACACGATTCCTCCAGAGAATTGAAGTCCGAAATCCAACGGCTCAGAAGCCGATGTGCGGAGGTGGAAGCTACGCTAAGGGCAGTTCGGGAGGACAGCAAATCCGTGGAAGGCATCGTACACGCGCTCGAAATGGCAAGGAGATCCATATTGGAAAGGGCTGATTTGACTTTGGGCGACGACAACGATCAGCATCATCCACCTGGCAGCAATAATAACACATAATCAATTTTAATATTAAAAGAACTCAGACTCAGAGCCCCGCCAAAACCTTCTTTTTGTGGTGTGGAGACAGACCCAAGACAGAATACAGGGCAGGCACGTCCGAACAAAACAATACATGGGAGGTGGGATCAATTGAATAATGGAAAGGGGGAATGAATATTGGGATACTGTATCGATTGGCGTTTTTTCTCGGTGGCTTGATCATTGTACGGCGTTTTTCTTTGGTGGGATTTTATAACGTGGAATGTTATAGCACCGTACATACCTAGGTACATCGTTGATATGCGTGCATACTGCATAGTATTTAGTTAGCCTACGGCCGTAAGGGCTGTTTCTTCTTGTATTTGTTTGGCCTAGTCAGCCCTTTTTATTCCCATCATCATCATCCTTACCAGAGAATTCTTTAGGCTCAAATCAATAATGAATGATTAATCAACAAAATATTTTTATGGGGAAAAGTAACAAGGCCCCCAAGAAAAAAAGTGAGAAAAGGGCGAACATTAGTCGTATGAATACGAGTAGGTAAAGTTACAATGTACCAATATTTTGCCTTGTTTAGATCTAGATCCAAGAACAACCAGGCCGATATGCGGATCTTGATAAGAATACCGAGGTACTTGGGGTACAGTGTACAGTAGTATACTCCAGTTATTGAGGGGATGGATGAGGCTTGGAGAGAGTCTAGGGTAGATAGGTACCTAGGTACTGTAAGGTGGGTAGGTTAGGTACTAGGTAGGGTAGGTACTTAAGGTATGTACCAGGTAGAACTTGCTTGCCCGACGGACAAGATGCATCGTGAATAACAAGCTTGTTGCTGCAACGACATGGTTGTAAGCTCGCTGCATACGAAGGGTACATATACTGCATACAGCACAGTACAGGGCACAGTACCGTACCGGACCGTACTTTACCGTCGTCTGCCGACGCTGTACAGCTGCACAGTAATGGAAGTCAATATATTAGTTCAAAGTACAGTAGAACAACTCACAACATCATCTGTTATTTAAAAAAAAACTCAAAAGATTTAAAAACAAAAACGGCAAATAGTCAAAAATTCAATTTAAAAATTCAATATCTTTTGAAGGTTCTTGTTCGCTCGTCCATCTCATGCTTGCATACTTCGCCGATACTGTAGCTAGCTAGGTATGTAGGTTCATGCACACTATCTGCAAAGCTTACTCGAGCGCATTATTCGAGAAGACTGTGAAGAAGAAATAATGCGACAGGCGATCCGAGGACGCATGGAAAGGTATGTAAATCTATATATACACTACACTACTCGTACAATACAATGACTAGGTATGTACGATCTTACTTCCATCTGATCTTTCTTTTTTTTTTTGCTAAACCAAACATGTTTCCCGTCACCAGTGCCAACTTCCGTTTCCGAGGTTTTGGTTCCGGTCAGGTTAGCCTACTTCCATACCAATGCCACGTTTTGATTAGCTAGAGGTGCAGCCACTCTCACTCAATATTGTACCGGAGATACTGACTGTACAGTACTGCTCTTACTGAGACTCAAAGAGGGAAGTGTCGTTTGATGGGGGTGGCGTCACACAATGAATGACTTGCTTGGCCTTATTTACTAATGCTCGCGTCCACCTCCCCTGACCAGGCCATGGCATTTCGAAGATCAAACTCCTCCCTCTCCCATCAAAGCTTCACACTGATTGATCCTCCCACCAGAACATGCACATATGATCCGACTCTTTTTCCTTTTCCCTCATTCCAAGAAATGCATTGCCGTGATAATTTAACTGCAAAAGGCATTGAGTGAAGGTCCGCCAGCCCAAAAACGTTGCGTGATGCCAGTATTGGGGCAATTTGGGGGTGGTTTTTGGTGTTTTGGCCACACCTCCATGAAACGACTTGGCGTATGGACAAAGTGGGTTATCAGGCCATGAGAAAGCAACTTTCTCCCATCCTGAAGGGATCCTGAAGGGCTGAGGCCCAGGCATTATCCCCCCTTCACACTTGCTGAAGTAGTGCTGCTGGAATTTTGCAGTGAGTAGGAGGAGCACTGCTGTAGGAGAGGGAGGTGGCCACGCCAGGCCGAACCCAGCCCAGCCCACCAGCCAGCGCAAGCCCATCAACGTTGTTTCTGAAGTTGTTACGGAAACGGTGATGGGTCCACGCAAGGTGCGTTTGGGATTTGTGATCTTTAGCGCTCGTGCGGATTGATGGTGGAGTGAGATGGTCTGTCGTAAGTTGAATGGTGCAGACAGACACAGACAGAGCCTCCTGTTTTCTTTCTTTTCTATCTTTGGCTCGCTCACTCGCTCCCTTTTCTCGTTGACTGTTGACGTTCTCTTCTCTTCTCTCCCGCTGTCTGTTCGTCGATCTTACTTTCTTGGTGGTTGTGCGTATACTTTTTTACATCTGCTTGATTTCGATGTCGAGTTGATGCTGTCAGTCATTCCTTGATTGTCCGTCCCTTTTTCCTTCTCTGCGCCGCTGGTCGATCAACATATACCTCGTCTTTTTAATCAATCAAGAACGCAATATCTGCTGAGCGGATTTTCGAAAGTTGCGACGTACTTTCTACAATCAAACACTGTCTTTTTCTGGATCGGACTTCATTTTCAATTCCACACACTACCATTACTATACCCAACCCACCACCACATACACACCACATATCCATTTAACCACAACATAACACAACAAACCTCTCTCTTTTATCCAAAATGGGAAACGCATTCTCCGGGCCCGACGCCTTCAAATTCTTCGGCTTCACCCCCGCCGCCACCGCCGTCTTGCAAGCAGATCCGTTCCTCCTCGTTATCCTGCTGTTGGTTCTCAGTGCCCTGGGTGGAATGATCGGTCTGGCCTTTTTCATACATCATGTGACGAATAAGCCGTATAAGAAGCCTAAGCCGAAGGAGGGGGAGAAGAAGAAGGGTGGGCTTAGGGCGGCTTTGAGGATTTAGGTTGGAGGGGTGAAGGGGTGAAGGGATAGATGGGGGATGGGGGATGGGGGATGGGATGAAAGGGAAAGGAATGAAGGAAAGAGGGTAGAGGCATGGAAGGATGGAAGGATGAGAGAGTTGATGGAAGGGTTGGGGTGGATGGGGATTCATGTTGGAAGAGGCGCATGGAGTGGTTGAAGGATGGATGGATGTGGATGCAAACACAACCTTGAGTAATGTGGTAGGTATGTGTGGAATGAAGACAGATCTTATCGGAGTTATTGTTCTTGATCTTGTTCTTGTTCTTTTTTATTTTCAGAGAACTTTTTTCAGTTGTACATTGGTTTTTTGGGGGGTGTGGATGAATGGATAGAGACAAAGACATCGCCATCGGTCAACGACGAGAGGATCTATATACGCGGAAAGGGAAAGGGAGTTTGGATGGATGGATATACCTGCAGATAGTGGAAGAGAAGATATATAAGAGAATATCTGTCGCGGTCGCATATAGATTGTTGTTTGCTTAGAGTCGCTGTTTTTTTTCTTTTAGTGTCATGGGGGAAATGCTCAGCGCTCTCTCTCTCTCTTTTCCTATAGAATTCATGGGTTCGTGACGCATGATTTTCTTTCTTTTGTTGTTCTGTTCTGTATTTTGTTCATGTCATGGGAAGGATACTATGGATGAGCCAGTGGCTCTTTCTTCTTCTGATTTCAGTAGATTGTGTTATGACGCCTGCTCTTTCTTTTTCCTTTCTCTTATGTTATCTTGTTGTATATCTTGTGTACATTTTCTTGGATGGTGTCGAACAATAAATACAAAGAGATTCCGTCCGGCAGGGAAGTACAGATTGCAACTGCATCTACTGCCAACGAGCCACTTCTGCATTCATTGAATCGAATCAGCCAGAACGACGGGTGAAGTGGAAGTATGACCTCCATCATCGAACAGCAAGCTATTTCGATTTTTCTGCGTTTACATACAGTTTCCACTTCAATTTTGACGCATAT
This sequence comes from Tetracladium setigerum, assembly GCA_031472005.1. NCBI lineage: Eukaryota > Fungi > Ascomycota > Leotiomycetes > Helotiales > Tetracladium > Tetracladium setigerum. Next base: position 286,799 of record PZJY01000012.1, read on the forward strand.
CCTGCCTCCCAGATTGTGCTTTGTCCTACTTTGGCAGTCTTTGAATGCTAGTACGGGTAGTCACCCTGAGATTTTGTTTCTCATAGCGATGATCCGGACCGTGAAGAGGTGGGCAGGGCTCGGCATGGTTTTTTTCCTACAATGTAGATTAGCTTTAATGAAGCCGAGGGGGTTCGACCATACGTACCACGTTCCTTTGGTGATGGATTCTTGAACCCGAAATTTCCTTCAAGGCTTCTCAGACTTTCCCAATCTCGTCAGCTTTTGCTGCCATCTCTGTAGGTTACTACCCGAACTTTGGGTATTTTAGTGTTGGCCAGGCTTTGGAGCACTTGATGAAGCAATTCCTTCTTGGCCTAAACGATTAGATTTATCTTTCCATTCGCTCAACCGCTGCGAAGCTGAGATCGTTTTCGGATGATTCTCGCCAAAGACTTTCTTAGACAGTTGAACTGCTTCGGCCTGAAGCTGCTGGGCTTCTTCCGATCGGCCTTGATTCCACCAAGCTATTGCAAGGTTTTTCATAGTTAAGGTTGTAATCGGGTGCTTCACGCCTAAGACGTCCTTGCATAGTGTCAGCACTTCGGCCTGTAGCTTTTCGGCTTCGTCTACTCGGCCTTGCCTATTCCAAGTTGTTGCGAGATTCAACGTAGCGGCCAATGTGTCCGGGTGATTCGCGCCTAAGACTTCTCTATATAGTTCAAGCGCTTCAGCCTCAAGCTGTTCAGTTTTATCTAGTCGGTCTTGCTTTTCCCAAGTTGCTGCGAGGTTCACCATAGCGTTAATTGTGTTCGGGTGCTTCGCGCCCAAGACTTCCTTATATAATTCCAGCACTTTGACTTTCAGCTGCTCGGCTTCGTCGAACCGTTGGCCTTGCCGCCACCAAGTTGATGCAAGATGCGCCATAGCTAAGATTGTGTCCGGGTGCTTCGCACCTAAGACTTCCTTAGATAGTTCAAGTGCTTCAACCTGAAGCTGTTCAGCTTTATCTAGTCGGAATTGTCGCCACCAAGTTCCTGCGAGGCTTACCATAGCCCTAATTGTGCGCGGATGCTTCGTTCCCAGGACTTCCTTGAATAGTTTAAGCGCTTCGACGTCAAGATGTTCGGCTTTGTCAAACCAGCCTTGCTCGAAGTAGTATGTCCCAACCCGGGAAAAGAGGTATGGAACATTATCTTTATACCCCTTTGCTTCTTTCAACGCAGCTGCTTTCAAAGCATGGGGTAAATATGAAGTGCAATCACTCCAAGTTCTATACTCGCCGCTTGGGAACAGATCTCTCATTACAGAAATAGCACTGCCCGAGAACGTGATTGTTTGTGTCTCACTTAAAGACCGACGAGTTGCCAGATGTGTTAAACGATGCTGTTCATAAGTCGGTAGGCCATCGCCAGCTGTACTCTGTACTTGGAAGAATGAGAACTCGCAGAGTCGACTAGCTGCCAAAAGTACTTCATTTTCACTGAAACCTGAACCAGCAGCTGCGCGAATGAGCTTGAACGAAAGGCCCTTGTTATCGAAAAAAGCGATTGTCTTCAGGATTTTCTCTCCGCAAGGGCTTTCTTTTGTGATCTGGTCCATTGAAATAAGCCAGGTATGCATAACACTATTCGGCACCTGAAGTCGATAAGGATCTTGGAATTCATGACTCAACAGATCCGATTGTCGAGTTTCAGACTCGTTGAAGAATTTCAGATACTGTTGCACAGTAATTGTGGTCCTTCTGATGTATGCTGCCGCTTGTGAGATCGCAAGCGGAAAATTCTCCAGAAGCTCTATAAGCAACAGATCGTCGTATCCTTGTACCTCTGTCTTGTCTCGTCCGCTCATCTCTCGAAAGAGGTCCCAAGACTGCTCAGTGCTCATCGCACCTACTTTGACACCGTGCCTTGTACCCACGACGCTGTCAAGTATGCTCTTATCGCGAGATGTCCACAGAATAGTGCCTGTCCTAGGTTTCGGCACAAATCGAAAGAGTTCCGGACCCCGCTGCTGCTGGGTTTGGGAATTTGAATATGTAGTTTTGAAAATTTTCAGATCGTCCGCATTATCAAGAATAAGCAGCCAATTTGTTTGCTTCTCGATCCATTGCTGTACTGCTTTTAGCAAATCCTCACCTATCAGATCCGGTGATAGATTTGCAACTCTAGCAATGTCATTGTAACTTCGAGTGAATGTAGCCTCGGAATCCGCGTGGACCCAGAAAATGGAACATCCAGTCTTTTCTTGGCATCGATACGCATATTCCAGAGCAACTTGAGTCTTGCTAGATAATGTCAACTTAGAATATCAGCAGAGTCACACTCTAGGTACATACCCGCATCCTCCAAGCCCCAGAGTGCAACTGATCGATTGCTCACGAGTGAAGCGAGACGGCGGTCCAAGGCTTTGAATACATCATCTCGATTGACAAGCCCATCATTTCGATCGAAGGGAATGAAAGTGATGACTTTTTGTTCTAGTTGTGTTAGAATTATCAATAGAGCTAGGGGTTCGCTTACCATGACTGTTTCTCTGCTTGGAATGATTCCACTACGCACCATCAGCCAAAGGTCCGCGCATCACATATGCCTGTACCACCTACCTTTACAATATTTTCTGGGCGAAATTCAAGAACGACTTCAAGCTCATTAGTATTCGTCTAAGAAAAATCTATCTCCGCAAACGTACAATGCTTCTGTTTCAAATTCATTGCACATTCATGAGCAGATGACCTTGACTCCTGACCATCCATGTACTCGGCAGTAGCAGCATCTATAAGACCAACCGCTTTGTATTCTTCCAATCCAACCCCCTGGAGACCTTGCTGGACATTGAATCTGAAATAACGCTTGCTTTCATACAACAGTCGGTGTCTCTCCACAAAAAGCTTCGCAGTATCCTCTGTCTGCGTCGCAATACCGACTAACGTCTCGGAAAAGAATTTCAGAGATCCTTCAGCGACAGGCTTCCTCCCAGGATTGCCTGTACCAATCGATATGAAGCATTTCAATAAAGTGCCCAGTTCCGTTGCTGTATCATGACACCAGATACTTTGTGCCTCATTCCATAGTTGTTCGACCGGATTATTCGAGCCTAAACCTCCGTCAACATACTTTCGCTTCCGTGGCCCAATTGTAACTGGCTCGAAGAAGCTAGAGGCAGCCGAGGTCGCTCGTGCAGCTTCACAGATGGTAGCCGGAGTGTTGTTCAACGCGTTTTCGGAGGTGTAGGATCGTAGGAGGACAGTAGTCGTAACCTCGAAGGCTTTCACGCAAACAACTCTAAATCTCGATCAGAACAGAACCGTGGCAAAAGGGAAGACTTACACTTTGCATCTCTCGTTTCCGTCATTCAGCAAGGCTTCTTCAGACAAACCACGCTTCTTAAGAATCTTTTGGATGCACTCCTCAAGAACAACGGAATCGAATCGGCCTTTGATTTTGCCCCGCCAGTCAACAGGTAAGCCCTTCTTTCCAAAAATTGTTTCGAACATGTTCGTATACTCGTCAATGCATTCGTCAACGTCCATTTCAAGGCGGCCTAGCATAATAGCAATGATGCTAACAAAGTTAGATCAGCCTTTCAAATCCCAAGTGAACGTACCCTCCTGTACTCGTGCCACCGATTAAATCGAAAAGTTCGCATGGCTTCACGGTCGGTTGCCCATCCTTCTTTCGCTCCGCATTCACCTTTTGCATCAGCGCCTTCAGAATTAGAAGTGTTGAGAGCCCACGAACTCCTCCGCCGTCTGTGCTTATGTGTTAGGACTGTACACTGGAGCCCACGAACCACTATACATACCAAGAGACAGTATACAAAGTCCATCACGATTCAGAGGGTTATCCGAGGCTTGTATTTGCGCCATATCCATCACACGACGAGATTATATTCGAGTATTGGGGAGAGCCTTGCCAGAATGTTAAAGAATAGCGATTACTTCGCTGACTAGCAAGGCTGGATCAGTGTTCTGTTGGACTTGCTATCATATCTAGCGTTGCACGCAGTCAACATGAGGAGGTGAGGGATTACGACCGCAAGCAAGCTGCTTGTAATGCGATTTGATGCTGTGGAATGTTTGGCAAAAGATATCGAGGCATTATAACTGAGCCTAGTGAAGTGATCACAGCTGAGTTTGTAGCGCGGTTAGCGCCGTCCAAGAGCTCGGAATAGAGCTCTGGTGGGTCAGGTGGGGGATCTTCCCTAACACGTGGGGAATTTCGGGAGCTATTCCATCGTTGCATATTTTTAATCGCTTACCTAACCTTATTTTTACCCAATAAGGCACAAGCTTTGCGGCTCATAACACTACAAATGATATCTAGATTATTGACGCCTGCCAATGTAAAAACGATGGAAAGAGACACTGTTCACTACTGACATACCTTTCATCTTGAAAATTGACTGTACATCTTTATCATTGTAATCTTATTGTTGTTGCAGCGAAATCGTGGTGTGCGTGATTGAGCGATTGAGGGATCGAGGGCTGTGAGGCTATGTATCCATGCTTAGGCAACGACTTGCTGCATGATTCTCTGACTTCATCAATTTTCAACTTTCATTGACGCATATAAGGTACCCGTGGATTAACATGTCATCAGAGAAAGTACTTCGACCAGCTTACGTGGTGGATGTGGACGAGAATGGCAAACAGTTGCGTGGGACAGTACGGCATGCCCTGAAAGAGAAGCCGAAGGTGTCACAGCACGACAATGGGCCGAAGGAAACAGAGAAACCACATGACAATACAGGAGATGAGAGCTCTGGATACTCGCAAGATGTCGAAATTTTCCCACATAGAGAGAAAGATAGAAAGCTAGAGAGGAGGGAATCACTCCGAGCCTCCAAGACTCAAGCACATCGACCCATCAGCTACCACTCAAGATACGCTGCAAGTGGGAGACATGGTCCTCCGCTGTCTATGTCTGCTTATTATCAACACCTACCTTCAGTCACACCATCCTACCCGCCACCTTCCTACCCATCTCCCAACCTGCCTCCCTACCCGCCCACCTACCCGCCTCCGTCACCTAGCACTTTATATGGGAGCTATGCTGCTACATCCCAAGCTCCTCACATAAAATATTTCAACACACAAATGACACAACCAGATCCTCGGCCCCTTTCGGAACGATTTAACACTATTCCCAGGAGTCAAGTGCCGGATCCAATTGCTCGGACAGCCTCAGCGTTTGGGGAGAGGGATATCCGTCCTCCATCAATGAAAGGGCAAGTTGAGGATACTTATTATGACGACAGCTTTGATTCTAGATTCGGTTATGCTGTTGATTCTGTTCCCAGACCCAAAAGGACCCAAGTGCATGACCCGCTAGCTCGACCATTGTCAGCGATTAGGAAGAGGAGAATCCGTTCTCCATCCATGGATGGGCAAGTTGAGGATTGTCATTATGACGACAGCTCTGCTTCTAGAGTGAGCTATGGAACAGATGTCAAAACCTCCTTCTCAAAAGATAGTGGATATGCTAGTATGGTATCAAAAACACGCCGAACAGGTGCAGATGACAGTTATGAGATCCGTGACTCTTCGAAGTGGGGTACCAAATCTGTCGCCTCTGTTCAAAGTCTGGCCACTATGAACACAGTTTCATCAATGAATCCTACTGCCGCTGGAGGAGCTGCGGAAGAGTTGGCGGAAATGTTAGTCAAGGATGAGTCGATTTGCGGCTTGATCAAGGATGGCTATGATAACATGGAATCCGATCGTTTCGAACGAAACCTGCGAAGAATTCTCAAGAGTTTCGCATCTAATCTCCGGAGGGAAGCACGAAACGATTTGGAGAAAAGCGCAGTGCGCCTTATCCACAACTACAGGGCGTTTGTGATCAGACGGATTAAGACATATCTGGAACTTCCGGATGAGAGACATGCAGCTTCCTTGCACGAGCTACAGAAGCAGAAACAGTCAAAACTCGCTCTTGAACGGTTCTTGGAAGTCTTGCCAGGTGCAGAGGAAACCTGCGATGAAGCTCAGCTGGAACAGAATGAATCTGGAAGCGATGTTGAGAGTGATCTCAGCAACGATGAGCAGCCACATCTTCCCACTTTGGAGAAAGTCAAATTGTATCTTGTGTCTTCAAAGGCCTACACGGAATTCAAACAGCAGTTGGCCGAATTCGTGAGGCCATCTTGTAAGACATACCATCCTACAAATGACACATTAGCTCCAACCGATATACACTTGCGATATGGTAAATTAGTCGACCTGGGAGAGGGAAATTTAGCCACTGAAGAGAGCAAGATTTTAGAACCCGATTCAAATACCAATCTAGTCGTGAACTTGACAGAAGTTGGGTCCTTATCTCAAGAAGACGTGGAAGTTGTGGGGGATGCGCTTCTTGATACACCCCAGCGAGATGAGAAAGAGCGGCTGCAAAGCTTTGAGGGGAAAGAACTCCCTCTAAAAAGATTGAAACCTGAACAAAGAAAGCCAGATGGGGTCTTGGACATAAGCAGGTCATGGGTTATCTTTATGATCGGACACTTCCTACTCACACTTCAGAACCGGTGGTCGAGAATGAGAAGAAGGCCCGTCGAGAAAGGCTCGTCAAGGATCGAATGGACATGTGTAAGTACCTACATATTACATATTTGTATAAGGCTAGCCAAGAATACTTCTGACTAGCAATAGGCGTGTGGGTGTGAGCTTTTTGCCGACTTCAACAAGTCACCAGAACTAGTGAATAAGTATGCCGCCATTCTGCAAAGCCCACTAAACGGAAACTCACAAAGCACCACTTCGCAACACTCGACAAATTCCTTAACACCTCCACCTACTGCACATCTCCAATCAAACTCCTCCAGTATCTCGGTACAGTCACCTCAAGGTGTGAACGATTCAACATCAATCTCCGCCCAGCAGAGCCCTTCCTTAGCTACTGCTAACAGCGAGCGGGATCTCTCATTTCTGGAACTATGCGTCAACACTGGGCCCCATCTAAAAAGCCTCGCCGAAATCGACACGGAGAATATCTCAACAGACGGTGCACTCTTCCAAGCCATCAGAAAACAATATCTCAGTCTACGAGGTTTCCGCTCTAGATTTTGGCTACTGAAACCCGCAGCCATCTCCTTCGTTCGCGTAAGTCTCATTCTCCCCTCAGTCAACAGTTCTTACAAAATATATCTACGCAGTTCTCCCTAGAAAAGCGGCACCGCGTAGGAATCCTACAGAAACCCCTTGCGCTCCCACCGAAGAGCGAAATCGATGCCAAAAATTGGATTTATGATCCATGTCCACTCGAGGGAGACCTTCCAATTGCAGAAGATCTATTCCTCCACTACCTTCAATGCAGTGAGAGTTCTGGCGCATTATTCTGGATGCTAAGATTACCTCGGAAGCTCGAAGCCAGTCTGTTGAATACTGCAGCTTCGAATACGTTTGATTTTGAGTGGTGTGGCAGCGGGGTTGTGGCAGTTCTTTAAGAATGATTTTCAGGGAGCTTTTGGATTTGCTTGTTGGGTTGTTGCTGTCTTGAATAGTCTGTTAATGGCGTATATGTTCAAGTGGAAGGAAGAGTGATGGGTGAAATAGTGCGCTGTTAGATCTTCTGGTATTTCTGAGCTACTTAGTCATAAAATGATGTAGGATGTGAAGCGAAGAAAATTCCCGACGAAAAGACGTAGAGATGTGGCACAAAAATTGGCTCCTTCAATGAAGTAGAAGGGAAAGGTATGCAAAGGTGAGAGTGAGCAGGCCTTCCTTGAATATTTGAGAACAACTGGACCACAGGTGAGCAACAGCTCTAAATCTGTTTCTAGCTATCCGTGGTATGTCATTGTTGTATCTCGTCTACCCCTCTAATTACTAAGTGAAATTTAGGATATTTTACACTTCATTATATACCTCCTCGCTCCGCAATTATCCAACTCTACTGCAACTTCAAACTTCACTCCCTCTTATCTAGGGACGTACACCTCTACCGTCTACCAGAATCCCGCTTAATACCCTTCTTTGCGCTCTCCTTCTTCAGCTCTGCAGCCTGTGCAGCTAGTGCCAACTTCTTAGCCGCAATCTCTTCCTCGGTCTCCACAAACAACCCAACAATATCCTTGCGCTTGGGCAAGAACTTGCCAGTCCTCTGCTGATACAATTTATAATCTGGATATTTGCCCGCAGTGACGAGCTCGGTGAACCATGTGGAAGCTTGGAAGAGGAAGAGATAGCTAATGGCACCCGCAAAGGTCCAGTTGAAGAGAACATTGGTGTCCCAGCAGCCCCATTGGTAGAGTGCTACCCAGATAGCTTGCTCGGCGGCGAAGTTGGGGTGGCGCGAGTAGGCCCAGAAACCGGTTGTGACAAAGCCGCGGTCGAGGTCGATAGCTTCGTAGCCAAAGGGGACTTTAGCGGTTTTTTGGTACTGGGCTTTCGCACTTTGGTAGGCTGAAATTAGACTGTTAGCAGGGTGTGCTGGGGGTCGAGCGGGGAGGGAAGCATACTCCATTGGGTTTGGTCTGCAAAGTATTCAATGACAACGAGGATCATCATTCCGCGCACGAAAACATTGTCTGCTGTAGACATGACTTCAGCGGTTGGGATGAGGGTGGTGAGGAGCATTGGGTATACAGGGGTCGTGATAAGGAAGAGGAGGAGGGACTGGGCAAGGGAGATGAAGAAAACGTTGAAGATGAAGAAGAGTGGCGCGTTCATTTTGGCACGGAGAAGAGCCCTGCGGATATTTGTGTTAGAATACAGTCGGGAGAAGGAGGGAGACAACGCACCATCGATAATCCTCGCCTCCAATACTGTAACCTCCTTTGCGCCAAAAGTTGAAAGTCAATCGCAACTATGCACACCAATTAGCATCCTTTCTCCGCGTAATTAATTAGAGTAGGCACATACACTCCATATAACGCTAAATGCAATCAAGTTATCCAACCTCACGGTGTTCAATCCTTGGTAATGCGCCCAGACGCAGTAATGTACATTGTAAATGGTTGGCAGAATGCTCCACATGCGATCAACTTGCGAGTAGTTCTTATTGACCTCGGAAATAAGTAGGAAGACCGGGGCAAGGAAGAGCGAGAAGGCGAGAGCAGTAATCAGAGGGTTGGTGGAGAGGTAGATTTCCTTGAGCGCGGCAAGGTCATTCCATGATGCGAAAAGGAGTGTCGGGAGCGGTTTGAGCTGATGGAGATAGGGGAGAACAGTGAACGTGAAGTCGGAGCACTCATAAAGCCTCGTAACATTCGGGAGGGCGGATGGCAGCACCATTGTGAGGAAGGGGAGGATTATTAGGGAGTCGTGTGCCCCGTTGTGTTTGTTGATGATGTGAAGATAATCGCGGGCGAAATGTGGACGAAGTGGCTTGTTGTCAATGACGGCCACTGAACCCTGCAAGACTCTCTTGCGCTTAGCCTCGGCTGCTTTGTCAGCCCGTACCCGTAGCCGTCTCGGATTTGTCCTCACAGTCTCCTCTCTTTCAAGTTGTATTCAGCCAATACCTAACTTCTGAGGAGACACTTAATGTGGTCTCTCGACGCGTCAAATTCATACGTGATTATACAGCATGATTCTCCAACCATCACAACGGCATATTGATCCGAGAAAATCGTGAAAGAGGAATTTCACATCCTCACAAAAACCAATCCTGATTCAACATCATGCCCAGGAAAATCCTCTGCGTGGCAGAGAAGAACTCCATTTCTAAGGCTGTGACAGGTCATTTGTCTGGGGGACAATTTCAAACCGTAAGTTATCTTCATATCTTTGAATGTCCCCAGCTGACAGCAAGACGGCAAACAGACCAACACTCAGATCACTTACATCAAGAATTATAAATTCGACTACGACTTCGGTGGAGCCTGGGGCAATTGCAATGTTGTCTTTACCTGTGTATCAGGTCATATGACTGAGGTAAAATTTGGTCCTGACATTGAAAAGGGTGATTGGTACAATCCCAACCCCAAAGTTCTCTTCACGGCGCCCGTGACTGTTGCTGTAGGCGAGGTATTTGTCTATCAATTTTTTAACTTGATTTTCAGCCTGACAGGACCTTAGGACAAAGAAAGTATAGCCAGGAACATCAAAAATGAGGCTCAAGGAGCATTTGCTGTCTTCATCTGGACGGATTGTGATCGAGAAGGGGAGCACATTGGAGGTGAGGTCAGAACTGCGGCTCGTGCAGGTAGAGCTGGCATTCAAGTCAAAAGAGCAAGATTCAGTAACATTGAAAGGGCGTAAGCTATCGTAGTCTTTTCATTTTCTGAACTATTTTAGTGACATTTGCAGGCATATCATCCAGGCAGCAAGAAACCCCATTGACCTGGACGATCGCCAAATTGAGGCAGTAGCTGCAAGAATAGAGATGGATCTGAGAATTGGCTATGCATTCACCAGACACTGGACTATTAGTCTCAAAACCCTCGGAGGGCCCTTTTCCGAGGCCGGGAATGGGAGAAGTCGAGTTTTGAGTTATGGTAACTCGAACAAACTCCAAAAATTCCAACTTAACTAACAGAAAGCAGGAACATGTCAATTCCCAACCCTTGGGTTTATTGTAGACCGTTACTTCCGGGTGAAGAACTTCGTCCCTGAAAAGTTCTGGACCATCAAAGTAACCCACAACCGAGATGATATCAATGTCGTCTTCAATTGGTCTCGAAACCGACTCTTCGACCGTGCCGTCGTTACCATTATCTACGAACGCTGCCTCCTCGCCAAAATGGCCAAAGTGGTCAAGATCCAGTCCAAACCAACCAAAAAATGGAAACCACTCCCTCTAACCACCGTCGAGCTCCAAAAAATGGCCACTCGATTCCTCCGTATGACCGGCGCCCAAGCCATGTCCGTAGCAGAAGGACTCTACCAAAAAGGATTCATCAGCTATCCCCGCACCGAAACCGATCGTTTCGATAAAGGAATGAACCTCAAAGCCTTGTGCGAAAAACAAACTCGAGATGATCGCTGGGGCCAATTCGCAGATAATCTCGTTAACCATGATGGCTTTCGACAACCCCGCGAAGGCCGTAACGATGATAAAGCCCATCCCCCAATCCACCCCGTTCAATACGTCGCCCATGCAGCTCTGAGCCCTCAAGAATCCCAAATCTATGAACTCATCACCCGGCGTTTCCTCGCCTGCTGTTCCGAAGACGCAAAAGGTCACACCACCACCGTTGAAATCCTGTACGGCGAGGAACTCTTCACTGCCTCCGGTCTGGTGGTCCTCGAACGGAATTACCTGGATGTGTATTGGTATGAGAACTGGCACAGCAGTACCATGCTACCGAACTTTCGCATGGGCGAGATGTTTGAGCCGACAGAGGCGATGATGAATGAAGGGAGTACGACGCCACCGAGTTATCTGACGGAATCGGATTTGATTGCCTTGATGGATGCGAATGGGATCGGGACGGATGCGACGATGGCGGAGCATATTCAGAAGATTCAGGAAAGAGAATATGTGACGGTTAGGCAGGCTGGTGGAGGAGTCGTTAATAATAATGAACCTGCTGTTGCGGCGAGAGGTGGGAGGGGTGGTGCGAGAGGTGGGAGGGGTGGTGCGAGAGGTGGGAGAGGTAGGGGGCGAGGCGATGCAGGAGGTGCGCTGAATCTATTCTGTGCTTTTGAAGTTATGCCTAGAGCCTAAAAAAGAAACATACTAACCACCTCCAGCAAACAACGATGGCCCGAGACCAGCCGGCGGAGGAGGAGGAGGAGGCAACAATGTCTTTCTCCCCACCAACCTCGGCGTAGCCCTTGTCGACGGCTACGAGAAAATGGAATTCGAAACTAGTTTACACAAGCCCTTCCTCCGAAAAGAGATGGAATTACGAATGAAGGATATCTGCGAAGGGAGATTATCGAAGAATGATATGGTCAGGGCATGTGTGAGGCAGTATAAAGCTGTTTTTGAGCAGAGCGAGGAGAGGATGGACGTTTTGAAGGCTGTAAGTTTTCTCTTGAACTATTTTCTCTATCTAGGTGGGAAAAAGGGAATCCGGTCTAATCGTTTTTGGATGCAGTCTTGTAGGAAATATGTGCTTCAAGGCGCGAGATGATAAACGTTATATACCCCAAAATTATGCCCAGACAAGAACACTCTGGCACCCATAGAGATTAGAGCTTAACACGCAATCAAGCAACCAAAAAGAATTGCTACTACTAAGAATGTCTTCAAGTTCCTCCTTCTTCCTTCTCTTATTTCTCTCTTCTCTTCTAGAACTAGTGTCGTCCTCCCACAAAACCACAACCCAAAAAAAATGCAAAAACAGGATCGAATACATACAACAGCAGGGATTCGCTGGTGGTCACCCACCCAACTACTAATCTACCGATCTAAAGCTTGTGTATGGCAGAGCGGACGGGATGCCCAATTCTCTTTAGTCTATGGTCGTATGTGACAGCTATTATGGTTATGTGTGATTATGTTGGACGAGGAGGGGGTGGAAGAGAAGGGCGAAGCGGAGAGAGAGTTAAGCGAGGATTTGGGAGGGTGGAAGGGTGTGGATGTTGAGAATTTAGGTGGACTGATGGTAGGGCAAGGAGAAGGTATGTTGAGGTTGGGTGTAGAAGGTGATGGTGGAGGTGGAGGTTTTGGTGGTGGTGATATCGTCGTGTGGCTTGGCATTTATCATTTCTCTACTTCTCATCCCGCGTGAATACTATCATTTTCAAAACCCATCCCATGTCTACAGTGTTAACTTCGCTTAGTTGAGTATGCTCCTGATCCAACGTTTCTACGAACTTTTAACAGTCGCAGGAGGAAACTTGAAAACCGGATGAAGGATGCGCTTTCGAAGGTCGATCTCGTTAGACAAGGACGAATTCTTGGAGGTTAACTCCACGTTCTTTTATGGTTTTGTAGGTGAGTCTTGGGTCTCTTTCTGTCTCTTCCCCTGTCTCCATGTTCTTGTATATCGTATATTTGTCGTCGTCATCATGAACGAGCCTTTCCCATCCAGCCGGAAGTAAATTATCCAATCTTGGGTCTTCGATTTTGACCTCTCCACTCTCTTTATTCACAAACACAAGTATCTGAATCCCAGTATCCTCCTCTACACGTATCTTTATATCGAAATGCTCTGGCATCGGCCCAAGAAATGCTTCGCCTTGCATAAACCCGTCGATGTAGCAAGGCCCAACTACCTCGTACTTAGAGCCTTTTGACCTCAGAACCATGCCCACATCAGAGCCCAGAAGCATGACGATGTGATCACCAGCTCTTGCCACCCATGGTGCCATTCCCATGTGCCCTTTTTTGGTTCTGAAAAAACCTTCATATTTCAAGCGCGTGTCGATAACCCTTGTGAATAACGTTGTGTCATTGCTCAATCGTAGACAGCTTGCACTATTTGAAAAAACGTCGCGTAATATGCTTTTAAGACTATCGATCGGACAATCCCATGGTGTAGCTTGTGGAGGGATGTATACCTCTGCCAAATCGTTCAACGTGACCGTCCTACAGAAAGCATCTAACATGCTTCCACCTCCAACGTAGCCGGCTTCGAAAAGATCCTCTGGTGCTATTCGTTTTATATACTGCGATATTAAAAGTCCAGCTGGTTTGAGATGGAAATTTGGAGGAACTTGGTGCATACTCTGCGGTATGGAAATTCCGGTTGATTTTATCCTCAGATCTTCTTCCATTGATGACATCTCTTTGATAACACCAACCTCTATTCCCGTCACGACCAACTCACTGGCACTGGGGTGAAAGCATTCGCATGCTATATTGGCAGCTCCATACCCCATTGTTTCATAAATCGATTTTAGAGATGACGTTTTCATTTCCCAGTCCGGTACCCAAGTCGGTAAATTTGCGTTTCTCGAGTCCTCGGCGGCCAGGTTACAAGACGACAACAGGTGTAGATTTTTCTGATCCTTGATATGCCTGAGTAACACGTCCGTGTAGACCTCTTCCGTCGTCTTTGAATAATTGGATTGTATGCCGAGCGCTCGATCTCGTGCATTGAGCATGCCTAGTAAGCCGAAAATGCGATCCCTTGGGTCTGCGAACTTACAGTTCTCGGTGCTGTCAAGTAGAGTTAGAAGGGCCTCCCCTCTCCCATCGATATAAGCACAAAGACCAATAATTTCATTGAATTTTTGAAATGCGCGGAGAGATATCGTGTTGTCTTTTAACTTGTAAAACATGAGACCAAATGCATTTCGGAAAGTGGACCATAAGATCGTTCGATCTCCACACATCAATAGAGAAGACGTGTTTCCAAGCCGTATTTCTTGCCAAATCCAAAGCCTCTCAAACCAGCTGGCGAAGAGCAGAGCATTGAGGCTGCGTAAATCACTGGCATTATACGGTAATGGTGTGTCGAAATCTGCCCACGGAACATCATGAGCAGTTCTCGGAGCTGCCTTACCCGAAGCCCAATCAAACCAAGCTTTGCTGCTCAATTCTTCCATGAGTTCGATTGCCCGTGCCGTTCCATATTCTGTTTCGCTACCACCTGCGCTGTCTTGATCTGGTAGATACAACCGCTCCGGGCCGATCCACGCAACAACTCTGGCAGCTTGGGTGTATATTTCTCCCATTCTCCCAACCTGAGAAGTCTTCTCCTTATTATCTGTTTGGTTGATACAAATAGAATCAATCCAAAGTAGCCTGTCTCTGTCCGCCAATCGTAGATGTCGCAATGCTTCATCCAGATTTGCTGTGATAGGTAAAGTGTGCCCCATTTCTGCAAAAGCGGAATGAGCCGACTGTTCTTTCAGCGATGGCACATGGGAGGGTTCCCGAACCATTATACGCTTGGATTGTCTTGGTGACCCCCATGCGTAGGAAAGTGCTTCATATTGCTGCCCCTCGGTTCCTGAAAAGGATATAGGGCGAATAGTGACTTCAAGCACAGCTGAGAATTCTTTAGAAGGAAGCAGAGTGACTACTCTGATTTGAGATTCATTGGGATCGAGAGGCTCGTAGATGTAAGGGATTGTAGAAAGCGCCGGTGAAGAGGATTGCTGGTCATCTGGATTGGAAGTCTTGCACTCGTCCATTTTCAGTTGAGAGGGGGAGTGGACGCAATTCGCTCAAATGCGCAGCTGGGAGGTTACAGGAGATTACGAGACAGTAACACTGCAAGCAACAAGCAGCGATTTCCTCGAGTAATTTGGTGTCTTCGTTGTAATCGTAATGGGTGATGCAATGAAGTGATGCCGCATGAATGCCGAATGAATGGATGCGGAGTATTGCCCAGTCGTGCATGTAAGATCTGATGATGTGTGTACCGAAAGATTGCGAAATGAATACGAGTAGGTGAGCATCTGATGCTGCGTGTCTGACAAATCGTAAGGCGTGAAACACGAGGCGTGAAGTCGTAGTGCGATAACGTTGTTTGTGGTGAATTATTGCTGTAGAGTAGTTAATTATTGAAAACTTAAATCAATCTCCCTTCCTCGATTCGATCAGCGATAACATGTCAAGGACAAATTGACAATTCCGTCACGATATGTTCTTGTCCGCGATGATTTTGCTGAAAAGGAAAAAAAATAAAAAAAATAAAATAGACACATCGCAGCCGTTCAAAATTCAAAACAAGATGTCAGCACCAAGACCAAGGCAACGACGACCGCTCATGTGATGCGCAGCAAAGTCGCAGCGAGCAGCAGCGACTGTGCCTACCGCCAAGAACGCAGTTCTGTACTGTGCATTTAAGAGCGAGCCTGTTCGGTGAGACATCCTTCAGAATAGACGCAGTTTTACAATATAAAAACCACTCAATGCCTTACGTAGTATTCTTTAAAATAATAACCCAGAAGTATCTATTATCGAAAGTGAAAGTGAAAGTGAGATAAGGAAATCTAGAAATTCTAGAAACCCCACAAAAATGAGGCAACCCAGAAGGTATGGCAACCGACAACAGGAGAAAACGATGAGAAGAAAAAAAAGGAATACGAAAAGAAAAGATAGGTAAATAAAAGGGCGGGAGGAGAAAAGGATACTATGGCCTTGACTAGCAACTACTCTGCCTGCCTCTACGGCACCGTGGCCCTCGGAGAGCCAGCGGAGCGTCACCAACCTTCAAAAAAAGACACCTACCTACCTATGGAACTTTTATTAGCACATCCTGGATCTAAGACAACGGTACTCACGTACTGTAGTTAACTTACTTATTCCTTCTCTCCAATCACAACATAACATACTCCGTATCCATACCCCAATCATCAATAATAACCTCCCACCACACATATAACAAACAATCACCAACCACAAACGAGACACGCCAATTTTTAAATCAAACTACTATATTTCCCAAAAAAAAAAAAAAAAAAAAAAAAAAACAGATTTCAACAAGACAGATTTCTCCTTTGATAACTAGATGTGAATAGCCAGGGTATTTGTTTTTTCTTTTCTCTCTCTTTTCTCTCAATTCATAAAGCTTTGAAGGACATAAAAACAAAGCAAAAAACTCATAAACAGGGGAAGTTTATTCTTTTAAACTTCATCTTTCCTGCATCACCTAAACTCCCCCAACCTCCCTTCTAAACCCCCTTTTCTTCTAATTCCCATCTGTTTTTTTCGTAAAAGACGTCTCTGTGTATTGATTGTATTTCCGACTCCATACTAAACCAAAATAAAATCTTCTAACCTTCTGAAGGGTAGAAAGAAGCGCCTTGGGTATGCCTATGAAATCCCCTTCCTCCCTCCTTTATACCGCTTAAACCAAGAAGTAATTCATCCCTCATCTCTCATCGACCAAGCAACCAACCAGTCAATCAATCAAACCCCATTCACCCCTCCATTCGCCATCTTCCCCATCTTCCCCATCATCTCCTCCTCCTCCGCCGCCTCCCTCCTACACCTCCCACACATACACCACCCCCCAAACTCCCCTCCGCCCACTCCCTCCTCTCCCTCACAGCCAAATCAATATCACAATAATGATTCAAAATCTCCTCCCCTTCCGTACCCCACCAGGCCTTCCACCTACCCTCCCCTCCCTAACCCACAGCTTCATCCTCCCACTCCACTCCCACTGCACATTCGGATCGCAATCATGATTAGCCAGACACCACATCGGATGCACGGCGGCAACTTCAGGGTGTCCATTCCGCACATTGCATCTCGCGCTCGCCGTGCCTCGGAATTTGGCGTAGAGCGTGTTGAAGATCCATTGGTCGTAGACGTCGATCTCGGCGAAGATGTCAATGTCCATCTTCTCGAGGACGTGCAAGGGCCGGAGATGTTATGCGCGAAGGAGAAGGGCAGTGTCCAGATGGGCGGCGGAGGCGCATTGAGGGAGAGGGACACGGCGTTTTGCGCGGAGGGGAGGAAGTCTCCCCAGATGTATTTGACCTGTTTGAGATCAAGCGGGTGCATTTCCTGCGTTGCAGCAAGTGCGAGAGAACGAGAGAGGAGGAGGAGATAAAGCGCGGATGTTTTCTCGGCGGGGGTGACGTCTTTGCCGATTGTGTCGAGGTCTTTGTCGCAGACGGCGGGGTGGTAGGATTCCTGTGCTGCTTGGAGGCAGAAATCGTTGCAGAATGTGATGTCGACGCATTCGGGGCAGTTGACTAGTGTGCTTGTGTCGGCGGGGAATTCGGTACTGCATGCATCGCAGAAGGTGTCTTTGAGACGGTTGTTGGCTGCGAGGAGGGTGTGCTCGAGGAGGACTGTTTCGCCGGGTGCGAGATCTTCTGTGGCGAAGAGACCGAGTTGTTTGTTGGTGAGGAGTTGAGAGGAGGAGTTAGAGGATTTGCTGGTGCCATCTTGGAGGATGGGGAGTTCGGTGACTTTGACTTCGCATTTTGCACCCATGGAGCGGAGTTCGTTGTTGAGGAAGTCAATTGTTTCCGGGCGTAACGGTCCGGTTCGTGGGCATTCCATGGGTATATTTCTCGACGGACTAGTCCTTCGTCCGGGAGGTCATTGATATCGATTGTATCGACTTTCAGCCTTCTCTTGGCCATCTCCTCAATATATTCCTTCGCTTGCAGCAGATCCTCCTGGCCCGGTTCGTTCTCCAATCCGCGGAGGCAGAATTCGTAGGCGCTTTTCAGACAGCCGCAGAGAAGGAGGGATATCGAGAGGATTCGGTAACAGCGTGAGGAAGCTACCTTTGCAATTTGCTGTGGGGTTTGCGTAGGCACGTCGAGGTCCATCTCGTGTGAGAGACTTGATGCCCCAATGCCATGCCGGTTTCCGAAATGTAAGACCCTCGGTAGGCCATCTCTTGCTCGAGTCTCGAGGGCCTCGACGGCGAGTTCGTGATATTCGTATTCCTCGTTCCGGATCTCGTCGCAGAGGAGAAGGGCGCGGTAGCTATCCCCGCAGCTAGGTCGGGATAGCCAAGGTCAGAGTGAACAATGGCACGTTCAATGTAAGCAATCAGGTCGTAAGGCAGATCATGGAGAGCATCTGTCAAGTCCTGTCTCTTCCTCAAGAGTTGGAAGGTCACGGTCTTTTCTCTCTCTCTCTCGTCCTCGGTGTCGGTGTCGCTACTTGTATCCATCATGTTGTTGATGCTGTTACTGTAGGAGAAGAACTTGATAAAGCTCGCTTTGTCTCTTGAATACAGTGTTTGGAGCCAGGAGGTGGCTGCCATAATTTTCAAATTTTTTCTCCCTTCTCGCGAAGGCAGCGTCGTGTCGGTGATGTTCTTATATCCTGGCACTGGCAAACGGCAGAATCCTCGAATTGGTAAAGTATCGTTGGCTTGCACTTTTTTGCACGCGAGGCTTTCGCTCGACGTGCGAAAGGCAAAATCAATGACGCCGGAGCAAAAGCTCCTGGCCAATGGGAAGGCGTCAATGATAGCCACCTACATCCAGTAGTTCCGGAGGCACACAGGGATGATATTCAGGGTCTTTTTTTCCCAGGGGTTCAACAAGGTTCTCAGGGGGGATCATTACGTCATTATTGGGAGAGGTCACAAGTGGTCAATCAAAGTTGGCATGGATGGGATAAGTATGGTGGGGAAAGTTCGAGATTGTGCTTTTTGTGGTGGTGGCTTGCAGCATGTTTGGGCGAGGTATCAGGTATGACTTATACTTAGGTAGGCACCGTAGGTGGAAGGAAGATGCTCCGGTCGAGAGCTTGACTCGCTTCGAAGTACTGTAAAAAAAGGACGACGAGACTTGGCACACTAAAGTGCAACAATGTCTCGTGTATGTATGCACCTTTGAATGTATATATGGATGTATGTACGCAAGTACGTAGGTAGGTAGAAACTTCAAAGTACAAGGATGTATGTACGGAGAGATCTGAGGTACATGTATATTAATAAGTCCTATTCTGTCCTGTCCTCCGTCGCTCCGAACAAGTTTCATGTACAAATGGATATGAGAATATAACGCGCCAAGATGAACGGCTGCCACGAGTGCACGACGTCTGCCAACTCTTCAATCATTAATTCCTTGCCAAGAATCAAGGGTTCGCAAGGAACGAGCCGAATACAGTACACTGGAACAGTACCCCTCATTTGCCGAGAACACTGCCCAAATTGGGATTGGCTACAGCAGCCAAAGAATCATGAAATCCTGATTCTGTGTTGCAGTAGTACAGTAGTAGACCATCCATCCGCTGAGAGTTGGAGGCACAGTAGTAGGTATGTGCTTGTTGATGGTTCGATAGGTGCGTGAGCAGGGAAACGGAATAATGATGCAAATCCTGCTGAGCCTGGAGAGAGAGAGGGAGAGGGAGAGAGAGAGGAGATAAAAATAGCTCCAACCATTCATTCTGCTATCGCTTGGATGACATGACTTCTTCACGGCGAGGAAATATTGAATTGTGCGTTGGCAAATACTCGAGTTTAATAAGCAAGCAAAAAATAAATAATAACAATAATAATAATAGGGGTCTCTTTTTTTCCCCCTTTGGTGCAAGGGGAAGGCGTTCGTTTGGGTTCAGAGACTTGGACGTCGGCACTTGAAGGCTAAAAGTATTCGATCCCGCTAGCCGAACCGCAGCGTTGGAGATCGACAATTCTTGTACCTAGACTAGCCCTGCCAACATTTGGAATTCAGATGCGATTGATGGCTCATTGGATGATCTTCTCGATCAATTTCCGAGAGATTAACAATGCTTTAAGAAGGGGGGAAAGCCGGGGAGCATGGCGTGGTGAAGATCAAAGCACATGCTTCAATAAGGTTTGATAGATCGTTCTAGATGGTCTCTCTGGCTGCGCCAAGCAGCAAGTCATGTACACAATAGTACTTACTGTAAGTCTTACATTATTGCACGAGACTGACGAGAAGGGGAACTAAAGGTAAAAGCAAGAGGGCACGCATCGCCACGCGTTCTGGCCACTTTCACCATCCATTCTTTAGCCGCTTAGGTCGCTCAACTTGTCGACGTAGAAGGCTGGCACCGCTATCGGGTTCTCACCCTCCCAATCCTCCTTACTGCTCACTCCTGTTAAAACGGCTAGTGTGCCTCCGAGCTTGCCCTCGATGCCAAACTTGATGTCGGTGTTCAAGCGGTCGCCCACCATACAAGCCTTGCTGCGATCAAACTGGAACTTGCCCTCGATCGCGTCCATCATGGCCTGACTCGGCTTTCCCAGAGACAATGGCTCCCTCCCGATCATGTTCACCAAGGGGATCGATATCGAGCCGGCTCCCGGAAGAACGTGTGGTGGTTGGGTAATGTGCTGTCGGTGTTCGTGGCCAGGAAGACAGCGCCTCGTCGGAGGTAGTGATATCCGATTGACAACTTGAGAAAGTTGATGTGGAAATCCAGACCGGCGAGGACAATCCCGACATCGTCGTCCAACAGAGACCCATCTGCGATACCCTTGTAATCCTCGGGGGTGATATCTCTCCTATAAGCAGGATCCGTACCGCCGATGAATTCGATACCCTCAGTTCTCAACTCGGTTTCAATTCCAGATTCTCCAATGACATAGACTTTGTTTTTGGGGGCTGGGAGCTTCAGGATGCGCTTGATGTAGATGGCAGAGGAGTATGCGGAGGCAAAGATCTCGTCGATTTCGCTGGGGATTCCCATGGCGGTGAGTTTCTTTTGGTAATCGGTACGCGACTTTGTGGAATTGTTCGTTACAAAGACCACCTTCTTGCCTGGGGGGTGTTAGCACCTCTGGCTGGGTTTAGGCGCAAGATACCTACCTCTGCTTCTCAACAATTCCAAGGTCTCGACTGTGCCGGGAAACAAATGATCGCCAGACCATAGTACTCCTACGATTAGGATCAGTAAATGCTACCTTCTTTCAAATTCCGAGGTTTATGGGTACCATCGCAATCAAACAGGAAGATCTGTGTTAGGAGTCAGCAATCTGCGCCGGCCCTTAATGGATCTGCCACTCGAGGGACACACGCACATCGAATTTGTCAATGAACTCGTTGATAGCAGCTTTGTCACCGGTGAGGTATTTTGGTGAGGACGACATCTTGGAGGAAGCTTGATTGCAATATAGGGCAACGAAGGCGCAACTGTTGGGAGCTTGAGAATATATATTGAGGCCTCTGGGAAAACATGCTCGGAGTGATGACCGATGCTGCAGCACCCCGCCACGCCGAATCTCGCTTCTGGTGGGGTTGATACGGCACGTGACCGCTGTTTATCCTTTGGACATTTTGACTTTCGTCCATATCAAAGTCCTCTGATAGTAAAAGATCTTTCTTGTCTGGATAGAAATGTTACCAGTGTAAAGGAAAGGAAGGACAGTTTATCAAAGATTTGATCACGGGATTATAGATTGTGAATCTTCAAGTTGTGATGGGGCAAGAAAGATCTTCCGTCTTGGAAGTGGGAGCGTGATGATAGTGATCGACGGCCTCATTATTCAAGACTCCAATAATACAATAAGTCGTGACTCGTATACATGTGTTTCCCCTTGATGAGATGAGCTCATGAATAATCCTTAATAATCCAAGGTTTGTTTGTCAACCTTTCCATCGAGGCGTCTCGCATTTTTTCCTCTCCTTTCCTCTGCTGCTGCAAAACGACTTTCTCCGAAAGTTGAGCATTACCTTAGTCTTGGCGGGATCGACAATAATCCTAAGACTCAAGTCAACGAAAATGGGGCTTGACGGGCCGAAACGACGGTTGCAGAGAAACGACGAAGCAGTGATGGCGAGATGTAGGTACAGTCCCTCTGCAGAGGAGGCGGAAAAGAAATTGAAAGATTGAATGATTCTTAAGGTGATACAAACAAAAGAAGTCATACATGCAAACGGCACCAGATGTTCTCATCTCAGCTATAGAAGTCTTCTGATACCTACGCCGTACCACCAGGTGGTCTGCTTTGCTAGTGTATTCATTAATAATCCTCAGCTTCAAGGCTTCAAGAGTTGATAGAATATCCAAGGAAGTGCCCCCATGCCTCGGGCGATGACCAGCCATCGCAAATAGAAATCTCCCCCCAATGTTGTGTGACATTTACTGGCTAATAGCCTTACTCCGTCCGTACCACTATCTCAAAATCGAAAGAGAGAAAAAAAGGCTTTACAGTCTTCTTGATTGGTTACTGCAGCCGTATCACTCGACATGAACGAGAAAATACCTGGAGGCTCCCCTGACTGGAAGAACGTGGGACATTATCATTCAATACCTCCCTCCGTAAGGTAATAATATCTCACTCGGAATATTTGAACCTGCACATCGTGCTGCTTGCTGGCTTTGCTTGTTTGCTTGCTTGCCTGCTCAACAAAAGTCCCTTCTTCACATGCGCAACTCCAAAACTTCTCCCAACTGCTGCTCTCATCCAATATCATTATCAAAAGTCGTCATTACACACCAAAACTCACGCGCAATCCTAATAACAATTGGCCTGTGAGAAAAGTCGCCCTCAACCCATTTCATCCCGAAAGCCAGATACAAACCTCCCCTCCAATAACGCTGTCGAGAACTGCTGGGGAAACCGTTGTAAAAGTTTACTGGTCTGACTAGAAACTGCTAACGAAGATACGGTACGGGACCCGTCGGGAATTGATTAGCATAGCATTTTATTGACTTTGCGATCTTATCAAGTTGCATCATCGTCATCCTGCGACCCGCCTCAAATCTCTTTTTCTCCCCCAAGCAACCCAGCACCACGCACAGTAAGGACTGCGCGCAAAAACAGCCTAGTTCTGTTCGTCTCTCCAAAGACATCAAAGAAACGTCCACGAAATATTCCTCTCCTCCTCCTCCCTCCCGCTTCTGTCCTCGAAAACAATCATCTCCAACTATCTCCGCGCACATCCAACACAGTTTCCTAATCTCTACTGCTGCTTCAAACCTCACAAACGCCGGGCAACCCTAACCCCACCATCCAACCCCCCATCCATCCCACATTCCAAACCCACGATAACCTCATTCTACACCCAACTACCCTTAAGCAACCCCTTCAAAATGGTTGGCCACCCTAATCTCTTCGCCTTCCCAACCGTGGATGAGCTCGCGATCAAACTACGCACCTACATAATCACCTGTCAAAACGCCGGCCTCACCCGTCACGACGCCTTCAAAGTCGCCGTCTCCGGCGGTTCCCTCCCCAAAGTCCTCGCAAAAGCCCTTCTCACACCCAACCCCTCCTCCACTGGAGACGACACGATACAATTCAGCAAATGGGAAATCTTCTTCGCCGACGAACGCGCCGTGCCCCTCGACCACCCGGACTCCAACTACGGCCTCCTCAAGACCGAACTCCTCGACAAGATCCCCTCCACGCAAGGCAAGCCCACCGTGCACCCCATTGACGTCGCACACCTCGACGACGTCCAAGAGCTCGCCGACCAATACGAGCAGCTTCTCGTGCGCAGCTTCGCATCGCGCGACAGCGTCAAACTACCTATCTTCGACTTGCTCCTCCTAGGCTGTGGACCAGATGGACATACATGTAGTCTTTTCCCCGGCCATGCGCTATTGCGTGAGACGGATGCCTGGGTAGCTCCGATTGAGGATTCGCCCAAGCCGCCGCCGAAGAGGATCACGCTTAGTTTGCCGGTTGTGACACATGGTGTTAAGATTGCGTTTGTGGCGACGGGCGCGGGCAAGAAGGAGATTATGAAGGAGATTTTTGAGGGCGTGACGGGTTTGCCGTGTAGTTTGGTTAATGCGGGGGCCGGGGAGAGGGCGAGTTGGTTTACGGATACTGCGGCCGTTGAGGAGGTCGCTTTTCCACGGAGGGGAAGTTTGTGAGTGAGTGAATGAGGCGTGGGTCTGAGCGGATGCGCAAGTGGGTGATTTGAGTGAGCAATTGGGTGTGCTAAGCGTTGGGTTTCTTACAAAGGAAAGCAAGCAAGAGCAAGGAAAAGCAGTGGAAGGAATAATTTGGGTTGATGATACCGATCAAACTTTTCCTTTTGGGCACTCTGTCCTATCTGTTCTGGCCGCGAACAGGAGTTATTTTTTCACAAAAAAAAGACCTGATTAGATTTCCCAATTATGTTAAGGTTTGAAGTAAGGGACGGAGAGATGGAAAGATGGCAACATGGCAAGATGGAAAGATGAGCAAATGGATTCATGGTAGTATGGTATGGGTAGAAGGGTATATTCCCACATACAGTCGCTAGAATTTCTTTGGGGGCAACGACGGTGTTTAAAGGCCAAATCTAAATCAAGAATTTTTAAAAAAAAAAAAAAACTCTCGTGTTTTCATATGTTCAGTCAGGTGTCATCAAGGAGCCAGGTGTAGGTAGGATTTATAAGTATTCTTATCCCCAAAACCTTTGAACGCTAACAAGCATAAAGGATTATAGCACCGCGGAAATAGTCATTTGTTTAATCTTGTTCTAGAATCAAATAAAGCATGGTGTAAGGGAAGAATTCCAAAGGACAGCCCAAATTAACATTATATCCACAATACACCCACCTAGTCAATATAACGCGAATCTAGGTGTAAATTCTATATCATCATCATTGTGTGCATGTGAGAGTTCCATCCTTGGCGGTCTTGGCCGAATTGCAAACAAACTCTGGTGATAATGCTCAGCAAGGTAGACAGAATCTTTCTTCTCATGTCACCCTCCTCCTTTGATAGCAGAGGGGTTTCAAAATTCAAGTTCCACAGAATACCATCCATTGCCTCCATGCCTCCATTCGTCCATTCACCCATCCATTATTTCCAAACCCCCCTCCAAATCCACAAGCGAAGATAAAAGCCAAGTCAAATTCCCATCCAAAAACAATCTACCTCCCTACCAATCTCAATACAACTTTTTGTGGGTAAATAATAATGTAATGTAGCAATGCGGGGCGGATAACTTTACCCACAACCGACCTAATAAAAACGAAAACCCACAATAATCCCACAACCGCCGTCAAGAAACCAAAAAATCTTTTACCTAAAAAAAAAGGTACATAAAGAAACATAAGCCTCGCCGGACTTCATCAAATACAATAAAAAACACAGTCCAGTTGGTTACAACAACTGATTCGAATCCTTCGTGGCGCAATTGGCTAGCGCGTTCGACTGTTATAAACATGTATGTGTGTATAAACATTCAATCGAGAGGTTGGAGGTTCGAGCCCTCCCGAAGGAGCTTTTCCTTTCCTTGAGCATTTGAGGAAGTGTAACTCCATTTTTTTGCCGTTTTTCTTTTTTTTCTTTTTTTGAGGGGGGCGAGGCGAGGTTGATGTATGTGTTGGACCATGCAATAATTGTTCAAGTAAGTGATAGGTAAGATAGATACTACTGACACGGATTCAATTCTCTTTTTGATCTTTTTGCTGCCGTTTTCCTCCTTTGAAACGAAATGGTGGATGTGATTGTATAAAGATGAGAATTTTGGTGTTGAGCTAAATCCGAGATGTGGCCCAAAATGGCCATGATGCACTTTTAAACCAGGTATCAGTGAGTTTTTAGAGTGTTTATTATTTTGGTATTATCAAATGTAGGTATCCAGGTAGGTATTATTCCCATCGCCATGACGCTAATAAACATACAACATCCAAAAGAGGAAGAAAATTCGTGACACGGAAGTGACAAAAAAGATGAAATCCCATCATCACTATATTCCATCAGTGCCATCTCATTATTACGGCAAAACAACCATTCATCGTTCATCAGACCCGATTTGATCTGTTCAAACGATATTGTCGGAGCCGCCGCGACCATGGTGTCCGTGTCCATGACTTCCTCCAACTGGCTTTCTTCCCGGCGCAACATTGTGCGAATACTCTCCATTCCCACCTAGAGTATTGGCGTCATGTCCACTTCCAACTCCGTTACCGTGATAACCACTAGCAAGCCCATGGCCACCATTGCTGTGACCATTGCTATGCGACACATCCACACCATGTCCTCCCCAGCCAGCTTTATTCGTGAAAACCGAATGTTCGCCAACAACCGATCCAGCATTTCCCGAGAAGTCAACGGGAATACCTCTATTCAATGGGATGTGATTCGTCCTCCAATCCCAAAGCGAGCAGTAAACCATTCGGTAGGACGAGAACGCCATGATGGTACCGATAATCGCTCCAGCGACGCAGTCATACCAATTGTGATACTCATCGATCGTCAAGGCCCCAGCGATGAGTGTCGCGCCGAGGATTGGAGCGTAGATTGCGATCAGTTTCCACATTGCTGGATGGTAATTCGCCCATACCTTGAGCTTGGCATTTAGATAAATCGAGAGGAAGACAAAACCAGCGAACGCAGCTGTGCTGTGACCGGATGGGAAAGATTCCAGAGAATCATCAATCTGTTTCTCATCACCCGTGCAAATCTTGCGATCATACATGATAGCTCTCAATCCGTTTCCGGTCTCCTGATTGGTAGTAACAGGGACGTTCGGTTTGCAGACAGAGAGGAAGTGAGGACGCAGACCACCGATGAGCCATTTGAGGAAGACTTGGAAGACGGCGGCGGTGATGAGTGAGTAGAGAAGTCCGATGGTGGCGTTGTTGACGTCCCAGAAGGAACGGATGCGGATTTGGCAGATGAGGAAGACGGCGATGGGGACGAGGGAGGCGAGCAGCGCGGCGGCCCAGATGGGGACGATTTCGTTGCGGAGCGGGTAGGCGAATTGAGGGTAGACGATTTCGCCGTCTTGGAAGTAGACTGGGAATGAGCGGGAGGGTGCGGGATGTGCTGTGTAGACCTGTGAAGTGAATAATTAGTATTCGTAATGTGAAGTTTGAAGGAATGGGGAGTGAGTTCAAGCTTCCATATTGAAGCATTTCCAAGTGCTTGGAAAGTTGACTTTCAAGCTTTCCGCAATCTCTCCAGGAGCATTAAACAGAAAGAGGAATAATCACTTACTCCGAGACCAATCATACCCATCGCAGCCATCGTGAAGATATCAAGCCAAGTAACCTTGAGCCATTGACCGAACGGAGGACGCCTTGACATATCCATGACAATGGGAGCTTTCTTCGACTTGTGACCGTGATGTGTAGTTTTATCTGTAGTCGCATGCGAAGTTGTCGCAGTGTCATGAGGACGACGAGAAAACATATTTGTGATACCCATCTTGATGAATTGTCGAGGTGGTCGCAGTCGTGGTGGTGTTGAGGTTGAATAGAGAGATCAAGCGGGGGAAACAAGAGGAGGAAAGCTCTTATAAACCCTCAACAGAGGACATATCAAAATAATAGGCAAAAACAAGATAAAAATGACATGAATCAAATTTGTGAAACAATGATATCGCCTTTTTTCGATGTTTGTTGATCTTACCTACAATTTACCACGAAAACTCTGGCTGGTGGCACGTCTACGTCACAATTGACACGCTCGTTTGCGCCAAGTTCCCTGTTTTTCGCAACGTTGCGATCCCCTGGATGTCTCTCTAGCCACCATTTTTACTTTCCCATCGCGATCATGGCATTTCGGCATGTCTACATCGAATAGGAGGGCCATCCGTCATGATCAAGCATTGCTTGGACTTTCCTTGGTTCCCTTGGTTGTTCTTGGTAAAGCTTGATATTGCCGCAACAACCGACCGAACAAGGTTTCTTGCCATGGTTGCCAATGGCTTTGACAGTGACACAAGAATGTTAATCCATGTTCGCCTCATGCTAAATACAGTGACTTCATCATTTTGCTTCTGCATCCTCAAATCTGTGGCGTCGTAAATTTCAGATGCTTTAAACGGTATGTTGACATTTCTTTTATTAATTGGAAACTCCCAAGTTTTTGTCATCCAACAGTCCCAGCCGTGTGTCGAATTATACAGTCCCTTCCCAGCCGAGATTAAAGGACGGGAGAGAAGTGTCAATCTTGATTTTAAACATGCATTCTGCAGGACTAAAAAAACTATCACGGTATAGCCTCTCAAAGCTTCGAGGTAACAGTGCGGCTGAGACGCTCTTTCTGGATAGCAAGTGTTGGGTACAGTTACGATTCCAGGATTGAAACAAGTTCCCACGTACTAGATTGAAGAGAAAGACTGGAATCGTGGTGTGTGGTTAAAGCAAACAAGAGAAGTATCGTGTACCAAATTAATCCACCAGCGAGCACCATGGTACGGGAAACTACGTTCGGACTATCCCTACCAAATATATGCTTGGCTACCTATTTGTGTATAGGTTAAATGACATCTCCTCCCCCCCCCCAAATGACGAGATTATGCGACCATTACTTCTCAAAATCCATTCTGATAACTTTTCAAATGATCGCTAATTCACTATCCCAGACCACAAACTCCCAAGCCATGCATCTTTTCCCATTGATCTCACCAAAAGAATACTCTGGGATTCCTCGTCTGGAAGATAGAATGAGGCTACAGATATAATAGTGTATGCCGCCATCAGCAAGGCACCTTCCAAATAATTACTACGTCCATCTAGAATTAGGAAACCAGTGATAAATGCGGAGACGAAAAGCGAGACCGTCGCAAAGAGAGAAAAGTGTAATGTCAACTGCTTCTCCATGAACCACTATACAAAAAGTCAGCAGGGTATTTATCAAATGAAGGACAAAGAAAAGCGGGAAAACACTATCTTTGGAAGGATTCTATAAATCTCCAATACACTTGTTGCGGGAAAAAAAAGGGTGAGAAGTTCGACTTCAAGAATTCTTACCGCCAGGATCACAACAAGAGGTGTCAGGAACAGAGCTTTTCATTCAGTCAGTACAAGCCCACTGCATCAAGGACGGAGAGATACATACCGATTTGGATGCTACTTCCAACTGCTACGGCGATTGCCAAATCCATTTTATTCTTCGCCGCAACTGTAACCGCCGTGATGAATTCGGCGGCATTACCGACAATTGGCAAAATGATCAATCCCACAAAGGATGCACTGAGGCCAGTGCCTGTAGTTGCCGCATCAATGGCTTCGACCCTAAATAGTTGAATCTTGGAGTCAGTTCTCTGGTTGTAAAACACCCTTCAAGCACCAAGTAATTAAGGCCCATCTCAACAGGAGAGTACGAAGGAGATCGATCGAACTTACATGAAATCCGCACATATTGCCACAAGAGTCGTCGAAACCAAGAGAAGAATTACTGCCGCAACACGCGACAGTTCTTCTTGCTTCTCGTGAACAACCGGGCGAGTGAGAAGATGAAGCGACGGCCGAGAGTAGAGGGATGACAGTCTATGCTCAGGTGCCTCGCTGCAGCTGCAAGAAATAGACCTTGCTCTTCGAGTACTATGTCTCGATGTTGAAGCCTCCGGAGCTGTATCAAATGGATCAGGATGCTGAATCTGCGGGAAAGTGACCCGGGATGATGCCCGGTCGCGAGAAGGTTGCGTGGAGAGGCTGCGGGTACTGAAGGCGCGATCTACTGGAACAGTCTCATCATAGTCAGAGTTATCAAGGAGGTTGCCAACGGGCTGTTTGCTCTTCCGAATTGTTTCGGTCATTGGATCAGCAGCATGCTCGTGGTTTACCTGCCTCTGTGTATGTGACCTTGACCTGCGTTGTCTCCCCTGATGTCTCGCGAACTTTCGTTTTGTTCTCTCTCCTTCTGCTATCTTGTTGAAACTCGACCTGGTCGTATTTCGAATGCTGTCATCACTGCCGTACACGTTCAAAGATTCGCTAAACGTAATTGACTGCGTTATTTTATGGCCATTTGGTGCTGGTATTTGTGGAAATGGTTCGATGGCTTCGTTCTCACTCTCATTTTCACTCCCACCCTCGTTGGGGATATATTCTCGATTTACACGATGTCTATCGCTTATGAGGACTCTTCTGCTTGGTCTGTTGATACTGTTCGAGAGTTGTGAACCCTCTGAATCGGAATATGCACCTTCTGATCCAGAGAAATCCATCCACTGTAAACTGAAGTCAGCAGTTTCTCCATGGACTTTTGGCGATTGATGTCAATATTCAAAAAGGGTTTGAGGTTGAACATACGTGAGCTGCTGGTCCGGGCGCGGTTTCTTCGTCGAGGATTTGCTGAGCAGTGCCCTCGAACATGTATGCGTGAGATCCCAGCTGGAACAGCAAGTATAGACCGTAGATGACAAGGAGTATCTGTGCTATTCAGTGATGTCCCACCGCAATAAATCCACCGGAAATCACACTTACAAGGCTTGTCCCGCGACTCACGTGTAACACGGCATCGTCTGCCTTCTTCTCGTCTTTAAAAGAGGCGTGAAAAGCAGTCTAGCGTAATGAGTGAGTAGCATGGAAAGGCAGGATTTCGACATACGTACGGGTAACAAGAGACTCATAACACTTAGATTCAGCAGGCAGGCACTTGTCTGTGTGACAGTACTGTTGTATGCCTTCAAATGAAGGTTAGATTAAGCAGCTTTTTGCGTCTTTCCCCGTTTTCAACGTACCTGTTCACGATATCGCAGGCCACCAACGAAGAATGCCATACCTAGAATCAGGAGTAGATTGACAAGGATAGATCCAAGTAATGAATCTTGAACAATCCGAATTTCATTCTAAGCCGAAAGTTAGCAACATCTCTGAACCCACACAGACACATTGGCTTAACATACTTTCGAGAGGGCAGTTCTGTTGATGTTGTAACAGATGATTAGCCCAGGAAGCATTTACACACGTTGTAGTCCATTTGGCAGATGCACAGTGGCCCGGAAAAATAGAGACATAGGAAAGGACGCAGAACAAACGAAACAAATGAGTTTAAAGCTCTCGTCTCGATGTTTCTTCAAGTTGACATACATGCTGTAAAATGTTGTCAGTTGGTGGTATTCCTCGAGGACGGTTGGTTCTTACAAGATAACCAATTCTACAGCATTCCCAAATGTGACATTCATCAAGGCACCAATGGTGTCACCCATCGTACTTGCAACACTTTCAGTTGCATATGCTAGCAATCCGGACAAAGGTACAATGGCAATAGCATTCATCGCAAACACGACTGAGGCACTGAAATGCATCGCTTCAACGGCAACTTTAATTCACGGGTAGATTGTCAGTAGGTGTCACTCATAGGAGATGTCGTATTCAAACAAAAAGACGTGCAAAATCAGACGGAGAGTGTAAATTATATCCAAGATACATACCTCCCAGCGGCACAAATATTAGGAGAAAGTTGAGATAGCTGGAAAACAAAATGCTCTTTGTAGTACCCATAACGATCGAGAAGAAAGCCATCAATTTCTTCTTAGGATGCATTTTCGCTTGCAAATTTGTATTTCTTGATTTTGGTAGCTTAAGATATCGATATGGTGAATGAAATGCCTTCCGGAATTGTCGGAGAATGGGTTTGAGGTTTGAACGGATGTCGACCGAAGCTTCCGTCGAGGGTATTCCTTCTCTCAGAACCGCTGTCATCTCCAACCCAAACGCTTCTTCTTGTAGTGAGGAGAATCCATCTTGATTGCGAGAGTGGGGAAAGTCCATGTGATGGTATCTGATGAATGAGGGAGCTCGTGGTGTCGCGAACGCAACATTCTTCTGTATCGGGGGTCATTGTCGAAGGAAATTGGCAATCTATCACTGCCAAGTGCTGATAAGCTTGATATCCTTGATATCTTGGCTTCTCTGAGTATGAGGTTTTAAAAGGGGTAGAAATAGCGCATGTATTCGTATTGAGGATCGACGACGATACGAGCGGATTCCCTCCGTCTGGAGGAGGGGCGGGCTCGATTCGGCACGTGCGGAAGTACCCCAAACACTTCTCCAATTGTTTGTTGATATATCGTGACGATGATTCAAGAATTGATATGGCCAGTTCAACGATAACTAGCTTGAGTTTTAAACATGATTGTGCTGATACCTACGATTTGAAGTTGACAAGTGCCAAGATTAAACCCCTTTTCTTCCCAGATCCCAATGGAGAAGCGCAATTTCAAAATTGCAAGGAAAACAAGATCACGAACTTTGATTAGTTGACATTAGAACAAATTGAACCAAAAGAAATCTTCTAGTCATTCTTTGACACTGATTTAAATGTTATTTTTGTTTACCAGATTTCGCCGTTTCAGCCCTCTAGGACTCGTAGCTCACGAACAACTCTTCATACTTGTCTATTCTCACAACTTCTTCTTCCCAATGCGCACCAAAAGAAAATGATGATCTTTCTGCATTTAACTCGACCTGGAAATCTACATCAGAAAACATGTATTCGAACTTATGAATTCCGAATGTATATTTAATATGAAAAGAAGTGTATAAAATTTGAAAAAAAAACTCCAAGTCAATTTAGAGAGGAAAGCGACGGAACAAATGGCAAAATCTCCCGACATTATACTCAATCTACGACATAGATTTCTTTCGTATTTGAATTTATTTTCACACAATAGAACTAGTGAGGAGCTAAAACAAGGGCTGAATAATATTGTGTTGAATCAGTTGAAATGATTGACGTTCAAAACCATCTACCAACTTTCGAAAGCCACACCTACAACACTTCAATACCACACACCTGGAGTCCCATGACTTCGCGACTTGTCGCTACTCTCTCACTAATTTTCCATCCATCTTGAATATCTTTGAATGGCCTTCATCCTGGAGGACTAAACAAATCACGTACAATATTTTGAAATCTGCAAATCAATTCTTCCTCCCGCACCTCGCAGTAATCTTCAGCGCATCGTTCCGCACGAACACAGGCACTCATTTATGCTGTAAGAGCAGAGCCGCAAAGACTGCTAACTGGAAAATATCAGGATCAATATTTTTTCCTTCTTGTCAATTTTTTCCCGCGAGTTCGTTCGTTTTTTTATCACGAGGTGTGCTGCATCACACATCATTCGCATCGCAAAACGTGACTTGTTTTTCTTTCGATCTGGACGACAATTTGGACGAATTCGTTTCTATCGGTCCTCTCGATCATTGTTACAAAGAGGATTTAGGACAAATTTTGGGACTATTTGGTACTTTAGTACAGTATTCGACTGGAAAGACAAATGCTCCAGTGTCCTTGGAGATAAGCTTACAGCTGCATTTGAAATATTCCATTTACGGCTAGGAATACTTAGATATTTATCTGTTTAACCATATTACAACAACTTCTCGCCGTGAATTAATCAACTGCTAGTCTCTTGGTAGTCCGTATAGCTTTTGGGACGGATCTTTTCTTCGATAGTAGCAAGATTGCGCTAAGTTTCGAACGGGCTTTTTGGAATGGTAAAATTAAAGCATTTTAATGGTGAGACGAAGAAGCGGTTTCATTATTTCATATCCACACATCTCGCAACTATTGGCCAATCTAGTCTAAAATTCCTCAAACATCCTCTCTCATTGGGCATCCTTCTGCAAAATCCCATTCAACTCGTTCCTCTGCACACAGTTCTCAAACTTAAAGCTAGCAGCAAGCTCATCCAACTCCTCAAAGCTCTTCCCCTTGAAATAATCCGCCATCTCATACGCCATATACTCCGAAAGCAAGCATTCCCTAACGACCCGATCAATATGTCGTCCCATATCCCACAACGGCGAAGGATATTTCTTATTCCAATGCTCCTTCGGCACCTCCTCCTCAAAATGCTTCTTGATGGGCTCATAAATATGAGCAACATGTTTATCATCGCGTCCCCAA
Source organism: Tetracladium setigerum (assembly GCA_031472005.1). NCBI lineage: Eukaryota > Fungi > Ascomycota > Leotiomycetes > Helotiales > Tetracladium > Tetracladium setigerum. Next base: position 320,549 of record PZJY01000012.1, read on the forward strand.
AAGTCAACTCCAAGTCTGGCTTTCTTCTCGATGAATGGCCCGAGCAGTTTGAACCAGGCGCTGTCTTTGGGCACATACATCATGCCCTGGTAGCCAATATCCTTATACAACCAAATCGACCAGGACACATTCGTCTCGGCATAAATTGAAAGCTGTTCCTCCAAAAGCCCATATCGCTTTGCATTGATTTGCGCGCTCCCTTCTTCCGAATCAAAGGCATACACGGGACCGAACTCGCCGTTCCAGATAGGCACCTTCTTCTCACGCATGAACTGCACTTTTCGTTCGAAGCTGTGTCGGAGTTTGCTCTTTTGTTCGTCGGTGCCGATGAATTGCTCGCCCATGGGGAATCCCATGATTGAGTAGTCGTGCATGGCGTAAACGCAGTTGGGGAGAATAGTGTCGAAGCGGCGGAAGTCCATGGCGTAGGTGTTGCCGTCGAGGAAAAGAATGTGATCTGGATCGGTTGATCGGATGGCTTTTTCGATGCGAGTGTAGAAGTTGATTAGGTTGGTATGGGCGGGATCCGCGGGCTCGTTGAGGGGGTTGTATCCTGCTACCTGATATTACACATACAGTTTTAGTTGGGCTCTTTTAAGATAAGTTTGCTTGATAGCATTCTCGGAAATATGTAAATATACTCACGTATGGATTTCCCTTGTATCGTTTCGCAATCTCAATCCACAAATTCACCACTCTATCTTGCAGTTCTTTGAAGCGCCAAAAGAGCGCTTCACTCATCCCAGAGTCAGAATGCCAATCTTGGTTCTGTCCACCGGGAACAGCATGCAAATCTAGAATAACATAGAGTCCCGCATCTGAACAGATCTTAACGACACGATCAAGTAGCTTGAAGCCTTTCTCCAAATAAACGCCGGGATTGGCGTCTTCTTCAAAGTGCTGGTAATTGAATGGTATCCGTACACAGTTCAATCCGAGGGAGGCAAAATACTGTGCATCGGAACTTGTGAAGAAATAATCTAAGAACTAGAAGTCGAGCTGGCGTTAGTTTCATGGACGTAATAAAGAGAGAGTAGTTTTGGGAAAGATCATTGAATTTATTACCTTGTCGAAAAAATAGTCGTATTTCTCTTGGCCAAGGACAGCAAGAATGGCAGAGCGATGTTGACGCTCATGGCCACTGAAGCCTGTGATGAAATTCTCCATGTTCATATGTCCTCCCAAACCCGCCTTTCAAATTGTTAGTTACATCCATTTTGGTTATTTGCGATTTTTGAAAGTTGTTGGGAAAAACTCACACCTTTCAAGACGACCTCCTGATTGTTTCCATCGACGATTTTGGTGCCAGATACTTTCAGGATCGAGTCAATCCCTCCAGGTGCACTCGTGCCCGCTGTACTTTTAGCTGCACTTTGTCCCATTTTGAAAATGATGAATGGCGTGGAGGAGAGGTGGGTTGAGATTTGAAGAGACAACTGCTCGGTGTGTGAATTTGTGAAGGAAAGAAAAAGGAATGCAGGATGGAGAGTTATATCTGGGGGAGAATAGCCTTCCTAATATCTAGTACTGGATTACAGATTGCCGATCCGCTCTTTGGCGGGGGAGAACTACTCCCCACTACAATGACTACATTGCGGAGAGTCTTAGGATATCGGAAGCCATTCTAAGTGCCAATGAGCGACGCTCCGCGCTCTTTTTGTTGCCCCCTCAAATTGTCTTCGCATGAATTGACAACACCATTCCTCTTGAGCTTGAGTCTACGTAATGTAGCTCTGAATTAGCGACTCGAGAAACTCATGACTATTACTTAAAGCCGTCAAACGGCTTCATGACCCAGCAAACGCACCAGAGTGTGCGGGGTGCCCGCGTGTCTGGATAAATGGCATCGCGGAATGTCGCTCGAAGGTTACCTCCCCCCATACCGGGAGAATTTCGGCATTGTGGCAAAACTCTAAATTCAAACGAAGGCGCTGTTGGAAACATGAGATGATTTGGTTAACGATTTCGTTGAAACCTGGTGATGTCTTTGACTTCTAGAATCGCCACGAGAATGTCGATAAACTAACACCCGGAAACTAGGACCTCGTCGGTTGGAATGCGGGGGATTTCTAAATATCCAGATTAATCGGCTCATCAACCGGCACAATGTTAGATCTGATCCAAGTATTCCGGGGAGAATATATTAATCTGCAATGGAAATGGTGCAAGTGTGTCTTGCATAGTACATACATATCCCGCCGTGAGTTTGCAGAACGTGGCAACCAGTCTCCCGCACAGGAAGTGTACGGAGCATGTACTCAGACGTTTCATATCTGTGTCTTCCCAACCAATATTCTCATCAGATCTCTCCAATTCTCAGCTCCAGAAAGCTCATCCTGCCAAAATTCCAATAGACCATCAACATTTGGGTATAGATTGAACCAGTTCTCGGGTATCAAGTCTTCCAATCCTTGATTATGATACGCTGCAAGTAGCACGAAGAAACTCCTGGTCACGCTTTTGATCATCCCATATGTTCCATGGTGGCGGTGCCTGAATCCTGGTTGGTTAGTCTCGATACGTTCTACGGCAACTTGAAGTCCCTTTTTGATATACTCATCATTGTCTGGATTGCGCTGCGATCCATTGACGGCGTGCTTGACAAAAGGCCAGTAGATCCACTCGTAGCAGTTTAGGAGATGTCCTTTGAGGATGAAATTTAGAACATCATCTTCATATTTCTCCAACTCGTTCGGAGAGGGTAGTGAACTGATCCTATAAATGCACAAGTCAGTGTGAACTATTCTCGTCGTTGGCTGGCGCTCTAAAGTCACCAATCATGAGCTTCATGCTCGAACTCTACGGCGCTTTCGCGTGCAGAGACTGCAGTCTGTGGATCATTCAGATCCAGATCTTGGGAAATCCAAGCCATGATACGATTCGCAAGTCTTCGTAAGGCAATCTCGGCTAAGTAGAAGAACCATGATCGACTTGAGTCTAGAAGCGCGTTCGACGGTGGATCGGGAAACCTTCTGGGGTACCACAAGTCAATAGTTCGGAAGCCAGGAGGACTCAACTCAAGGTGGCTCTCTCTGGGCACAGGTTCAGCCTCGAAGTATGGCATGGAGACATTGACCTACATCTCGGATTTCAAGCAAGTCCAGTAGGTACACACTTCTGCTACCGCCGAACTGTCATGCTCAAGGTCAGGGCTGGACCAGTCTTCATTCTCAGGGCCAACTTGAGTCAAACAAGAAAATCCTTGACAGCATGTTAGGGCCTGAAGGAACATTGTCCACCCAGTTTCTGGCTGCATAGTTGTGACATGGAAAACGCCACAATAGAAGAAGCATTGGGCCTCCAACACGCCGCGCTTCCCTAAGCAGACACCAAGACGTTTCTGCGCAGCAGCAAAGAATTGCTGTGCTTTTGCAACGCGATGTTTGTCACTCCCTTTTGAATGCTCTCCGTGGCTTGATTGATTAGGTCCAAAGTCTTCGGCAAGTGTTCCTAGAGCACATACGAGAAGCTTTGAAAATTGTCAGCAAATTACAGTCTGATGGGTGCCCTGGAATTTCTCACAACAAGGCATGATTGAGCATCCCAGCTTATCCCATCAAGGCAGACATGGTGCATAGACCTTCTCAGCAGCTCCTTGTCGAGGATGGGGTTCTTGCAGTGTACGCCACTCCAAAAGTTTTCCAGTAGCGTATTGCAAGTGCTCATCGTAAGTTCATCGGGAAAGGCTCCGGCTGACTGGTATTGAGGAACGGCTATGGGAGGTCTCACAGTCAGAGGGACGGCTGTAGCGAGATACGCTTGTATTGGTGCCCATTGCAAAACAGCTTCAAGTCGAACGTTTATTTTGGAAATCTGAACACACCCTAGGCGGTCCTCGGCAGTCCTGTCAAGAGATGATGATACTTGTGTCACGGCAGGTGATGCTTGGTCTTCCTTGTGGGATACAAGGGCACTATTGGACAAAATCAAGGATTCTAGACGGTCGAACCGCTCGAGAATAGCAAGGCTCGCTGGGTCAAATCTAGAAATCAATTAGTCATGCCATTTGACATATTTAGGAGAGCTGAGTCGACTCGACATACGAGGATAGATCTTGGGGTGCATAGATGCACGGGGAGCCCGCTTTCTCGCAAAATGAGCATGACGGTCTCTTATTGTCACATTTAGTCCTCCGAGCTCGACAGACTTGGCACGCTTTGTTGGCCCGCTTTCGAGGGTATGAAGCGGTCCCACGAGGTGCTGGCCGTTTCTGAGCGTTATCAGATGGCGACGCTGACATACTCAGGACCCGACGGTGCGGTTTGTTGACTGGACAGTAAAGGAGGAGGCCGGAGTATGGCAGCTCGGTTAGCAATCCGGAGTGTCGTCGGGAGAGTTGGATTCTCGGCTAAATCCCAAAACTGAGGGGCTTCCAGTGTAAGCTACGAGTAATAACAAACAAACAATAACAAAGTTGAAATTCGGGAGAGAAGCTGGCCGCGGAATCTCGCTCTGAATAGCTACTTATTCAGTTCCTTGAGAGCGCCCGTGACTAGCCACGACTCATGCCTCACCCGTGACTGGTCACGACTCGGGATGGTCCATAACCTTAAAGTAAAATCATCAGCTGCCATTGGCTCAAGCATCCTTGGTCAAGCCTGCCACAATAGCTTGGACCGCGGAATATCGCTCAAGATGCGCCAAGCATCTCTGGCACCCTCTGTCGCCGGTGCCATGGGGAAGGAGCTATTCCCCAGAGAATCAAATTCAAGCTTTTGAGGGTCCCTGTGTCTCCTTTCCGTAGCGTGATGGATGAAATGACCGGCTAATTAAAGTGAAGAAATGGGGAGCCATGGCCAAGGACTAATATTCTTCATTGATGAGTTCGGGATGTCTCGGTCAAGTGTAAATTTATAAAAAGAGAGTCGATTCCTGGGGATGAGGAGGTTGGAAGAAGCAGCAGCAATCATCTCAAGGGCTCAAGAGCTTCAAAGGACGACCTCTCGACTCCTGAACTTTGCCCATCGCCTATCATCACCAAACATCCTTCTGATCTTCAATCAACATCAACATGGCTTCCAATCTGGTCGACGAGAAGAGCCAAAGCAAGCACGCTGAGCTGGCCCACAATGAGTTCAGCAAAGATGTCAACTCTCCCTCAGCAGATGAGCCAGAGAGTCTTTCGCTTCGAGACGCAGTCCGCGGCAATGGCAGCGTTATGTGGTGGTCATTCTTCTTCGCACTCAGTGCTATAGGCTGGTGAGTTGCCCAAAAGCAACGACGAGTGCGTACGCTCTTCTGACATCAATTAGGGGTTTCGACGCGCAAGTCAATGGTGCTATGATCTCCGTGCCCGCATTCCGCCGAGACTTTGGGTAACATAACTCTCCGCCACATGTACCCATACTCAAGAGCTGACGATGACCTAGATATCTTTTCGAGGGTGACTATGTGATTCCTGCAGACTGGCAGAGTGCGTTCAACATCATCTCTGCTGTTGGTCAATTCTTTGGTGGTTTCGCATTTGGATGGCTTTCAGATAAAATCGGACGACGTTACGCCCTCGCTACTGGTGCTATCATCTGTGGAGGTGGTATCATCGGACAGTTGTTCGCGGACAGCAGACCAGCTTTCCTCGTCAGCAAGTTAATCCTCGGTGTTGGTCTCGGATCATATCTGACAATTGGACCTTTGTACTGCTCTGAGGTCTCGCCTGTGTCTCTTCGTGCTATCACCACTGCAGGCATCAATCTGGGTATAGTGGTTGGCCAATTGCTTTCGAACGCTGCCGTCAAGGGATTCGGAGAGCGTACAGATCGATGGGCCTATCGAGCGCCCTTCGCGTTGCAACTTCTGTTTGTCGGTATGCATAATTTCTCCCGTTCAATTCCTTGAAGTTATTGCTAACTATGCCCCAAAAGTGATTCTGCTGGCTGGAGCACCATTTGCACCAGAGTCACCATGGTGGTTGGTTCGCCAAGGAAAAACAGAAGCTGCAGTGAAAAGCTACTCGAGACTGTTCCCACACGAGGTTGATCCTACGGGCAGAGTCACGGTCATTCAACAGCTAGTGGATGTTGAGCTTCAAGAAAATAAGGGAGCCTGGATCGATTGCTTCCGCGGCACCGACTTGATCCGCACCGGCATTTCGACTGGCGTATTTGCTTGCCAACATCTCGTCGGTATCATCTTTGTTCTCGGTTTCAGTGGCTACTTCTTCCAGCTCGCCGGATTGTCTGTGTCAAAATCTTTTGACCTTGGTGTTGGAGTGACCGCTTGTGGGGTTGCTGGGAATTTCCTCTCTTGGTTCGTCGTCAATAATTACGGTCGCAGAAAGGTTTTCGTCCAAGGAATGGCTGTCTTGACTACCATTCTCCTGCTCATTGGAATAATGGACGTCATCCCAACCGGCGGTGCTAAATGGGTCCAAGCTGCATTCACAGTCATCTACGCCTTCGTGTACTTCTTGACGATTGGAGCCATGGCTTTCGTTATCCTTGGAGAAGTCTCTGCCCCAAGTCTCAGAGCAAAGACCATGGGTCTTGCAGCAGTAACTCAATCGGTGTTCGGCATTGCAATGAACTTTGCCATCCCCTACATGGTCAACCCGGATGCTGGAAATTTGAGAGGAAAGGTTGGATTTGTCTTCGGCGGTCTCGGTTTCATTGCAACGATTGGAAGCTTCTTCTATGTGCCAGAATTGAAGGGCAAGACATTCACGGAGATTGACTCGTTGTTTGCTGCAAAGGTGGCCCCTCGCAAGATGGGGATGTTCGAATGGATCAGCAAGGTGATGCCTGAGAGATTGCGGGAGTCTTGAGAGGTGCTTCAGAAAGCGAGAGGCGTACCCAAGAAGCGCAAGGGCCAGCAGATGAGATGGGACAATATTTACTAAGCCATATTGAATCTTGATTTACGTTTTGAATACCTACCTCTTGATATATGTTTGCAACCTTGGCAATCTTTGTGCCGGAATGAGATGGGTAATTCGTTGTGACATGAACCTGTCTGCATGAACGTTTGGTCAGGGCAATGAAGAGTACCTAGAGGAGGAAGCCTTCCTCCTGATTACAATCAGCAATCAAAGACGTGCGTCGCTGGGAATGGCAACCAAAGCTTAGGTATACTTACTTTTAGCTCAGGTTAAAGCAGCAGTTGCTCACGCTAAAAACTATAACAGAACTAGCGAAAGAAAAATCAATCCTGAGTCTATAGGGATTCGATTATGCTATGAGTTGCACTTATTTAATGATTCTCTCTACATACTCCCCTTCCCCCTTAGCTGCTGAATTTTGTAATTCCGATACTAGGCTAGCTCTGGGTGATGAAGTGAAGTTGCGACTACCGAATATGGTAAGGCGCACTTCGGCAACTGCACCGTAGCTGGTACATTCCGGCGTAGCAGTCCACAGGACTGCTGGATCGATCCGTGTATGACATAATCAATCAATCAATCAGATTCAAGATGCGCATGGGCCGCTCTCTCCGTCGACCTCGACAGTCATCCAAGTCAACTCAAGGCGTATGCCCACAGAGCTAACAGCAATCATGTCACTATATGCGTGCGACTCATGCATGGACAATATTCCCCTTCATAAACCTCGGCTACATTGCACCGATTGTGGTTCCCACAATATTTGCGCGAGTTGCTATGTGCTGAGTACATACACAGGCGGGCATACTGCTGATCATCTGCTGGATATAATTGAGAAGAGTGGTACAGTTCCATTGCCTCCACCTCAACCACGTCGCCCTCCTCTCCCACCAAGAAAATCTACGACGAGCAACCTGATATCCCCATCCCAGTCGCAACCTGGTGTTAGGTCAGAGGCTGGCAGAAGCCCAGTACCGCAGCCGCAAACGCAGCAGGTCCCTCAATATATACCTCAACCGATTCCTCCTCAATATGTACCTCAACCAATACCTCCTCAATATACTAAACCACAGCGACCAGTATCCCAATATGTCCCGCAGCCTTTACCACCCGCATATGTTTCACCGCAGCAGCAGACACCCCAATATGTAGCCCAGCCAGCCGCCCAGCCAGTAGTGCAGCCAGTAGTGCAGCCAGTACCAGTAGCAGAATCTCCAGCTCAGGTTATAAATACGCAGAGAATTGTACAATCCCATGGATGGAGCCCCATATTCGAGGGCTCACAACCTTCACCTCTTGGAGCCCAGTTCTTCAGTGTCCTGTTCGACTGCCTGGACACTCAAAAGAGAGGTTTATTGACACCCGAGCAATATTCCGCCTTCCTTGATGTGCAGGGCTATCTGCCAGAGCAAGATGTCTGTATGTACCATCTTACCTTTACCCAGCCATGTACTGGCCTTGATGTGCTCATCCTTTTGAAATTTAGGGAAAAAAACGAACAAAGCACAATTCGGCTACAATGGAGAAGATCTAGCAGACTATGAGTTCCGCACCATCCTCGAAAACTTCTCTATCGAATTCGTTCTCCAACCCCGTCCTGCCGCCCCTAATAACGATATGGCAAATATGATAAACACAATCCCCGGCCTGTCCCAAAGCTTTTCAACCCTCCTCTCCTCGTCATCCTCTCTTCCTCCTCTCTCGGGGGGTCAAATGCCTTGCCTAACACGCAATGGCTTCGCCGATATCTCAACCGTTGAAATATTAGGAGATCCAGAGCTTGGTTGGAGGAATGTGAAATTGATTGCAGAACACTATAATATATGGAGGGAGTGGGGAGATTGCCCGAGATCCATGTTACCTCCAGAGGCACCCAAGCAATTATTGGATAGGATTGAGAGGGTCACATTATATAGTCAGAAGAGGGCAGCGGAGAGGATAGAGGCGAAGAGGGTTGAGATGGAGATAAAGCAACAGGACGGGAGGCTGCGTTGAGGCTTTTGGATCCGCCTGGAACGAGATATTATTATCGTTATTGAGTAGCGTGTTTTTTAATCTGTTGTTCTTGAACCTAAGTAGTGCCTATTAGTTGTGAGCTGGCGAATTTTCTAGAGTTGAGTTGACCAGAGGTATGGCAAAGGTTGGGTTGGATTGCAAGGCTGCGGGACAGGTCGGTACGTTCGCCATGATTCTGCACAACCACAGACATCCATGATCACCACTTGTTGCTATTGGGATGTGCAGGGCTATTGATTGCTTCGGTTGCAGGTAATGATCGGCGTGCCGACTGTTCATGAGTTTGCGTGCCATAGCAACTACAAAGCTGATCGCGATTTCTAATATAGTATAAAGGCTTTATACTAATAAATAACTATTTCATAGGTGTTGAGGGTAACAAAAGCTTGATGGTGGAGCTATAGTAAAGGGACTTGAGTGCGCTACAAAAGGAGATCATTAAATTGATCATCCACTGACATTCACTAACATCCTTCCCTCCTATCTTTACTGCCCATCAACTATTCCACACTCGCGCTTCTCGCGCTAAGGATATTGTTGACATAAGCACGCTTACATCTTGTTTAATGATAAGCGAGATCAGGAATCTCCCAATCCACTTCCAAAAAGCTGTAAACTTCATTTCTACAGGAAGCAGTTTATATTTACCATTAGTGGAAAAGCATGCAAGCCTCCACGCACAGATCTGAGGTCAAGGTTGATTCCGGGTACTCCGTAGGTATTCAGAGCCCAGTACTTCGGAGTGCCGCCACTCGATTAATTCAGATATAACCGAGTGGGCGTTGCTGCGTTGAATTTCTGAGGGTTGTTTTCGGGAAATGGGATTTTTGGGGTTTTGACACTAGTTGCGCAAATCGCGTTACGGGTCCTGGCGCGAGACTCAACAACGCTAGTAGTATTTTAGGTATGGTGGTTTAATATATAATCTATTGAATTTGGGAATTAAATAACTATTTTACGATTTAAAGAGCGTTACGCGTGTTAAACAAAAGCTAAAGATAATAGGAAGCAATTCTATAAAATTAGGAGAACTGTAGTGGTATCCTATAGCGTGGTTCCAAGAATTGGTTTTTTTGTCAATTAATGTTTTTCGTGTTCTAATAATTACTAAATTTAAGAAATTAGCATACTGAGATGCACTTCAAACAGAGAGTGGACTTACCTGCAATTAACAATCAATCTCTCACGTTTATGCGAAATTCTGATGTTATGGTCCAACTTAGGATCGTGGGGCTTACGTTGGTAGCGAAGAGAGCAGGATCAACACAGAGTAATTCACAGTGATCTGGTGAAAGCAAATAGAATGGGAATTCCAGCGTATCGTAGTTTTGGTATGAATTGATAATGATGTTGAGCACGAAGCTCCTATCTAAGGAAAATACAAAATCATTAATATAGAACCTTTGTGCGCTGGAGTCCTCTCACATGGAGTCCCGGTGATGAAGTCCGACTCCCAACACTAGACGCTCTTTTGAAGGATTCCATCACGTGACCGAGACTTTAGAATGGCCAAGTATGTACTGTTTCTTTATAATGTACCTACGGAGCACTATTTCATCTTTTCATCCCTTGCTACTGTATATTCCTCATGCTCCTCCATCGGTTCTCCAGCAGCAATCATTTTGTTCGTAGCAGCAGTCTGAATATTCACCTCATCGCCATCAAACAAGACCGCAATTTCTTCCAAGGCCTTTCCCTTTGTCTCCAAGAACCAAACATACGCAATCACACTTTCCAGGACGAGGATGACCACATATACGATATAGAACCTCCATCCCAACTTCTGCAGTCCGATCGGGTTGACATATTGGTTTACGAAGACGGCAACCTTGGTCGAGAATACATACGTCGCCATGCCTTTCGCACGGACAGAGTAGGTTAGAACTTCGACCGAGTAGGCGACGGGCAGCGGCGAAAATGCGATGCAGTAGAACCATTGGAAAATGAAGATCAAAACAATGACGCTGATTGCGGCAGCATTGTCGCCGCTTTTGTTGAAAATGGCTGAAGCGGCTGTCCATGCGGAGAACACAATGAGCATGCCAACGGTGGATATTCTGAAGAGAGGGCGTCGGCCAATTCTTTCAACTAGTAAGGCTGAGATTAAGGCAACAGAGAAGTTCCAAATGCTGAGGATACCGTTGATCAATGCCTGTATCGATTTATCCTTGACTCCAATGTTATCGAGAATTCTGGCAAGGTCTAAGCAAAATCAGGTCAGTTTGTAGTTTGTAATGTATGATGTGTGCATCTCTTACAGTACGAAATCAATCCATTGCCGGACCACTGAGAAAAAGTGCCCATACAGAAGATGAGGAACATTCTGTATCGATTTCCAGGCGTGCTGATCATTGACAACCATGTCGTATTGCCAGTACCTACACACAGTCAGTTTTCACCCGCACAAGTATATACACCAAAATGATCTAACTTTTTTCAATCTCAATTGCAGCGCAAATCTCGGCATATTCAAGTTTAACCAGCTCTGTTTCTTCGCCATCGCCATGATATTGAATTAGGGCAGCCAAAGCTTCGTCTCCTCGGTCATGTGCCACGAGCCACTGCAACCGCAAAATTAGTATTGTCTCTATCAGTGTACTATCGAAGCGAGACAAGAAACTTACGCGAGGGGATTCCGGAAGGAACCAAACAGTACTAAGCTGGATCAAACTAGGAACCATCTGCAAAAGAGATGGGATCCTCCATGACCAGGTACTTGGGATTAAGCGAGTACCGAAAGTGATCCAGGCAGCCAGGATACTTCCAAGAAACCAGCAAGTGTTGCAGATAGCTGTCACGGCAACGCGCTCTCTCGGGTGTGAAAGCTCGGTTACGAGAGACGGTGAAGCAGTGGTGCAAAATGTCAAGCCGAACCCGAGGATAAATCGAGAAACACAGAACATGGCGAAATTGGTGCTCTCGCATTGGAGAATAGCACCACCGATCATGATGAGACTGCCAACTGTGATGCCCATTCGTCGTCCCCATTTATCGGCAACCCATGGAGCCAGTGGGGTGGAACAAACGGCTCCTAAAGCAATAACCGCACTGACAAGACCAAGTCGTGAACCTCTAGGATTGGAGAAGAAGTCATCCCAGTAGGATACAGTTTGCAATGAATTCATCATCGATCCATCATAGCCACTCGTCATGTAGGATACAATGGCTGCAGGGAAGAGAAGCCCATAAAGTCGTCGACGTGATGCCACTTTGTACCAAGAAGGACCTTCTCTGGAGAGAATCGAAATTCTGGATGGTTCATTGGCGATATCAGGAGTTGGAGCAGAGCGAGACTGTTTGGCAAGGAGAGATTGTCGAGGTGCTGGAAGCCTCATGCGAAGACTATCCATGTTTGGGAGTCCCATGTTTGCTGTAGACGTTTGACGAAGCCGCGTTGCAGGAGGAAGCGAAGTAGCGATGGGAGTAAGACTGTGGAATTGTGTCTCTGAAAAAGAGTTAAAGCCTGGCTACTTATACTCAAATCCGAATGGAATGGATAGTTGTCAAGGCTTGATAGACGACACATCAACTCAACTTACAACACGCCACACAGTGCTCTAAAGGATCGAATTCCAACGACCAAGGATCTAGCAACATCGATGGTAATTTACTAGCTTGTTGGGTCCTGAATCGGCGTATTGCGGGATGCATGAGTTCCCCAAGCTTTGGCAATTCCTGGGATGGGGTGGATTTCTCCCCAGATATTTCTTCGCATAGCTTCTGGGGCTCCACTCCCACCCCACGTATGCCAGTTATTCGGTCCTCGGTTCTTACTTTCGACGGGGGAAAATAGAACTTTTGCCCCGACCCACTTTAAACTAATATTCGTAGAGCAATTAGTTCCATCTTTGACTGCAAATGTGGTCAAGTTCTGATTCGTGACAGCCGCAAAACTAAGAGCCGCTGCCAAATCCCACTTTACTCCCCACGTTCGGGGCAACAGAGTGTACTTCCCCCGTTTGCCACCAACCTTCATTGGTGGCTCATCAACAGTGGTAGGACAGTGTGGGGTGTAGTGTGGAGGTGGATATACTGAGGTGTGTTCAATGACGGCCGTGTTTGTGGGTCAGGATGGAGCGGCGTTGTGCTTTTTCGCAGTATTTCAACGCTGTAAAGTCGCGTCTCCTTCCCTCTCTTTTATTGACATATCATTTTGTTGTGATTTTCCTTCTTTACGCCTTCAATTTTTTTTCCAAAAAAAAAAAAACATTATGTCAAACGGATTGTTGAAAGTCGATGGCTCACGCATCGTTGATGCAAAGGGTAGCACTGTAATCCTACGCGGTGTAAGTCTCTCAGTGGCCAACAAATGTGGTGGAAGCTTACTTGCCTTTCAGACTGCTCTCGGAGGATGGATGATGATGGAGAACTTCATGAACGGATTTCCGGGCAGAGAGTGTCAGATCCGTCAAGCTCTTCTTGAAGTTCTTGGGAAGGAGAAGTCCGAATATTTCTTTGACAAATTCCTGGAATATTTCTTCACCGAGGAGGACGCAAAGTTCTTGGCTTCTTTGGGATTCAACTCCTTGAGGTTATGTTTAAATTATCATCATTTCGAAGACGATATGAACCCGATGGTAATAAAAGAGGAAGGATTCAAACATGTTGATAGAGTTATTGCCCTGGTAAGCATCCTCTATTCCACAGTCCTCTTCGTGGCAGAAACTGACTGTGAAATTTTAGTGTGCAAAGTATGGAATATACACAATTCTCGATCTCCACGCAGCTCCAGGTGGTCAATCTCAGGACTGGCACTGTGACAATCCTACCGGTTACGCTGCGTTCTGGGACCACAAACACTTTCAAGACCGAGTCATCAATCTTTGGGAAGTTATGGCTGCGAGGTACAAGGGTAACACCTGGGTTGCTGGATACAATCTCCTCAACGAGCCTGCTGACAAGCAATGGACTCGTCTGCTGGCATTCTATGATCGCATTATCCCAGCTGTCCGCGCAATTGATCCGGACCATATTCTCTTTTTGGAGGGAAACACATTCAGCATGGACTTCTCTGGTTTCACAAGCGTGTTCCCCAACGCTGTATATGCCATCCACGACTATTGTGGATTTGGGTTCCCAAATCGAATCGGCAGATATGTAGGAGAAAAGGAGCAAGACATTTACATTCGGAAGATGTATGATCGAAAGGTTGAGTTCATGAAGAAACACAACGTACCAATTTGGAATGGTAGGTTTTTTTTCTTTCTCAAGAGAAAGCAGCACTAACTAAGCTTAGGTGAATTTGGGCCAATATACGAGAAGGATACCAATCCCGAGTTCGAAGTCCAGAATGAAGAACGCTACAATATGCTTGATAAGCAAATGGAGATATACACAGCTGAAGAAATTGGTGAGTTTTGTCGGGAAAGCTCGAGCGCACTTACTAACCCTGATAGCATGGTCAATCTGGGCCTACAAAGATATCAACGTCATGGGCATGCTCTATGTGAAGGACGATACGCCATGGAAGAAACTTCTTGCTCCCATCTTGGAAAAGAAGCGCGTCATGGCAGTGGACTCTTGGGCCTATGATGATGCGCATCTCCAAGAAGGCCTTTTTGGTCCGTTGCATCAGTGGTTCGAGGATAACATTCCCGAACAGCACAGCAAAAAGTACCCATGGCAATGGCGGATGCACATGCATGTTTTCCGTGGGATCCGCGGCATCACACTTGCTGAGTATTTGATTCCGGAGTGGGCCGAGCTGTTCAGAGGGAAGAGTCTGGAAGAACTTGATGAGCTGGCAGCAAGTTGGAAGTTTGAGAATTGCTCAGGCAGAGAGAGACTGAATCAAACGCTGACAAAATTTGCGGTCATGGAGGCCGATGATTCCAGATTAGTTGGAAAGGTCATTCCCTCAGCTGAACTGCCGGATGAAGGAGTTTTTGAGATCTCACCTCAAGAGAAAGCAAAGTTACAGGAGCGAGCAGCAGAGCAGGCAAGATCGAAAGCAATGATTGCAGATATGGCTGGGAGGGACAAAGTTCTGGCAAAGGTAGCCGTAGAAGTAGCGTAGGGCATGTTCGCCTTTGGTTGATTTTTACTTAATAGATCGCACTTGTATTCTTTGCTTAGAGTTCTGTTCAAGTTTATATGAGATAGATGGGTATATACTGGCTAGTCATGATGCTGAAATGGCAGTTGAATATAGAACACTGAGACCGCCGGATGACTATCGAAATGAGTTGAACTTACGTGTTATCATTGGTTGGCAGGTCACAAGTTGATAGACAGAAATCGAGGAGCATAATAAATAAAATTCCTTGGGGAACGGGGTCCAAGAGTCGCAATGTGAGAGAGCTGTGTGGCGGTTATTTATTGTTGGGAGTGTCAAGAGCAGCGAATGGAGAGCTCACTAAATACGAGCGCCAAGCCCATCTGCTCCTCACTAATAACTCGACCTCTTCCTTCATATCTACAAGCCTTTCATGCATTAATTACTGCCTGCCCACCTGTACTCCCTCAACTTTCTCTACTCATCAATAATTCCCCCCCTTTCCAGGTCAATCATCCCCCTATGAACCGATCTCCAAAGCCCAAAAATGGCACGAATCGCGATCCATCAACACGTCGACGTGTAGCTCAAGCCTGCGCGACGTGTCGCTCAAGGAAAGTGCGATGCGACGCAGGAATTCCCAAGTGTGGTTTGTGCGTTAGCCTGGGTGTCGACTGCGTATATTTGAACCCTGAAGCCACAAGATTGGACCCAAATACGCGGTTGCTGCTGGACAGGATACAGCAATTGGAAGATCGCATCTTTCCCCCACATACCCCTGCGGGCACACAACCTACAAACCAGCTTTCTGCCAACACATTTCCGCCTCTACCCTCTATACAAACACTTGAAGATTCATATGGCAGATCATTGCGTCCTGGTGATGAAATGGATGGGCTTGCTCAAAGCGACGCCTTGACTCTCCCTGTTTTGCACAACGGGAAATCCAATAATGTGTACCATTGGAACGTGGTCCAGTCTCTCCTGTCACAATCAAAGGATGCTGTCACACATGATCAGCTTGGTGTCGGAAGTCTGAACTTGCCAGATGCCACGGATGTATTGCTCCTCTCAGACACGGGGAATTAGCCACTGCTGAGGTTACCACCTGGCATATTTTCGACGGCGTGAAGACGGACAGTATGAGCCCAAGCCAGCATCAGGGGCAAGATGAATTCAACTCACGACTAGAGAATCATTGCAAGGGTCTTGTACGCGATTACTTTAGTAACGTTCACGTTTTCTATCCCATCCTTTCCCAAATAGAAATGTTCGGGGTCTTGCGTGGAGTCGCTGAGCTCGAAATTTATGGAGGCGCGCATCGAACGGAGATCAGCATCAGTAAATACTGTCTGCTTTTGATGGTTTTGTGCCTTGGATCATCTGCGAAATCTGAAGAATTTCTTCTTTCTTCGAATACTTTTCATGTTGGAACTAATGCCGTAGGAAACAACAGGCCTGCTTTGTCGAGTGATGAAGCTCTCACCTTGTTCAATAGTAGGCTTTGGGCAAAGGCTAAACTCCTCTTGGGGATGGTCTCTCTTGAGAATAGCATTGAGGCAGCGCAGTGCTTTACTCTTGCTAGGTAGGTCATGTCTTTTCTTTCTCTTACAGTTTCACAATCTCCATGACGACAATGTTTCTCAGTCACACTTTGGATGAAGTATCTACCTTACCCTACGTCAACATGCTGAATATTGATAGCATCTATCTGGGCGCAAAAGGAAGTACCTTGGAGAGTGAATATCAAATCCATATGGCCGCCAGAAAAGTTGGAATCCTCACAAAACGGTACTAGTCCTGTTCCACTTTATCAAACCAATTCTCAAGTGAAATAGAACAATACTTCAAGCTCAAGGAAACCCTAAGTTTTCGGACTCCTTCTGCCGACTATTTTGGGTCGTCTATGTCTACGAGAGTGACTTCGCCATGGAATTATCTATGACTCCCCCATCTGGGATTACACAATTCGAAGAATTGGTGGCATATCCAAGCTCAGAGCGTACAGGCATAGCCTCGGACACATATATGAATATGGGGGCCAGTAGTCCGTATGATATTCCAGACAACTCAAATCCATCTCCCGAGTCAACACACCTAGACCTAGCGGCTTTTCAGATCAGTACCAATTCTGCCATCCGTCGTTTTCTGAACCGCATTACAGCCGTAATCTACAATCCAGCAGAAACTTGGCGCAAACAGAACACAGCAAATTATACAAGTTGGCTCCTGAACATAACCAACGAGCTCCAGAGTCACCACGAAGCCATCCATGGAAACCTCCCTTCATTCCTACTCTCCACGGACCCGACTGTATTTTGGCAAGATGGGACAGCCTCGTCAGCACGAGACGCACGTAAATTTTCCAATCATTTATGGAATGTCTCTCGTCTTAGAGGCCGATATTGCGCTGGTGAATACCTTATTACTCGGGCATCATTCGAACTGCTTCTCCTCCACCCAGAGGTGGTCGAAGCCCATCCTTCCGGCAGTGCGATCATGGAAAAATGCATCTCCTGTATCAAGTCCTGCATAGACTTTATCAAGATTTTCAGCATAGAACCAGTCAATTGTATTACCAATGTTTTTGTAACAGGCATGGCGTAAGTCACGTTTCCAAATAGTTTTGGAGCACCTCTATCTGACTGAGCAAATAGAACATTCGCCATGGTTATCATCCTTATGATATCAACGACATCAATCTCTTTCCAGAGCGTGCTACCCCCTGATATTGAGGGATATATTTGGCTGGGGCAAGGGAATTTAGAGCGCTTTAGTAAAAGTGTGGTTGGGTTTAAGTGGCATTTGAAGGAGTTGAAGAGGCTCGATCAAGCGAGGAAGAGCTGCCGAAAAGAGGGTTGACAATTTTGGAACTTAATTCAAGTGGACGGTCAAGATTAAAACTACTCTATTCAGATACCAATGGCAATGATAATTGAGTTTTTGAAACCTGTCGGAAAGGAGTGTTCCCGATCCAACCGCATCGTTAAGATCAAGCTGATGAAGCCAGTCACTTCGACGCCATTCCACCGGATGCTCAATTTTTAAGAAAGATTTAACACCTTTACATTAATGCCTATTTCCTATTCTTTAAAATTTAATAAGACTAAATTTAGTTTCTTGAGATTTGGCTCCTGGTGTGTTGATTGAATTGTCTCTCTTTACGGCTTCCTTGGCCTCGCTCAACTTGGAAACGGTTTGAGCGATTTTAATGGGAAAGTTTGCCTGTCTCCTTGTATTTCCTGTGATTATTCTTTTGCGGTAAGATGAGATAGTCTCATTAATAGATCAGTACTCGATAGACTGAATTCCTATCTTGGAACATATCAGAAGGTCAAATGCCAAAGTGCTCTGAGATCACGTGATTCGAGAAGCAAATGATAACCCCGCCAAAGTTAATTGACCCCGCCATCAAGGAAATTCTTCAATCACAACAAACCCCCATAACTCTTTCCCCATATCCATTGCAAAACTTAACCATGGAATACGATACGAAGACGCGTGAGGATACAGCGCTATCTACTTTTGCAACCAGCTAACATTAAGCAGCGCAGTCCATGACTTCGGACAAGACGTCCTTCGCGTTCATCTCTGCGACGGATCGATGGCCAGTCATTCTGGTAACCAAGCAATTGAAACATACAACAGACATGGAACTGACGAAGAATGAATAGACGGGCGCAATTGATGATGTTCATAAAGCAGTATCGGAAACTACGGAGGAAGCAAAGAGGGCCGAAGGAAAAATAATAATCGCCGACCTTGCAAAGCTCAAATACGAGCTTCAACACGGTAGAAAGCTCACGTATGGCTTGCTCATAAATTTAATGCGAGTACATAGCTAATCAATTGTATTCTAGTCCCCTACCTGAAGACGGGAAGGCGGATATCGCGGGATATAACAAGGAGTTGGAACAGCTGGGATACCCACAATGGTTTGATGCTCCTTGGTTATATGTAGAATGCTACCTCTACCGGTACGTCCACGCTTTCTTGTCAATCATAAAATGGATAGAATTAATGAAGGATTCAGACGCATAGCTACATGTTTCGCACTCTCGACCCATTGGAAATCCTACGACGTATTCGCGGTTCAAAAAATGTCTACCTTCCGCTCCTCTCGTCCAGCCGTCATCGAACTTGCAGAACGCTACCACCAACTCATCACCCAGATAAAGTCGAAAAGTCACGATTCATCTCCCGAAGCCGACGAAGCCGAGAAAATCCTATTCATGGAAATCTGCGAAATCTGTCTCTGGGGAAATGCCACCGACCTCTCTCTGCTCACAACTCTGACATACGAAGATATTCAGAAACTGCAGGGATCGGAAGCGCGCAAAGCAAGCGAGAAGAATATCCTCGTGAATGATTTAGAAGCTGCGTATGCCGTGTTGAAGAAGGCGCAGAAGGAAGGAAAATCTGAGAGAAGAGTTGATATTGTGCTTGATAATGCCGGTTTTGAGTTATACGTGGATCTCATTCTTGCCGGATTTTTAATTTCGGCTGGATTGGCTACAAATGTGGTTCTACATCCAAAATCAATCCCCTGGTTCGTCTCGGATGTCTTGCCAGGCGACTTTGCGGCGTTGTTGAATGCGCTTGCTAATCCTCAGAGCTTCTACTCCACCCCTTCAGCAGACGAGAAGGCAGCGGGTAAGACTCCTGAACCACTTACAACGAAAGAGGAAGGGGAGTTGGGATTTTTGTTTGATGAGTGGAGTGGGATGCATGCCGAGGGACAGTTGACCATAAGACCAAATGATTTCTGGACGGAGGGAGGAAGTTTCTGGAGATTGCCTGGGACTGCGCCAGATCTGTACGAGGACTTGAAAGAGAGCGAGATTGTAGTTTTCAAGGGAGATTTGAACTATCGAAAGTTGGTTGCTGATGTTTGTTGCCCTCTCTTTATTACCATTCAATTCTTTTTCATCCTTTATAAACTAAACAGTCTCTAACGAACTTTCCCTTTAATCTAGGGAATGTGGGATCCAACGACACCTTTCACCAAGGCCATTGGGCCTATGGGACCTGGCTCAGGAATCAATCTACTGTCGCTACGAACTTGCAAAGCGGATGTTGTGGTAGGGCTAAAGCCAGGCCAGGATGAGGAGTTGAGAGCAAAGGAAGGTGGTGGTGGGGATAGTGGGGCGAGGAAATGGGCATGGAGCGGAAAGTGGGCAGTTATCTCGTTTTCCGGGGGAAAGTAAGAGGTCTATTTGATGAGAAATGGAAGTGAGGTGAATTTAGATGGATAGGCGTAGGATAAAGAGGATAAATAATAGATCGTTATTACTTTCATCGCTTGCGGGATGAGTAGGTGGATGGCGAGATGGAATACCACTGCTTTCTTTAAGGGTTTGAGAGTGATTAATTAAGCTGTGAGGCCCAGGAGGGTACTGTACATCACCTAGCCTAGGTGCAGTATAGTATTCTACGATGTAGAAGGCAAAGTTATTGGTGCCCTGAATGACAAATCTGCCAGTTCCATTCAGCACATGCCTACTAGAAGTGAAGAACTGTATGTCTTACTACGAATAACAGTAATTAGATGAAACCCATCATTTGAAAGCCATGCAAATGCCATTATTCTTTCGGTCTAAGACGAACTAAAGAATATGTAGGTACCTAGATACTCCGTGCGATACTACACCCATCACCAAACTTCAGCACATGTTTTCTACATATGCCAACAAACATTACCATCTTTCTTTCCTGAACTCGTTTTTTCAAAATCCAAACAGGTCAGAGGTTGTCCACCACTCTTGACCTCAACTTAGCCAACGACACCAAATCTCATTCCCATGGCGAGCGAGGCGAAACGAATTATATGATTCGCTAAGGGTATTCCGGGTATTCCTAAACCTGTTATTGGAACCTGCTCATAAAAAAAACTTGAAAGCCATGGCTTTATCTTATGAGATACGAATCCGAGGAAAAGGCATCAACCTTTCAACCTCCCATCCAAACCACACAACATCACCACCACCATCACCAAAAGCATAAAAAGCTTACTACAGGAACATCCGGAAACCTATCCGGCCACCCCGGTGGTAAAGGTTCCTCATCAACCCCATAAATCGGATTGATGCCCTGTCTATGCATCATACCCTCCTCAGGCTCCCGCTCTAGCATCCAAACACGAATAACAGGTCGCCACTCGCCGCCGATGAATTCGAGACGGGTTTCTTGATGGGCTTTTGGAGGAATGGCAAGGAGAGAATTATAGATTTCGGGGTCAAGAGTGCCGGGTTGACAGCGAGGGCGAGGAGGGAGTGGAGGTCTCTGAGCTGGTTGCTGTGGTTGAGGTTGTTGAGAACCAGCGAAGATTTGTCCGCTGTTCATGAGGGGGTATCCGGGGATGAGTTGGCCTTGCGGATGATTAGGAGGAGGAACAGGAGCGTAGTTTTGTTGTGGTTGGGGATAGACGTATGCATTTGGAAAGGCAGCATGGAAGTATCCCATTCCTGGGACGAAGATGTATCGTTCAGGGTGTTGGTACTGGACTGGAGGTTGTTGATATGGATACTGAATTTGGGTCGGGTGTTGATACTGGACTTGATGCTGTTGCTGACGCTGTTGGTGCTGCTGATGCTGGAACTGGCCTGGGTATTGTTCGTAGTGAACATACGGGTAACGCTGTGAATTTGCCATTGCGTAGAAGTTTTCTGCTGTGAATGAGAGAAATAGCTGGAGATAGTGTGCAGCAACAAGAGGAAGATTCAAGCATTAATAGCAGATTTCTGCTTCTTGAGTGACGGGCATGGGCTTCAATGCTTGTGTCTTGGTTCGGTTGGAGCAACTGAGTAGTCTTTGATTGATGCAGTTGCATCCGTTCTGGAGGCAGACTTGTTGACGCATGTTTGCGGGAGTGTGTTGTATTTGGGGGGTTATGAGTATCTTGAGATGATGAGAGATGAGTATGTTGATGTTTGTAGAGAGTAGCGCGGAGTTGATGGTTGTGACTGAACTCGTTGTTGTTGTTGTTTGATAGGGATGGAAATAGGAACCTAAAGAATCTGGAGCTCTTTTTATCCTACGAGTATGGTTAATATTGAGGTCTATGAATAACATCTCTATTACTTGTTAGTAACGAACTATACCTATGAATCATAGCGCATCTGGGTTGTCTGTACTCGGAAAGTTTTTGGACTCCTTGTGAATAATAGAGAGGATTGAGCCATACTGTTCAACATGCAAGCACTAGCTATTTTTCGCTATTGTCTGTGGATAATAGATGTTAAGTTGGAAACCTCTCGTCGACATGCAACCTTCTCATCCTGCCGCCACGGCTTCTACTTTAGGTAATGCTCGAATTCTCATCAATGTAATCTGTGCCTCTCCTAGCCTCCATAAAGCTGTTGCGATGTGAAAAGATAAATCTCATGCTGAAGCAAATAAAACATGAGAACACGAATTGAGTATGCATTTATTGTTGGACGACTACGCAACATCGGATACGGTTCGGATTCGCTTAGAAGGAACAGATCACCGAGTACAGTACAGGTAGCCATTCTACATTAAATGAGGAATTGTTGCTTTACGATCAATCTTGACGCGAAGTACAAGATAAGAGCGGCACACTTTGCCAAGGAAGCTTGAACCATACTTATTGTGTTGGTAGTTCGTATGGGAAAAAGAGGGTAACGTCACACAATTCGCGAAGCTGACCAGGAAAGAAAATATCGAGATGAAAGGCTGCAAGTAAAGAATGCATCTTTGCTTATGAAAGAGGCAACCATAGCGCCATCATGCGTAGCAATACGGAATCAAAGTAAAACCATGAAAATCCAACTCCGCCAATAGAGTCTCATGCATTCGTAAACTGGTATATCCTCCCAAGTCCGCCACACTTCTACCCCAAAAACACCACGCATCACCACATCCAAGGTCCACCATCCAAGTCGCCATAAAAGTAAGGGTCATGTCTCATTGTTGCGTTGCCGATCGTTTCGTTTAGGACTGCTTGCCGTAGCGAAATAATTTCCATGTTTTGGCGCCGATATTCCCAAACATGGCGAGAATAGCAAGGACAATGAAAATCTTGAAGAATTCGTACCACTTGGCAAGTTTGACTTCGGTTTCGATGAAGTCGTATTTGACTCTGCCAACTGGTGATACTCCCTGGTTGTCATCTGCATTTGAGGGGAATCGACCAGTTGTGAGATATTGCTCCATCAAAGCGTCCTTCTCATACCAGCGCTTCTGTAGCCATGCATCAAACTCTTCGACAGTTTCTAGTGGGATATCTTTTACAGCAAAGCGTCTCCAGTACATGTTTACCGATGCCGGGGGTCTTCCTTGGAGATAAATAGACCGAAGGGTGAACAGGTCTTGTCCAAATTGCCCACGGCTAATCCAGTTAGTAAGATTCGTACGTCAGGTATGAGCTCACTTACGGAACTCCCTCATAAGCCAAGGTACAATCGTAGACGTAGTCGACTGTACCCTTCAACTGAGTCAAACAAAAGTATGTTCCTGTGGCTCTTGGTAAGAGCTGGTGCTCCATATTTTTCACTCCAATTTTATCAGCCCACGCTTGGCTTCTTCTTTGGGTATTTGCGCTCAGATTTGTGCCTTCTGGAAAAAGCATAAGCCACATAGGATCGAGTCCCGAAGTTCCCGACAAAGGACCAGAATGAACTTCCTTCAATTTTCGTAATCGATGCTCCATTCTCGGTTGATCTGTTGCCATTTTTCTTGACATAAATATGAAACCATAGAACATCATTCCCCATCCTAAAATTGGGATATACTTGAGGTTGTCCCGGAGGATAATGTAAATGTGTCCATGCATGCCTGGAGTATTCGTATATGCTGTCCACCAAAGGTAAAGCCAATCAGAGTATAGCTAAGTCTATTAGTATAGCCTCCTTCCACAGCATCCCAGATATCCATTCGTACCTGATGATTTGCTATCATAATAATTCTGTCTGGAAAGTCAAGCTCCACTCTCCCATCTTTTGTCTTCCGGATCTGTCCGGCCACAGAAGAATCGCCGCTTATTCGAATCATTGTAGGGCTAAACCAGTGAGTCAAGTTGGTGACGAAGAGGGCAAACGATTGTTTCGTGAGTGCCATATAGGCGTAGTAGAGGTCGCGGTTGACCCAATACAAGGGTGCGCCGACGAGTTG
This sequence comes from Tetracladium setigerum, assembly GCA_031472005.1. Lineage (NCBI taxonomy): Eukaryota > Fungi > Ascomycota > Leotiomycetes > Helotiales > Tetracladium > Tetracladium setigerum. The sequence continues at coordinate 344,506 of PZJY01000012.1, forward strand.
TGTTACCACAATCCTGGTATGGTCAGCACGATATAAAGCTCTTGAGAGCAAGTTTAGATACATACGTAGTACATGACCCGACCCAGAATAAAAAAATAACCACCATTCGAACTAGCTGTGCAGCCACTCCATGCTTTATATCCCCCGCAGGGTGCGCCATCTTGTCTTTGACATAGGCTTTAGCTTCTGCAACTGGGGAAACATGTTGCCTTTGGCGTAGGTTTCCGTTTTCCGTGGTACTTGGCTCCATGGTTGTATTCGAATTTGTGAGTGTGAAGATGTGGAAGCAAGGCGGGTCAGTGATTCAAGATAAAGAAGCAGGTTTTACTCCGTCTCACATGCACACCACCTCGGACGTTCGTGGGAGGCAGAAAGGTAGTGACGAGGAGTCAAGGTGAAGGATGAAAAACTTCCGGGCTGAAGAGTTCCCTCTTCTCTTCATATCTCTTTGTGCAAGTTGAGCGGATGTCGAGTCGCGGAGCTGCGGGAGTTGCCAGGCTCCATGTAGGATCGTGTGCTCACAGCTCAGGCGGACCAAGGTCAGCCTTGCTGACTGATCATGGCCAATAGGCGGTGGGGGAATTGCGCAAGTAAGACATTGTGTTGTCACCATCAGAAGGGCAAAATTGAAGATTTCTGTTTCGTTATAGATTTGTAGAGAATTCAAAGCAAATTATATAAGGTTACGAAGGTTACAAGGCTATGTGGTAGGGATTTGTTAACGTTTATGCGGCTATCGGTGATGTAACGCCAAGCATCGTAGCCTTTCGTGATGACCGGCTAAATTCGCATCTCCAAGCCGGACATTCTTCCTCTTCTACTTAACACCAACTCAAGATGATCGCGAGGTTGCCAAGGGGAGCTATATGGAGGAGAGCGTTCAGCAGTACAACTCGAAGGAGAGATATTCAAGATGTAGAGAGTTTACCAGACAGAATAGTACCTAGATATCTGGGTAAGTCCATCTGCAAAGCTTTGAAGCTGCTGCTAATCCCCAATAGAAACAAAGACAAGCGATTTACTTTCGCTGCAATGGCCGTCACCCCCTCGAAATATCCTCATGATAAAGAAAGACCGATCGCCGCACGTTACAGAATCGCTAATTGAATATGCGAAGTTAGTCGATTGTTCTTGGTGTAATTCTCTGCTAAATCTTTAGGCATATCCATACCAATTACAATAATGTCTCCCTCATCTTCGAACCTCGAGTCGCAGCTCAAATCCACAAATTCTTCCCCTTTCCAATCTATACGACGAGCACTGCCGATGATCTACCAAAGAAGGTTGATATGACTACAACGCTGGGTGGAGATGGAACTATACTGCACGCCTCCTCGCTCTTCAGCACAACCCCGAATGTCCCGCCAATACTCTCATTCAGTATGGGAACCCTAGGCTTTCTAGGAGAATGGAAGTTTGAGGAGTTCAAAAGAGCATTTAGAGAGGTGTACATGTCGGGAGCTGGCGCTGGATCACATCTATTTCAGGATCAAAAACACCCCCATGTGCAAAGCGAGGAGAACGCTACAGCCGATATTATCACTGGATGGTCGAGCATCAGGGGGAAGAGCATGGGTCCGGCACGGAGCTCAAAAATATTGCTGAGAAACCGATTAAAGGTTGGAGTCTTCGATCGAGATGGAAATCGTCTTGTTGGAGACACTCCCAACGAAACTGGGGGAGATGTGCATGCTATGAACGAAGTCATAATCCACAGAGGAATAGAGGCACATCTGACGATAATTGAGATTTATGTTGGTGGACGGTTCTTGACAGAGGCCGTCGCTGACGGAATGATAATCTCGACGCCAACTGGTAGCACAGCTTATAGTTTGAGTTCTGGAGGCAGCATCATTCATCCGCTAGTCAACAGCTTGCTCATGACTCCAATCTGTCCCAGGAGTTTGTCTTTCAGGCCTCTGGTTCTCCCTGCAAACACCCCAATTACTCTCCGAGTAAGCGAAAAGAATAGAGGAAGAGAGTTGGAGGTCAGCATAGATGGGAGGAGAAGGAGTACGGGTGTAGGCGTTGGGATGGAGGTCAGGGTCGAAGGGGAAAAGATCTCGAAGGGCATCGAATGGGTTGGAGGGGTACCCTGTGTTATGAGGGGCGCCAAAAGTGGAATTGAGGATGATGATGGATGGGTTGGAGGTTTGAACGGGCTTTTGAAGTTCAACTTCCCATTCGGAGAGAACAATGAGAGAGATTGAACGATCGGGAGAAGAATATTTCGATATGGGAGAAATCTTTTCGGACCTGGAGCCGGCTGTAACAACAACTTCTCTTTGCGATACCCACACCCTCATCTGGCGTCATATGTTGCCCATTTCGAATAGAATTCAACGGATACAATAATATAATACTGTATGTTTATGTACGAACACAGCAAATCAAGCTTTCAACCCTACACTTCTTCCATGCAATCTATTTTTATCCCTCTAGAAGTTTCGTCCAATCCTCCTTCCTCACAAACTCCTCCCAACTAGTTAGAGGACACGGAACACCCAGCTAACAAAAGATCAGCTCAATCTCAACGCGTATGTCAAGGATAACTCACATCTCCAGGTAATATTATACTCTTATCGCCCCCAGTATAGCCAAATTCATCGATGAAGGCCATCATATCGCCAATTTCCCTCCCCAACCCGGGCACAGGGACAAATTTCTCATAAATCTCGACCGGCACAGGGTTAAACCCACCAAACGGCACTTTATTGATCTCACACAATATTTTCAGAGAATCCGTCCAAGAAACCATCGAGCCTACTCCGAGGATTCTCTTGCCTGGTGGGGCTTGAACGGCTGCGTGTACGATGGTACCAAGGTCTGCGGCGACGTTGATTTGAGGGACAGGATTGAGACCAGTTCCCGGAAGGGCGAGGTGGTATGCGCCCTCTTGATCCTTTATTTCAACGGTCAGTTAGCATCAATCCTTTGAACCTTCCATTACCACACTCAATGAGAAAAAAAGCAGGTAGGGGGGTGAATTCTTACCTTCTGCAATTTCAATTCCCGACGCCAATTCTCCATATAACTCCCAACGACAATCATCGACATCTTCCTGGCCAACTCAGGATACGTCTCCCTCAAATACTCCTCCGCCCTCGCCTTCGAATCAAAGTGATAAACACCCTTATACTTCCCTCCACTCAACCTCTCCGCATCAACCGACCCACTCAAAATCAGCCTCTCCAACCCTCCACCTTCGCAGCAGCATCAACAATACCCTTCCCCTGTCTCAGCTCCTCCTCATAGCAGTACTCATTGATTGTCTGTCCTGGTGCAAGCAAGCTAGAATTGGCAGGGTTGTAGAAGGTATCGTAGTAGTTTGTAACAGCGAAGATTACGTGGGCGCCACTGAAGGCTGTGGCTAGGGTTGAGGGATTGTTGAGATCAGCTTGGAAGATTTCGACGCCGCGAGTGGCCCAGGATTGGGCTGAGGGTTTGGTGATGTCGCGGGTGATGCCGCGGACGTGCCAGTTGGGGTGGGTGAGGAAGGTGTTTGCTACTGAACCGCCCTGAGTTTGAGTTGTGAGTAAGTACAATACTTCATCAATACATGAGAGAGAGGGGGGAAATTAATAGACTGGGAGGATAGAGGGAAATTCTTACTTGAAGTCCAGTGATGCCAAGGACTACGATGATTTTCTTAGACATTTTGCTTGTGGGTTTTTTTGGGTTTGTTTGTGAGTTATGAGTTTGAGAAATGAGTTTGCAGTGGTGTGAAGTTGTATTCTGATAATGAGAAGATGAGAAGTCACCATCAGCTTTGTATATATACTACCTACCATTACACTCCACCCAGCACACTCTCAAGGTATCACAGTCGCATACCCCCAACGGACTTGAATTACAATCACAAAGGACATTCTGAAAATCTCCATGTCCGAAGAAATTTCAAACGGCTTTTGCGCCCAACAGTAAAAGCCGTTGGAGTCGGTGTATACAGAAGTCGCGGGTTTTGGGACGATCGGTGCTTCGGAGGTGAGTAGCCACCGTCCCGTGATTGAATCGCGGAGCACTCTTATTGTCGGAATATTTTGGGAGGGGTGAAAATGAAACAACTGAGCTTTTTTCGGTCAAAATATTTGTCTGGGGAGTCCTGGGAGGATATGCTTGGGGATGGATTTGTGACTTGTAAGTGTTGATGTTGTGATTTCTTCGAATTACGAGGGGTGATGAGATTTCCTCGCTTAGGGATGCTTTGAAGGCACCCCGGTCTGCCCGTCAATATCACAGGTAAGGTAGACACATACCCATCATCAAACCTGCTAGAAGCACTAAAAATCTTTCAAAGGTTTCCTCTTTCTCGATTACCAAGATTTTCTTATTTCAAAACTGTGTTTTACAACAATGCAACTTACTCAGGTGATAAGACAAAAGATGCATGGAGACCTTTTTCCATTTATTAATAGTATTCCCAAACACTTTAAAACCCTTCTTTTTGGAGACTCCAAACTCCTGTAGCTCGTATGCAATAGCGAGAGGCTTTGGGAGAACCAAATGTTCTCCGAAGGATCTCGGCCTTGAAGAAGCGAAAAACAAAAGGAATTTATCTCTGTGCGAGTCTCGCCACACCATCTGTATGCGCCCTATCCTCCGTCCGTCCGTCTCTTCACTATCCACATCGTCCAGCAACCGCTCCCTGTCAGTACCCTCCTCCCCTTTGTTTAACTCTTCTAATTCCGAGGTCACTTCAATCGTGAACCGAAGATTCAGCACAACCCCCTCCTCACTAACCTCCATCCTAGTAGTCTTCAATACACCCACCACACCCAACTGGCCATTTATCTTCCTCGCCAACACCGCATTCTTGACTTCCCTCCTATCTCTCTCCATCTCGCGTCTCTCCCGCTCTCGATAAGCTCTACTTCCAATCTTCGGACTCAAAGGATCAACTGATTCCTCCTCATCACGATCAATCGATGCATGAGCCGCATGTGTATGTGTGTGCGTCCCTGTCGTATTATTGGCTTTCGTAGAAGGCTCGCTCCAGATAGCAGTGGAAATATTATTTGCAGCTGGATTGGTGATGTGAGAAAGTGAGGACTTGCGAGTCGGAGGGTATGGCTTTTCGTGTTGTTGTTGTTGGCTTTGGGCTTCGAGATCGGTGATTTCTTCTTGTCTGCTGGTTTTGCTATTGGAATGAGATATGAAAATTGGAAAAGGGAGATGGAGGTGTGTGCGCCATGTTGAGAAGATACCGCGATTTTGAGGAGGCGTTGCAATGGGAAGAGGTTCTTGGATTAGGTTTAGGATGGAAGTTGTTGCGTCGAAAGAGGGTGATGCTGGGGTGATGGCATCGATTTCTTCGATTTCTTGGAAGGAACGGTAGGTCGATGATGGGTCGGCTGTAGATGAGCATGATGATGTGGGTTTGTGGGGTGAGGAGCTGGCGTTGGATTTCACGAAGGTGAGAGCAATGGTGTCGGTGGTTGTTTGTGAGCCTTTGCGGGATTGAAAGGTGCTTTGTGATGTTAGAAAATGTTCGTGAAAGAGAAGGGGAAGGAACTTACTATTCGGATCCCACTACTGTTGTACCTTGACTATTCTTCCTAGAACCTCCCTCAAAGTATTTCAAGGTTTTCCCAACCAAATCAAAACTGCCTGAAAAGGTCTGCGTTGATCCGCGCTCACTAAGCATCCTCAACCTTCTAGACTCTCGAGACTCTTTCAAACTCGGCCAGATGAATCCAAAACCCAGACGAAGAAGTCCCTTACGATACAAATCAATCGACTCATTTGTGAATCCGAAAAAGGCGAAAACCTGGAAGCACAAGGCGATAGTGAACCAACCGTAGTACTGTAGATTTGGGATGTCAGAGGTGCTGAAATAAATCACAGCGTTCCATGCCAGTGGGTTGTGAGTTCGTGCAAAAGAGTAGTCGTAGATAGTCTTGGGAATGTTGACGTAGAAACAGTACGCTTCAATTGGGATGAGGACGACGAGGAGGAAACAGGCAATGATAAAAAGTTTGAGGTAGCGGCGGGCTGTGAAACCCGAGTTGCTGCTTGAGAGGGCACGGGAGAGGTCTGTTCTGAATTTTCGCAGGCGATGAATGATCACGACTAGAATATATATTAGATATGTTCAGAAGTAGAGATCCCAAAGTTCAAGTAAGGTACTTACTGGCATGGTAAGCAGACACCAAAGAGAAAAGAAGTGCCCATGGGTACATGATCAAAACTTCGAGCCACGAAGCATCCATGAGATTGGTGCACCCATAAACAGGACTGATTCCATATCGACTCCTGTGTAAAATTCAGTTCTTATTCATACTTGTTGGAACTAAGGAAGGCCACTCACGCTTGAATAAGGTAATAAAGCCCAATCTGGAAAATGGGAACAGTCCAACAGATGAAGACATCTTTGACCAAAATCCGTCTTCTCATAGCTGGTGTATCAATGAAATTGTGCTTTTCGACATCAAGAGCATTGACAAGCGTTATCGTCAAGCCATATAGCGAGGTCGCAACACAAGTAGTAATTGGGATCCGGATGTACGATACAATATCGCAGTAACCTGTTCCACTCCACCAAGTGTTCCAATCTCCATTTGGCCATATCACAGCATTCGTGAAAATAATCAGGTTCTGGATGACAGCGACCATAACCAGATTGGCGGCTGGGAAGTTGCGGTTTCGCCAGAAGGATTTGAGTGGCAGGCAGATGATTATTATGGCGATGATGGCAAAGGTTGGGAGAACGATGGCATTGACACGATTGGTTGTGTCCACTGGTGGACCAGCGGGTGGCGCTGTCTCCATGTTGAGGATTTAAATGAGATGGAGGAGGAGTGTTGGTTGAGAGATTGTCGCGTTCGAGACTTCGGCAGGACTGCTCGACTTGATATGGACGAGGGAAATTGAGCCTCAAAGGAAAGACTCGATTTCAGAACGGAGGCTGTGAGACTGTCTATCGGGAAGGCTGCTACGAGGGAGGTCTTTGAATAAGACAAAGCGGAAGAACCAATTTGATAGTAGTCTGGAACCAGGAGCGTCGAGGATTTTCGGATTTTCGAAAGCAGATTGGGAAAAAGATCGAGTATTTGTTGTTGATGAAAAGAAGACATTGCAAAAAGAGAAGAGCTGCGTGGAATGAAATAAAGGGATATTTAGAAAAATTCCTGATATTGAGAGTTGTTCTCAATAGTCTCGAAGGAGTCTCGGTGCAGTCGCTAAACTCCTCAATAGAACCTCAATAGGAAGCGCTTCCACACCAATCGAGCCCCACCTCAGCAACTTCACCTGCCGATCAACACTTCAATAGCAAGCTTCTGACACCAAAGCAAACACGAATAACAGGCTGTTCAGAGAAAATCTCATGCATTGCAATCAACTTTGACGCCGAGGGCGAGAGTGATGGCAGCGGATGTGGCTTCCCGCTAGGCCCCATCTTATTCAAATCCCAATTGAGGTTTGAATAGAAAAATGCCTTCCCGAGACCGATCCCTCCGCCCCTCAAGACCTGATAGACCTGATAAACCTGATAACGGGAATAAAGAGATGTGATGAACTGCGGATTGCTTGATTGTTCGAAAATAATTTTGTGCTGCTCGCATCTCACCTTTGAAGCCGATTTGTGATATTGTGATATCAGAGCGAGCTCTTCTCGCGGAGACGAGTACAAACAAACGTCTGGAAAATGCGTGACCTTGGGGGAAATTGTACAATAAATGCCAATTGTTTCTAATTCCAAGACGCGTTAATTTGATTCAAATGCAGACGGTTGCGTTCTCTGCGCTCTCTACTAAGAAATAGGGCTGTTTAAATGTGGCGCGCTAGTCGACTCGGCAAGGAAGGGGAAGTAGGGAAGTGGTCGGAGCATTCCTCGCTTCTGCATGACGCTCGAGGCGAAGGATCCGTGCTTGTCAACAACAACATCAGCCGCCCCCACAAGATCTAAGATTGACTTCGGGACAGTGGCTACCTAGATGCCGGTACTTACATACCTATCTGCGTAGCGTACGTGGATGCCGAAACCCCGCACGGAGATACTTGCTCACATGTTTGGCGCAAAGTTGATTGCTCCTTGCTTCAAAATCGATGGTTCTATCTCGCATTCGCTTATGTGCATGCATGTACCTGTGTTGACTCTCGACAAAAGAAAGTGTCTTTCTTCCCTGCATATCGGCGATATTTTCATATCTTCCACAGCTCTTCTATACGTGGAGCTAAATAACATCCTTCCCACCAATGCCACCAGCTGACAGACAGACCTTGAACTTAAACACCAACTGAAATCCGACCAACACAGATCCGGTTCCTTCCCGCTGAAGTATTCAAGTCTATGTTGGGATTGAGAACATTCTCCCTTTCTACACCTTCTTCCCCAATAACACGCCTTTCATAAACACCTCCATATCTGCTAAACCCCTCTTCGTAACCTCACACGGGAACAAATAGAACCCATGCGCAGCGCCCTCGTAAACTTTCAATACAGCCTCACCACCAGTCATGATCCACTTAGCCGCCATGAACACACTATCATCCAACAGCGGGTCCTCCGTTCCGACCGCAAACAAAGCCGGCGGCAACTTGCCCCTGAACTGATTGAAATCCTCATAGAGAGGTGAGACTGAGGGGTCTTTGAGCTCTGACGCGGAGGAGTGGGGCAGGAGTGAGGATGCGAAGTTTTCGATGATTGCGCGGTTGAGTACGAGACGTTTGGTGAAATGTTTTGTGCTGGGTGTGCCGCTGAGGTCGTACATGCCGAAGGGGAGGATGAGACCTGTGAAAGCGAAGGATGGTTTGGTTTTGAGGAAGTGGAATGCCATGAGGACGGAGAGGTGAGCTCCTGCTGACTATTATTGATTGTTAACACAAATTGCAAAGAAGTGAGGGAACGTTGGTATGTAGGTAGGTAAGTATCGCACCTCTCCAGCAAGGAATTTTAGAGCCACTCCATAGTCTCTCTCGGAGTTCTCAATTAGATACCCAACGACATCAATACAATCCTCAATAGGTGCAGGATATGGATTTTCGGGGCAAGCCGGTACCCAACCGACACGACAGCCACATCACCTGCATTTGCATAAAATTGTAAGAGTCCATCTTGCTCCCGCTCGCTCCCGAGCTAAGTACTAATCGTCAGTACTGTACTTCTCTCATCTCATATCATTTCTCCTCCGCATGTTCAGAAACTCACCACCCATCCACCGCCATGAAAATGACAAAGCACCCCCTTCACGCCTGTCCCATCCCTTTTATCGGCGGGATAAATCAACCGGCAAGGGATGTTGCGACCCTTCTCGCGTGAATGGATCTCGATATCAACCGCATGCTCAGAGTAAACTGGTGCTGGGAATCCTGCTTCGCCTGTCTCGCGCATTGCGCGAAAATTCGCTGCTCCAATCTGATCACTCACATAACATAAATTAGCCAGTGTGACAAGAAAGTTGGACGATGAGCAAAGAACTAGGGGGAAAGGAAACATACCTCATACCACAACGGCGCTCTCTCGAATTTCTCAAGAACAGCTGCGTTGGCGGCTTTGGTTTCAGACATAACGACGGCGGGATCAAATTTTGCGGTGTTGAGAATGAGGTCTGACATTTTATATTGATTGATTGATTGATTGATTGCTTAATTGTTGTCTTGCTCAAATATTGTGTATATTACAATGACCGAGTTCCTCGCCTTTATATAAATACCTACATAGGTAATTCTTGAGTTGATATGGTTCGAAAATGAAGAGGGAGAGAGTGGGGCTGTATGCGGCCGTAAAACAGTGGGGAATCTCAGGCTCGCTTAGCCCCCATAGGGGACGTCCTCACTTGCGGCCGTATTTTGGAATACCGAGCTAATTCACGCATGAAAGTAATATCCAACACAGAGCAGCGCGAATCAATTGTGCACTTGGGTTTGAAAGGATTCAGTCTTTTTAGGCTGCTGTGTAGAATAACATGGATGTAGAGTATCGACTTGCGCAAACTTTGGAAAGGGGTTGAGGTTATTGGGCGGTACCCCGGCGGAGGAGGACGTTGAAAGTGATTGGGTGAATAATCGCCAGAGGAGATAGGTATGTATGAAATGACAGTGAGTAAGGTGAGTTATTTCGATTGTTGAGTTGCGGGGCCCTATGTTCCAACGCTGGTGGGAACAGGCAACGCGAGCTGCACGCGACGAGCATTGTAGTAAAATGATAGATAGGTAGGAACTGCACTATCAAATTACCCGCAATCTCTCTAATAAATCAAGCTAACAGTGAATTAATAGAGTGTGATTGTAAAAGAAAATAATTGTCCGCACTGTCCGCAAGTCCGCATCGGAGAAACTTCAATGCAGCTTCTGCTCTGTGTAATTAGAGCCACTGTTTCCAGCCCAACTAGCCTCGAAAGCGCCTCTCCTTCAGTTTCAGCGCACGTAAAGATACGGCAAGAACTTAGCGGACTGTATGGTTGGGATTATGTATGCCTTCCAGCCTCAAACACCCCACCACCTGTTATTACAAATTTACCTAGTCCAACTGAGGACCCCCGGGAATGAATTTCAAACACCAACGCTAACATGCAACCCTTATCAAAATATACAATCATCTCTTCGTCACCCTGCCTTGAAAACGATCCCCCGTCCGATTACTGGAGGAACTTCGGCTATTCGTGGGTTTGGCATTTTGACTTGCAGGCCGTGGACCCAACACTTTCTTCTTCCCAAATCCGATAAGGGCATGAAGTGTTTTGAATGGAAGACGTGCAATTGCACTCAAGGCCTGGACTGGAAGTACCACCGCCGTTGCAGCCCATTCTACAACGATACCTGTGAATCCATGTGCTCTCTGACCATTATTCGCAGCTACGGCCGCCAAGGATATTGCGTCATTCAGACGCGCCTCCAATTCTTGCAATTTGGACTCGGTTTGAAATGCCTGGAGGGTAGTTCTTTTCTCGTATCGGCGAGTCGCCCGATTTAAAGCGTCGATATCTGGGCCAGAGCTTTGCGGACCTCGGTAATCAATGCGGATGTTTGTTTGCTTGTAAAGGTTGGTTCGGATGGTGTTCGCATTTCTGTCGAACCTCGATCCTCTAGAGCTTCCAATCGTTGAGCAAAATCTTTCATGTCGCCTGTGCTTTGACCTTTGGTGCTTTCATAGGGATTTGATGCCACCATACGTTGTAGATGTAGTGTTCTTGCTTGGATCAGTTTCACAAGATGTGCCATCGGTCGAAGCTCAGAAGCCAGAATGAATATAGTAAGATTATAATCCGACACCAGCCCCTCTGATGGCCTTGACAACTGGTTTCGAATCGTATGAAGAAGGTACGCTCCGAGAAGCGGGAATAGAAAGCAGGAGAAAAGTGCGAGCACTTCGTGTGTATAGAGCTCGTTTGTAGCTGCTTGATGGGCAGGTAGTTCAGCCATATTTGGTTTCGGGCTAGTTTTCTTTGACTCTTCTTCCTCCGGCACTTCATCAAGCGTTGTTTGCGAGAAGCTCAGAGGGTTCTCATCATCGCTGTCTGGGCTGAGTATCGAATCGCTGTGGTATTCCTCCTTCTTTCGTACTGCCTGCGCCGAGTGATACCAGTCCCTGAAGGAGTTAGAAATTGAAAGCTTTGCCCTGTTCCCTTGCGACCTACCATGGCAATCTGACAGACCAGTTCAAGAAGATAGCTGCCAGCCCTAATAGCATAATGTCTGTAATCACAGAGCTTCCATTTTTAAACAGCAATCCGCCTATCGCCGGCAGGAGAGCAAAGGCCAATGGCGCGGAATGCCAGGCTGAAGAATCCGATGATTCATCATTATTACCACTGGGCTTTGGGAGGAGCAGGTCGTCTGTGGATTCCTGGAATGCCCTTCGAGCTTCACTGAGCGACAGGTCGGAGAAAGTCGATGAGCGTCGCCGCGAGAGACCCCCCATTACATTTGCCGGCTGCCGACGATTGCGCGCATTGGTATCATCGATAGTGAATGCTCTCCGGAGCGGCGCTCCCACGTTCGATGTGGCAGGTTCGTCGTCGGCCATGAATAATGGGAGAGGACAAGGCGAAGGTGGAGAGCTGGTAAATGGCGCTTGGCGGGGAGGGAACAAGGATATTGTGAGGATGAGGATCCTCTGAAAATGCGGAGGAGAAACAGGGGAGGGAATGCGGCAAATAGGGGAGCTAGGGTTTGCTTCTTTTGCTTCCTTTGACCATCATTTCCATACCTTGATGTTGAGATGAAAGAGACGGACAGACAGATACAACGACAATTTCATCCTCCACATCATCGCCGCCTGTCCGCTTAGGGTTACGCCTGTGCTTCGTTACCTACAGCCAAAGAAGCAGCAGCAGTTGCGTTTGCTCATCGTCATCACAAAAGCCAATTAGTCTCGGAGAACTGGCGATCACCACAGCTCGTGTGACCGCGAAGCTTAAAGTTACTATTATATAATGAGCAACGCGATATTATTGGGAAAACTCTCGGTCTCCGATTTTCCCAGGGATACCATCATATATCATCGCCAGGACTCCAAGTTAATCCAAATCGAAACTCTTCCGGCACGCCAGCCCTCATTTGGACGACTCAAAATCCTCGCGGTTGAGTTGCTTCAACTTGTCGTACAACATGTGGATTTGCAAACACTTGCTGCGCTGCGTCTGGTCTGCTATTCCTTGAAGTCTTTAATAGACAGCACCTTTGAGTATGAGCTGATCAGGAGACACGCTCCCACCGTCATGAAAGCAATGAAGGAGACCAAAACCCTGAAATATCACACCCTTTCAGATGTGTATAGAGCTCTGGTCACCAAGTCATGTACTTTTTGTCCAGATTTTGGACCTTGCATCTTCCTCCTTACTTGCAAGCGCTGCTGCCTCAATTGTATCGCCAGCGAACGAGCTCTTCGTCTTATTCTGCCATCTTACGCTCCAAAGTATTACGGCATATCTACAAATCTCATCGAGACGGTGAAAAGACTGCAGATAATACCAGGCAAATATCGATGTCGAGCCTATGCGGGAAGGCTGACCTTGGATCGCCCTGGGGAGGATCTCGTTATGGCCTCTGAAGTGGAGAGCAACGCTATCAGCTTTCATGGAAACCGAGAAGAAATGGAGCGACGACTGGAAGAGGAATTTGCGACTCAGAGCAGTAACCAAGCTCTCCTTCAAAGCAGTCCCTTATTTGCACATCACCCCTGGCGGAGTGCAATTTACACCACAGAAAGTGAGCTCTTCTACCCCAGTGCCTTTGATGGTTATCGCTTTGCTGGCTCTGTTGAAATGCAGGTTCTTTGCAAGGAAACTGGTGGCATTGAAACCGCACTGTGGTGTCTGGGTTGCAGAAGTGGATTGGGTACATCTCATCAATTTTCCTCAAACTCGAGTGATTGGTATCGTCGTTGGCCAAGGTCTGTCGGGCGAGCTTTTGACGAGGCGGGGTTTTGGAAGCATGTTGAGACCTGCGAATACACTTCAGAAATCTCCCTAGTCTCAGACACAAGTATGTGATCTTAGGAAGCTTAGAACCAAATCATGGGCTTCTGAGGATTCAAGAGTTCATTTTCCCCGAAGGTGAAAAACTCTCGCATGACCCAAACTCTAAAGCTACCCCAACATCTCTATTATTTCGTTCAAATTCAACAGAAAACACCAAACAAAAGCCAGTCAATCAAATTATGGAGATATCGCAGTACTTCCCTTCCACACAATCCAGATGGAACTGAGGGTTTGTGCGTTATCAGTTCTTCGCACCTGCTAGAATGGGCTTGTTATCTCTCATTCGCAGCCAAGTTCACCACCATCACAAAATTTTGGTCATTTTGACCATTTTGACGGTTTACTCGGATCTTGGGAGAGCAACAACATGTACAAAACGAGACACCGCTTTCTAAAAAGTCGCGATCAAGCAACTGTCGTTGTTACCTCGGTCTCTCTTTTTATGTGTATCAGGTGCACATGTCACCCTGTAGATATGGGGATGGGTGCCAGCAGGGTTGCCATGCAGTGTTGTCACTGCAAGGCCATATCAAAAGGGGTAGTTTCCCCGTGCGCGACTAGCGCTCCTATATCTCCTATCGTGGGAATCTTAATTGCAACCACTTTCTCAACTCCAGCGAGTAGAAAGTCGCGATTACATATTTACAATGTTTCGATCTGCACATTCTCGTTTGTGGCACCTGTGGCTTGGCTGCTATTACACCAAAGATCAACGTCTTGGCGCCCTTCAGTGGTCAAGTGGCCAGCGGTCGGTTGATACAACCGAGAACAGGAATATAGTGTTCGATGTTGTTCAGCTGCGAATTGGGCACCTGAACATCTAGTGCAACGGCATTGCGTCCATAAAAGGCCTTTTCAACGCTGCCCGCACCTCGATTGAGCATCGTCGTCCTTGGGCAGTACTGTACCTTTCTTTACACGTCATTGAGGTTGCCCTTCAACTGCCGGTCGTTACATCTCTCTATATTGCCGAACTTACAAACTTTACTTAATCGCGCTGTCTTTTCCTTTGCTTTCTTTTCTTTTTGGGCAGCGCAGAGTTTACCTTTGTCTCTCTCTTACTGTGGGATCATTGAAATCAACCAATTCAAAATGGTGCATTTCAAAGTTTTAACGGTTGTCGCCTTAATATCTTCAGCAGTCGCGACGAGATTCAGCAATGGCTTCGAGGAGGAAGCCGCGCGTGTGAAAGCACTCTTGGAAAATGCTTCCTCGATCAAGGAACGAGATGCTCCTCCAGGATTTGTCGCCGCGCCTTATTATCCAACCCCGAAAGGCGGATGGGTAGCAAGCTGGAAAGATTCATACAGCAAAGCTGCAATCCTTGTTGCCAATATGACTCTTGCCGAGAAGGTCAATATCACCAGCGGTACAGGATTTCTCATGGGACGGTGCACAGGAAATACTGGCTCGGCTCTCCGTCTCGGCTTTCCCAGTATTTGTCTACAGGATTCGGCACTGGGTGTGGCGAGAACTGATCACAGTACTGCTTTCGCCGCAGGTATCACTACGGGAGCTACCTTTAACAAGAAGCTCTTTCTCGCGAGAGGCTCTGCAATTGGTGCAGAAGCTCGTGGAAAGGGTGTTAATATTCAACTTGGCCCTGCCGTTGGCCCAATAGGTCGCAAACCAAGAGGTGGCAGAAACTGGGAGTCTTTTGGAGCGGATCCAGTGCTTCAAGCATGGGGTGGCTCCGAGACAATCAAAGGGATTCAGTCTCATGGTGTTATTGCAACTATCAAGCATTGGATTGGAAATGGTAAGTCCGCGAGTCTACTTATAGGTTACGTGATTTTTGGGTATTCTGTTTTGGTCCACCGCTTTTCCACCTCAGTCTTTTTTCGGGAACATGCTAATATGATTTCTGCAATTCAGAGCAAGAAATGTACAGAATGGACCTTCCTATTCCTCATGGCGTGATGAAAGCGTTGAGCAGCAACATCGGCGATCGAGCTCTGCATGAGCTTTATGCTTGGCCATTCGCTGAGGGAATTAGAGCCGGAGTAGGAGCCGTTATGACCGCTTACAATGATGTTAATGGAAGTGCTTCGTCGCAAAATAGCTACCTGATCAACGGGATACTGAAAGATGAGTTGGGATTCCAAGGTTTGGCACGTGACCTGCACGCTTTTTCTGAATATTTTCTAATATTTTTGTAGGTCATGACAGACTGGTTCGCCCAGGTGACTGGAGTAGCTTGTGCTTTATCAGGCAATGATATGGCTATGCCCGGGGATGGTATGCTCCCGTTACTGGGCTTCACGTATTGGGCTTCTGATCTCTCCAGGAGTGTTCTGAACGGCTCAGTTCCACTTGACCGTCTCAACGACCAAGTAACTCGGATCGTTGCAACCTGGTACCAAATGGGCCAGGATAAGAACTACCCTCCACCAAACTTCTCAGCAAATACAGCCGATGCAAGTGGCCCTTGTTACCCAGCAGCTCTGATCTCACCTACTTGTAACCACAACGAGTATGTGGACGTTCAATCCGATCATAAAACCGTCGCTAGAGAGGTTTCAAGAGAAGGAATCACTCTGTTAAAGAATTCTGGAAATGTTCTTCCACTTTCAACAACAGCCTCGCTTAAAGTCTTTGGTTCTGGTGCACAAAACAATCCGGATGGACCAAACGCTTGTGAGGACCGTTCTTGCAACATCGGCGTTCTTGGTATGGGATGGGGAAGTGGTAGGTCTAATCAAGCGTGAATTCTATCGCATATGCTGACTTTTCAGGTACTGCGAATTATCCATATTTGGATGCTCCAATCGACGCTCTAAAGCGTGCTGCTCAAAACGTAACATACTACCCCAGCGACTCATTCCCATCCAACCTCCCTACTCCCTCAGCCTCAGATATCGCACTCGTTTTCCTCACTAGTGACTCCGGTGAAAACTCTCGTACTGTTGAAGGAAATAACGGCGATCGAAGTTCTGACGGTCTATACGCTTGGCACAAAGGTGATGACCTCGTCAAAGCCGCCGCAGCCAAGTTCTCTACTGTCATCGTCATATTTCATACTGTCGGTCCCGTTCTTCTCGAGCGCTGGATAGACCTCCCATCCGTCAAAGGCGTTCTCATTGCCCATCTCCCCGGCCAAGAAGCCGGCGATAGCTTGACCGACATCCTTTTCGGCAAATTCTCACCCAGTGGACATCTCCCATATTCCATTATCAAAAAAGAATCCGACTACCCCGACAGCCTCAACATCCGCGGTTTCGAACTTTTCCAAGTCCAAGATACCTTCTCGGAAGGTCTCTACATCGACTACCGCTACCTCAACAAAAACGGCATCAAACCCCGCTACCCATTCGGTCACGGTCTCTCCTACACCACATTCTCCAGATCATCCCTTGCCATCAAAGCCGTCACACCCATCACCGCCTTCCCACCGGCACGCAAGCCAAAAGGTTCTGTCCCAGCCTACTCCCTCGCCATCCCCTCCCCACTCGAAGTAGCCTGGCCAGCCGGCTTCCAAAAAATAAACCGCTACCTCTATCCATACATTGACAACCCATCCTCCTACCTCACAACAAACAAATACAACTACCCACCGGCTACTCCACAACCCCCAAACCCGACCTCGTCGCCGGCGGCGATCAAGGCGGTAACCCGGCTCTCTGGGACGTCATGTTCACGCTCTCTTTGACTGTGACCAACACCGGTGTTGCCTCAGGTAAAGACGTCGTGATGGTATTTGTGTCTTACCCTGCTTCTTCGCAGGCGGCTTTTGAAACACCAATTATTCAGTTGAGAGCGTTCGAGAAGACGGCGACGTTGGCACCTGGGGGAGTGAGCAGGTGAGTTTGAGTATCACGAGGAAGGATTTGAGTGTTTGGGATGTGGTGGTGCAAAATTGGAGAATTCCTGAGGGGGAGTTTGTGTTTTGGGTTGGCAATTCGACTGAGGGGTTGACGGTGGCGTGTGGAAGTGGTGGTGCGTGCAGTGGTGGGAGGGTGTCGCCGGTTTGATTGATTATGGATGTTGGTAATAATGGGGGAGACGAGGAGATTGGAAGAAATGGGAGGGTATGGTTCTGTAGCTTAATTTCTCTTATTTAGTACATAGGTGAGAAAGTGTATTCAATGTACCTCGCTATCTCTGTTACGCTATGCTATATTGCGTGCAGATGCTATATTGTGTGCGGATTGGGAGGCACCCAATTACTGTTCCTAGCCTGCACAGCAAGTGAACATGGCAAATGAACAAAAGGTAGAAAAGTAGAAAAAGAGAAAAGAAGAAAAAGAGTTCGTGAATATCTATCTGTATCGTGCTATCCATAAATCACTTAGTCCCACCAACCAACCAAACATACCAACAAATTAGTACGCGGTGAATATGATATGCATTTCACACATGGCATGCCATTATTCCCGAAACTACCGAAGCTGTAGTACGTACCTATACGAGGTGAAGTGGTAGTGATGGAGCCGCGTGGAAGCTGTCCCTTCCGTCCCTTTTAATTAATTCCATCCCAACTCCACCTCTTAGGAAGACAGAGCACGGCTAGATGAAGAATACAAGTCTTTTCCACCCTATATCATTGTGATCACCTACCATGTTAGCACTGTCTAGTTGGCATATTCTTCCGTCTTAGCACGAGTAAAATCTATCCTTCTCCAACGAAGTCGACTTCTGTTCTCAAAAATTTCCGACAAGGACCAAGGTTCCATGAACTGTCTCTTTCTCAGTCCCAATATCAAACTATGGATTTGAAGTTAGGTGATGGAGGACGTTGCAGCGCGACCCAGAGGTCGGTCAGAGGAAGAGATGGACGTTGACTGACAAGTTAATCGAAGACGAAATTCCAGCTGTACGAGAAAGATACAGACAGTCTATATATAAGTTTTTGAAGGATCACTGATGGATACCCAAGTAAAAAGGAGGATATGTATGTAGCAAATACCTACCTTACCTATCTGTCCTCAACCCCCTCACCTCCCTTCTTTGACCTCAAAAACAAAATAAAATCAAGTTACGTTGAAAGTGAAAACCTGGGGGGAAGAAAGAATCTCGTTCTGGTACCTTACCTACTACTCACCTACCTTACATGTACCTACTACCTGCTCTCTGCCTTCTTCCAACTTATCATTTCTCATTCCTCCCCAGTATAAACAAGTATAGGCAGGTTCCCCCTAACTCTTATTCTTCTGCTTCCAACAGCTCCTGCTTTCTTTTGCTTCCTTCTTTCTTCTCCTTCCCCTTCCTCTTCCTCATACTCCTTCCCTACTCCTTCTCTTCCTCCTACGTACTTGATTCTTGCTTCTTGCTTCCTCCCTTTCCCTTTCGTACGTACGTGCGTGCGTGTGGGGGTATGCGCCAAGAATATACGAAGCCGCGATATCCATTCCAGACGGGAAAATAGCAGGAAACAGGGCATTCCTTGTAGTGATCTTCCCAGGGCCATCTTCATACCTGATCTATCTCCATAAAAAGTCTACCTAGTTCAGATAGTCCGAGCGTGGAAATCAAGGATCATTTATGGATTATTCAAGGATAGGTGGTTTAGGAAGCAGGTACAGTATTATGTGGCAAAATGCTAAAACATAGCATCCAAGAAAAGAAATGGAAAAGAAAGAAATAATGGCATGTGAAAGAATAAATGCCACTGAAATGTACTGGTCCATGATTCATGCATTTCTCGTATTCTTCACTTCTTCACTTTAGTATTCTATTTTCAGAAGATGAAAAAAAAAAAACGTAATATAGCAATATAACAGACTTTCAATAATGCGTTGTCATATTTTTAAACCAAATCAAATCAAAAAGACCAAAAAAACTATGGGTATCGATCGACCAAAAAAGAAAAGAGAAAAGGGAAAAGAGAAGGCAAACATGATTTCCCCTCCTCTACCTCCTCTTATTTCCTTTGCTTACATAGGTACATAGGTACATAATTTCCCTTCCTTTCCTTCCCGTCCTGTTCCTTCATCTCATTTCATCTCATATTTGTATCATGTCGTAGCTCCATCAAATCCTTCCATCCTGTGTGACCAAGATATCTCGCCATGGGCAAATATATACATTAGGACAAGATAAACAAAAAGTGAAAGTTGCGAAAGAAGCCGAAAAGGTTATGCAGCGGACTTACTACCACCAGCTCCAAAAACTCCAGAAAGAAATCCCAAAAATTGAACACGAATATAGCCACCAAACCAAGAGCATATAAACACCTTAAATGCAAAACCTGTCCTTGAAAGTAAGAAGCGATGGACGATTAGATTAGTTTCCGGCATGTCCACCATCTCCATATACACCACCACCACCAACAGTCCCACTCATGAACCCGCCAAAATCATCACTTGTAGTCTCAGGTGGCAGCATGTTAAAAGGCATGAACCACGCTGAACTGCCATCGATATTCGTGCCACCACTGCTCAAATTAATATCCCAACCCTGAGCGCCAGCATCGAGGATGCTCTGTGAGCTGAGAGATGAGGGATCCATGTTGGCATAGGCGCCAAAGACGAATTGGCGGTCGAGTTGGGGCATGAGCGCCTGTTGCTGTTGTTGGGAGTGATGGTTGTTTGGAGGGCCGAGATTTGGGAAGGGAGAATGGGTGTACATATCCGCGAGAGAGGTGGGGGAGATGTCGTTGTATTGTTGTTGTTGATGCTGGTGCTGCTGACTATGCTGATTAAGATGTTGTTGGTTTTGCATTTGCATTTGCTGGGCTGCGGAAGGGATATTGGTGTTGAGGTAGTCAGGCGGATCTGGTTTCGCTCGTTTCGAACGGCTGCTTTTGGGTTGTTTGCTTGCGGGTTGTGCGTTTCGAGGTGGTATGGGTGGGAGTGTGTTAAAGAATTCTTCGACGGTGGCGTAGTCTGACTTTTGCTCGAGGACGGCATCGTCGCCTTTCTCCTTTTTGGCAGCACCCCCACCAGATGGATCCTCGTAGTCTGAATGTGATACCCCATGAGGATATCGATCGAACCAGTCCCCGTACTGGAATAGACTGGCTGTGGATTGATCTATACTTCCAGCCGAAGGACCCTTTTTGGCAACGTCCGCAAAGAATCGGTACTGATCTTTCAAATTCTCGGCCATCCAATGAAACATCCCCCAGTATTTTTTCATCTTGGTGATATATGTAACGTTGATGGCAAGATTCTTCTTGCATACCGATTCCATCGCGGCGTTCTTGGAAAACACACCATAAATGTGGACAGTGCTTGATAAAAAGGCGCAGTACCCTGTGAATGGAGCAGTGACAAAGTGCGATGAGGCATCCTGCAAGATATCAGATATTCTATTAGCTGACCTGAATGCTCGAGCACCAGCCTGTGTTGCGAAATCCTTTGGGACATCCGCTGGTGGGCGACCTCCAGGCTGGCTTGGGACTGCAAAGCGGCTCATGAAGAGAACGTTTTGCAAAGCCGAGATGTGGAGAAATAAGAATTGATTGTCGAGGCCCTCGGTTTGATGTGTACGGAGATTCTCTTCGTTGTACTTCAAGGACTCGGGGAGGGATTCGTCGAACTCTTCGATCTGCTTGATCAAGACAGCGTACTGAGACTCTGAGTGCCACATCGGCAACAAATCTTGCTCTTTCCCGCCCAAATTTAGGTAGTTGATGATTCGTCCCCACAAAGCAATGGAACGAATCATATAGGCTGCTACACCCATGTTCTCTTTGGCGTTGGAAAGCTGACCAGCGCCAGGTGAGATAGCGTGTGGCACATTGCCATTCAGATCTTCTGTTGGTCCAGGCATATCAAGCTGGAAGAATTTCTCCCTGATTGGCAGCTGTACTTTGATTGTATCTTCTTTGATGAATGTTGGTCGGTCGGTGCCAGAAGAGTTGAACCTGTCCATAAGGAAGCAAGACCACATAGTTCTCCTTCGGATCTCTCGATCGATGAAGCTTAACTCTACGGTCCCGTTGCGCTTCTGTGGGTCGTAGTCGAGATCTTGATGTAGCTGTAAGGCGTACGCCATACGAATTGCCTGCCCACCCAGCGACCAACTGCGCCCACCATGGCATGTGCCAAATTCGTGCAAGCCAAGCAACAACAAGCAAGTTAAAATAGTGATGTTGGGCCATTCATATCGCCTCATGACAATGTCACGAGCTTTGGAAGCCCATTCCTCGCCTCTGAGGAAAGCAGGTTGAGTGTTAAGCTTTGGATGAGTTGAAAAACGTGCTGAAATAGCACATACTGCGAGTATAAGAACAGGTGGTAAAGTGCCAGACCTATCATGATCAGTGATGCCCAGCAACGAGAATCAATCAGACTTACCTCAGCTTCCTCATGTAACTCGGTTTATGAAGTAGGTGATAGGTCTGGCCATACAAAGTCGAAAAGTATACTTCTGCAAGATGCTCCTGGATCTCTTTTGGTGGCAGCGACTCGGCCCCTTCAGCAAGCAGTTTACTCTCTTCGGCTTCTTGTATCATCAATGACGGTGGTTTTGCGGCATCAATGGTGGAAGCAGAGGCAGATTGTGCCCATTCATCGAAGTTCGCTGCAAAAGCGTCATCCGCCGAACGCTTCTTTCCACTTGTGGTAGGTGATGTTGTTCCAGGAATCGCCGGCTTCACATTTGCCCTGGCCACTAAAGCCGTCGTGACAGCCTGCTCCTCAACCGGAACAATCTTGATGATCCGGTCTTCCATTCTCTTCAATCTTTTGTCGAGCATGGCCATGTAATCCGTTCGAGGAGCAGCCTTTCGCGTCGTTACTTTATACACACAGGGGACTCTTGACCGTATGCAATGTTTGCAGGCAGGCTTTTCCCCAGAGCATCGGATTTTCTTCCGCCGACACGCTATACATGCTAAAGGAAGACGTTTCCGTTCCTTGCCAGCTTTGGTCTTCAATTCTGTCCAAGCCGGAGTTGGATCATTCTTGTCCTCCTTTGGCTTTGTGCCCAAATCACTGCCGTCAACCGCCCCTCCACCCGAAAGCCCAAAGTCATCGCCGAAGCCAGCCCCTCCAGCTCGATTACTTGCCGGGCTTGCGACATCCGACATGCCGCTCGTGCTGTTGTGTCTAGCCTGTCCCGTGGCATTACTAAGGCTCGCTCGATGTGCTGCCATTGAGGTGATGGATGGTCTGTGGTCGGCTGGTATAGAAGCGATGGAGTTCCGGTGATCTCCAGGTATGGAAGACATTGAGCCTCGATGCGATGTAGTTGGCTCGTGTCCTCCCAGATTATATGATTGAGGATGGTTTCCCAATTGATGTTCTCCATGTATGTTATTATCGGGCATGTCTGAGTATGGAAAGGAAAAGTCGTCGAATTGGTGGTGGTCGTGGTGATGTTGGAGCACATCGAGCTGTGGTGGGGTAGCGAGCAAAACGGCATTGGGCGAGTTGTGATCATGGTTGCTCATCATGAAATGCTCGAGATCCAAGGCGTCGGAATGCAGCGGCGCATTCGCCATGGGATCGCCATGATAGTCGGAAGAGTTCTGCAGATGATAATTTGCAGGATGGTGACCCGAGGACATGTCGGAAAGGTACACTGAGGAAGAATATTCTATCGGAGCTTCCACCACGACAATGCGATCTTTCCTGGTAGGACTGGCAGCTGGCAACTGGCAGAATGCAGGCTTCTACAGTCAGTTGTAATCCTCATCGACCAGCCTATTTTCGTATCCTCATGCCATGTGTACCAATGTCGAGTGGTCGACTCTGTCTGCAGAGAGAGAGGGAGAGGGCTTTGCAAGCAAAAGCTTCCAAAATCAGCCACCCTGACGCAGAAAGAAGCAGAACGTTGATTGGGAAAAGGCTTGAGATATGCACCCAAGACGCTGGGTAGTTGCTGATCTTCGAGGTAAGATAGAAGTGAGCAACGGATCGCTCTTGCACCGGTTGCGTTTGCGCCGAATATTAAGAGTTGGGGAAAGAGAGTTTGGCAAGTAGTGGAAAGAAGGGCTTCTAGACAGAGGAAGATGCCGTCGGAAACGGCGCAGAAGTGTTAGAAGTAGTATGGTCGGCCAAGACCATGTATATAGTCATCGTGCTAATACTGGGCTCATGGAATGGGGAAGAAGCAGCTAAAGAGTCGTGCTGTGTGATCAAAGAGGACGACAGAAAGACGCTGCTGCAGCATCGGAGAAAAGAATGAGGGACGAGCTTCACGGCGGCGGACCTGTGTGTGTGGGATTGTGGATGATGGTCTGGGGTTGCAACACGATCATGCCGGCTTCTTCCACAACCTGGGGCGTGCAGATGCACAGCGATTTAGTGTGACAGCCCATGGAGGATGCTGATTGATAATACGACTGTAATTGTTCAATTGCTTCTACGTCTTGCATCTTCCAATGGTTGTTGGTGATGTAGCTACAGCATGCCAATCTTTTTGCCTTTGCTTTTCCAACACAATACAGTCTATCATTATTTCAATAACAATGATAGACTGCATTCGACTCCCTTTTTGCCCTTGCTCATCAAGGTTTCGGTTGCCTGAAATGCCTTCATCCCAAAAGTCCGGACGCTTGGTTGTTCCTTGCTGAAACCTGGAAAGCCGTTTGACGTTTTGGGTATTTACCGTTTGGTTTTAACAACACACAACAATAATAAAACAAGAAAGGGCGAGGGAAACGTCCAACATAGCCAGCCAACTACTGCCAGGACCAGGTCGGATCAATAATTGGATTTCTTGCTGGGCATGAAGCACATTGCCAACATTTGTCTTTTTGCCTGTGCCTGTGGTTGCAATGCTGTTGTGTCACTCGCACTACTGTACAGGCCACAACAACCAAGAGTTCAACGGGGTGCTTCGACTTTTCGAGTAGTGCTCGCGTAGGTAGTAGGTACAGTAGTCTTTCTTTACTTCTTTTGAGACCCTCTCTTCATCTAGGCCCAAATTCCCGCCAACCTTTCCACCTCGGCGATGGAGGACAGTATCCTCTCCACTCCGTAGGGAACAAGGAGCTTCAGGCCAGAAGGGAAGCTGGCATACGACCAAACATTTGTCTATCATCTCGCGTAGCGCACATCTTTCAAGGAACCCACGCGGAGATGGTCGCTGGATTTGTCTAGCGGATGGCGGGGATTCGGAAAATGGTCCAAACGGCCGGCCTGATATCGGAGTTGGGCAAGCAACACCAGCCAGCCGACTTTCACGCGCCCCTGTTGAAAGTCCTGCACAAGCAATCAATCTCGGAGCTTTTATGCACATCAATAATCCAACCAAGCTCGAGAGTCTTCACATCCATACAGTTAGAAAGTGAGACTAATGTACAGTACTGACACTATCACTGCTGCTTCTTCTGCTTGAAGCGCGATCTGAGTTTGTCGCGACCGTGAGGCATTTTAGCCGCATCTTGAAGCGCTGTCTGTGTGCAAGGGGCTAGCTCTATGGCCTCTTCCTCTCATACTTTCGAGTTATAACACCAGTATTAATGTATTATGATCACTCGGTTGGTGCAGAGCGTTTGTTTGCACTTTCCTCGCTCGGTAAGGGATTCCGGAGTTTTCTGTCGCCAACTTGTCTCGCTCGTGCTCATGGGCGACAGGACCATTATTCTCGCGTCTGGGTAAAGCCGTAGGAGGCATCAACCATGTAGGTAGTCTGCAGCATGCAGCCAGCATTTCCTCTGGCACTTTTTAGACATCAGGTGAGCCCCCGTTGAAGGGACTGGGGTGGCGTGAGTAGTGAGGAGAAGCCTAGAAAGAAGCGATGCTGCACGTCCGTCCTCTCCTGTCGTCCTCAAGCTCAACAGGCTCATCCGGATAATTTCAGCGCTCGGCCTCGAAGTATATCGAGAAGCAGGTACATTCCCTGTTTGGCGGAACAATTAGAGTGCTAAATGGTGATGTCTCGATGCCAGAACCAGGTCGGCTCCTTCGACCAGGCAAGTATTGGAAATGAGGAGACTTGGAGAGATATTGTGCATGCACCCGCAGATTCTCCTATCCAGCCCCGTGCATGTCTTGTGTTTGCGGAAGATTGATAACCTGCCTTTTTAGGACGAAGTGGTGCGAGGAAGGTGCCCAGAACTGAAGATCGCCAACTTTGCGATAGAAGAGGCCTTGGATATCCAGTCTTCCGCTCGAGCGAGCCCTGTCGATCGTTGTTTCGTTTCGAGTCAGATCCAACGACCAAATAATATCGAGAAAATGCACCATTTGTCAAGCTTGATACAGCATAGCCAAAGAAAGTAAACATTCCGGCCGGTCTGGATGGCCTGCACAAGATAAGTGCTCAAGCAAAAGCAACGGTGCGAGAGCTTAGCACTGGATAGGCGCTCCGGCACTCGCCCGGCACTCAGAAGCTAAGAATGACCTGCATTTATCCAAACTATCTTAACCCTAAAGGGATGGAAAAAGGGATGAAAGGCATCCAAATGCAGAACTCGAGCCTGGAGTGGCCTGTTATTGCTTTTCTCGGATAGAAGCATTGGTGATTTGTTGATGGCGATGGTGATGAGAATAACGATTTGTTGGCTTGTGTTTGCGTGTGCATGTTTTCGAATTTGGTTTCGCAAGCCCATGCCCATGTCCATTTTAGTTCTCATGTCGAAGACAGAAGGTGGAGGATAGGACAAGATAGTATAGGACAGGAGGTGAGCTTCTCCTCAAAGTCAATCGAAGACAAGAGTCCACTTGTGTACAGAACAAGTAGTTGAGCTGCGTTCCGCCAACCGTGACAACGACGCGAAGCCAAATACTCCATTAACATCGCGGCTAGATCGGATAGCCTTCAGGTACTATACATTGAAGTGCAGTTACCAGTATATATTAGACGTTGTAATCGTACTACTCTGGCCAAAAATACTGGCTTGTTCCGATGCATGGTCGTTGGATGAATGAGATCGAGATACTAGCGGCCTCAAGGCGTTCTTAGGTCCTTCTCAGGCACAGGACAGGGCACGTCCGGCAGGTGGACGACCGAGGCGAATAAGTATAGAACTATAGATGGATGTATTAGTGTGGTATATTTTGGGAAAATGGTAGTCGTCGCAAGCTGTTTGGGAGTTGACGCAGTTGTTGAGGAATAAATAGAATATTCATGCTTCACCAGTGTTTATTCTGAGAGCAGAAATTCCTGCCTGACGATTATTGATCGAGATGAATGATTGATGCGCCCACCCATCATGATGACGGCGGTTCCACTCGCCAAGCTGCCGACATGCTGCAATTCCG
This sequence comes from Tetracladium setigerum, assembly GCA_031472005.1. Classification (NCBI taxonomy): domain Eukaryota; kingdom Fungi; phylum Ascomycota; class Leotiomycetes; order Helotiales; genus Tetracladium; species Tetracladium setigerum. The sequence continues at coordinate 371,024 of PZJY01000012.1, forward strand.
GCCTGTAGGGTCCACGTCAGATCATCAACAACAACAACAACAGACTTACACTGCCAACACCACCACTGCCATGGTCTCCTATATGCGATAAGTCTTGAAACTCGATATTCCAAACATGGCAGATCCCGTGGTCGAGCCTGCCCTTCAGCAGCTCGGCAGGCCTTTGAGCATGATACCCGTGGGTTTGAAGGAGGCTGCCCTCGATTCGCCAACCTTTCGCGCAACCGCCATTCATTTCTCGGATCAGGTTGAAATCGTCGAGAGATGGCTTGATGGATATGTGAAGTCAATATCTAAACTAGTCAACGATGTTTCCTCCCTTGAGGAGACATTCAATGCCTTCCTCCAGCGATCCGTGCCGCCTGCCAACATTTCCGAAGCCGTTCTCGATCATGATTACACACTGCTGGCTATGAAGAGATTTGGAGAGGGGTCGAGAGAACTATGGTCCCAGGTCTTCTTTGGCATGAAGAAGATGGAGGGTAATGTTGTTGATCCAATCAGAGCATTTGTCTCCAACGAGTATGTTACCAGCTCCTAGTAAGCGCGGCCATCTACTAACCCACACATGATAGACTACGAAACTTCAAAGACGCCCGGAGATACCTCGAGCAATCCCAAAAATCTTTCGATAACATACTAGCTCGATACGTTGCCCAGTCGAAGACCAAAGAGCCGTCTGCTCTACGTGAGGAGGCATTCCAGGTCCATGAAACAAGGAAAGCCTACCAAAAGGCTTCGCTCGACTTTTGTTTACTTGCGCCGCAACTTAGATACACAATCGACAAATTACTTGTAAAGGTATCGTCGGATCAATGGCGTGATATGAGAAAGTCCCGCGAAATTGGAGGGACCAACTTTGCGAAGTGGGGTTCTGAGATGGATCGAATTCGTGGTTGGAGTAGAGAAATGGAAGTTGGCGAGGCAGTGTTCAGGCGGGAATTGCAAATTGCTCGAAGAGAAATTGCAGAAACTGCATCAAATTCCTCGAAGCCTTCAAGAGAATTGGAAGATTACAACCTCTCCACCGTTGCCTTCCTCGGGTCTAAAGGTCCGTCAACACTCAATTTACAATCCCAAAAGAAGGAAAACGAGGTATCGGAAAAGCAAGGCTGGCTTTTCTTGCGACAGGTAACTGGGAAGCCCGCGCGAGCGAACTGGGTACGACGCTGGTTCTACGTTAAAAATGGAATTTTCGGTTGGCTGGTTCAAGGGGAGCGATCAGGTGGCGTTGAAGAGAGTGAGAAGATTGGCGTCTTGCTTTGCAACGTTAAGCCAGCTGTTCAGGAAGAACGCCGATTCTGCTTTGAGGTGAAAACCAAAAACCAGACCATTCTTGTCCAGGCGGAGACGCAAGGGCAACTCATGGAATGGCTGGGAGCATTCGAGGTGGCCAAGAACAAAGCAATCCAAGCCAGTGCGAATAACAACTTTTCTCGTCCAGGTAGCGTAGATCCTGCCTTTGCAATCACACCGGCTTCAATTCCAGAGTTTGCATTAAAGATGGGAGATGGCCATGTCTCTCACGGGAGTGACGACCTCTCAGGAACCGCCTTCGATCGAACAAGCACATTGCCCATCCCTGGTGATATTGGGGGCTTGACAACAAGAAGTAGCTTTGATGTTGGTGCTCCTCGACGAGTTGCAACTACTCGAGAGGAATTCATGAGCAAGCTCGATTTGCACCGCAAATCTACAGTCGCGCTCGATGCACCCGCTTCGTCTTCGCCTGCGTTGTCAGGCGGCATTGCCAGTCTCATATCTGCGAGTCACAATATCCTGCCAGCGTACACTCCTGCCATGCCACAGTTCTCGTCGGCAAAACCACAGGTACCAATACAATCACCCCAAGTCATTGAAGCTTTGGGGAGCACATTAGCACCATCCACATTGGCTAATCCCCCTGCCCCCACCAATCTAAGTAAGGTAGCTGTTCTCGTCAGCGGGGACCGAGGGGTTGGAATTGGGCGAAGTGATGACACAGGTGGCATGCCTAGTGGGATTATGGCGAATCTTTGGGGCACGACGAATTGGGGCTATCTGAACCGCCTCGACAAAGGAGACGTCACAACAGCAAGTCCTGGTCAATCGATCCCGGCAAGTCCTCATATGACACCATTGGAACCTTCACCAAACTTCGGGGACGAAAATCGTAAGCCTGATGCCGGCCACTCCGATGCCACCATACTTTCAACTAATCCAGCGGGAAATTCTCTAGGCAACAAACATCAAAAGGCAACCAGTGTTGACGGTCTCGCTCAGTTCTTGCCCAAGCCGGAGAAATTCCCAAGCAATTATCCGCTGGAGTTGAAAACCCAGCAAGCTCAATTCAGGATGTTATTTCCCAACGTTTCATGCGACGACAAAGTCCTACTTGTCTTCCGGGCAACTTGGAATCCAAACGATCAACAGGATTTCCCTGGTAGAGTCTACGTCACACAAAACGACGTATATTTCTACTCGCATCATTTGGGATTAGTTTTGATTTCCGGCACGAGTCTGGACAATATCACCGAGGTCACAGCTGCACCTGGAAAGGACTGCGATTTCATATTCCTACACCTTCGTGATGGTGCTGCAGGCTCTACACGAATCACTATCAAAACATTTTTGGAGCCCCTTCGACTGCTTCACGCGAGGCTTAATTATCTGGCTGACATCTGTTCATTGGATGAGCCTATGAGCCTCGAAAGCATCATTACCGCCTTGATAAAGATGGAAACAGATGAGCCAATGAGAAGCCCAAGTTTGGAGAGTTGGGAAGAGATTCCCGCCAATACACCAATTGATGATGGCACTGAAGCAGGACGAAGTAGGAAGACTGACTTGCGATCAATGATCCGCGTCGAACGAGATATTCAACTTGGTAGGCCAGTGAAAGAAGGTGCCAAATTTCAATTGCCTTCGAAGCCTGTCATGTATGAGCCCACTGATATGCAGCGAAAAGTGGTCGAAAGGCAGTTTCAAATCAGCCCTAAGGCACTATTCCATGTCATGTTTGGCGACAAGAGTGCCGTATTCCAAATGCTCTACCATGAACGTCGAGCTCACGAAATTGCTCAAGGTCCTTGGACTTCTCAAGAAGCAAATCCTATGCGGAGAGATTTCAAATTCAAGATAGACCGAGTCGACATATTCAGAAGAGCAAAACAAGCCGACGTGGTGGATTACCAGGTCATCGAGTTGATGAATGACCATGTTTGCTATGTGATTACCGATTTCAAGACACCGTGGCATTTACCTCATCACAACGATTTCATGCTTGTTTCCAAGGTTGTCATTACTCATGTTGCGAAGTCGAAATGCAAACTGGCAATCTTCACCAGAGTTGACTGGACTAAATTGCCAACATTTTCGAAAAGTCTAGTTGAGCGACAAGCCTTCGACGATGCAGGACTAAATGCAGAGGAACTTGCAGACCTCGTGGCCGACCAAGTAAGGCGACTTGGAAAGAATAGTCGAACACAAAAGGCCATTCACATTTTTGGTCAGGTTGGGCACCAAACGACCACGACCCTTTTTTCCGCCAAAGAGTCAAATCAATCTAAGCGACCGCAGATTCTGCAGCGAACCTTGACGCACATTGTGATGGAAACGGTTGGATCTTTTGCTGAGAGTGCTGTTTCTTCGGTAATGATGTGGGCCTTTGCTCTTATTCGGTCAATTTGGAAGATTTCAAGTGCTCACAGTATCATTCTCATCGCGTTGCTCTTGAGCGTTTTGGTAAATGTCTTCTTTACCTCCAGGGATACTTCTGTATGGTGGACAGAACGTAACGCCGCGAGCTTTATGAGGAGGATTGGAGTTGGACCAAACCCAATGATGAGTAAAGCAATATATTTGAGAGACCTAGACGATGCTCTGACTGCGGTGCCCACTGAGCTCGCTGGGTCTTCAGGAAGCAGTTGGTAAGTTACTCTATTCTTACGCTATTTCTTTTCTAATGCATCCTAGTTATAATCAGTTCAGAGAAATCGTAAATGCGACCGACATGGACTCGCCGTATCAAGCCGCTGGCACACATTTCTCGGAGACTGCCACTCGCTCCACAGCCAACCGCTTGCGCAGAACAAGACAACATCTCGGCACATATCGTCATGACTTACTCGTGGCCATGCGAGTCGTCAACAACATCGAACAGGAGATGGTCAGGGCAGAATGGGAGAATTGGCTCTTGGATGAGAACTCGAGGTGCAAACATGCCGAGATGATGTTGCGCGAAAGTCGCACGGATAAAACTCCAAAGAGCAAGCTCAAAGGGGCAGAGGAGAAAGCTCGACTTGCGAAAGAGAAGGAGCGGACAGAGAGATTACGTGAATTGAGGGAGTGGCACGAGGAGTATTGCGGAAGCTGTAAGTTGGAGCAACAGATGTTGGTTGAGGGCAGGAAGCACTTGGCGTTTGGGTGATAGGTCAGTGTATGATGAATGGACTTTTAGGCTTTGCATTGAGCGCGGCGTTCAGGGACATTGCGCGCATATGAATTCGATGTGGTGGCGGTTGTACTATACGATAGTTAAGGTAGTAGTTGATGAGCTACGAACGATGTTACTTTTTTGGCTTATGACTTTCACGATACCTTCAAATCGATGCTCTCCCTCTCTAGTTCCATGAAATATGTCTTTCCTATATCAGATCCAAACCTCAATAGTGAACCATATAATGTCACAAATTTGCAGATTGCTTGTTCCTCCCCGTTAATGCCGTATCCCTAGAGTCTGGCCAGTGCTCTTCTCTCAAGCCAAGGAAGAGGCTCCCAGCGAGATTACCGAAGCACCAAACAAAGTTTCCAACGTTTCCGAAGAACCCTTCAAATACGACAGTTTCAATACGACGACCCGGACTGACTCTCTCTCCCTCGCCGATGCCGACCAATTACTTATTTATAATCATACCTAATCATTCACCTATATAAGGATAAACAATCTTGCGGCATATTCGGTATGCTCCACGCTTAATAATCCAACTTCTTTAAATCGATGTGTTTTTCCTTTCTCGCGCATCTTGCCGACACTCCGTTCACCGTTCACACATCATCGTCATCCGCTCGTGAAGCTCCGGACCCCGCAGCCCAGCTCGAAATACAGTCCCACGGACGTCCCAAGCATTTTCGCGGTTCCAAGGTTTCAAACATCCAAGGGACAAACGTCAAGGATTACAAGGATGTTGTAACGGTCGATGATCCGGTGCTGCGTTGCTCTTTTACTTGAATTGAACAACATAACTCGAGCAGGATCTTGCCTTGCTGAACAACGTGCGTGACGTTGTACAAGAATTCGAAATCTCGAATGCTTGTCTGCGTCTTTGGACATATATTTGAAAAGGAGAGTTGCAATTGCGACTTATTACTTCAACACAACACATCTTCTCTATACAATCTTACTTGCATTATGACGATTAGCTTCTAGAAGCTGAATTACCAACCCACTCGAAAGAACATTACAAAGGAATTACGATCTCGATATCCCTCCTAATCTATCTAGCCACCAAGCAGGAGATATCTCGGCAGAAAGTCTTCCACAACTACAGAAGATCAAGGAGTGCACACAACCATACTGCACAACCATGGCCGCCCTCCACGAAGCACTCAAATCCCTAGGTCCCTGCGACTTCTCCGACTTCCCTAGCGACGACATCAAAAGCCTCCTCACAAGCGCCTTCTCCTCCGGCCAAACAATCGTCGATTCCGTGCCCATCGCACCCGCGACAACCCCCTCCATAACCAGCGAAGGCCGCTCACGCTCCACGTCCTTCGCATCGTCCGCCTCCGAAATCTCAGTGTCATCTGCACGCTCTACGCCGCCACCGGCAGAGATAGAAGTCCTGCAGAAGGAATGGAAGCCGGTGAAGTTAAATGCGAGGGATAATCCCCTGGGCATGAGTGTGTACAAGATGAGTGGGAAGGATGGGAGGGGGAGTTGGTTTGCGAGGAGGAGTGTACATGAGGGATTGGGCTTTAAGAAGTGGAAGTTGGCTATGGAGAGGGAGTTTCCTGAGACTATGAAGGTGCAGGGTGGGCCTGGGAGGGAATATTAGAGGCATTGGGGGAGAGGAGAGGGTGGAATTCAAGAATGTGGAGGGCGTGGGGAAGTTGGAAGGTACGTTTATTTTTCCAGCATTTCTTCCATGGTAGAAGGGAATTTTTTAACGGTTATAGTGTATCTATTGTCAGCGCAATTCCCAGGGCCAACGGCGCCGAGAGATTTCGTAACAATGTTCTTGACTTCGGATCAGGCACTGTCGGAGACGAATGGAGAGGAGGTACCTAGGCATTTCATGGTGATTTCAAAACCGTGTGTACATCCAGACACGCCACCGAGAGATGGCTATATAAGGGGACAATATGAATCTGTGGAGTTTATTAGGGAGATACCGATACATAAGAAACCGTCGAAATCGGCATCAGCGACGCAATTGGATAAAACACATACGCGGGCGAGATCATCGACGTTAGGGAGAGAGGCGATTTTGAGAAATGCGGCGCAGAATCGTGATATCCCTTCAAATGAGGGCGAGGGAGAGATGGAAGCTGGTGAGGATAAACTTTCTCCTGAAGTGGGAAGAGCGAGGGGAAGGACGATTTCTTTTGATCATTCGAGAGGGTCGGACGCGAAGGGTGAATCATTTGACATTCCCAAAGAAGATGAGTCTGAATGCAATCCTGTTGAGTGGATCAGTGAGTACTTCGTCTCTGCATTATGGAGTATAGGTAACTAACATCTTCAGTGATCACGCGAAGCGACCCTGGAGGAAGTGTCCCGAGATTTCTGATTGACAGAGGTACACCAGGTGGAATTGTTAATGATGCCAGCAAGTTCTTAGATTGGGCTTGTGCAAAAGACATTGAAGAATTTGAAAATAACGAGGAGAATGTAGTAGGGGATGACTTTGAAAAGCCATCTCGACCACACAGACATGATACGGATCTACATAACTTCCAGACTAATGGTCATCTAGCAGGGTTGGAGGAGGAGAACGTAGAGGAGGAAGCCGCTATTTCATCAGGTCCGGCGCAGAATACTGAAATCGAGGAAATCTCAAGAGACACTCCACAAGTTACTTCACAACGTATTGCACAACATACTCCGCAACGTACCCCACAAAACCATGCACAAGAACCTCCACCAGCCATTACCCAGGACTCTTCAAGCGGAGGAATTTACAGCATGGTAACAGGCGGATTTGGAGCAGCTGGAGGCTTCATAGCAAGCCACACACCTCAAATGATCTCCGACCGCTTCGTCTCTCCCCATCCTCCTCAAGTCCTTCCTCCAGAAAACGGCAGCACAAAAACAACCTCCACCCGTCGCGCCTCCACCTCCTCCGTCAGCACCGTCTCATCCGTCAATTCCTTCACATCCGCCCTCGAAAACCGCATAACCACACAATCCCTAGCCGGTAAATCCACCATCTCATCCACCAGCACCGAAAAAGCCAACTCGACCTCCTCTCCCAGCGCCAGCGCCGCAGACCGCGAACTCCAAAAACTCGACAGCAAAAAGCAGAAACTAGACGAGAAATTGCTCGCCGCACGATCCAAGGCCGCCGTCGCCGTCGCACCGTCTAATAAACAAGGAGGAGGCGACGACTCCTCAGCAAAGGAAGAAGAAGCCCTCCGCAAAGCCGAAGAGCGACACACGCGCGACGTGAAAAAGCAAGAAGAAAAATACCAGAAAGAACTCCTGAAGCTCCAGATCAAAAAGGACAAAGAAGCCGCCAAGGTCGAAGAGCGCAGACGCAAAGCCGCCGAAAAGGACGAGCGGAGTAAATTACTCAGGGAGATTGAGGAGTTGAAAGCGAAAGTTGGTGGGTTGGAGAGGGATCGGGAGATCTTGAAGGGGCAGGTGGGGGACTTGCAGGCGGAGAATACGATGTTGGCTGCGCGTGTCGGGAAGATGGGTGGCGTGGGTGAGGAGGTGTTGAGGGAGATTAGGGAGTCTTTGGATGCTGGGAGGGGGAAGGAGAAGGAGAAGATGGGTGGTGGAGGGTGAGGGCGAGTAGTTTAAAGGGGTTGGCTGCTAGGCCTGTTGGGTTGGTTGCGGGTGGGAGGAGGGGAACTGCTGTTGGTGGTGGTGAGAAGAGCAATGGGGTATAAATGGGAATGGCAATGGCAATGTGACAAAGGAGAATCATTTACCAAATCCGGGATTTGAGAGGATTGTTTAGATGTGGGTTGTAGCGTTGTAGAGTGATGGGTGGGTTTTTTTTTCCAAGGGACTTTCTGCGGTTTGAGCGAGCGAAGTTGGTAGTCGAGATGTTTTTTGCATACATGCATTGGGTGCGTATCTAGGTTAGAATCCTTCCCAAGGAAGTTTATGATATGAAGAAACATTATGACCTCATCTTTCCCTTTGGACCCTTTCGGGCTTTCAAAGTCTCGCTGCGTCTGTGATGAGACAATATTACTTTGGAAAAAATTTGGGAGGGTTTTTATTTGGACGAAGGGGAGGCACGTTTGATGAAGTGGTATTATTGTTGACAGTGAATATAGATACATACCACCTATATACTGGAGTGTAGCCGAGGATGATCAAGTAGATATACAGATGGTGTAAGAGGTGACGGAGGATGTATGAGTCTTCTACAATCGATCACCTTGGTTATGTAAGATAGGTTAGTTAGTATATTAAAACGAATGGTTTTTTAATAGTTTTGATATGTGCTGTATTCATCCCCTTTCTTCAATAAGGTCAAGGCTTGTCAAGCCAGATATCTAGATAGTGGGACGGTAATTTAGGTATGCGAATGCAAAGTTATTCAATCATTCATTCTCGCCGTTCGTTTTAGTTAAATCCTTAACCTCCCCACCCCCCTGAAAAAAGGCAGGCAACAAAACATTATTCGTCGAATAGTCTGAACTGAACGGCCAAAGTCATTCAATTAGCCGAGCCTGACGATTATCATTCACCCTAATGTCCTTCTGCTTGCCCCCGGCTCCCCCATACAAAAAAATCCCACGAAAAAATCCAAACTTCGTCGAAAACACCAACAAAATATGGAAAAAACAGCAAAAATTGAACTTCCAACTGCATAATTCAACGAATTGATTATTGCCACCTACAGGAATCGAACCTATGATCTTCCCATTGACTCCTGTAACAGATAGTATACAAGTGGGACGCCGTACCACTTAGCCAAGGAGGCTTTGTTGGATGATTCGTTGATGCTCGGACGGTTTATTTGCATTCATACTGCTTAGGCAGCGTCCTAGGTGGGAAAAAGAAAAGGTAGAAGTGGGGATTGGCTCGATTGGGTGGAGTTGGGTGGGGAGAAAGGGTTTTAGCCGAGTAACATCCCAAAGTTGATAGCTCCGAGTTCATTGATACTCAGAGACAGGGTACATCGAAGTGTTTTGCATCTCAGCCACGGGTAAATTACTAACATCTCTATCTTTTATTAAGAGCTAAAGTGGCCTCATAAGCAAGGTTATCAAATCGTCACATATTCCTCTCGCCAGTATACAGCAAACCTCATAGTGGTATCTTCTCCTCCCACACCCAATACCTCGCAATAATCATAACATCTTCCAAGAGCCCCGATCCTTACTACCAGAAAACCGTTCCTAACACACTCACAAACCAAAATCTCATCGCTCAATTAGTCTCGCATAATCTGCCCTTTACTAGCACCAAGCCTTACCTTTACGCTCGTCTTTAAAGATCATACTTAGGTCAGGAAGATGCAAATAATGAGGCAATAGATACAATGGCAGGCTTCTTCGCTAGATTGAGACCACCACACCTTAAGGAAGCCGAAAAGTGTCACATTTAACTTATATGAAAACAATATATTCCAAATATTTGGCGAATCCTTACATGCTAAAAGATGAAGAAGTATCAGTGTCAGCGCACGCCCATCACGCCGACAGAAGCTCGCTGACATAGATAGTTGCCGCCGAGTCCAATGATGGGCCAGTAGCATCCAACGGCTCAATTCAATTCGTAATCTCATATCCCCATAATTCCGTTTGCTCGTTTCATCTCATTTACATATCCATACCAAATCCATTTCCATCCCACAATAATAGCAGCCCAAAAAGTAACCGAGGAGGAAGAAGTAAACCATTCCCTGCGATGACAACACGGAATCGGCTTGTCTCTCATGTCCATTACTATACGCCTCTGTATGGTAAAGAAGAAGATACCTATCTTACTCCTTCTTTACAACTCCTTCTTTCCAAGCGACAGATCTTCAGAAGGAGATGGGACAGCACCTCCAGCCGCAATGGTCAGACCTTGAACAATCTCACTTCCAGTGATGTAGATGATGTAGGATGGAAGTACCAGCCAAGCGCCACTGAGAATAGTGTCAGAGTTGTAGATCCACAGTTTGATTTCGTTGAAGGAATAGGTAGGTAGGTAGGTACTCACTTGGGAATGATCCATAGGACGATCAGGCTTGAGAAATCATTATGGCCAATATGGCGGAAGCCAGAGTAATACTCGCAAAGCCCTGTTTGTTTGTTCATTGTAAGTAATAATCGGTACAATAGTCAACAAGAGTCGAAGAAGCCAGCCAGCCATACATGTTTCATTTTTCGAGTTCGAGCAAGTAACACACAACAACCTCAACGAGACAGCTAATAGCAGAGAAAGAGAGAGAAGGGATAATGAGAACAACACTTACAATACAAAGCTGTCTTGCTAACCGTCATCACAGCAGCAGAATAGCCAATCAACACGGCCAATGCACCCTTCCTCCCATCAACATATCTCTGTTGACTCCAAAACGCCGCCGCACCACTCATCTTCGGCGCACCTCTCCCCAGCGCCTTCGAAGGTCGTCCATGGACGATGAGAATGTAGAGATAGTACACATAGAACAGAGTCTCAACGACATTCATGAATGATTGGGCTCCCGAGAAGCCATTATGCTCATCCCAAGCGACCGAACCATAGATGTGGTCCACCCTCCCATACAACTCATAAGGAACCCAGATTGGCCAATGTAGCGAACCACCAGGCATCGTCAGTGGTCGTAGGAGCATGTATCCTGTGTCCCAGGTGACGAGAGGGAGAGAGATGAAGAGCCAGAGAATGGCGAGATTCGAGGGCGTGTGAGCCCATTTAATTTTGCGCGGTCGTCCCACACCTCCGTTGGTGGTTTTGGATGATGGCGAGAGGTCTGGCTCGGGGAATTCATTGGGGTGGCCACGGGTAGAAACCATTTTGAGATTGGTCAATTGAGATCTGAAAATCTGGGAGTTGATGCGACGAAGCGTAGAGAGGTGTAAACTCCTAGTTCTGGCCAGCAGTTTGTGTTTTGTTGTGTATTTATACTGAAACCCTCAGCAAGCACGGGAGATTTGAATACTCTTTGTATAGCAGATCACCTCAGGGGAGGGCGCTTCCCCGGAAAAATGCCTAGCCAATGCCTGTACTGTGGCGATCCGAGGAGTGCGAGCTTCCCGAGTCCCCTGTGGCTGCTGTTGGCTGTTGCCATGTCCTTCAGGCTCATTTCTTCCCAACGTCATCGCTGGTCACTCACCATCAACATTTTCTTTTGCCTCCACCGGCTCTATCGCACTCTGTCCACAACAACAACACCAAACTTCAATTCGCAGAACATTCGAGAATCAAGAGTTCTTTCGCATTTGCATCCCCATGTTATCATAGCATAGCACCCGACATGAGTTCGTCACCTTCCACACCCCGACGCTCGGCGCGAAACAAAAGGTCACCCCTTCGATCGCAACTCCAGATATTCCAAGTCCAAGTACGCCAACCACTACCACAACCAAAGCTCCCCCATCCTACACACCCAACATGGCAGCACGAAAAACCAATCTCAGCCCATACCTCCCTACATCACTCGAGACGATCCTTCTCTCCATCTACCCCATCACCCTAATATTCGGCTCCCTCTTCGCCCTCCTCGACCCCAACGCCCGAGCAGCACCCTACAACGCCGTGACGCAATCGCATTTCGCCAACACAGCGCCCTCATACTTCGCTAAGAAGAGCAATGTATTCAATGTCTTCTTCGTCAAGCAGGGCTGGGCATGGGTCACCTTTAGCTATTTCTTCTTCCTTTACACGCATCCTTCGGCCGGCAAGCCGTGGACTTTGGAGGGGACGAGAAGACGCTTTAGGGGTATGCTGAGGCATGCTATGGTGACGGTTTGGTGGATCTTTATTACGCAGTGGTTCTTTGGACCGGCGATTATTGATCGAGGGTTTACTCTTACAGGGGGGCAATGCGAGCTTGTGAGTGCCGCGGAGCAAGGAGAGGTTGATATGGATAAAGGAAGATTGCTTCTCACGGGTATAGCCTGTAAAGCGGTGGGGGGAAAGTGGAAAGGCGGTCATGATATCAGTGGGCATGTCTTCTTGCTAGTGTTGGGAAGCATGTTCCTCTTCCAGGAGGTCTTGTCAGTTACGTTGAAGTCATCAAGAAGCGTGGAGCAGAGGAGCATCACCATGCCAGATGGAGCCATAAAAAGCGCCGACCTAGAGACGAACAAACACCTCGATCTTCATGCCGAAACGCAAGGGCTGTGGACACTAGGTGCGAAGTTTGCGCTTGGTGTCTCTGCGTTGAGCGTGTACATGTTATTGATGACAGCCGCCTATTTCCACACTTGGTTCGAGAAGGTAAGTGTTTCACACACACATCCATCATTTTATTTATTACATCTCCGAATATCACCACACAGTACTGACTTTCTCATCACACAGCTGACTGGCTTGGCGGTTGCGCTCATTGGCATATTTGTTGTGTATTTCCTGCCGAGAGGCATTCCGATTTTGAGAAGCGTTGTTGGATTGCCAGGAATATAATTATATAAGTCAAATCTCTTTCTTGAGTGGAATAGAAGAGAAGTTGGAAAAAGAGAGAATACCGTAGACGACGAAACGAAAATAGTAATATAGAAATACTCACCACTTCATGACTCGGTCTGTAAATATTGCATGTGTAAACAATTGAGGGCAACTTACGGGTGATTTCGCACAAAAACAAATATAACAGGACAGAAAGAAATAAAGAAAGAATATGTGTGAGATAAATGAAAGTCGTAAGTAATTATTCTAAATGCTACCCTTAAAAAGTATAGATTCTTCGTCCAAGCGAAAGAATCTACCTCGATATAGCTCTGAAGAGTGTTCTTCTATCCCAATTCCCCTTTTCCCCCTCCTCCCAAAATCCAATCATCATCGTCATCATACACACATACACAACTTTTCCTTTTCCACATGCAAAAAAAACAATGAGAAAAATTTGGAAAGCGATAGGTCAAGGCAAGACCTCGCTTAGTTATCCTCATCATCCTCTTCCTCCTCAGCATCAGCCTGAGCCAATTCAGCGGCACTCAACTTCTTGGCTGGAGAGCGCTTGGTCTGAGCCGCAGCCTCCTCCTCGGCAATCGCATCAGCAATCTGCTTTGCGAGCGCCGCGTTAGCCGGGCTAACAGCAACAGCTCTCTTTGCGAAATCCTCCTCGTCCTCATCTTCCTCATCCTCCTCATCAGCGGCAACAGCTCGCTTAGCGAAATCCTCCTCGTCCTCATCTTCCTCATCCTCCTCATCAGCGGCAACAGCTCGCTTAGCGAAATCCTCCTCATCTTCTTCTTCTTCGGCATCAGCTTGGGCGAGTTCGGCAGCGGAGAGTTTCTTGGCTGGGGAGCGCTTGGTGAAAGAGGCGGCTTCCTCTTCGGCGATGCTGTCGGCGATTTGTTTGGCTAGGGCTGCGTTGGCCGGGGAGACGCTGGTGGTGGCGCGTTTGGCATGGCCCCACTGGGAGTGATTGTTAGTAATTTGCTGGGGGTTTGGGGAGTTTGATTTTGGGATGAAGTTTTGGGATGAAGGGAGGGAGTGGGTTGTGATGCTGGAGGTGGATGTGGAGATATACATACCTCTTCCACAGCAATATCCTTCTCAATCTGAGCTGCGAGCGCATCCTCCTCTGCTTCTTTAGCGCTCATCTCTGGGGCTCGCTTGGAGAGCTCAAGTCCATCGCGGGAGATGAGATCATCAGTGCGAGTGATGACAGTAGGAAGAGCAGAGATAGTGAGGGATGACGAGAGGGTCAAGAGAAGAGTAGCAGTGAGGAAACGCATCTTGAAGTATTGGAGATTTTTTGGTGGGCAAAAAAAGGTTGGACTATTAAAGTATTTTTTGTGTAGAAAAGAGACAGACCAGCTGGAACGATACTATGTGATGTGAAAATTGGAGAGTTAAAGACGTTGAGGGAAGGAAGGAGAGGAGAGAAAGGGAAGCAGTGAGAGGTGGACGAGGTTTTATAACGATGTTGACGTTGAAACCACACTGGAAACTGCCTGCTACAACAATGGGGAACTCGTATGTCCATCAGCCTTCTAGGACTTCCCAAGCCACAAGTGGAACGAAATCCACCTCGTATGAACGGACTTTGAGGCTCTGGTGCAAAGGAAAGTGGACTACTCTACTCTCGCATTGAGGAAACTCGTGGTGACCCCAAGGACTCGGAAACATGGCAAACCGGAAATGGACGTAATGTGAGGCCTTGGTCGTGAGATCCAAACATCTAAGCGTCGATGTTTGAAACGAGATCTCCGCCATGCCCAAGCATTGTGTGCATCAGAAAGCTTGTGAGGCTAAAACTGATGGTGTGGAAGCGCTGGTGTCTGAGCACGTCGAGACTTTGTTTCATGATGTGGAGACTTCCACCATCATCATAACTGGGGACTTGGGGAGCGAGAAATGCGACTTGCTGGATGCTTGAAACAATGGGGTTTTGACGTCGAAAGAGAAATGCGGTTCTGCGGAGGATGCTTCCGGACTGCTTTGAAGGTCCGGATGATGTATGCTAAGTACCTACAGTAGTGTGGTTGTTCAGAAGAAGTATAATGGTATGGGTTCCTTGAACCTGAATCTTCGTCATCCAACATCACAATGCGGATTATCCAAAGACAAAATGGCAAAAACGCCCTCTGGAGAATCGCGTTTATCAAACTACAATAAGCAATGCTAAGTGTATCAACGCAAGGCCAGCGTGACGGCTCATTATCTTATAAAAAACAAAACCGCCAAATCCCAAGCAGACCAAGTACTAACCCCAAATACCTCAACTCGCTCCGGCAAAACTTAACAAGCGCAACCCTCCTTTGCAGTGTCCCTTGGTCCTGTTAAGTTCACTCGTGACTGATCCTCTGCCCTGCCTGCATTTGCTGCCGAAGCCCCCGGTCCTCTCGCACCCTTCAACGAAGTCTCCGGAATGGCGTTCGCAATTGCCGTAAAGACTTCTGTCACATTCGTACCGAGCTTCGCACTGGTCTCAAAAAACAAGAGTCCCTCCTCCTGCGCATAGTCACTCGCCTCAGAATTGGAGATCTTTCTGGCATCTCCATCGTCCTCGCCCTCCGCCGCGTCCGCTTCCGAATCATCCCCAAGGGAGTTGCTGGCCTCGTTGGTCAAATCTAGTTTGTTTCCTACAAGTGCGATGACAATTCCTGGTGATGCCTGTCTTTGTAATTCCGCCACCCAGTGCTTGGCTTTGATGAGAGATGTGGGCTTGGTGAGGTCGTACACTACAAGTGCTGATTGCGCATTTCGGTAGTACATGGGCGCGAGAGAAGCAAATCGTTCTTGTCCAGCTGTATCCCAGATCTCAAACTTTATCGTCCGGGTTGGTAGGGCGCATTTTTGAGTGAGGAAAGCGGCTGCGGAACAATTAGTTGAAGTCTGAAGCTGGGAGAAGACTTGGAGACTGACCTCCGATTGTGGGCTCCTTGTTCTCTTGGAAGTCATCGTTAACAAATCTAAGAACGAGGGACGACTATCAACTAGTTAGCGCGATGTATTTTACCCAGGATTAAGTATAGATGTAGATGTCGGAGCGGAAGAATGTTGAGAGCTTTTCGGGGAACAGGACGAACCTTGCCAACGGCAGCCTCTCCGAGAAGCACCAGCTTTACGCTGCTGCTAGGCTTTGGAGCATTTGAATCTGCCATATTGTGTGATGAAGTTTGATTTCGTAGCGTCGAAAGGGAATGTTTGCGACATACAGATGTTGGATGTTCGGATCATAAACTCATTGCCTATGGAGATGACGAAGGAGGCTACGGGTGGTGCTGCCGACCAGTTACGCATTCACGCTAAAATTTGTCTTGCGCCGAGCTTAAAAAAATAATTTGATGTTCCGATCTGAACAACTCCAAGCCTTGCAACCAAGAGAACAAGCTCAACAACTACACAATGGCGAAACGAAAGGCAGAGAGCCAAATCGAGACCCCAGCAATTAACGGGGGCAAGAAGGCTAAGCTAGAAATCAAATCGAATTTCCTGGACGACGACAGCGATTCGGACAGCGATAATGGAGGGGCTAAGCTAGAGGAACCCGAATTCAAGGTCAACGAGGAATACGCAAAGCGATTTCAGTACAACAAAAAGCGTGAAGAGTTGGCGAGACGTAAGTTGCAATCAAGAGATGGTTGTACAGTATGCTAACAGACCTAGTCGAGGAGAAATACCAAAAGACCGCAAAACCTGTCAAAGGCCAGTATGGAGACAAGTACGACGAGGATTCGGAAACCTCCTCGACTGACGAGGACGAGGATGACGATGGATTCTTGGCTACGGAGGCATTGGACGCTGAAATATCAGCAACACTTCAGGCAATCCGGTCAAAGGATCCAAGGGTTTACGACGAAAAGATCACATTCTACGCCCCAATCGAGGAGGATGCCGGAACGACTGAGCAGGTGAAGAAGGAAAAGCCCATGTACTTGAACGATTACCACCGAGAAAATCTGTTGAAGGGCGCAGCTGGGGAGGAGGAGGAGGAAGTACCACAAACCTTTGCACAGGAACAAGAGAATTTGAAGAAGACAATTGTTAAGGAGATGCACGCAGCAGGCGAAAGTTCCGGCGAGGAAGACGAGGATGGAGGATTCCTGATCCCGAAGTCGAAACCAGCGCCTGTCAGTTCTGCAGTTCATCCATCGCGAGCGTCACAGGTCAAAAAACAAAAAGTCAATCTCGATGTTGCTTCCGCCGATAAAGACCCAGAAACATTCCTGTCCAACTTCATGGCAGCTCGAGCTTGGGTACCTTCAGACGGCGCACGCTTCCAGCCTTTGGAATCCGAAGACGAGGAGGAAGATGAGCGTGCAGATAAGTTCGAGTCGGCGTACAACCTACGCTTTGAAGATCCTACGAAGAGCAATGAAACATTAAAGACCTTTGCAAGAGATGTTATCGCGGCCAAGACCGTACGACGGGAAGAGCCAAACAGCAGGAAGAAGCAGAGAGATGCAGAGCGTGAGAAGAAGGATGCTAAGAAGAAGGAAAGAGAGGAAGAGCGTGCTCAATTGCGACGTCTCAAGATCGAAGAAATGGAGGAGAAGTTACAGAAGATCAAGAAAGCAGCTGGTATCAAGGGAAAGACGCTAAAAGACGAAGATTGGACTTCGTTCCTGGATGGCAGCTGGGAGGATGGAGAGTGGGAGACGGAGATGAACAAGCGTTTTGGAGAAGATTATTATGCTGCTCCTGAAGCTGGTTCAGAGAGTGATGATGACGAGGAGGACGGAGCCAGCAAGAAGAAGAAGGTCAAGAAGCCAAAGTGGGACGACGATATCGATATCAACGATCTCATCCCCGAGTTTGACGACACCGTGGGAAGTGAAAAGCCTGCTTTCACATTGTCTGACAGCGAGGAAGGCTCTGGGGATGAGGCAGATGCACCCTCGAAGAAATCAAGCAAGGACCGCAAGGACGAGAGACAGGCAAAGAAGAAAGCTGCTCGTCTTGAGAGGAAGAAGATTGAGGAATTGGTCGACAATCGCATGGATGTTGATCTCCCTACAAATTCAAAAGCACCATCCCTCTTCCGGTACCGCGAGGCATCACCCACCTCTTTCGGTCTTACAGCAAGAGATATTCTTATGGCCTCCGACTCTCAACTCAATCAGTTTGCGGGTCTCAAGAAGATGGCCTCGTTTAGAGATGCGGACAAGAAGAGAAAAGACAAAAAGCATCTCGGCAAGAAGGCCAGATTACGCCAATGGAGAAAGGAGACCTTTGGCAATGAGGATGGGCCTGAGATTGTTATTGGTGCTAATGCTGGGGAAGAGGCTGCTGGTGATGATGTGGATGTTGTGGAAGGAAAGAAAAAGAAAAAGCGTTCAAGGAAGGGCAAGGCGGCTGCTTGAGTTGAAGGCAACGGACATCAAAAAGGATAGTAACAACCTGATGCCAATTATGTAGAGTATACCCTCTGGCGAGTGCAATAGCTTTGAATGAATTAAGACTACTAGCTACATCCCTTGTGACCAAGGGCGGTACCACGGTACAGTATACCAGTATTTCATGACGCAATGAAGGTAACCACTCCTAATTCTTTTTCCTTTTCTTTTTCCTGAATGTCATAACATTTTCTCATTACCATTCTCTCGGATAACGCAAGGACGTCGGCAGGCGCGCTCTCCATTTCGGGCAGTTG
This sequence comes from Tetracladium setigerum, assembly GCA_031472005.1. Taxonomy (NCBI): domain Eukaryota; kingdom Fungi; phylum Ascomycota; class Leotiomycetes; order Helotiales; genus Tetracladium; species Tetracladium setigerum. The sequence goes on from PZJY01000012.1 coordinate 389,443, forward strand.
GAAGCGCAGAAAGTACACGTATTCTCTGTGCCACCAGTGTTGGTTTAAATGAAGCAAAAAGAGCCACACCCGCAACTGGAGAATCTCCGACTCGCTGTTTCTGAGGAGGACTCGAGGAGCAAACTAACTAGCGCCCTTTGAACTTCTTCCTGCACGCCGGCCAGCAGCGGCCAAATTGCGGTCAGAGCTTCCGCCTCGGCAAGCTTGCTGCATGTGAGCTTGTTTGCATTGCACAGCCCACCATCGAGCGTCACTTCGTCATGGCGGTCAACATTCTCACGAGTTTGGGAATATGCTCTCGTTGAGAATGCTAGTCTGTCTCCTTGATTTCTCTGGGAGAATAACAGTGTACTATCCATCTCAGAATTTCTTCAATATTCTACAACTACAAGACCTTTCTTTCTCCCAGATGATGTTTATGTTTACAGCCCATCAAGCTTCCTTAGCTGACGAAGCGAGAAGCATGTCAGCTAAGCGAGACCACGTTCCCGCCTCCCTGCAGTATCAAAACAACCACACAGGACTTCCCAAAATCGACGATCCTCCCCACGCGGTGATTCTCCGCACCTGTCAATTCCTGTTAACCACATCCGTACCTGGCCTGACCTAACGAAAACATTCTGATGAGGGATTTATATCATCATATTCACCACCCCTTCACGTTCCACCAAACAAACTTGCTAGCTACCTAGCCTTTGCGGCATTTTTGCTTCTTCCTCGAATCTGAGGGCGACGATAAGAAGTCAGCTTTTGCTGCCTTCCTTTTTGTTGGTGGAGGGAGGGGACTATGTGGGTGCAATGGGAAGTATATTGCAGTTTGTTACTGGGATGGCGTTTGGTGGTAGTGCTGCGGCCAGTGGAGGTAATGAGTTCCTGTCATGGCAGATGGCGATAATGGGGAGCGAGAATCCTGAATCAGGAACAAGCTACCATTTGAACACACTCGGAGCATCCCAAAGAAGGAACGGTATGTGGTGGTTGAGATTCTTAAGAAAAATGATAAGTAGGGTTGCCGAACCTAATTTTCTTTGATTGTTCGCTCACTTCTCCCGTCCTACCACTTTCTCTGTCTTGCGACTTTCAATCCAATACTTCCCCTTCCACCACTGTGAAAGGCTTGTTTCAATCTTCACCTTTTTCAATTACATGGCACAACCAACTTCTGAGGCTCAGATTGGCGATGAGATCCACCCCGTCAGAACTACGCACTCGCGCATCTTCGCCGTCGACGAAGACCCTTCTCTGAAGAGGAAAGCAGCAAATTATGATTACGAAGAGAAGGCAATCCAAATCGCGGATGCAGATCTGAACAGAAAAAACAAACAAGTATGCACAGTACTTCTCGTATTCGATTCGCTTTGCGCGCAGACCGACTGATATCGGAGACAGAAATACACAGGATGGACTCTCGTATGGCTTGCGTACCAAAGTACCGGAGTTATATACGGCGACAGTAAGACTTCTCACTGGGTTGAAAGTTAGAAAGCGCAAGATGCTAACATAATACTCTTCTTCAAATAGTCGGAACGTCTCCTCTCTACGTCTACTCTTCTACATTCACAAGCCAGCCATCATGGGATGATCTCGTTGGCGCGTTGTCCATAATTATCTGGACATTGACCCTTATGGTCTCTATAAAATACGTTTTCATTGTCCTAGCAGCAGACGATGATTCTGAGGGCGGAACCTTTGCTCTCTACACTTTGTTGGCTAAATATGCCAATATTGTGGAAAAGGACCCAAATCAGTCGGGGACGGTGAAGATGGAACGATACATGACTGGGGATCTCAATAGGGCAAACAAGGGCGTCAGGAACTTTGTGGAGCAATCGTCCTTCTGCAAGGTCATTCTGAAAGTTCTTGGAGTTGTGGGTGTTTCTATGGTAATTGCGTAAGTTCAGAAGGAAATCCAATAACCTGGATATCCACGCTGACCATTCATAGTGATGGTATTCTCACTCCCGCCCAGTCGGTTCTGGGAGCCATTCAAGGTCTCAGGGTAGTCAACCCTGACATCTCAACAGGTAGATTTCCTTCCCGAATCTCTTCAGTGTTGAATTACCAACTAACAAGAACAGCAACCATCGTTGGAGTAAGTTGTACCATTCTAGTCCTCCTTTTCCTCGCCCAACCATTCGGAACGACCAAAATCGCCAGCTCATTCGCCCCAATCGTCATCATTTGGCTTCTCTTCAACCTCTGCTGCGGCATCTACAACCTCGCCATGTTTGACCATACTGTCTTGAAAGCATTCAATCCATACCACGCCGGACAATTTTTTGTGCGCAACAAAGAAGAAGGTTGGCGAACGCTTGGAGGACTCCTATTGGCCTTCACTGGAGTCGAAGCATTATTTGCTGATCTGGGAGCTTTCAGCAAGAGAGCGATCCAACTATCTTGGTTGTTGTTGGCGTTCCCATGTTTGCTTGTTGCTTATATTGGACAAGCTGCACATATTTCTCATGATGCGAGTGGAACGGCCTTCACAAATCCTTTCTTCAATACGGTTCCTCCTGGAAGTTTCTATTTCAGTTTGATTCTTGCCATTCTAGCTGCGAGTATGTCTAATCCAATTTTTACCCTACTGTCTCCATTGAAAGACACAAGAACGAAAAGCTAACACAATTTGATAGTCGTGGCTTCCCAAGCCTTGATCACAGCATCCTTCCAGCTGTTATCCCAAGTCATGAAAATGTCATATTTCCCCCACATCAAAACAGTCCACACCTCCAAGCTTTTCCACGGACAAGTTTACATGCCACTCGCAAACTGGCTTCTCATGATCGGCTGCGTAATCGTAACTGCCGCATACAGTAACGTAAGTCCTCGCCCAAACTCCCCTTCCAAATAACCAAACTAACACGAACAAAAAACAGACCACCCGTCTCGGAAATGCCTACGGCGTCTGCGTAATCGTGGTAACATTCATAACAACTACCCTCATCACCCTCGTCGCCCTCATAATCTGGCGTTGGAACTTCCTCCTCGTCATCGCATTCTTCCTCGTCTTTGGCACTCTCGACGGTCTCTACATGTCATCCGCTTTAACCAAAGTTCCCCATGGTGCATGGTTCACAATTCTTCTCTCCGGCATAATCTCCATCATCTTCATCCTCTGGCGCTATGGAAAAGAAAGCCAATGGGCCGCCGAAAGCCAAGATAAGCTCCAAGCATCTCACCTCCTCACCACCACCACAAACAACAACAACAGCACAACCTCCTCCTCCTCAACCACATCATCCATTCACCAAGCCGAAAAGACATCCAACAATGGACTCACACGCCTCCACCCCTCCTTCGGCGGCGGCATCATCTCCACCGTCTCCGGCATAGGAATCTTCTTCGACAAAACCGGCCACCCGACCAACGTCCCGATCGTCTTCTCGCAATTCATGCGCAAATTCCACGCCCGTCCTGAAATCATCGTCTTTTTCCACATGCGACCCATCTCCACGCCCTCCATCCCAGAAGCCGAACGCTACGTTCTCCAACGCACGCCTTCCATCCCAGGCTGCTACCGCTTGACCATTCGTCACGGCTACATGGATGCCGTCGTATCACCTGATCTCGGCCGCTTGATCACAGAGCAGTTGATTCTTTTCGTCACAAGTGAGTATACATTCGGTTCTGGTGTGAGTGGAGGGGAAGGGGAAGTAATAAATCCGTGAATCACACGCCGGAGGTGCAGAGGGAGTTGGAGAGTATCAAGAAGGCTGAGGAGGCGCAGATGGTGTATGTGATGGGCAAGGAGCAGATGAAGATTAAGGAGGGGACTGGGGTCGTTAGGAAAGTGCTGTTGTGGGCGTTCTTGTGGATTAGAGAGAATAGTAGGACGAAGATGGCGGATTTGGATGTGCCGTTTGATCAATTGGTTGAGGTGGGGTTTGTGAAGGAGATTTAGTGGGGGCTTGTGAAGGAGTTTAGTATGTTGCTGGGAAGGCGATGGGTGGGTGGATTGGGAGGATTTATTGTTTTGTGATACCTAGGATTTTATATCTGGATCTTACTTTTGAGGTTATAGAGTAAGTAGGAGCAGTCGTACTTAAAACAAAATATCCAAAGACTTTGTTATAGCAGTGGTTCGGAGTCACGCACGCGCTTCTGAAGCATCCCTCTCGCTTGATTTTGTTTACATGTACCTTAGGTAAACAAGCAACACAAATGAAGTCAAAGAAACATCAATGCAATAACTTTTATTATCTCTTCAGGAGTAAGTTGAACTCTTGCTGCCGGTTTTGTGTAAAATATTTGCCGGAGATCACGATGCTCAAAATGTGTTAGGAAGTCAATTGGCGGGCTCGATCCGTACTGGCTCTGTCAAGGCAACCGCCTTTGCTTGGCCACATTAGTACGATGGTCATCTAATAACCGTTATACAATACGACTTCTCCCTATCTTAGATGGCATATAATCTTGGCATTTATCTTGGGAAAATCTTGGCATTAACCCATTAGTTTTGCTTATTAAGGTTGAGGGATAGCCCGCTATCCCCTAGTTTCAATTTGCTAAGTCAAGCTAGTATGCTTCACCCGTCTGGCACATACCAGACGGGAGTCGCAAATCAAACCTGGGAATGCTCTGGAAGATGGAAGTGAATAAGAGAGCCGGGAAAAGTGGAAAGTTTACACGTCCATTTAGCGTCGGCCTCTCTCGGCCACTGCCCGACACGCCCCAAAGTGTCGCTTGTGAATAAATATAAAAGTTAATGAGGAGCGCGACAATTTAAAACTTCGTGACTCTGCCTGAAATCCATTAATGATAAGCCTGAAATAAATCTACCAGAGGTGCCAACATGTCGTCCTTCCCCCAAAACAATCGGACGTGGCAGATTCTCCATGCTGCCGATAAAGGCAATTACGCTGTAGGAGCCTACAATTGGTAAGTTGGCGAACCTTCTCGTGAACGCAAGGTATCTAATCTGAATGCAAATATAGCTACAATACCGATGGCGTAATGGCAGTAATTCGAGCCGCAGAGACAAAAAGATCTCCCGCCATAATCCAGCTCTTTCCATGGACACTTCATTTCCAAGGCAAAGACTTCGTTAAGTTTGTGGTTGAATACGCTCACCACGCCTCTGTACCCATTGCGGTACATCTCGACCACTGCATCAAACCTACAGACGTAGACCTCGCACTCTCGCTCCCCGTTCCGTTTGATTCCATCATGGTTGACGCATCGACGCTGTCGCCAGAAGAAAATATCCAGACCTGCAAGTCGTATGTGGACCGCGCAACTGCCCTAGGGATCTGCATTGAAGCAGAGATGGGTCGGATGGAAGGTGGTGAAGATGGTTTACCACATGTGGACATGGAAACCATTCTGACGAAGCCTGAGGAGGCCGAGACGTTCGTGCGTGAGACGGGAGTACATTTCCTCGCTCCAAGCTTTGGCAACATTCACGGGGCGTATGGACCTGGAGGAGCGGAGAAAGCCTGGGACTTGGAGAGGCTAAGGAAAATCCATGAGGCGTTGCCTGGATTGCCGCTTGCCTTGCATGGCACGCATCCAGTTTCAGATGAGCTGTTTCTGAAGTCGATAGAGTGTGGAATGCGCAAGGTCAATCTGAATCGCACAGTTAGGGATGGTTATACAAAGTTCATCGCGGAAAATGCTGGGAAGTTGGAGCTTACTGTATTATCTATGCAAGGGGTGGATATTTACACCAAGGGTGTAGAAAGGATGATGGATGTACTTGGATCTACTGGAAAAGCTTAGATTCCAGATATGTTAAATGGGTGAAAATTTGAAGACTTCATGCTTACAAAATTCACTCATGAGTATATCAAATTTATACGTATTTGGCGTCTGATACTGAAAGGCTAAAGAAGAGCTGAACAGGTATGCTTGCATTCACACGAGGAATCTACATCTAATAGTCGTACAGCTTTCGTGGGTTACCAACCCACATGGCTTCCCATTCCTCATCCGAGAGCCAAGTGCTCAAAAAATCAATCCATTTTCCATTATCTATCTTCAGGAAAGGCTCTCTATCTGAAGGATTCTTCCCCACACGGTCCTCGTGCCTCTGAGTATGTGGCCAATCGCTTCCCCACACCACCCGCTTTGGGTTCGCGTCGACCATCTTCCTCACAATGGGCTTCAGATCCAAGTATTCGAAATCCTGATAGGAGTTGCGGTAAGGTGCTGAGATCTTCATCCACAAGTTCCCGTCCGCCAAAGCCCCGAGAAGCTCCCCAAACCCGGGAGTCTTCGTGACATCCTGGGCGGCGTCTGTCATACTCTCTCCTTTCAAAAGACCCATGTGATCAATGACTAGTGGAACCGGGAGAGTTTTCGCAACCGATCGCAGGCGACCCCAGTATTCCACATGAGGCTGTTGTGCTTGCACGCTCCACCCATTTGGACCCCATTTTTCAAGTCGTGCTGCTGTGGCTTCAATCAATGTCACTTGCTTCTCCAGATCATTCATGGCATTATGCTTGAAGAAATCGACCCTGACGGAACGGATGCCGGCAGCGTGGTAGACGTCTAGCACCTGGTCGGTGACGGAGTTCTCGTCAATGACGCAGATTCCACGAGCTTCACCGTCGAACTGCTCCAGATAGTAGAGTAACGAGGTACAGTCCGGTCCGTAGGAAAGGCCATGGGCAATGCATACGTGGTCAACCCCAATGGATTTCTCGAACGCCTTCAGCTCGTCTAGCGTGGCCACCGAGGGCGTGAAGTGTCGACCTGGAGCGAAAGGAAATTTCTCAGGCTCGAAGATGTGGTGATGTGTATCCCAGGCGCCCTTAGGAACTGGTTTGGGAGAGTAGTTTGCCATTGTGTCTACCGCGCGCAAGATTGCTGAAGGAGTGATTGTATGTTGATGGATGGTCAAGATGAGTCGCCTACCAGAAGCTCATATTACAGGCGTCATATAAGTGCTGTCAATAACATGACTGCATGAATGCAGCGTCAACCTTATGGTCGGGCTCCATGAGCGTTAAAACCCTACACCGGGCATTATCCGATCAGAGCACATCGTGAGGGTAGTTAGAACTGCACTGTACCTGCACTTAATTTCCATGGCCAAGCACCATCTAGCGGGAATGGGTTCGTTCCCAGAAGCAGGGTATTCTCGGTTGGAGCCAGCTCGTCGGCGATCAGCCCGACTCGGTCAAAGGCCGGTCACTCAGTTCTTGGCTTGATGGACTGGTCTCGAATATCATCATACAAGGGACGGTTGGTTTTTAAAGCCAGATAACTTCACAAGTCACAATTGACATTTGTCTTTAAACCAACATATACCAATAACTTTTTCCATTTCATCTCAGTCAACTAAAAACTATTGCTCCTGGACACCAATATCATGGCTCAACCCGCGGAAATTATTGCCCAACTCCAGAAGTGGTCATCATGTGATGTATGTACTCTTCTCCCATTCCGTGAATCCATGTATGAACGTTGCAAGTAATCGAATCCAGAAACTCCGTTGACAAAATAACAGGTTGCCGATGGTCTATCGAAACTGCAGCACCCTGCTGGTGGCTTCCTGGAAGGACTGACCATGTACTCGCCGGTTTTCCAAGCAGGGCCAACAAAAATTATTGGACAAGCGTTTACTGTGAAATTTGTGCCCAAGGGCGACGAAACCGCACCCAAATTGAAAGGGAATTATGTCAGTGCCCATGTTAATATGATTGAAGAGGCCATAAAAGCTGACAGATTCTTCTAGGTCGATCAGATACCCAAGGGGGCTGTGGTCTTCATCTCGCAGCCGACACCACATGTCAATGCTGTGTATGGCGGGCTGATGTCGTTGCGCGCTCAAGCCTTGGGGCGGCTGGTGTGGTGATTGACGGACGACTGCGAGACCTGCAGGAGCATCGCGATCTTGGATTTCCGGTATGAATATTCCTTTGTCATTACGTTCTTACATATCTTGGACTGTGTTTATAGTGGGATGCTAAGCGACGAATACTAGATGTTCGCCAAGGGTGTTGGAACCACAGCAGGAGGCGAGGTGTGCCGGCCTTCGGAGATCAACGTGACCGTCAAGCTCGCATCTGAAGTTCAAGATGTAACTATCCAACCGGGTGATTATATCATTGCGGATTTAGATGGCGTGGTGTGCCTGCCTGCCGCATTAGCAGAGAAGTGTTTGGCTGCTATCCCGGCAATCGCGGCTGCGGATGCGAAGTGCGCGGAGGCTATCAAAGGGGGAATGTCGGTTGAAGAAGCCTTCAAGACATATCGTGGCAAATAGTTTGGTAATTTAAATAATGTAGGTTGGTGAATTCTAAATATTGCAAGGGAATAGATCTGTTCGTTTGGCAATGTGTCACAGATTCAGAGAACATGGTCTTGATGTCCTTTTCAAATGTCAGTCTCACTGTATTCTACTAGTGCCAGCTGACTTGTTTATTGGTGTTTTCTCCTAGATGTCGAATTGAAATCAGTTTGAGGTTTTGCCTGTAGAACAGAACCCCTATCGGCAAACTTCATGTACTCACGAAATTCTAACACACATCTGAGAACGTGATTCAAACACAACATCTAGCCTCAGCTATTGCAGAATTATCACTTTTGCTGAGGACAAGTTGAGAATATAGCCAGTTCTAAACCAAAAACCTGTGGTATTGATCTGGACAACACGAATAGATTCTTTTGAAAAGCTACGCATTCATAGGACTCTGAGATAACGGAAGGCCCGGAATCCCAAGTGACTTCGCCATATTCTCAAACATCGCCTTCTCTGCATCCGTGTACGGAATACCCTCCGCTTTCCTTGTCTCCGACAATCTGTGTTCAGGCTCGCCAGGGAATAGGACCTCCTTGAAACCAGGAGCGGGTGCGATACCATGCACTCTCTGCGCGAGTGTATCCATCCGCGCTCTGAAGTTTTCTGAGCTCATGAAAACATCCGGTTTTATCACGATGAACGAGTGACCAACATTTTGTGGTCGCTTCTCCTTGTATTGGTCGCCTACTTCACCTCCAAAAGCGGCGCCCGTCAAAACACCAGCCATGATGTCCATCAGAATAGCGATGCCAGAACCCTTGGGTCCACCGATGGGGGCCATGCTACCGTCGAGCGCCACGTTGGCATCGGTCGTTGGATTACCGTCTTTGTCCAAGGCCCATCCCAGGGGGATCGTCTCGCCACGTCGGGCAGCCCTCCTGATCTTTCCCTTCGCCACAACTGAAGGGGCCATGTCGAGTATATACGGAACCTCGTTATTAGACGGTGCACCCGCTGCAAAGGGAGAAATTCCCAGCAGCGTGTCTTTTCCGCCGAATGGAGGCATCTGCTTGGCAGAGTTGGTAAAGCACAGAGAGATCATGCCTTTGCGCAGAGCTTGGAGGACGTATGTGGCAGCCATTCCGAAATGATTAGAGTGATCGACGGTGACGAAGCCAATGCCGTAGATTTCTGCACGCTTGATCGCCTCTTCCATTCCTTTCGTTGCGACCACAAATCCGAAACCATTATCACCGTCGAGGTGTGCGATAACTGGCGTCTTTTCAGAAACCTCAAGTTTTGGTGTTGCATTAACAAGTCCAGCGGTCACTCTTCCGATGTACTGCTCCAAGCGCGCAAGACCATGCGTATCCTAGAAATAGATGTTAGCTACTGCAGCTCTGTTGTTCAGCCTGAAAGGCAACAGTTGGCGGATATTCCTACCACACCGCGGACATCAGCTTCTACCAAGCAACTGGCCATCATGCTTGCATCAATTTCCGAGAGACCAGATTTAATCAGAGCGGCCTTGCAGAAAGCTTCCGCATCGCCGGGTTTCGCATAGTATCGAGCCTGCATTCTTCTGTCAGCATTGTTGTGACGCACAAGCCATTGCGATGGCAGCGTATAGCGGGGTGGGTAGCACTTACTGATGAAGCCATTCTTCTTGTCTGTGTGATAAAAGGAGTATGAGTTTGTAACACAGTATTATCCGGGGGGTCAAGCCTGGAATATTAGCAACGATGAGCAAGGAAAGAGTAGAGAGGGACGAGCAAACACCATCGTTGGTTTCTATTTTATACATCAGACCAGAGCTTGCGAGCATCCACTGTTCTGCGATAAGCGAGGCGACTTTCCCCCTTTCCCCACGTTTCGGCTTGAGCCCGAACGCGCTATCACGTGATGGGGCTTGCCATTTGGCAAGCCGGCGATTTGGCCGAGTCAAAGTCGAAGTCTCATCCCCACGCTGCCCCCATCCGTTTATTATACATGTAAGTAAGAGCGTATTTGCCGTGGAACCCCGACCCAACTCGTTCGTATCCCCATCTCCAGTCCCTCGTCCGATTGAATTTCAACGCCTTCCACCGTCCCGGTGACCGAGTTTGCCGACAGTAGCCAAGTTGCTTTGCTGACGGAATACAGTGCATTAATTGAGCCTGGCGACGCTAGGTATTCGTTCTTGGGCCGATCAAGGCTTAGGCGGCTGAGACCGGAAGGACCCGTGAATCAAGACAGAGAATGAGCGAAGAAGTTGGCCGCCATGCGCGACCAGACTACATGCACCATCCTATCGAGCCTCCGGGGCCTCCTTCGGCTCCCTTACAACGAGGAACGAGTAACCCCAGCGCTCCAATTAAGCGAGGTTCTGCCTGTCGTCGCTGTCGACTGCAGAAAATCAAGTGTGATGGTCAGGCCCCAGCGTGTTCGAGCTGTGTGAGGTCGGGTACTACTTGTATCAAGTCAAACAATGCAGAGGGGGAAGCGGCACGCGCGTAAGCTTTGCTTCTTCTTGCTTGTCTTTATTCTATTCATTCTATCTGCGGCTGTACTCTACCAGGAGCCACACCAGTACGCGCAGGGGACGCAGCTGACTAGTACTCTTGCAGGTATACAAAACAACTCGAGAGGCGAGTGCAGTGGTTAGAAGACCTAGTGCGGCAATTCCAGCCCAGCGCAATCTTCGACCATGAGGGCAATCTCCAGATCATTGAAGAATTCATCCCCATTGGTGCACTTCCTCAATCGTCTCACCCACCCACCGGTCCTCTGGACCCTGTTATCCCTAGAGCCACGCCCTCTGTACCAGTTGAGTCTCCTCCTGCGTCTGAATCAAGCAAAATTGGACCAAGTCAACCCTTGGCACATGACGTTGGCTTGCTGTCTTTGGCAAACTCGACAGAACCGAAGTACCTAGGTCCCTCATCGGGAGTGCCATTTGCTCGCCTCATCTTTTCCTCCGCACCACAGTCGCAAGGTTTGTCCAGTGCTTGGCAAACTATTCCCGATGGGCCTCTGAGTGTCAACGATGGGTTGCAAAAATCTCAGACGACCAAGTTCGCCGGATTGCCAAAGGACGATGAGCTGTCTCATTTTGTCTCTGCGTATTTCGAGGTGTGGCATACAATCTACCCATTCCTGATGGAGGATGCTTTTCAGGAAACCATGGAGAGAGTTATTCAGCGTGAAGCGACAAGAGCTGAGCAACCACAGTTTCCGTCCGAGGCACCACCAGCACACGCCTTTGATATGGCTCAGATGTTCTTGGTCCTGTCCCTTGGTGCCAAAGTACTTGAAACAAGATTATCTGTGGACTTTCATTCGGAGCGATATTATGCAACTGCAATGTTCTACGTGGGTAAGCTTCAGCTGCACGACAGCATTCGAGGTGTGCAAATATTGCTACTACTTGTACTTTGCAGCTTTGCTTTTGCCAATGGTTTGAATGCTTGGTTTCTTACCTCAACAATTATGGCTAGCTGTCTCGATCTTGGTCTCCAGAGGAAGCATGTGAACAGTAAGCATAGATCCTTCTATTTTTTTGCCCACAAGACATATCATCAAACGTACGCTAGCTTCTACTAATTATCTTTCTAGATCGGCCTCCAAACGATACACAGCATGAAAGCGATATGGATTCACGTCTTCGTGAACTTCGGAGTGGCATTTTCTGGTCTGCCTATTCTCTCGACCGGACGTTATCAGTGATCCTCGGACGACCTTTGACCTTAAGAGACGAAGCGTGCGATATCGAGTTCCCCGGGAGAGCCAGAGCGAAGAGATTGCTCATAGTGCCATTGACCGCCGTGATAGCACGCAGTCACCGACGCAAGAGCAGCCGCCTAAGCGAGTACGGCTGTCGCAAGCGCCATCGCCACACCTGCCAGCCGTATACTCATTCCGTTTCGACCGCATACTTGCAGAGATCAAGCTCATGATATATCGCGTCGCTCGATCCCCGAAGCGATTCCCGTGGCCAACTAATCTTGAGGAATGGCAAGAGCAGACTCACCAAGTCTGTAGAGAGTTGCTTGAGGAGGTCCGACAGAACCTCAAGTGGCGAGGTCTTGCTGGCCATCGTGGGACTCTTGACAGAGCACTACCTCTAATTGAGCTGAAATGTCACCAGTGCATCACGCTCCTATATCGTCCAAGTCCAGCATTCCCGCAGCCGACGAGTGCAGCCTTGAAGTATTGCTACCACAGCGCAGTCGAGACAATTCGAATTCAATCGGACATGCAGAAGTTTGCAAACCTCATCGATTCTTGGCTGACGGCCCACTCTGTATTCGTGTCTGGCATAACATTCCTCTACTGCATTTGGACAAGTGCAGCAATCCGGCGGGAGACTAGCTTGAAGGAATTTCTCCAGCAAGCAAACTCTTGTGGCAAGGTTCTAAGCAAGCTTGGAAAGAACTGGTCGGTAGCGGAGAATGCACAGTCGAAGTTCGAACGTTTGGTCGAGCTCACAGCTGATACATGGAGAAATCAGTCTGGAGCGATGACGCCTGCCACACAGATGCAAGCACAACAGCAACAGTTACTCGATGAGACTTTGGGTGGCGGAATGCAGGATAGTGTGGGTTACCAGTCAATGGAAAGCCCACCTATTAATTTCTGGGAACAGTACAGTACGGATTACACTCAAGGACCAAATATGATTATGGATGAACTGGGTGACATGGGCGGGTGGTTTGACCTCGAATGGCTCGGTGATTCCGAAGTCACGTACCAGAGGGGTGCTTAGAGCCACAATCATGCTCGCATCTCTGCATAAAACCGTACCATTTCCAAACTCCTTTGCAAAAGTTCGTTTTGCATTGCATTGCGGACACTAACAATCCGCCTTACACGCTCACGCTCGCGCAGCAGCCTCAACAGCATTCAGGATTCCTTCAACAATAGCTACGATCCCCATCGCCCCCGGTCTGGAATCCCCTTCGTCTCATCCTCCGCCTCATTGCTCGCTCCCACATACGTGCTCCGCCCAAATACGCTTGCCATATTTCGTGTAGCAGCGCATCCCTGCTCCGCCGCGGCTCTTGCTTTCTCCAACGCTTCCGCTGCAAGAAGACCCGCCTTCGCGGACTCGCTTAGCACGTGGATAAACGGAATCAACGCATCCATCATAGTACGGTCACCGATGTCCGCCTTCGTGTAGCGCTGTAGCGTCACCAGCGCGTTACTCGCTACGTTCGCAACCTCGGGGACGAGACCGAAGAATGACTAGTCATCTTCAGAGAGCGGACACCCGCCGCGAACGCCGTGAAGAAGATAGCGTACAGGGCACCAGAGGTGCCACCCATGCCTTTGGAAATAAGTTCTGAGATGGAGACGGTGGCGTGCGAGAGTGAGTCGGTTTGGATGCTGGGTAAGGCGTCGCAGATAGTGCTGATACCAGCGACGAGGGTGGTGCCACAATCACCGTCGCCCATGAGGGTGTCGAAAGCAGTTATCTGGGGCTCGTCCATTACAAGTGACGTCTTTATGGAGTTGAGGATTGACGCGACGAGAGGCCCGTTACCTGCGATTTTGTTGGTATTTATAAGTTGTTCCAAATGAAACATTCAGGACTGAGCTTACATGGAATTCTATCAACGTCAATCTTGTAAGCAACACCATTAGTGACAACTGATTTGAATGCGGATTCTGACCACCCTTCAGTAGGTGGCGATGGACCCCAGCCGATTGCAGTTGTGGGTGCGTCGAGGTAAGCTAGAATTTGATTCGCCATCTTTTCCGTAGCTGGCTCGTCTTTAGGCAAGCTAAGTAGTGTGATACTGAAGCCTGAACCGCTCAGAGCAGAGAGGAAGGTTCCTGCATAGACTCTGCTTGGTTTGATTGTGTAATTACCTTTCAGCACTTCTACCACCATGCTAGTAATACACGTCAGTTCTAATACCGACAATCCGCCAAGATTGTTCAACAGGAGTACGACTTCAGAGGAATGAAACTCTGGTGACTTGGGCAAGTAATTCCGCTCCTTGTCTGTGATGTCTAGAATCGCGGCAAGCATTTCACTGATAAGTGACTTGGTACCCGGCTGTGGCCTCAGCTTTCTAGATCCAGGCTCGTTGTGAATACCCATTCCGAGTTCGATCTCATCAGCAGCCAAGTCAACATGGTGTTGCTGACCGGGTACGTCGCAGCCATTGAGCGCAACTCCTATCGTGGCCAAGTAGGCATTGGCATATTCTGCAATCTTGTAGACCTCGTTTAGACTCGATCCCGTGTCAGCTGCCGCACCAGCAATCTTATGGATCAAGATCGTGCCGGCAAGACCACGGCGACCGACCATCCGTCCTTTCGTTCTGCCCACCGAGACATCGTCACCTACCACGAGCACCTTGACCGTGTTTCCGGTCTTAGCCCGTGACATTTCTACAGCGAGCCCAAAGTTGAGTTTGTCTCCCGTGTAGTTCTTGACAATCACCAAGCTTCCTTGAGCAGACTGAATCAATCGCAAGCCGGACTCAATCTGAACGACGTTGGGGGATGCAAAAATGGCGCCGCAGACAGCTGCATCTAACATGCCCTTCCCGACGTATCCCGCATGGGCAGGTTCATGTCCACTTCCACCTGATGAGAGTTAGCAAAGCAGATCTCAAGACGTCGTGCTGTAAACATCCAACCTCCACTCAACAAGGTGACGCGTTTCTCTGAAGGCTTGAGCGGCCGAAATATGACTATAGATATCAGTAAATTGGGAGACTGGATCAATCGGGAAAATACTTTGGGCGCATACCTCTATTTTCTGCATCGAAAACCAGACCTGGGTGAAGCGAGAGGAGGGCACGACACGCACCATCGACTAATTCGACAGGATCATGGATAAACCTCTTGACTGGAGCATTGACAGCGTCGGTACCTAAGGTTCGTGAATCCAGGATATACTCTTCTCCCACAGCAGAATTCTCGACAGCCAGGGAGGAGAGTCTGTGGGAAGAGTCCAATATACCCAACATGGTTAATAATCTGCGTCATGAGATGTAAGACCAGCTACCACGTTGTTTGTGATGTAGCAACAGATCCGACCGATTGCTTAGCGAGCCCCGGCAGAGAGAAGTAGTATTCACGCAACTTTGAACAGCACGAAGGAAGTCATCTGCTCATCTATGTATCATTTTTGGTTTCAGGGCCGCTATCAGAAAGTATACCATTGTTTTCTCGATATTGAAAGTGTTTGTGCTACCTAGTGTCGTGTTTGTCGCTTCGCAGCGCGTTCTAATCGCGGGTGCGAACCCGAGCCCGACTGAGCCCGGGATCGGGGTTTCCCCGACCATGAAATGCATGGGGGCGGCTCCACCCGAAATGCCATCTCGCAAGAATAGCGCATCTCAAATCCGGAGTCGTTGTCGTTCTTGCTGTATTGAGATTGGCAGAAGCGGAGTTCTCTTCTCGGCGTCTGGCCGTGAGCAACGGTTGAGCCACGCACATATCTACGACAGCTCGACACAGCTGACTCTGACCAAATATTTCCACCTACGAATTCGTCGATCGCGAGTCCCCCGTGCTTCAGAAGTCGTCAGTCAAATTATGCAATCGTTCTCTATGGCTTGCCACGGCGTCCTCGGGCGCTGCCAACCACGCATCACTCCACAAATCTCTCAACTCACTCGCGCCCACAGGGCAATTGCCCGCCATATCACCCAATCTGCCCGGTTACAGGCCGAAAAAGCCATCGTTTCAGTGCTCTATCAAGCTCTGAAGGCTCCTATTGTCAATGGAGTGAGAAAGCCGGCCAAGCCCGGGGGTAAGCTACTCTGCTCGGCTTCTTACCTCTCCTCCTCCTCGTGATATGTCAATAGAACCTTTGCGCTGACTTATTTTTGGTACAGGCTATCAGGACTCTGGCGCTGATATCGCCTTCTCGCTCCAGAAACAGGCCGGCATCAAGGTTCTTACCCCCAAAGAGTCTCCGGACCCCGCAGATCAGACAGCGTGGTGCTTCCCTGACACTGAGGAGGGCATCTTGTCTGCGTTGAGCAGGGGCGCGACACATCTGTGGGCCAACACCATCCTGTTCGCGTCTCACCCTCTACAGGTCTCACAGAGCGTGAGCAAGTATCAGGATCAGGTGAACGTGATTGGCCAACCACCCACGCTGGTTGAGCAGTTGGATGACAAGAATTATGTCAACAGCATGCTACGTAAGAAAGGAAACTTCACTATGCCGCAATCGTGGATCCTGGATGCTCATGACAGCGACTGGAAGTCATATCTAGATTCCATGCCCTATCCTGTTGTCGGGAAGCCCATTCGCGGACGAGGTTCCCATGGCGTAAAGAAGTGTGCTTCCAAGGCAGAGCTTGAGACCCACGTCGAGGCCCTCTTTGGCGAGTCACCTTCGGTCATGGTAGAGCAGTACCTTGGAGGAGAAGAGTCGACTGTCACTGTCATGCCTCCATCGAAAGAGAAGCAGAGTTACTGGTCGATGCCCATTGTGACGCGATTTAATCACATCGGAGGCATAGCACCCTACAACGGCGTTGTCGCTGTTACAGCTAATTCTAGAGTCGTTACGATGGAGGAGTATGCAAAAGATCCCAACTATGATATTGTCGCGCGGGATTGTGAGGCAGTGGCCAGGGAACTTCGTCCTACGGCACCGATACGAATAGACATTCGTCGGTTCAAGGATGACTCGAGCTCCAGGTTTGCCTTATTCGACATCAATATGAAACCTGTACGTTCTCTCTTTTACCTTCGCTCCCATCTTAATATATCATTCATTTAGAACTTCATTCGCTAATATCTATAAGAACATGACTGGACCTGGTCGACCTGGACGGCACGATCAAGCAAGCTTGACACTTCTTGCTGCTGCAGGGCTAGGGTGGGATTATTCGAGACTGTTGATGGAGATGTTGAAAAGCTCCTCTACCCTGAGAGAGTTGCGGCACAGAAAGCCAGAAGTCAAGTAATAGTTGGTCACACCAAAATCAGCAAGTAGAGGTAGAAGGCGGAGTTTCGGTTGTAAAACAAAATCTCAAGACTTGATACTGATACTATTCACTCAAGTCCAAATGCGTATGTGTTAGATAGTACAAAATATACTCCAGCGGGTTGTGTTCACCCGGTTCAGAAAAGCACGAGCATCAATTTCTGTGTATTCTACTCTAGTATCTGTAGGGTCCATCCTCCGCTGCCATACATGCATTATCAAGCCATACAACAGAATGGCTAGAAAACCAATCGTAAAGTACGTTTGCTAGGCCCAACCCATGCTGGTGTTCCCAGGTTGACGAAGATACTCCTCTAGGTTTGGTAAATCTCCTAAGCTATGCAATGATAAAACACCGTCGCCCCTCATCCTCGCTCTCAGTCTCACACGGTCATTCAGAAGGGCTATTTCTCTCGCTTGTCTCGCTTTCAGCCGGTGTTTCCAAGCCAGTTTTCGTCACTGTCTTCCCAAAATCGCACATGTACTCGTCCTCCGGGTCGACCTCGAAGTCGAATCGGCAGAGATCCTCCTTGAAAGGGAACAGATACGTGCTCGTGACCCTATTTACGGTGTTAAATCAGTTCCTGCCATTTGGACTGCCAATACATACATAGCACTGCGTGGGATTGCTTACCAGTGGTGCTCGTGACTTGCTTGGTACTCCTCTAAAGCTTTGAGATTGTGGTGGTAGCTCACAAGGGCGTACTGGAAGCCCTTGCTCCTTTCGATGGGATCTGTGACGGACGGACCGCCGACGATTAGGCGGTTCCCCTTTACGCATGAGAGGTTCTTCAGTCTCTTTAGTTCGTGAACGAAGGTGGCTCGATGTTCTGCTGACACCTCGGGCCTGAACTTGAACATCACTGGTGCACTGTATCAGTCGAGTTCATTTTATTTGTTTACAGCCGTTTCTGATGAGGAATTGATGAAGTGGTAACGTACCCATGTGTACAATTGTCATGTTGGCTGTATTTCCGGTACTGGAAGAACTCATTCGCTGTGTGCAGAAGGAACCGAAATGCAAAATTGTAAAGGCTGAAGTAGAGCACTCAATAAAAGGCTGTTAACAAGATCTCATACAAAAAGACAATATAAGAACTCAGTAGCGAAAGGGTTCAGGAAGGTGAGATCGCACGAGGCCCACTCTACAGTCCATGTCCATCGGCCTTGATTCCGTTTGTCCACAACCGCGGCCATAGTACATGGCCCATTCACATCGATATCCGATTTGTAACGTGTTTGACTGTCTCAGCCAAAACACTTGTTATCACAAGTGTCTAATATCGGTCTCGGCCCCGATGGCCGTAGCCTGCCTTGCAAACACCATTTTCCCTTCTCAACTCTACATGATTGCCAAACTCCGGGGGCACAGGCATATCAGTTTATTTTGGTCCCCTAATTCATCTCCTCATTGCACATGGGCACGGCAGGAAACAAGACTCTGGGGCTCCAAACCCCAGTCTTGGCTCTCCATCTTCTCCACAAGACTTCACATCTAGAGATATAAAGACCCCAGACTCTCCCGCTATATCTGGTTGTCTCATCTTGTATTATCAGCCAATTCCACTGAATTGTTCATACTTCCTCATCTCATAGTTGTCTACATCACAAAGTCGCCGTCATGTCGGACACCAACACCAATGTTGCCACCCAAAAGGTGGCTTCAGACGTAGTAGAAATCGAAGACTCCAAGGTCGATATGAATCCTGACACCAATCGTCTTGCTCTGGCGCAGATGATGGGCTCAGAGGAGTTCAAACTCGCCGAGAAGAAACTCAAGCGAAAGCTCGATATTCGCCTTCTGGCGGTCATGTGGCTCATTTTTGTCCTCAATTACCTTGACAGGGTATGCGTACCACCTTATACTCCTCTATAAGTGCCCTTAACATCGACATGTACTGAAGTTCAGAATAGAACAACATCGCAGCTGCAAAGGTCGCCGGCATTTCCAAGACGCTGCATATGTCATCAACCCAATATGCTACGGCAGTGGCACTTTTGTTTGTCGGTTACGTCTTGATGCAGATTCCATCCAACATCTTCCTTTCACAGATTCGACCATCGCTTTATATTCCTACCGTCATGGCTATCTGGGGCATAATCTCAGCCTGTGCCGGCGTTGTCACAAACCCAGCTGGCCTCTACGCCGCCCGATTCTTCTTGGGCTTCGTGGAAGCTGCGTTTTATCGTAAGTGACTCCTCACTCATGACAGCTCGTCCAAGGAAATATAGCTAATGGTGGCGATCAGCTGGTGCTCTGTTTTTGATTTCTTCGTGGTACAAGCGATCCGAAATGGGGGTACGAAGCGCCATCCTCTTCTCGGCCACCCAATTGGGAAGTGCTTTCTCTGGTCTCATAGGAGCTGGTATTCAGGCTGGTCTCAACGGCGCTCGTGGCAAACCTTCATGGCGATGGATGTTCATCATCGAAGGTTCCATCACCGTCTTTGTTGCATTGTGTGCCTATATGGCATTGCCAGACTGGCCATCCACCACCAGATGGCTCACACCAACCGAGCGTGCTGTTGCAGAATGGCGACTTATCGAAGATGCGGGCCAGGTTGACGAAGACGAGGCTCACTGGGCCACCGGCTTCAAGCTCGCGTTTAAGGACTATCGTCTCTATATTTTTGCGTTCATCTTTTTCTGCATCCAGGTTGCCAGTGCCACATCCAACTTCTTCCCAACGGTTGTTGGCACTCTAGGCTTCAACAGGGTCGACACACTTCTTCTGACCGTCCCGCCATACTTTGTCGCCATGTGCATCTCGATTTTCAACAACTGGTCCGCCGATAGACGCCAAAATTCTTCTTTCCACGTCATGTGGCCTCTGTGCTTTGCCATTGTCGGCTTCGTTGTTGCTGCTGCTAGTCTGAACACTGGTGCTCGCTACTTCGCCATGGTTCTCATGATTGCAGGTGGTCATGGCTCTAACGCCGTCCTCCTTGCCTGGACACAAAAGACCCTTCTTCGACCTCGTGTCAAGCGTGCGTCGGCTGTCGCTTTTGTTAACGCCTTCGGAAACATCTCACAGGTAAGCCGAACCCTTTGCACTGCACCACCCTCACTCTCCAATATATGCTGATTTCCCTCACAGGTCTGGACTAGCTATTTATATAATGATAATACCGCGCCCCGTTATGCGCTCGCCATGTCTGTAAATTCGGCTTTTGCGCTCTTAGCCATCGCCGGTGCGCTGGTCATGCGTCTGATCCTACAGTGCGCCAACAAGAAGCTCGATGCGGGCGGAGCTGGAGTCGCGGAAGTCATGAAGGGCGAGTCCCAGGCGGCTATCGCTGGTGTGACTGAGGATGAGAGAATCCTGAGAAAGGAGGGCTTCCGTTACATCTTGTAAATAGTCTTGGGATTACGCGCAAGACCAGACTCCTGTATACTTGGTCGTCGGTGTCAAGGCTGTGATGGTTCTGTACAATTGAGTGGAAGCAGTAGAAGGCTAGGTGAATTACACTAGAGCATAGTGTAACAGTTGGTAATAACCTCGCTAGCTGTTACTATTGGTTAGGTTTAAGGTGGGATAGGTAGTCATAAATATGGGTAGGGTATTACTGGTATATAAAAGAGTATATAATTTGAATTGAGCACTAAGCTCTTTGTTTCTAAGATAATTAATTACGTTTATCTTTGTCTTCAGTGGTGTTAAAGGGCACTGTAGCCCTGACGTCAAAATATTCATAAAATTGCACTAGATTTGAAAGACAAGTGAAAATTGGCCAATCTGAACATATATTGGCTAGTTTGCAATATTGACGAAATGACTGTAACACTTTCAGAATTTTCCCAGAAGGTCAAACTAAATGCTGGACCACAATGTCACCCGTTCTTGAATCTGAGAAAATGATCGGAACAAAGAACATGAAGCGCTTGTAAGAGAAATACCACTACAGAAGAGAGACTGTGTTAATAAGCATGCAGCCCAGAGATAGACTGCATGGACTTTTTTTTACCCTTATTGATACGTTTGTCTTGAAAGCGCAAGTCGTGGGGTAAACGTTTCCTAGAAGTGTGAACCCCGCATTCTCAATGCGAGAACCCGCTAACGGGCCGTTGAGAGGAAGAGGAAAGGCTTATGTTGACATGATCTCGGCTGGAAGTAGTGTGGACATTTTGGGAGTTGGTTTGTTTCGAGCGTGTCATTTATTGACGTATGAGTTGTTGACATCCTAGGGGCGTGAAAAAGTCAATAACCATGCAACCAACAACCAACTTTTACTTTTAATGGAAGGGCAGTACGAGTACGATATGCGGCAGCTTCTACTCATATGTCGATGCAGGAAGGTACAGCAATACCGCCGGCGAGGGGAACTGTCTTGAACTTACTGTTGTTGAGATCTTACGTAGATCTGTTCGATCGTCCTTGACAAAGGGTGGGATGCTTCAATTGATTAGATAACATGCAGGAACCTGCAACCATCAGGCATTCAGATCCTAGAGCTGAGTTTTGTCGATGGATGTTCTTTTGATTGACCTTTTTTGATCGAGAGCTGAGCATAAGTTGATGGGTGACCGTCGCCAACTTCTTAGTTGAGTCTGAGCGGATTGCCCGGCTCGAGTGCAAAGATATTCGAAGTTGGAGTACGCATAATGCTATCTAGGGGTAGGGAATGTGGTCCAGTTGCTTCGATGCGTGCTAGCTGGCCAGATAATCATAGGTTTGAGATACCTACCATCGGCACTAATACACTCGGTTGCAGTCACCGTTGTTCGTATGACACGCGCACCTCTGTAGTTTCGCCGGTCATCCTTAGCTACGAGGACTTTGACAGAGCCTGTCATAGATAGCATCACTCCAGTCTCGTCCATATTATAAACGTTCTCTGCCCGAACAGCAGAATCTTTCAATATCTCTCCAATTACCTCAAACCAGTGTGTGACTGTTGGTTACACTAACGTAACGCTCAATTCACGTGAAAGGAGACAGCACTGTTACGTCCAAATAGGTGTACTATTTACGTAGTTGTGATGTCTGAGGAGCCAGGTCCAGGGAAGCTGGAACCTGCTCTACTATGTACGGCTAGCTAGTGCGATTCACCTGGTCACGTGCTACTGTGCCACTATTGTGATTCACCTGTAAACGCGGTACGCGTATTACCAACAGTGACCTTATCATATATGTTTTTCTCGTGACGATTCCAGTCCAACGCGCTGAGTCTTCTCGCTTGGAGTTCTGGATGCCGGTTCTCAAGAGCCTTCGCCCAGTTCTTCTCTGGAGGCTTGAGTGGTCTGTCCGCCTTAGGTCGCTCGCGGGTGACACTGAAAGCTAAGCTATCGAAGGGATAAACTTCATTCGTATTGGCTGTCCAAGAACGGAAATTTGTCGCACAAACTTAACAACGACATCCTCCTCCCACGGTGTGAGGTACTGTTGGCTTTGGGCCTTTTATTCTATCGAGCGTCGTCTGCGAGCACGATGATGGAGGGTAGAGCGAGGGACATTACCATGATCTGCAAGGGCACGGTATAAATTCGGTACGCCAGGAGGAACGCCTTGCACCACTACCTGACTGGCTTTGTCCATATTAGCTTATCGTGGTGTGGTGTTGTCGAGGAGAAGAGTGGCCGCCGCTCCAGCCATCACCGCAAACGCTGCACCGAATGCGAACTGGTTAGATATAATCAGCAAACCCGATAATGCGAATTTAGAGTTGGGTGTCTACCGCCAAAATGCTGATGTAACAGTACTGATGTTTACTGTATAGGCATTGTTGCAGTCCACGGCATGAATGTGTTTGGATCTGATCGCCATTCCGAGAATACTTGGATAGAGCCAGCGTCGAAAACACACTGGCTGAGAGATTCTTTTACCGAAAGCCCTCCCGAGTTCTAGGATACTAGCATTCAAGTACAACGCAAATATTGTATTTGAGAAATCTGCTGCCGGTGTGCAAGAGCAGGCCAACAATCTGCTGCATTCACTCCATGCAGTGAGGGAGGTTAGTCGAAGATAAATCAAATCGATATCTTTGTTACGGAATCGATCAACCAAAGACTTATTTGGAGAATAGGGTCCACAGCAGACGATTCGACCTCTTATCTTCATTGCGCATAGCATGGGCGGAATTGTGGTGAAAGAAGCCTTGGCAATTGCTTACCACGAAAGTAAACTCTACTCAGAGCTTCGCGTGTTCACTTATGGCATAGTTTTCTTTGCAGTGCCTCATAAGGGCTCCGCGCATGTTACGTGGGGGAGGACAGCTGCGCGAATCGCGGAGCTATTTACTGGAAAGTCTAATGAGAGCTTCCTTGGGAGCGTTGAGCAGCACGCCAAGTATAATAGAGAGCTCAGCGAAAGATTCGAACCTTTGCTTGGGGAGTACAAGTTCTGTAGCATCTGTGAGACGTGCCCGGAAAGAATTGGCGCTGTTGAGTTTGGACTTGTAAGTTCTGGTGTGGTCAAAATTCAGCTTAGTTCTAATGCTGCAGAAAAGATTGTTGAAAAGGGCTCCGCTGTCCTAGATCTGGACGACTCGAAAGAAGAAAAGTTATATCCTAACCGTACCCATCGATCTATTTGCAAATTTTCTAGCAGCTTGGATCCGAATGGCAACAGATTTCCCATATTCTAGTTCGCGCAGCTGCTGATGCCGTTGATTATACCGGTTATACTCCAATAATAAACGTACGCCAAAGTGCTTGGAACGTCGTTAGATGTATGTTTTTAAGAGTTGTTATTATCATTACACACTAATTAAATACATTCCCAGACAGTGCCACAGGTTCATACTCCGGTCAACAAGCCGCCAGCAACGCACTCGATGCCACTAACGCCGTGAATTTGCTCTTTAACCAGCCCACGGAAGAAGAAGAAGCGATCAAAAATGAAGGTGTAAAAGCCATTTCTTGGATCTGGCCCATCCTTGTTTGGCTGAGCTTCGTACAAAACGTTCTTCTCTTTTCCAGGATTCGCATTGAATTCGGGTCGGTCGCAGTCACGATCAGGTCCGGTGCAGAAAATGTCCGGCAGTCTCAGGAACGACTTATTGATGTCCATGAACTAGCCATTGAAAGGCTTGACTCCCAGAGAGCTTCTGTTCTAGAAACTATCGTCGCACTTCGGCCTCCTGGCGTCGAACTTGCTCAGCAGCTCATTCGAATTATCAGGGAAATGGAGCGGCGACGCCGTCTGATACCTTTGGAAAAGGAGAGATTAGAAAGAATCAAAGAAGGCCAAAGAGATGCGCGAGGCTTGGATGATCGGCAAGTCTGGGAGTTGGTCGGCAGGAGGGTACAACAAGAACGAGAGAGGCAGGCGGCTGAGCCGGGTGAGGATGCAGAGATATGGCCTTGTGGTTGTGTTATACAGTGACTCAGAGGGATAGGGCCTAGGTAGCTTAGGGCGTTTTTGATTTATCTATACTATTTATTTATGAATTCAGACTCGGTTCCAAGTTTCTGTACAGTAGGTAGTTATATTATTGTATTCTCCCGCCCGCCTAAAATACCATCAACTCTTGACAAACAACCTAACAACCCAATGTAAACAAACCAAAGCTTTCGATTTCATCCAAAAGATCCAACATTTACCAGTGATTAAATTTCTCTCATACCCAAAATTAGAACCCTATATCACCATAACCACCCAACCACCAAATTCAACTTACCACTCTTTCACCCACATCATACGAGGATAATCGACCAGAGGACAGTAGAGTACAGTTACAGCAACGCCTCCTCTCCCTCTCCTCTCACCCGCCTATTCTACACCGAGATTATTTATTTTCGAATAATCGCAGTATTTTCACTCAATCACCCACTCACCAACCCACTTTAAAGCAACAAAACAACTCCCACCGCTCACAAAAACAGACAGACCAACAACAACAAAGCCGGAAGGAAAGTATGACAGACAGTGCCTTCGTAGCGACAGCGGATAATTACAGTAGGGATTTTATTTCTGGATTTTTTTTTTTGACGTAAGTGTGTGTGTGTGTGTGTGTTTCTGAATGCTGAAATGGCATAAATCCAGCTAGCTATTCATGTTCCATCTTTTTGGGCATGACATCTCAGGACCTTTCTCATGCTTGGAATGAATGAATGGATCGATCGACCGATCGATCGATTTTTAATGCTTTTTCTCACTGCTGGTTTAGGATCCTGGGAAATTGCATTATTCGGAGGGTATTAATCAAGTTTGTTGGTACAGTACAGTACAGTACGGTATTGTAAGTCCGTACAGTGTACACGTGGTGGCAATACATGACTACAATTGAGAGATCAATAAATTCTCAAATCTCATCTCATTCACACGTTCCCCAAATCATCGGCCCGATCGGCAGGCCAAAGAGCCCACAAGAAGCACAGCGGGCTAGACCCTCCAAAGAACTAGTCAGGGCCTGGTTTCACATTGACAGTACGATGGACAAGGATGTCAGCGATCATGCGTGTGCGTGGGATCCACGCTCCAACGAAAGTTCTGTTAATTTCCCGTTTTTAAGATTGCGAAGGAGGGAGGGGGGAAGCAAACACGGGAAGTTCTTCTTTTTCTGTTTCGGTCTTTTCTTTTTCTGTGGGTGCGGGGAAAAGAGAAGGTGGTGCTATGGAAGGGAAATGAGGTATGTGGAAAGTCAATTTGAGAGAGCACGGTTTTTAGATAGGCGAACGGACTGCTGTTGTTTGTTGTTTTTAATATTTTCAGAATGGATTTTTGTTTCTTATTTTAATTTTGAAAAATATCCTCATGATTTGCGAAAGAAACTATGTGCTGCTTAGACTTCCAACAAAAACCCAAGCGCTCACCACAGTTCCAAACCACACAGGATAGTTTGCTGCTAAAAGATGGCTCTTTTCTTTTCCAAAGCAAAAAGTCCAAAATAAAAATCCATCCCTCAAAGGATTAAATTACATTTGTCCAAACCAGACAACATCCCCGCGCCACGCCATCCAAATGTGTGGTGCGTTATGAGAACGTCGCTCTAAAAACATCGCAATGCAATGCACCGTTTTATCATGACTGATTGATGAGAGAATAAAGACTTAAAGGAGACCCAAATGGTTGTGGAAAAAAAGAATATTTTGTCGTGAAAGCCATATAAATAGAATTGAATTCGTTCGCTAAAAACAGGCAACACACACACATATACACATCAACCCCGTTTGTTCCCCCCTAACTGCTCATTTTAAAGATGAGAGTTAGGAGGCAGGTGATGGGAAATGCATATGGAGGAATTTATGCGAAGAGGAAGGCGGCGAGACCGAGACCGGCAACGTAGATGGATCCGGAGAGGTGGCTGGCAGCACCGGTGAAGGTTGGGCGTGGTGCACCAGTTCCGGAGGCAGCTCCAGTTGGCGAAGCGACACCAGTTGGCTTAACGGTGGAAACTGGGACCTTGGTGGTGGTTGGCTGGACGGTGACGGTGGAGTAGATGACAGTTGGGACGCCTATGGGGATTTGTTAGTATGTTGGTTGGCATTGGAATTTGGGGAGAGAAGACATACAGGTAGAGATGGTGATGACGCTCAAGACTGGCTTGCTGGTTGGGACAATTGGCTGGGCGACAGAGGTGGAGGATGGGTAGGTTGGGATGATGGTGGTGTTGTGGTAGACAGCTGGGACGGAGGTGGTGGTGAGGTAGCTGGTGGTGGAGGTGACGGTTGATCGGGCTGGGCAGTCGGTGACAGTTCTATGAGAGTTGTTAGCTAATTGTTCCAGATATTCCTTTCGACTTCTTTATGGGAGTACTAACGGTGCGCAAGAGGTGATGGTGACAACGTCAGTGACATAGAGGGTAGATCCGGCAGAGACGACAGTGGCCATCAAGGCGGCGGCGATCATGGAGAATTGCATTTTGAAGGTTTGGGGGTGGGGGTTTTTGAATTGGGAGGTGGTAGAAAGTGGTGAGGGAGTTCGTAAGTTGCTGAAGAGCGGTAGAATTAGATAGCTGGTTTTCTTAAAAGAATGGACGACCGAAGTCAAGTGTGCAGAAAGTCTGGATTGTGAGTGAAGGCTTTGGGCTGGAGAGAAGAAGAAGAGCAACAGAGAAACCGGACAGTGAAGGCATATAAGTGTTTGGGGAGATTAAACATCGCTTAATCCTTGTGCCTTCATTTAGCCAGTCAGCACTTTTAATAACGCGATCACCGCTCCTCTCGACCAGGGGGCTCCATCCAAACGGCGGCAAAAGATGCAGCAATGCTCCAAAGGAAGCACACGATTTGCAGGGAGAGGGAAACAACCTCCCAGAGCAAGTCTAGCGCCAGGAACACTCGTCCATTTGCCGAAGGTGGGAGCAAAAGCAACATCCACCAACCACAGCGGCGACACCACGCCTGGCCCTCATAATTGGCTTTGCAAGGTTGGGAATTTGGGTGTGTTTTTCTTCTTAATCTGTGATCCCGGGAAATTATGGGATGAAGCTGGTCCCGCCAGCGCTTGCTTGGGTTGTCGTTGGCACTGTGGACGGCCATGACACTAATGCAGGAACAAAATAGGGGTTCGACCACTCCTCGTTGGCCGTTCCCCCTGAGCAACCAGCCGTGACCCATGCCCAAAGGGTCGCCAAGGGAGAATATGTGGCGATCTTCCTGGAGAAGCATGCTGTGTTGGTTCACGCAAGAGATCCGAGTAAAGATGTTGGTGGTCTGGAACCTGAGTGCACATTGCACAAGTGCTTGGAATCTTGGAATTCGAGGTCATTTGCTGGCAGCCAACACAGAGTTGCGCTGGACAGGCAGGCCAACACAGCGTTGGGTGTGTACGTGGTAAACAAAATATCCAGCAGCTCACAATCAATTGGGAGCCCCCAATCTACTACTGGCCGTCCAATTTGCAAGTGCTAATCTCGTCCCAAGTCATCTGTAGATCCCATTTCGACAAGAGTATTGGCGAACGGGAGGCCTCCATTTATTTTGTCTCACCATCTAAAATCCCGGAGATGAACCGCTCTCTCTTTCGATTACCATGCAAATTCATCTTGGGAGGAAGATTGCAAACTTCAAACTTCCTGGAGTGTTCGACTCGTTTAATAAACTCTTTTAAACGAGCAATTCCACAACCTTCATGCTCATATTGTTATTCTGACATGATGCAACGTTGAGCAAGCATCGCTGCGCTGTCGCCGTCACCGCTGTTGTGTGTAGCTTTTTCCGAGACTCCCGTTCGGGCGTGTCATCATTCATCAATGTTGCAGATGCTTCCGAAACAACGTTTGGTGGGCTTGCTTCTTCCTCTGCCATTTCTTTGAACACGAGGCGTGTGGAGAGATTGTCCAATACTCCGTCCGCCATGTGTGCTTGACTATAATAGTAGGTGCCCCGTGGCGGCTGGTTTCCATCTAAAATTGGGAAGGTCTCTTCTTCTTCTGGTGGGGGGATCGGTGATCACTGAGCAGAGAAGCGTGGTGTTCAGTGTTTCTGACCTCAAAGAAGATGGATCTGCAGAGAAAAGCGTGGGATTCCATCCGTTTGTAACTTCAAGTCCTCGTGTTTGTGATGGGCTCTGTTGAAATAGGAGAGAGGAAGGGGTAGCCCTTAATGAACACCCAAACTAGTGCTACCTTCTCTCCGCTGGTTCTAATTTTGCTGGTGTAGCATGAGCGAGAACCATCTTTCGAAGTTGACAGAAGGTAGAGAAGTTCTTGTGAAAGGCATCAGGGAAACAACAAGTGTCCATTGAATTATTGGCATCGCAGACATTGAGGACTCCACAGATGGCAACTACAGTACTCGCCTGTCGCATAGCACTTCTTATTGCAATTAAGTATCGATTATTTTGGAGACGACGATTCTTTCGAAGTTTCCGAACATCCTCCGCCGGATGTTGGTTCCTCGATGAAGATCACACAGTCCCCTTCTTCTGCTCTTCGACCTCCGCTTCAAATTTAGAGATAGGGAAGCCTCAGTGTGCCGAAAGCATCCTGATATCTTCATCTGCATAGGCCTTTCTTACCTTACTTACACTGCTCTGAGTTCTCGCTTTCCTATCCTCCTGGATTCGTCATCCCATCTTTGTCGATCCTTTACGCCAGAGGCATACTATTTTTAAGCAAGTTCTCCTCTAGAAAAAGAATGCAATTGACGTTGAAATACAGACCTGCCTCAACTTTCTACATCCGCTGAGACTTCTCAATCTAAGAATACGACTACTCGTACTTGTCGTGATCATATTCTCCGAAGGAAGCCGCATGGAAACAGGAACACAAGGAACAGGAAACATCCAAGTGAGACCTAGTACTGTAGTGAGACCAAGGCCTTGGAAGAAGCTTGACTGCCAGCCTCCAAACCAAAAAGGTGAAAAGAAATGCCCAACCCGATCAAGACAAAACAAATACGAGAGATACGAGTATGCGACGTACAGGAAAACAAAATCTACAATCACTCACTCCATCAATCAAACAATCAACCGGCTTTTGCCGTCACACATCCCAAGGGCAATCAAGATCCCAAGACTCCCATGGCAGTGGGTAGAGCTGACGTAACTGATGGGCTTTGCCCAAACCGCCGTTGCAATTGGCTAGCCTCACATTCACAGACACCACTGCGTATCATCGGTCCAGGATGCTTTGTCGTCAATGGGAATGGCCGACGAGCCTTTCTCAAAACAGATCTGGAGATGTTGGATGACACAGGAAGATTCGGTCCGTGAACTTCCTCACGTACGTGAAATGCTTCATTCCCTTACCGGAGAGAACTAATACTTTGCCCCGCAGATGATTCCCGCAGCTTCCGGTCAATAAGAAGTACCGCAGAACCCATTCAGCCTCGAACAAACTTCGCAGAATAACACTCTCCACGCATTGGTTCCGCGATAACAACATTCAAGATGGCTGAAGTTAGCAATTGGTCTCTCGGACCTGGTGCAATGGCTCCAAATAGCGATACAACTTCAGAGACAACCACTCGACTATCCAGCCTTAACATGGATGCGCCGGCAGCCTTGTATGAGGACTTGTCTGATACCGAGGATATATTGGGCGAAAACATATCTGCCGACGAAGTCTCTTCCCTCCTGGAGCCTACGATGAGCGAGATTGCTACACGGGTCAAATCGTCCAAGACACCAGCTGCTGAGAAGGCAATGATACTGGAAGAGAATGGGGGTTACTTTGAGGACGGGCCGGCGCTTGGAGAAGCATATTCCTCGGACGAGAACCTAACGCCAAAAATGCCAGAACTACCGCCTGCCAAATCTCCCAAACGTCCAGGAATGTCATTGGGAACGCTCCCCCTCCTCGAATGCCGGATCCCGAAATTCCGATATCACCATGGCAAGCAGGTCCCAAGGATCTTCAAGTACAGCCGCAAAATTCTTTGCAAGGGGTGTTCAGTGGCAGGAACAGATCATTATCTGGTGGTTCAGAGACGCTAAGGAAGTTTTTGCCAAAAGGATTGCCGTCAATGGCTCAAATTGGAGGTTTCCTGTCGTCAAATAGTCCAACGAAGAGTTCTTTTGGATTATCATCGCCAAAGTTTCCCAAGGACGGGAAGCTGCGAAAATCGGCAGCTTCAAGCGGGAATACTTCGCCTAAATTTGAGTCTATTTTACCATCTCATCCTCCCTCACGGTCAAGTCCATTGAGTCGTACTGGCAGCCTTCGTCGATCCACTTCTGACGACGCTCTGCTCTACCATTCCCTGTCGAGAGCCTCGTCTCTTGGCGATGACACCCGTTTCGAAAACCAGCGCGAAATGGTCAACTCCAGAGTCAAAGCCATCAGAGATTCTTTGCAGGATCGATCAAGTTTCCGGATGCCGTCAATCCCAAGTATTCCAAGTATGCCACGTGTACCCAGCTTTGGTTTCAACATGAACTTTATGAATAGCAACAACACACAGGATGCAGTGAGAACAAGAGCCAATACTGATCCGGCAACAGGTATCTTATCGACAAATATCACCAAGAAAAAATCTGTTGGGGGACTGAATTCCTCGGCAGCATCCCCTGATGAGCATGTATCTGGACTGACCTCGCCCACACGGAAGAGGGCTGCCACTGAGTCGACTCGTCCCACAAACAGTGGACAGCACAATGATATACTGGAGCAAGCCCTAGAAGGGCTGACTGGTGATGTTGTGATAATGGGGGATATCGAGGCTCTATCCTTCGATCAACAAAGACAAATCGACAAGTGTGGGTACCCGTCAAAGTTGGCTTGAACATCCGAAAGGTTGATCTGGAGGTCGGACTTGAGCCAGAAGATGAAGAGAGAATGCATGAAAAGATTTACTCCTCCGGCATGTTGCAGAACATCGGACCTGTTGATATTTCCAGGCGTCTCATCAAGAGACTGAACGATTGTGAAAGCGCTCGAAACGGGAAGTTGAGAGTTTGGGATTATGGGTACGATTGGCGATTAAGTCCGCATCTTCTGAGTCGACAACTTACCAAGTTCATGCAAGGACTGCCGTCGAATCAACCGGGAGGTAGCGGTGCTCTAGTCATAGCACATAGTCTGGGTGGTTTGATAACTCGACATGTTGTAAACCACCACCCATCTCTATTCTCCGGTGTCATTTATGCAGGAGTACCACAGTCATGTGTCAACATTCTCGGACCAATGCGAATGGGCGATGCAGTTCTTCTAAGTTCTCGAGTTCTAACTGCTCAAGTCAACTTTACCTTCCGAACAAGTTTCGTGCTCCTTCCAGAAGATGGCGAGTGTTTTTCCGACATCAACACAAAAGAAAAATACCCCATAGATCTCTTCAACGCCGACGAGTGGATTAAATACCGCCTCTCGCCATGCACAGATCAACCGCTCCCCCCTCGGAACCCTCCACCTCCACCTACCGGCCTAGGCAGTTTCCTCAGTCTCCCAATGCCCGGCCGCAAATCAACCACATCAGGAAACGGCAGCAGCAGCAGAGAAGTTTCTACTTCCCCTCCAACCAAAACCACACAAGCTTCCAACCTCCTCCACAAACTCGACCCCCAACATGATCGCACCCTCGGCATGCAAATTGAACCTTCATCAGCTTCCAAATCCCAACCCACCAACGTCTCGACACATGTCACCCTTCCTCGACCAGCAGTGATCAAATACCTCCGCCGCACCCTCGCCGAAACCAAAGAATTCAAGCAACAACTCCACTACAAACCCGCCCTCGGCGACGCTAACGCCTATCCCCCTCTCGCACTCATCTACGGCAAAGGCATCCCTACCGTTTCCGGTGCGAAGGTCGATTGTAGAGAGGCGATTCCTCATGCGGATTGTTATGATCACTTGTCATTTGGTAGTGGTGATGGGGTGTGTCTTGCTAAGCAGGCGATGTTGCCTGAGGGGTATAGGGTTGTGAAGGGGGGAGGATCAATAGTGATAGGGGACATGTGACTTTGTTGGGAGATTTGGCGGCGGTGGGAGGGCGATCGATGGAGTTAGGAGGGGGAGGGAGAGGGGAATTGGGTTGGGTTTGGGTCTGGGGGTTGGTGGGGTGAGAGTGTTTGAATTTTGCTTGCGTTTGAGGTTGTAGAATAGCTTGCGCAGGTAGGGTTCAAGAAGGGATAGGGACTGGAAAGAGAGGGCTTGATGTTATGCCAAAAGAGCTTGGGTTTTCGCTTGGGATTCATTTGCTTTTCTTTGTTTTTACAAAGCATAGCCAGCGGCGTTTTTTGGGTTTTTTTTTCTTCTTCTTCTTGAAGTGCATTTTTTAGATGCTGATTTTTTATATGTTGATGGGATGGATTGTTAAAATGAATAGATGGTTGGAGGATGGGTATATAGAAAGGGGGTAACTGGTAGTACATATGGTTTGGTAGCACATATATATGAGAGAGAGAGAGAGAGAGAGAGAGAGAGAGAGGGAACGAAAGAATGAGGTAGGGGAAGTTGGTGGTTAAATGAGAAAAGAAAAAAAAAAGAGACTGAGCAATCAGCAAGCAACCTTATAGTACAGAAGAAGGTATACAAGTAACCATGGCAAAACCACACACACATATTTGAAAACTGCATGTTGATATCTGATATAAGAAGGGAGTGAATGTGAGGAAATGATAAGGTTACTTCCACCAAAAAAAGGGAAAAGTTCAGAATTGTATGGTCTATTATGGGAAAGAATGTGTGATCGTGTTTATATTTAGTGACTGAATGTAGTGATTGAATTTAGGGATCTGCTGGTAATCTCTGTCTCTCTTCATATTTCTATTTATCTACATATATGTTTGTATTTATGGATGTATGTACCGAATAGATCTCTCTCTCTCTAAACGAAGAAACACCCCCCCCCCCCAATCCACCCTTTTCATCCAACTCATAAACACCATACCTAAAACTTACGCCCACGGACCAGTCCCCAGCCCAACACGCCCAAAAAAAACCCGGATCTACAACTTGAAAGTAACCTCAAACTTCCCATCGGCCTGCACAATCTTCTCCACAGCCCTCAAATACGCCTCCTCCTTCTCCAAACTCTCCGCATAAGCCGCCAACAACGGATACTTCTCCGCCGTCAACCCCGCACGAGTCTTACCCGCCAACAACGGGAAACTCATCAGGATATCGGCGCCGGTGAGATGAGGACCGCAGAGGTAGGCGCCACTTGAGGTCGAGAGTTGTTGTTCAAGGAAGGTGAAGTGCGTTTTGAATGCTGGGGCGAGGAAACTGTCGCTTATTTTGGAGGCAATTTGACCGGTGATTGGGCGGATGAAGAAGGGGACGGGGGAGGTTTTGATGTCTGGTTTTTGGGGTTAGTTTGAGGGGGTGATTTTTTGGAAGGGAGGAAGGAGGGAGGGAGGGGGACTTACTGTGGGCTACGATTGCCATTAAGAGGAGACTCTGTGAAGATACACACATACATTGTTAGCTCTCTCAGTACAATTAGATCATCCTCTGTCTTTGCAATTGAAAGGGACAATATTGAGTAATGAAAGGCAAGGAAGGAAAGAAAAAAAAAAAAGAAACAACTAACCATCAAACTCCCCTCAGTATAATGCATGAAATACCTATACCTCAACCACTCCTCTGTCTCCCCCGCCACCTGGCCCTCCCTCCCCTCCCTCCATCTCTTCGGTAAAAGCGTACTCTCCTTCCCAAAATGCTCCAGCAAATACTCAATGATATTCGCACTCTCTGCAATAATGACCGGTTTATCTTCGGGGGTCGCGTTGGCGGCGAGGACAGAGATGACGGGTGATTTGCCCAGAGCGTGGATTTCTTTGAGTTCTGGGGAGCGAGATGGGTTTTGGGGTTGCGGTGGAAGATTATGAGCTCGTAGGGGAGGGAGAGGGCTTCGAGGAGCCAGAGGATGCGTTGGGAGCGGGATTGTTCGAGCCTGGGTTGGGGAGGTTAGTTGAATGTGTTGGAGAGGTCTTTTTTGTCAATGGAGAGGAAGGGTTGGGAGGGAGAGTGTTCATATACATACCAGTAAAGCTTTATAGTTGGTTGGTCGTTGTTCTTACTATTCACACCTTCTGTTGCAGAAGGAGTTGCAGCAGCTGCTGCTGGTGGGGTGATGGTTGATTCGTCCGCCATCTTTTAATCTTTTTGGTATACTTGAATACTTGGAGAAGAGATTTGATATGCAATTGCGCCGATTATGCTTTGCGAATAAAATTGAGAAGGAAGAAGTTGGGAAAAGGAGAAAGAGAGCAAAGATAGGAGGGAGTTTTACGAAGGTTTCGCTTCGGCTTCTCTCTCTTCCATGCGATAGTGCTTCGTCATGGATGGTCGCTCTCTTTTCCCTCTTCTATCCAAATGGGCCGAGGTATCTTGGCGAGTCAGCTGATCTCATCTGCCAAGCCCCGAGAAACCAGAGCAGCCGGGATGGAAAAACCTTTACTTCCGAAAATCGTGAATTGAGATAGCTCAGGCTTGGCGAAAGGGAAACAACCTCATTCAAGCATCATCAGCAGTCTGTCCACCCCGACGATTGACGAATTCAATTCGACAACCCCCAACTCTATCACAAGAACGAGATCTAAAACAAGATCCAAAACAAACATTCAAGATGGCTGGAGGAAATCATCGTAAGAAGTTCCCGGAATGGGCGAATAGGATTGGTCTGGAGGGGATTGCAAATGGCTAACGAATATGGTGATCAATTATAGCCGTTGCGCTCGACCCGGCGATTGTGAAATGGGGGAGTGAGTTTGTCTCTTTCTTACCTACCTACCTAGCTACCTAGCTACGAGGAGTGCAACACAAGCGGTGCCCTCTTCCGTTGAATTGGTGCACCTCGAAGCGCGGAAAGATCTGAAGGGCGAGAGGGGCGCATATGGGCAAGCAAAGTCATATCAGGTTTTATGGATATGCCAATGGAATGGATGGGATGGGATGAATGGATAAGTAAGGAGAGCGGACTTTTGCTGATACAACGAGTACGAAACAAACAGACATGTCAAGCAACAGACACAAGTACTTCCGCTGGACGGGCCGAACAGCAAGAATCACATTCGCATATGTGGTTGCCTTTCCCGCTTTTGTTGGGTACTGGAGTTATGTCACTGATGTAAGTGATCTTTTTGTGTTCTTTGGGTTCGGGGAGAGGAGGGGGAGGGGTTTGGTGGAGGTGGGAGGTGGATGGAAAGGCGTGGATTGGATGGGGAATGGCTTAGTGACGGGATGGAGAAGGGGAAACGGATGGATGGGATATGATCAAATGGATGGGAATGAGGAAACGGATACGATGGGATGGAATAAGATGGATTGGATGATCAAATGGATGTGATGTGACGGGATACGCACAGCAGAGGGCAACATAGCCCCATCCAAAAAAGAACCAAAGCTAACCATCGCGCCATCACACAGGGAAAATGGGATTTCAGAAACAAGATGAAGGGGGACACACTTTCCGAGTTTTA
Source organism: Tetracladium setigerum (assembly GCA_031472005.1). NCBI lineage: Eukaryota > Fungi > Ascomycota > Leotiomycetes > Helotiales > Tetracladium > Tetracladium setigerum. Next base: position 425,320 of record PZJY01000012.1, read on the forward strand.
AGCTTGGAGAAAATTGTAGGAGAAGAAGAGAGGAAGAAGAAGGGGCGTCGGTTGTGATGGAAATGGTTGTAAATATGAATATTATGGGAATAACAAACATGGAAAGTTAAAAAGTCAGACGTGAAGTTGTATACCTAGGCACCTAGGTAGCTTACCTTAAACTTAAGAAGATGTCAAGTTTTCCCTTTTTTTTTGTTTTGTGAGATTTAGGAGGGGCGAGAGGGCTGCAAGATAGATGGAAGGATGAAAAGTAGATTGGTACGACGATTTTGAGGAAGTGTGAAAGATCTTACTAAGGAAGGGTAGTGATAGAGCGGGGCTTATCAAAGTGGGAGGATTCACGAGCTTGTATTTGGTTGAAAATTGTGTTCTTTTCTGCTCCCCAATTCCTCCACGTTCTGTCTTACGAAAGTCGTATATATATATGGGCACTAGATAGGTCATGAACTCCACATGGAAGTTGTCTCATATCCACCAGTTGCCCACCGCTCCTCTCTACATCATATTCTTCTTACCCATAGTTCCTTGTCTTTTTCTCTTTCTCTATTTGCTCATCGTATGTCGTCAAACTCATCCATCATTTCCACTCCACTCTCACGACTCCCCATATAACTCCCACACACTTTTCGGCGGTTTATATTCTCCATACAACTCCCACACACTCTTCGGCGCTTCGTACTCCCCCAAACTCACACTCACATAATCCATATCTACACTATATTGGAATTCCCATTGTCAGCACTTCTATCTCTCCAGAATCACACATTTACATGAACATAAACATATACACGTACACACAATGAAACCAAACAAGGGGAAAGAGAGGAAAAACGAAGGGAAAATAAAACATACCCAAATGCCCTCGGCCCACCCAACACCAACCCTTTCTCACTCGTCCAAACCGGCGGACTCTTCAACGCGATAACGTTAACCCTCAAACCGTATCTATAATCACTCACGCCCAGCGGCGCTCCATTGGCCTTGTCCAAAAACGTGATCAAGTCTGGACAAATAGCCAACAGTTTGCCGTCACCTTGCTCTCCCTCATGTTTTAGAATAGCGTTTAGGTTCTCATTCTCGAAGTCGACTCGGAGGGTGGATTTGTCTGTGGATTTGTCTGTGATGGTGTTTGGGGATGGAGATGGTGATGGTGATGGAGATGATGGAAAGGGGAATGATTCAAGAATTACGCAACCGCGAGTGAAGCCATCGCCGACGTGACGGGTTACGGAGATGATTTTGCCAGTGAAGAGGAGGACGCCGTTTTGTTCTTTGAGGAGGTTGAGGATCGGATCAAGTTTTTGGGAGCGGGAGAGGGCCATTGAACGACCTATTGTCCATGCTGTTGAATTTCACACAGAGATAAGTAGATGGGAAGAGGGTAAGAGTGGATTTCAAGAAACTTACCCCACGAGAAGCTGTTCTTAGGAAGGGTTTTAGCTTCGATGCCATAGATGGGGCTGGTGCACATTCCTGTTAATGAACCGAGATCAGAAGAGGCGTTACGCATGAGTTCTTCGGTTTCTTCGTTGTCTTTTGTTGTTTTGAAGCACTGCAGATTTTGGTTAACGTCTGTGTAGGTGTGGTTTGGATCCAGAGTTGGCCTACGCGAGTATCTCCCATTCCATTTGCAACAGCAGCCGGAGCGACAAGCTGGCCATTCAGACATCGGACGGTTTGATAGATCATTGGATACGCCCTGCCGACGAGATCCGTGTCAAGTGCGCTTTTGCCAAATCTATTAGCTACCAAAAGAGCCTCGATTGCGTTTAGACCTCCTATTTCGTTGGGGATGGTCGCGTCGAAGGTTTTTAAGCCTGTCATAGACATTACTGCATTTATTGCATCTATTGTTCTGCTTCGCTCGTTAGTATTTCCTCATCAGAAGGGCGATAGGTACATTCTCTGTTACTCCTGGTACTCTTTCTTGATACACCGCCGGCGAGCCCTGAATGGGTCAGTAGGGTTCACATTTTGAGGCATATATCTTTACCATGAAACCGGGACAGAGTACAACGCCATCATCAGGAAAGGTGTCCTGTCTCCTGATCTTAATTTCCTCTCCATTCCGTAGCTTAAGCAAACAAGCCAGATAACTTGCATAAGGTTCACCAGTGCTTCCAACCCCAAGCACTCCTGTACCGTCTTTCAGAAAGCCAAGGTCGATTTCAGAAAGATACCAGAAGTCACCTTCAAGCCGCGGTCGATACTTCTCAAGATCAAAATGCTCCCGACGGTCGTATGATGATCCTTTTGTGATAGCATTCGGATCCTGCATTACTCTCGGTGGAGCACCGCCGAAAGAGGGTGAATTTCGAGAACTTTCCTCGAGCGATGGTTCTGGGTCATCGTGACGCTCCTCGTATCCTTCTACCAAATCACCTACCACACGAACCACCAATCGATATGCTCCATTGTTTACGTAAGACATAGGAACCACATCAACTTCCACAATCTCAATTGTCGCCTCGTTTCCTCCGGCCTGTATGCATCTCTCGAAAGCCAAATGTTTCGCGTCTTCCATCTCCTCCACTCTGCTTTTGATCCCTGGTACAACTGTTTTGTCGACAGTACCGCTAACTTTGGCGACCTGTGGTATGTTAGAGGTAATCGTGTATGAGAAATGAGACTTACAGCTGCACCAACTGCGTTCGCTACTTCTAAGTGTCTAGGCCGGATGATCTGACCAACTCCTGACAGGTTTTCTCCGACGATGATACTCCCTCCTCCGACAAGAATGACTCGCGCCTCACCCTGCTTAGTTTTTACAAAATCAATTCCTTCTTCTAAAATTCTGGTTACCTCTTTGAGCCCTGATGATTTGTCACTCTTCGACACAAGCTTTTGCGTGAAGTCGTTGTTCATCACAAGATCTGAAGTCTGTTGTTCGGGAATTAGTTTCCATGCTTTTGGCCCTTGATTCTAATTTCTCTGTCCTGCTTGACTGGGATGAGAAGGTTTGTCACTTACCGTCAAGTGCCCTCCCCCAAACGCGACTGCATCGTGTTCAAGTCTACACCCTACCGAGTCTGGTCCCACTGATGTTCGATTTTCTAAATGTCGTACCAAAGACCCCCCACCCAAAGCGATACTGTGAACATCTGGAATCGTGAAGTTTGTTCTGACTCCAGCAATCTTAATGAAAGCTGATGATTCTTTTGGGTAACCGTTCTTCATCAGAACGCATAGATCAGTGGTCGTCCTGCATTTAAAATATTAGTGCTGACACTTGACGTTTCCTCATGATTCTTACCCTCCAACATCAACGACGATCACCTCTCTCTCATCTGATCCATCCATAGCATCTACCTTCGCCAGAAGTGCAGCCCCTCTGGCACTGTTGGTCGGCCCCGAAGCAAAGCATCGAACCGGGTATTCGGTAGCGGTTGAAGCTTTACTCAAAGTCCCATCATTCAACGTAACGTAGAGCTTGCACTTCCCTAGCTTCTGAATCGCCAAGGTGAATCCAGCTATTACATGACGAGCGAATCGTCGCAAACTAGCATTCAAGATGCTTGCATTCTCACGCTCTAGAAATCCTAACCGGCCGACAAGCGAAGAGCATGATATATCGTAGCCTGGACCAAGCGCTTCGGCCAATATTCTTGCTGCTTCTTCTTCTTGCTTCGGATTTGAAGGCGAATAGACTCCAATGATCACGATGCTGGAAATAAACTTTTCTTTGATAATTGCAGCTTGTTCTTTTAATTGATCTTTGCCGAGTGGCATAATAGGTGTCCCGTCAACTTGCAAAGTTAGCGATGAAGGCATGCGACAGAGGATAATTGTACTTGCGTTGAAATCCACCGTCCACATAGGCATAATGACCCTCTATTAACCTCCGCAGGGACGGAGGAAAATCCGTAAATGGCGGAGATCCTTGGGTGTATGGCCCACATAGCCGGATGACGGCTACTTTATCAAGCTTGCTCGCATCTTGTTCTAGGACTGCATTCACAAATTGCTAACGTGTAATATCAGCTTCACCACCCCATCACACAAGTATCTTCAGCATGGAATTGAAAGAGAGGCGCATCAGTTCCTTATTGCCAATTGCGGATCCCAATTGACACATTGGGGAAATGCTCCGGAAGATATGTTTGATGTTCAATCAAGTTTCAACTCACCGTCGTCCCAATTTTGACGGCATCCACGCGACCTGATACGACCTCTGCCTCCTTCACCACGGCATTGATGGCCGTCTCGATGCCGCTTTGAATATCGAGTGTTGTGGGAGTTTTATGGAATGCGACGACATGTTCGCCCTGAAGTATCACACTGCAATGCCTGTCAGCGGACTGCGCTTTTCAACGACAAGCAGCCAAATCTACTGACCAATCAGTATTGGTGCCTCCAACATCAATTCCTATTACACAGGACGATGTCTCGGAAGAGTTGGCCAGCACATTGGCGAGCCCTGAGCGAACTGGGTTCAGGATGGAGGTTGAACACATCAATACGACTCCTGGGTTGACTGCTACCCGTCTGATGGTAAGAAGATCTAGGGATTTGTTGAGTTGTTGGAAGAGATGGAAGGGAAAGGAAAGAAAGTGGAGGAGATGTGACCAGGAGAAAAGAAAATATAGAGAAAGGGGAGAGAGGGAATGTCGGCCGCTCGACTACATCCAGCTACCGACGATGGCTATGGCTAAGGTAGCTGTGCGCAGCAGCGTGGGTGCAGCATTTTTGTGGTGAGTGATGAACTTGCATCTTGAAGCTTCTAACTTTAGACGATGCGATGCACTGGGACTGGGGATGAGAGCCGTCTCGTCCCTCGTCGCCTAGATGGCCAGCGACGCGATCGTTGGACGGATTGATAAGATCAATCGGCCTGCATCTGTTGGTGCTAGATGTCGGCACTTGGGGAGACACGACTCATGAATCACAAAGAGGGTCACGAACTTATCCCGTGACCAGACATGTGATCAAACGTGATCAAAACCGATCAAAGTTAGCAGTTGCCTTTCCACTTGTGAAGAACAGACCTGTTTTGCTTCTGCCAGAGACACCTTTCCACGATTGAAGATATACTCTGACATTATTTACTCTTTGATCCATCCCAAATCAATGAGGTTATCTATCTTCCAACGAGACCCCCATAACCAGACCCCTCCTCTCCTTGTCTCATAATCACGAGCAGGAGATTGGTGCGTCAATTCCGTGCTCCGTCTCCGAACTCTCTCCGGACTTGGTTGCACCAGGTTGGGTTGTTGGGAATGTAACACCGTCAAACCAATCGAGACACCGGCCGTCAATACCGTCCATTCTATGGCCCAACGGTGTTGCTTGACATTCAATACGGCCACACTAAAAGCGCCCGTCGGCAGCTTCTCACATGTCGACCAGCCAATGGAGTAGCTTCGCACCAGCCATATATCCCCGATGGAGAGAGTCAATTCGAGAATCCAGTTAATGCCACCAGAAGCAATGATTATTCGAGAGAATTCATCTGCAGCTCGAAGCTCATCCACCCGCCGACGCCTCGTACCAAGAACCAGCCGGATCCCGTCCAATATTAATAATCTTACACCAAACAACCCCTACAGCACAGAAACTCTACAAGATAAAGCCTCCTCCCGCAAAATCGCTGCCAGAGATTACTCAAGAGATACGATACTCTACCTGAGTAGCGTAGCATCCGTGCCACCGAACCTTACGGGAACCACGTCCATCCCCCTCAATTCCTCCGTTATTTTCAAATGAGTTCCAGCTACCCGGACTTTCCTCACAGATCGTCCATCAATTACCGACCTTGACAATTCTAGTGCGTGGATCCCCTCCGCTTCCATTCTGCTTCCACGCTTGAGTGCCTTCTGTGGAACCCTTTGAGGGCTCCGCAGCCTAGAGGACACACCCTTGGCGCAGACTACTCAACTCCAAATATATATCGTCGTCAGTCGTCGAGCAGTTGTCGCTGTTCATCTTTCGTCCTCTTACGATGGGAGAGAAGCACGAGCAAGTCTGGACCGAAACGCAACCCGAGGCAGTGGAGACGCTGCCATCTCCAGATGTTGGTACACCTGTCTCCACTGAAAGCGCACAGAAATGCACCCACAATACCCCAGATTATAATCTTCGGGTTGGAAACGGGGTCCCAGCAACCAGAAAGGAAGTGTTGTCATACTACGCTTTTTATGCTGCAGACAATGGCATTGGAACTTTTCAATAGTAAGGCTTTCCGCCCCCGTGCACCAGGACCTTCGGCTGATCCATTTAGCTCGACGTTACTCTTCCAGAATTTGATCAACCAAGCCGCTTTCAATCCCCAAGTTCTACCATTAGGAAGTGCAAGCTGCGATGCAGACCCCAGCTTACCTTGCCATGTCTTTTGGGGAGCCGCAGGACAAACAAAGTCTTCCACGTCAGTCATATTGATTGCAACGGGCTTGACATTTCTTGGCCAGGGAATCCTCTTCATCTCCATCGGAAGTTTGGCGGATTATGGCAATTGGAACCGGTGGATAGTAAGGATATTCTCTGTGCTCTGTTGGGGCTTTGAATTTGGTTTTCTGGGTGTCAAGACTCCTGAAGTTTGGAGAGTTGCCATGGCACTTTACATTTTGAGCAGTAAGTCTTCCATCCAACGTATCGCGCGGGGTCATTCTTTACATCAAGCGAAGATGCATCATGGTTCTGCCATAGTTTTCCTTAACCTTCAGCTATCCTATCGACACATATCACTAATCATCGGGTATAGGTATTACTTGGTGGGCATCGTATGTCTTCTTCAATGCAGTATTTCCAAAACTAGCACACGATCTCCCAGAAGTCCACGAGGCAAGGGCACAACTTTTAAGCGGCGCCATCACTGAACCTGAATTCGCACAGCAGGCGTCTCTGCAGCGATCGCGGATTATGAATGTGAGCTACTTCTGGAACAACGTTGGCTTTGTCACCTGCTGCGCCTTATCCCTAGGAGCTCTCTTCGGCGTGGGAGCGGAACAAAATGTGGCAAATAACAATTGGGGATACTCAGTCGCTGTTGCTGTTTGCACAGGCTTTTGGATAGTATTTGCCATTCCGTGGTTTCTCTGGGAGAAAAAGCGGCCAGGTCCGCCAATTCCGAAAGGCGACAACTATGTAACCTTTGGTTGCAAGCAATTCTGGTTTGCCTCGAAGCAAGTTTGGAAACTTAAGCAGACCTTTTTCTATCTGGTCGCTTGGTTCTTGCTGGCTGATGGCATCAGTACCCTGCTCACTCTCGTCTCGATTGCTCAGACACAAGCGGTCGCCTACTCAGCAACCTATAATACTTATTTCTTGATTGTGCAAGGTGCATCAGCTGGTATCGGATGTTTGGGATTCTACCATATTCAAAAGGCTTTCGACCTTAAAACCAAATCGATACTTCAGATTGTCAACTTTTTTTGCCTCCTCACCGCAATTTGGGGAACGGTCGGTATCTGGACGGTAGGGGTCGGATTTCACAACCAGTGGGAGTTCTGGTTCTTTTCTGCTACTTACGGCCTCAGCATTGGTCCTCAATTTTCATACGGTCAAGCTATGTTCGCCGAACTGGTGCCTCAAGGACGAGAATACCTATTCTTCTGTCTTCTGGGCATTGTCTCAAAAGGCTCCTCCTGGATCGGGCCGTTCGTGGCCAGCGCGATCGTGGACTCCAGTGGCAATCAGTGGTGTTCATTTCCATTCGTGGCGGCATTGATATTCGTTCCGTTCGTTGGAATATTCTTTATTAGCGAGGAGAAAAGTAGGGAGGAGTGTCGAGCGTATCTGATACAAGAGGCTACAGATTTGAGAAAAGTCTCTACTTGTGATGAACCCAGGACAGAGACACCCCCGAAAGAAACGAAAAGTCCTGATTCATCTGATTTTTGATCGTGTTTAGTAGCGTGCTTTGGCGTTTTGACTATTCTCTGTTGCGTGTACTCTCTCTGTACGATAATTAATGACAAACTTTGGAAGAGGTTCATGAAACCAAATTCGCTTGGTTTGGGCTCTCTCCTTGTGTATCTTGCACTCCTGAACGAAATCTGAAGTAGGATTATGCAGTTTACCTTTGCAACTTGAGTACAGTATCACAGCGCGCAAGGACCTCGTCACGCGTTTCCCGCGAACTGTAACATTGAATACTCAAACACTGGAGCTGGCTTTGACTTTGGATGACGAGGCCTATCACAAACAAGAATTCCCAAGATACTTGGGGACTTACCAGGTACTTGAGTAGTTGGGAAGTATGTCGATTCCCCCCGTCGGAGAGAAGTCTGACTAGCTCCCTGAACACCGACGCATATAATTTGGGTCAAGAGTGGGAGGTGGGTGTCGCACTAGTGATGGAGGGTCCGGACGAAGCTATCGATACAACCACACAATCCATCGTTCTTGGAGTGTAAGAATCGACACGTGGCGCGCTTTATCGTACATATCGAATTATTTGATATGTACTATAATTACTGTACAGGTATTATACATATATAACCCTCGGTCGGATAATGGATGCGATGCTACTGTAAACCGGGGGTATGGCGCGTGCATGGTTTCCACGTTGTTGAAAAAGGGAACAGCAAAATACAGTAGCCCAGCAGGCTGGAAGGCTGGAAGGATTGGAAGGATTGGAAGCGGGTCGTATCTCGTCCCTGCACCACTTGAAATCCCATAGCACAGGACTACGGGCTAGCCGCCCCCATTGAGTTAGGCGGTTAACATAATTGCCGGATCTCCACCGGTTCATAAGTCGCGCAGGGACAACCCCAATTATTGGATTTCTCTTGGAACCCTTCACTTCTACACCTCTGCACCTCTGCACTTCCGACGACCTACTTCACAGAGCATATTCACAATTGCATCTGTGATCACACACTCCTTTCCACACATGCTATCCCTCACTGTTCTCTGGTGTAACAACCTTTCGCAACGCGTCAATAGCTATCGTCCATCTATACTTGACAGACGTGCGCAATAGCTGATTGCCTTACCTGTTTGAATGATCGCAAGTTTTAAGAATGGCCCCGGGTGTAGGCATAAAGGCGCCCGTTGCTCGAACGAGGACAGGTAAGAGGCCACATATCCCGCAGCCATCAATCAGCGGGTCACTGATGCAAGGGGAAAAGGCTGCATGACCTGTAGAAAACACAAAGTCAAATGCGATGAATCCAAGCCTTATTGCAACCGATGCGTCAGGCTGGAACGGATTTGCATCTGGACTGATGCATTGCAAATCTACCCCCGACGATCATCAAACTCCTCTTCATCCTCTGCCGGTACGGATGTGGTCAGCATTCGAGGATCAAACACTCCAGCATCTCAATCTCAATCTCAATCTCCTCCTGCCATCGCGCTACGCCGTCCTTCTGGACAGAATTTCTTTCTCGACTTCCCAAATCTTGATAGGCAGACTTTACCATATGTGCACCATTTCATCAACTTCTGCTGCCGGTTTATTGTGTATCCAAACGATGATAAGGGAAATCCTTTCGAGACAAAGCTCGTTCCGCTAGCTTCCTCATCGCCGGCTCTTCTTCATGCAATGACTGCAGTGGCAGCTGGTCATTTGGCCCGGAGTCAGAAACAGCATAGTTTGATTGCGGCGCATCACTATACGCTTGCGCTGCGTGCTTTGAATGATAGCCTCTCGGATTCTGAAATCGCCAAGTCGGATTCCACACTGGGTGCATGTCTTCTTTTATGTATATATGAGGCAAGTTGGAAGCCATCATTTATATGTTCACATTTGAGATTAACAACTCCTAGATCACTCACTCTGATAATTGTTCCTGGCTTAATCATCTTAGTGGCGCGAGGGATTTGATCCAGTTTCGCGGCGGACCCAAAACCACCGACTATCTGAGTAGATTCTTCTCTCTGCTCGATGTTTCTGGGTCGCTCTGCTCTAAGGAAGCCCCGTTGATAGAGGGTAACTACTGGATTGAGGATGGAGCGTCATCTCGCCACACGGAAGAGGAAGAAGAAAAGCCATGGCCTTACTACGACTCTGGCAGCACTATGATATCATGTTACCATGAGCTAATGACCTACATGGCCCGTTTATCCACCTTATCAGCGGCCACCATGAGCGAAGCCAATTCAGAGAATTTGGACGAGATCAAGAAAAAGGTCTGGGATTTCCACGGCGACCTGATGAGATGGTGGGCCGGTTGTGCTCCGGAAATCCGAGATCAAACCACGGATTGGAGGCGACTGCCACGGCCTGAAAAACTTACCATCAAAGAGACTCTCGAAGCGGAATCCAATTCAAGCGCAAAAGCCTGTTTCTTAGGCTGTGTTATCTACCTGCATCATATACTTGACCCGCTTCGTGGTGTGGACCAGAATGAAGAGGTCATTGAAGCCATCACGTGGATATTGATGACTGCAAAGGAGACCCCGGAGGGATTTGGATTGGAGATGGGTCTTCATTGGGGACTCTTCATGGCTGGGATCGCCATTTTCAATGATGTTATTGCTGAAGATCTCATACGACACAAGTTGACCCGAGACAATAGTATCAGCATATACGTGAGTGTCCGCTTCTAATAGTCATTGCCAGAGAACTTACCATTCAACAGCACGCCTCGCGAGCATTAGAACTACTTGAAATCCTCTGGAAACGTCAACATCAGTATGGCAAGAAATATGACTGGAGGCAAGTTCAGGATCAGATGGGCATTCAAATGTATGGTGGATCCTTGCCCGGACTTTTTGTTGACCCTTTATTAACTCCGCCGAACTTAGATTCATCATGGCTTGAGATTGACAGGCTCGTGTTCAACCTGCTTAGAAATACGGCTTAGAAAAACTGCTTGGTACGGAGGAACTTGTTCTGTTCTTGGCACCAAGACCATCGCAGGGCGGGACTCGGAACATCAGTTTGGCCAGGGGTCCGGGCGTTTGATGGCATAAAATCAACACTACGAAGCCAACAAGAGGGAAAGGTCTTCAACTTCAACTCAATTCATCGTACTCTCTTCTCATTCAAATTGAGAATTTCTTCAAATCCACAAAATCGGCAGAAGACTTAGTGTAAGTCTTAAAATTATCTCAAGTTGTGGAAAGGAACTAACAAACAGTAGATCTCATCCAGCAATCAACATGTCTCAACAACTAGGAAGTCAAGTCCTGCTCATTGGTGGCACCGGTAAAGTCGCCTCACGAATTGCTCCATTGCTCTCCACAAACGGCAACCAAATTCTCGTGGCCTCCCGCTCAGGCAGCTCACCTAAGCTGGCAAACGCTCAAGGAGTTAAATTCGACTGGGATGACTCTACCACCTTCGCAAATCCTTTTGCAGGTAACTGGGTCTCTTCTATCTTCTTGATCACCCCAGTTTCGAACCACCCTCTGCCACAAATGAAGCCATTCATCGACCTCGCGATCACCAAGGGAGTCAAAAGATTTGTACTTCTGAGCTCTACGGCTATCGCTACGGGTGAGGATGTCATGATGGGCAAAGTGGCCGAATACATCATCTCGCTGAATGTGGAATACACGATTTTGAGACCGTCTTGGTTCATGGGTATGTATTGTATTTGTATTTGTATCACTTCCGGTAGCAGAGTAAACTATGACTGATAGGTACTTCCACCGCAGAAAACTTCAGCGAGGTTCAACATCTTCCTACCATTCAAGGTCTTGACCAAATCATCAGTGCCACTGGCGAGGGAAAGATCCCTTTCGTGTCAGCTGATGATATTGCTGCTGTCGCATTTCGCGCGCTCGCTGATGAGGTTGCTCATAATACTGAACATCTCATTATTGGGCCGGATAATTTATCTTACAGTGATGTACGGTCCCCCTCCCTTTTCTTCATTCCCTGCAATCCCACTCTCATCCCCCCTCCCCCAATAACAACAATCCGTCACCAATTTTTTTTTAAAAAAATTAACAATAGAAAAAATAGGCCGCCGAGATCTTCACAGAGGAACTCGGACGAAAGATCACACACGTTGACATCACCGAAGCGCAGTTTGCGGAGGGTATCATGGCGCATGGCATCTCAGAGGAATATGCGAATGCCTTGGCTGCGTTGGATACGTTTATTAGGGAGGGGAGGAGAGGGTTAATAGTGTTGTGGAGACTGTGACGGGGAAGAAGCCCGTGAGCCTTAGGGAGTTTGTGAAGAGGAATAAGGCAGTTTGGGCGAGGGTTTGAGAGGTGGAGTGGATACAGAGGGGGAAGGGGGTTTGAAGAGGGGAATCTTAGAGGAAGGGGGGTGGAGAGAGCGGAGCAAGATGTATGGGTGAGGTTGATGATTAGGTATTCATTCTGGGAGTATTTTATCTGAGAATATCTACCTATCATAAATTAATGAGTGCTAAGGAGTAACTTATTACGGCATACTGCTAAGTCGTGACGTTTGTCAAGGGATCAGAATAAATGCTGCAGTGTCTGGCTGCTCAGCACTTGGCCATCATACACATTCCCCATGAGGCCTTCACTCCATACGTACACAAGATACCATATCTACACAAGCTTATTCTGATACACCCCAATCCATTCTGTCGTGCAGTCAACTTCCACAGAAGGAGATAGTTAGGCTAGTCACGTGATTTGACGCTTCATAAACCCACACCAAGATATCAGTCCCCACTCCACCCACAAGCCAGCACACCCGCACATTTACAACACCATCTTTTCATCAACTATTGGTAGCAGTCTAATTTATGACTGACCCAAGAAATGAGCTCAAAGCAGTGGGATGGGAGAATGGGATTGGAGAAGGCTGATATTATCACGTGTGGCGAAGCTGTCAAATCTGGTACCTTACCTTTCCCCGCATCTCGGGACGATCCATTGTATAGGGAAACCTTATTTGAGCCGCATTTAAAGAGCATTGAGGAAGTGAAGAAATGTAAAAGCAAATTGAATCAAGTCGAGAAATATGCCAAATCACGATTGAAAAGTCACGGTGAGCTTGTAAATGCATGGAAACAGTCTCAAATGGTCAGATTTCACAAGTTTGAGGTCTGGAAAGATAATTACGAAGTAATTCAAGTGAATGTTGAGATTGACAGAAGAGGCTGTTGCGAAGGTGAATGCGATGCAGAAAGCGCGATTTTGAATTGGTGGCGTGCATTTTTGCGGCCTAGCGCTGTCTTGGCAAAAGGAGGTGCCGAGCCTGCGACCTGCCTGCTTGCCTCCCTCATCCAACACAAACCAACACGACCGACCCGACTTTCCCCCTTCAATAATCATCAACAACCCACGACAAAGAATCCGCCGACCTCCCATCGAGAGTTTTTTTTGCAGGTCTCTTCGGAACTTTGCATCAAGCTCTTCACATCGCGTTTTCTACTCGTTGCCAATTGCGCTTGCAGATTTAACCTTCTGCGCAGTGCTTGTTGACGTTCCAGTTCTTTGTTCTGCCCCCCAACGCAACGGCCACTTTTTCTCGATCTTGAACCTTGGACTCTGCGAGTCGATCTTCGAGCTCACCCACCCACACAACGAACACACCCGGCCGTGACCCAACACCCAACAATCAAGCTCTGCATACGCGCTAGAAGTTTTGCAGTTCTTGATTTCACCTTTGCATCTTCGTCGCACTCGGTTTACGCGTCGCGCGCGAACTTCGTCAAAGCTGACGACCTCATACCCATACCTGGACACACGCACGCATAACACAAAGTACATGCGCGCATTCCCCCATCGCCATCATGCCTGGCAATAAGCGCAAGGCGGCTGGTGTGTTCGACTTTGATCCGAACAAGTCGGATCCGGACGATTCTGACTTTGATGTCAAGGGGCGAGTTACGAAGAAGTCGCGCAATGATTCTCCGAAGAAGAAGAAGCAGAAGAAGAAGGGGTCGAAGAGGAGAACGGGATATGATTCTGAGGATGATGAGGATGAGAGTTTAGATGAGGACAGTGACGATTTGTCGATTGGAGAGTCTGAAGATTCTGATGAGGAGCCAGTACAGACTTCGAAGACGGGAAGACCCATGCGCAAGAATGTTGTGAAGGCAAAATCAAACTATGAGGAACCAGATACTGATGAGGAGGATGAGGGCGATCGTACAGAGAGTTCGCCTGAGCCTTCGCCGAAGAAAAAGACTGCACCTGCTGCAAGACGAGGACGGGCTGCTGCATCTATCGTCCTGGATGAAGATGAGGAGGAAGAAGAGGAGGAAGAAGTCAAGAGTAGAATTGTCAAGCTGAAGGTTGGCCGAGGCAATCTACCCACGAACAAAGCTCCTGCGAGAGGCGGGAGAAAGCCAACGCCTAAATCTCGAGCTGCCAGTATCCAGAGATCTCGTCATACCAGCACCGAGCCACTGTTAGACGGCCTTCTACCAGTTACTCGTAAGCGGACGCGCGCATCCAGATCCACAGAAACACCTGATGGTAAGTCATTCCAGCGCGTGCCAGATTGAGCAAGTGCTAACGAGCGGAACAGTTGCAATTCCAGAATCTTCTACGCGCCCTCGACGCAATGTCGGTACGAAAGGTCTGTCGATCGCTCAGACTATCAAGGAGGAAATCCACGAGACGAGTTCATACGAACAGCCCGCAGAGGGCGATGATATCGTGTCCACTGAGATACCAGGAACAGACGAACAAGAAACCACCATTGTCCGAACTGATCCAGCTGCAGATACGGAAGGTGAAGATCAGGCTGCACAGGAGCAGTCTGACAATGGGGAGGCCCAAGATGCTATGGATAGTATCGAGAATAACGAGGATGATGACGATGACGAGGATGTGCAAGTGGTCTCACGTGGACGTGCAACCAGAGCATCTCGACAGAATGCCGCTGCTGCTTCTTCCGAGGAAGCTGAGGTCGTTGGAGACGTTGGTACTCCAGCCGCAGAATCTTCTCGATCTCGTCGTCTTACAAGAAACGCGCCAAAGAAGAAGGCCGCAGCAGACGAGGACCACGAATTCGAGCCGGATGATGAAAACCCTTCAGAGGTCGAAATGTCTGCAGATGACAAGAATAAGAAGAATCGATCGCAAAAATCGACTTCCAACTCTCAACGACGTGGCAGCTCTACCTCAAATGATGAAGGACTTGACCCTGATGAAGTTCTTGAAGATCTGGCCGAACTTGGCAACCCCCGCAAGCGTAGTCGCAAGCGCAAAGCTGATGAGTCTAACGAGATCGAGTATGCGAAACGCCCACGAACAAAACGTGGAAATCCAAATTACAAAATGGACGCCTCACTCTTTCAGCGAGATATTGTTTTGAGTGAGGAGGAGGTTGCCCCCGGACCCAGCGCCCCAAGAAGGAAAACTGGCGGCGGTGGTGGCGGCGGTGGCTGGGATCGAGCTCTTTACTCGACCTTTGGTCCCTTTGGTGGCGGCGGCGGACCAGCGCCTGTCATCAACGGTCCTTGGGCTGCTGGAACTACTGGTGGTGTTGACTCAGATAGCAGCGACGATG
This sequence comes from Tetracladium setigerum, assembly GCA_031472005.1. Lineage (NCBI taxonomy): Eukaryota > Fungi > Ascomycota > Leotiomycetes > Helotiales > Tetracladium > Tetracladium setigerum. Next base: position 440,657 of record PZJY01000012.1, read on the forward strand.
AGGGCATGATGCGACCTGCTCCTGCTGGCGCTGGCGGCAATGTTGGCATGACTCCTACTTCTGCCTTTCCTCCTGGACTTCTCCCTGGCCTTGGTCAAACCAACAATGTTGAACCATTCGGCGCCGCAAGCGCAGCACCAGCTGTTGGAAAAGTCAAGAGTCAAAAGGCTTTGGCAGATGCGGATCCTCTCGGCGTGGATCAAAATGTTGATTTCAGCAAGGTTGGTGGCTTGGATGGCCACATCGACCAATTGAAGGAGATGGTTATGATGCCACTCTTGTATCCTGAACTCTTCCAGAAATTTGGAGTCGTTCCTCCTCGTGGTGTACTCTTCCATGGACCTCCGGGAACTGGAAAGACCCTGCTTGCCCGTGCTCTGGCTGCCAGTGTGGGATCTGGTGGCAAGAAGGTCACATTCTATATGCGCAAAGGTGCTGATGCTTTGAGTAAATGGGTTGGTGAGGCCGAACGACAACTACGTTTGCTATTCGAGGAGGCGCGCAAGACACAGCCAAGTATCATCTTCTTCGATGAGATCGATGGTCTCGCTCCAGTCCGATCCAGCAAGCAGGAGCAAATCCACGCTTCTATTGTTGCTACCCTCCTTGCCTTGATGGATGGTATGGATGGCAGAGGTCAAGTCATTGTCATTGGAGCTACCAATAGACCTGACAACATTGATCCTGCTCTTCGACGCCCTGGTCGTTTCGATCGCGAGTTCTACTTCCCTCTACCGGGTCTCGAGGCTCGTAAATCTATCATCAACATCAACACCAAGGGCTGGGAAGTTGAAGACTCGTTCAAGAACAAGTTGGCTGATCTTACCAAGGGTTATGGTGGTGCTGATCTCAGAGCTCTCTGCACAGAAGCTGCGCTCAACTCCATTCAGCGCACATATCCACAAATCTACTCCTCCAACGACAAGCTGTTGATTGATGCTACAAAGATCAAGGTCAACGCTAAGGATTTCATGATCTCGATCAAAAAGATCATTCCTTCCTCCGAACGTGCCACGTCTTCTGGTGCAGCTCCTCTGCCAAAGGTTGTTGAACCCCTATTGCGGGCTCCATTGCAAGAGATCGAAAAGATTCTTGATGGACTTATTCCAATGAAGAAGAAGACTACCGCTCTGGAAGAAGCTATGTTTGAGCAATATGATGATGATGATCTTGGTTTCGCACGAGAGACGATGCAACAAGACTTTGAAAGATCCAGAGTCTTCCGTCCAAGATTACTTGTTTGTGGAGAAGCTGGCATGGGTCAACAGTACCTTGGTGGTGCCATTTTAAACCACTTCGAGGGTCTTCATGTTCAGAGCTTCGACCTACCTACTATTTACAGCGACTCTTCAAGAGTAAGTGACGTGCCCCTTTATCATAACTGCTTTGCTAACTTCCCCTGCAGTCGCCCGAGTCGGCCATCGTACAACTATTTGCTGAGGTTAAGAGACACAAACCTAGTGTCATATACTTGCCCGCAGTCGACACATGGTATGCTACACTACCTTCCAATGTGATTACGACGTTCCTTGGCCTTCTCAAATCCATTCCTCCAAATGACCCCGTCATGGTCTTGGGCATCACAGATACGCCAAAAGATGAATTGGATCCTATGATGCTCCGTGATCTGTTTGGATTCTCAGAGCATAACCGCTTCTCCATCAAGCGTCCAACTAGGGTAAGTTGCATTCTCTCTTTGATTTACCACCTTTCTAACACCTCACAGGAAAATCGTGAGGAGTTCTTCCAGCCCATTATCAACTATGCGAGAAAGTGTCCCAAGGACTTTCCAGAGCCGATGAATCGCAAGAAGCGCAAGCTCGATGTCCTACCACTCGCACCTATCCCGCCCCCTGTTCCACCTACCAAAGAGGAGATCAAGGCGTTGAAGAAGCGCGATCACCAGGTTCTGAACCTCCTTAAGATTCAGATCCAACCAATCATGGATCAAATCCAGAGACGATACAGGAAATTCCGCAATCCGGTTATACCTCGTCAGGATATTCTATACTTATACGAAGAGGCGGATCCAGATTTCGTGCGCGCTGATATCGAACAACCCCCTCGTGCATATGAGCTCGATAAAGACAAGCATGGAGTGACCGTTATTCGCCACACCGAGACTGGTCTCCTCTTTTACAACCTCGAGACAACCACAATCGAGGAGAGACTTTCCAATGGCTTCTACGCTCGACCAAAGGACTTCCTTGCAGACATCAAGACTCTTGCAAAGGATGCAAAGAACTCTGGTGACAAGGACAGAACCCTCAAAGCTAACGAGCTGGTTGCAAATGTTGAGGTTGATATTGCAACGTACGAGGCAATGCCAGTCTTTGCTGATTGCGAGAATATTCACCTTCGTCAGCTTCAGCGAACAGCTGAGGCCAAAGAGAAGTTGAGAAAGCGTGCTGCTCAGATTAATGATGACGATGTCTTTCAGGTTGTTGAGGCTGACGTCCCAATTGGATCTGATCTCACAAGTCAATCACAACCGGGTCCTGTTAGACTTGGCGAACCTATTCCTGGCAGGCTTCCTGGGCTCATGACCCCTACAAATCTGTCGGGCGCCTTCTCAAATGGATATCGAGCTAGCAATGGCACTTCTGTCCCGTCTCGAGCAGGTGATACCCAGATGACCGGTGTAGAAACGGGCTACTCTCAAAATTCACAAATGCATCCACCAGGCTTCTCGCAAGGTTCCCCTATGCAACCACCGGTCTACCGAAGTATGGCAAGTGGTCATGGTAGTCAGGTATCGCAGCAAGTGTCTCAGAAATCAGCATGGCAGGAGATATCAGCTGGAACATCGCCCAGTCAACTCCAGAACTACGCTTCTACCACAACTTCGGGAAAGAAGACCTCGGATGGATGGAGTACCCAGGCCACCAATGGTCTTAGCCATCAAAATTCCAGCCCATCGGACCGTCCCCAGGAGGATCCTACTGGCCATACCGGAGCTAACACCCAGGAAACCAGCAGTGGAAGTGACTGGCCCCATTCCCAGGCCCAAGGACTTGCCAGAGGTATTTTGCACAACTCCGACCCTTCACAGACATCATCCACCAGCCAAAATTCCCACCAGAATTCCCAACCAATGCCCGCTGTTCCACCTTTCCCTGCTCCCCCGCGCATTGAACCCGTTTCCCGTCCAGCTGGATTCGCTAACATTCTAAACGATACTCCAGTGGAACCAACCTCGTCGCAGTTATCATCACAGAAGGACCCGATAATCGATGAGATCTTCGTCGCGGAACTCCTGCGCCACCTGGTCGATGGATCCAGCGGCTGCAGCGTCGAACAATTGGAGCAAGTGTTCCGGGAACTGATGGATACCCTGTGGACCATGCGAGGTGAGTGGAACCGGAGCCTGGTCACGGCCAACCTGGCCAAAATCTTCAATGCTACGATCCATGATGTTGAGGCGACGCAGAACGTACAGATGGCCAGTCAGCCCAGAGACAACGACTATACGACTCCTTTGCCCGAGTCATGAAGGACTTCGAATACCAGCGGAAACTCGGGAGCGACTGCGCACAACGAATTCTGGATGCCTCCCGGAGAGCTACTGAACAGGAAGAGGAACTCTGATGATACTATATCCTCGGAACATAATCACCGCGCCCTGGGTGATTAGCACTGGTCTCGCGCTCTTTGGTCTTCTCCTTCGGTTCTCCCTCTCCCTTCAGGAATACACACACACATACACACACAATCAGGATGGTGGTGAATGTTGGTCAACCTCGCTATTTTAAGTTTTCTGTCGCTCTCACGAGTGGCATGATGAACATCATATTGACCTTGCTCCACGAATTTTTCCCCATTCTCAGTCCCACTTTTCACTTTCCAACAACAAGCAACAAAAGAGACAACTCTAAACAACTTAACTCATCTTTGTGGAACCGTCACCTCTCTACGGAGAGATGATGTTGATTCATGTTTTGTGCAAGAAGTTTACCGTCTGTCTTCTCCTCGGCATTTTTGACTCTCTCGAGAAACAAGGAACCTCTATCCCCAGGTATCAGTTTCACTCCTTCTTCAGAAGGGGATGGCGCTTGATGAACGGGATGGGGATCTTGGAAGTTTTTCAGTCTAAATAATTATGCTCTGCTCTGGGATTTTCTTTCGCACATTTGATCTATGAAGGCGGGTGATATTTGTTTTCTTCTCATCTCGAGGTATTGGTCTTTTTTGCTTCTTCGGAAGTACGAGGCTTCGATGAACGGGATGGGATGATGGGAACATATTCTTCGAGCTTTCAGTCAATAAGCTTTTTTTGATCCTTTTATTTTTTTGGGTTGTTGATGCTGGGTAGAGGGGTGGGATGTCTGACAAGGATGGATGTAGGGGTGATTGTGTTATTTCTTCATTGGGGGTTGGAGAGTCGAATCTCTCGGTTCCAATGGTGGCTCGTGGGTGATTATGTGGTGGTGGTCATCTGGTGCTTGGATAGACGATTAAATGGGGTTTTGAATGGTGTGTCTTTCTCAACTTGCAAGTTGAATGGGGTGTGATGTAATATGGATGGAGTACAGAACAAAGTGGATGGATGGATGGATATCTGGGGGAGTTTGTCTTTTTATTTTCCTTTTTGCGTTTTCCCTTTGCGCCACGGCGCGATTGATTGGTTTGATCTTTGATGGAAAGGAGTTATTGCGCGAAGATATTTTTTATCAATGTGTTCTTTTCCGCGTCTTTCTTATTTGTTTGGTTTCCCTCAAAAACGCTAGCTGATCTCAGAGGAAGAAAGTGGAGCAGAGAGAAAGAAAGTACTTGCGTTGTCTGTTGTTACATGAGTTGGTGGTAGTAGTGATGAAGAAAGATGACAATAACAACACCAGCAATAACGGCAAGAATTAGTTATTATTAGAAAGAGAGTATAAGCATAAGAAGAAGAATGAAGAATGGAGAATGAATGAAGAAGAATAAAAGATCCTTCCGTACCTGATGAAATTGAAAAATAGTGCTTGCGAAATCTTATTATCAAGCTCGTTCTCATTCCAGTACAGCACAGGACAGTACGGAATACCAGAACCTTCAAAAAGCGCAGAACTGGCAATTCTGAAGTTCCAAAGTTCTGTCAGAGAGAATAAGGAAGAATGGAAGAATGGAGGATAGAAGAGATATGATACGTTTGTGCGTTCGTGGGGTTGTAAAAGTAGTCGTCGTTGACTCATTGAGGTTGAGGTTCGCAGACCGTTTCAATAGACAACGCTTGCAAGTAAAGTACTAACCAACTCTCTCTCTCTCTCTCTCCACTACTTACTTACCTACCTATACATCGCAATCAATCAATCATTCATTCACTCACAAGAGTCACAAGAAAGCAATCAAATCAACACACAAAGAGAATGGTGTGGGTATAATGCAATCTATTTTTGATATTTAATCTTTTTCTTTCGTTTTTTAGTCACGAAGATTTTAACCTCGGCGCAGACACAACATTCCATCATCTCTCTCTTCCTTCTCTCATATTTCTCATCATCGCTTACAAAAACAAAAAACAAAAAAAAAAGATAAAGTATATCAAGAAGAAATTTGGACAGCTACCGCCCTCTCTCAGATTTTATTTGTACACTTATTCTCAAACAACAACACACACCATACAAAAGAGAGAGAGAAAGATTTCCTCCATAATGCTCAACTCGACCGCGAGGGCAAGGAGCACTTGGAATCATGCCTTTTTAGCATGCTACCATGCCACACACAAAAGATTGCAAATCCGAACTAATCCAATTCCTCCCCGACCGAAGTCTTCAAACCACCACCCAACCAGCCACCTTAAAAAGCCATTCCAGATCCAACCTCATAAACCCGTCATAAAAAAAGGCCATGAGCCCATGGTAAAAGTCCCAAACCGAGAAACCAGAAGATTTGTGTGTGAAAAGCCACCACGTAATGCGAGAAAAAAAGCACGCAAGGCTATGCAATAAAAGTTCATACAGAGAAAAAAGATCAGAGCCGTCTAGAAGCGAAGCGAAGAAAGGTTTAAACGACGATGAGGCTGTCATATCTGTTGGCTTTGCATCAAGTGCTGATTGCCTCCAATGAGCTGACTAGGCGCTGCCATGCTCATTGCTGAACCTGGCATGGTCATTTGCATTCCAGAGAATCCTTGTGGCATGCTGGTTGGTAGATAGCCATTCTCAGAGTTGGGGGATGCTTCTTCGAGAGCGCCAAGCTGGTCGTCGTTTTCGCCCTCATACTCCTCTTCTTCACCGCTGAAAGGATAGGCTCCGTCAGAGCCACCCTCGCCACGATCGTGTGTTCGACGATGTTGAGCGAGGTTGTCTGATCGGGAGAAAGCCTTGCTGCAGTGTGGGCAGATGTATGGTCTTTCCTGGGTATGGGTCCTAACGTGTCTCTTGAGGTGCTCTAAACGCTTGAAGAGACGGCCGCATGTTGGGATTGGGCAAGAGTGTGACTTCTGTGGGTATGGACCAAGTTCCATCATGGTTGCGCTTCGAGCTCTTCGAACGACACCGTGAGGTCCTTGCATGTTCATTCGGCGAGGAGACTCGTGAATTGAACCATCACCATTGAGCTCATCGTTGGCAATGTGGCTGAATTCGTTCTGTTGTTGAAGGGACATTGGGTTCATAGCTGGGCTGTCTTCAATTGTAGAAAGAGGAGTTCCGTGTCTAGACATCTCAAGAAGCTCCTTGTGGTGCTGGGCCATCTGGTTGATGCCGTGGCTGTAGCTGAGCTCGGGAGGAGAGTTGTGACCAGACTCATCACCTTCGGCGACAGGGCCAACCGAGTGGGAAACAGACCGTCTCAGGTCTGAAGGTCGGTGAGCAGTGTGTGTTTGTCCAGCGGCAGCGGCGTTGGCAGCAACCATTGCACTGATTCCCGGGGAATGGAAGAGCGACGCCTCCTTTGCTTGTAGGTTGGGGAACCTTCAATGACAGAGTAGACGTTGTTTCCTCCAAATCCTCGGCTGGCGTGGTTGAATTGAGGGCCAGAAAGGTTTGATGGTGGGAGTTGCATCATTCCGTGAATACCATTTACACTTGTCATGTGGTCTGGGATAGCGGTATACAATCCAGTCTCCTCGTTGGCAATGTAAGCTGGCTCGGGGCCCATTCCCATAGCTTGTTGAGGTGGGGTGATTGGCTCGAAAGAAATACCACGGTTGCTGTAGTCGTCGTAGTGGGATGAGACAAACGATGGGGCGGGAGAGTACTCAAGGCCATATGCGGGCATGGATGCGTGACGTTGATGTGTTTGGTTGACGGGAACACCGTTCTGGTTGTATTGAACACGTCCAAAGTCTGTTTCTCTCTTGACAACTTGCTGGGCCATGTTTGGCATCATGGAGATGTGGTGGTTGTATGCTGCCATTGGGTCTTCGGCAAGAGGTGCCATCGCCTGTGGCATCATCTGTGGTGGTGGCATGGAATCGATCGCTCGCATGACTGGGGAAGTCGACTGCGATTGTGATTGGGATGCAGCATATGAAGGTTGTTGTGCGGAGAAGGAGGAAGAGTTGGCTTGTTGAGCCTTGGTGAGTTGCTCGAAGAGCGATTGCGTGGAGTCGAACTCGAAAGAGAGCGCTGGTTCGTTGACGGCAACAGTTGTGGCCTCCTGTCCCATCTTCTCCCTCTTCAAATCGCGCTCAAGGGCATCGAGGAAAAGGCGGTCGTGTGGCACGCTGTACCAGTAAAAGACCTTCTGTTTCTTCTGTGTTCGGATGCAGTTGTTCTTGTATAGGAAATCCAAGAAGCCACTCTTTGGCTCTTCAAGCGAAGCATCGGTGCCGGACTTCAGGTTGCGCAAGTCGGAGAAGATACCCTCCTCAAACTTCTTGGAGTTCTTGACTGGACGGCCGAAAGCTTGGAATCTGAAAGAGAGGCATCGCACAATGTCGGTGCCGGAGATGTGAAAGAGGTTGTTCCTGTTTCTTTGTTAGCGCTCTGCATTCTTCTTTCTTCTTCGCAGGTACAACGACATACCATAACACGCAAGAAACATATTCGCCAGTGGGGAGAAGGAATCGTCGGATGTACTGGTCGGGTGTCCAGTCGACGGGCGCTGAGATTAAAAAGTATTTTACTGATGACTTGTTAGCAACATGTTGCACGCGCGCGCGCAAGTAGGAGGGCGATGCTCACGGTTGTCGACTTGTTGAAGAGCTACTTGAGCATCTTGTGGCAAGCTCTGTTGGGCCTCGCTGCTCAGCATGAAGGTCTCTGGTTTTTGTGGAGGAGCCATCGAGGTGTGATGGGAGGAATACATCATGTGCGCCATTCAGTCGAGACGACGGCGATGCGGAACAGGTGTCGACGGATGATTGAAACACCAGCGGTGCCTGTTGGAATGCGACGTCGCTACTGAAGCGAGATAAGAGTGATCACGATCAAGCGAGTGATGGTCGTCTGGATCTGGCGGGAATGGTTTGGTGATGTTTGACGATCTTGAAATGTTTTGCAGGAGCCTGCTCCGATCAAATGCAATGGATTGATGGGAACTGGAACGGTTGTTGTATCGAGGAGTTTTCGAGACCAGCAGGAGAACTCGACTCGGGAGAAAGGGGATGATGCTGCGGATACGGATGCTGCGGACGGGGGGGAAGAACCGACTCGGACGGTTTCTCGGTCGCGCAAGAGAAGAGGTTTTGAAAATTAAAAGCAAAAGAAGAGGCCGTGTTCCGAAGTAATAGAGAAGTATCTCCAGTTGATATTGAGAAGGAGTTCTTGCGGCGACGAACCTGCGACGTTGGCGGAGGAGGAGAAGAAAGAGCGTGGAGTAGGAGAGAGAGAGAGCAATTAGGGAGGGAGTAGGTTTGAGAATGAGGGAAGTGTTTTGGAAGGGGGATGGGCGGACAGGGAGATTATGAGGGAAAGGGGGACCAGCTCGTTTGGGGGGGTGGTCCGCCGGGGCATCGACGACAGGGAAGGCCACTTAGGACAGGGAGGACGAGGTGGACCGGGATTGGGAAAGGGGATGGATGGTGGATGGATGTGATGTGGTCAGGGATTCTCGCTGAGGGACCTTGCACTGGATAGCAAAGGTCGAGAGCCTGCAAGGACTAGGCGCTTTTCGGAGAGAAAGCAAGAGTCTGCGCGCGCGGGTGGAGAAAGTAGTGAAGGAGAGAGAGCAAAAGAACAAGAGTCGTTGCTTGTTTATGGAGACGGTGATGATGGAGACGACGGGGATATTAGGCGTAGGGCGATAATAGAGTAGCCTGGTAAGTGGGAAGTCGTTGAGCTTTGCTCGGAGGCAAGGGCTAGAATGAGTAGCGATGGGAATGCGAGGGAATGGAGTGAATGGCACGCAAATCTTTTCTGGCGATGCGGTACGAGGGCGATGGGAGAGTGGGAAAAGGTATCCAAGGGCACAGAGAGAGGATAGAAAAGGGAGATTTGGCAATAATAACGTGAAGTTAGTTAGGTAAGGAGGAGGGAGGCCGTAAAGAAGCGAGAGAGTAAGCATTCCAGTATTGCTTCCTCCTTCTCGTTGAACTGCTCATACACTTACTCCTGTACCTAGCGAGTGAATGCCATCACATCCTCACAAGAATTGTTGATTTGTTGATTCTGGACTGATTCGTTGATTTGCTAGGTTTCAGGGGTCGGGACTCAGGACACCACCGCTTGCGAAACACGCGCCCAAGTCGAGATTCGTGCATCCCCAAAATCTCAAACACGAAGCTAGAGACGGCGAAGTGTGTGTGTGGCTGGTGCAGCTGCCCTTACACGACGTCGGTAAGGTAACTTTTTAGAAATCTGATTCCTACTATTATTATTTACGAGATACGCAGCTAATTGTACTACTGTTTACATCGATCGCGAAGGCGAAGCGTCCGGACTTTCTAAGCGAATCTGTAAGAATATTGAAGATTTCTCAGGGGCTTATCATCATCATTATTACAACTCCCTCTTCGGCGTCGGAAGAGGCGCGTGAAGGTGGGATGCAAAGGCAATGTTGCACTGACAAAAAAATGCGAGCGAACCCATTCATTCTTGGCTGCCAAAAAGAAAGGAAGAACTGAGCACCATGGTGGCATGGTCACATTATTCCAGACACATAGTCAACAACAACAAGAAAGCAAATAAATAATAAAGCACAAATCATACCGGTATATGCGTGTCTCACACCTCTTCCGAACAACCACAACGCGTTTCTGTCGACAAAAGTCGCTCATGCTGCAATGTAGTGTTCTGCTTTCCCGGCCTCTTCTTTGCGTCTGTCTTCCATCTGTCTCTCCTTTCCTTTCAACAACAACGAAATCAACAACATCACAGCCCAGCCCACGGACTTCTCTCCACGAATCGCTACCCCCTTGCAACTATTCTCCGTATGCTTGCTTCCTCATTTTCCTTTGTCAGTCTGTACGTGGACGCTAAGTAGAAACCCCTCCGGCTGAATTGTTTCTTTAAATTGCAATTCAAGCACACGGACTCCCCACGGATCCCTCCCTCCCAAGCTCAGCGGTGCCCGGCGATCATTAATTAGGAAGGAAACTCACAGACACCACTACTCGCAAATCATCGAGCGATGAGCAAACAAATCAATAATCATAGATGCACCTTTCCAATTAAAACCATAAAGCCATTACTCAGCGGTAACATCTCAAGATAAACAAATGTTCTCATCATGCTCATCGTCCTAGCGCGGGCGATGAAGCTTCCTGTCTACCTATCAAATGGATGAGAGAGATGGAGTGAAGAGTGAAGAGGCACAGAAAGGATGGAAGAGCAAGCTTCTTCCCAGCACCGCCATCGTTGGATCAATGCCTGGCATCATAGCATGCCTGCTGCCATCCAGATTTCCAAGTGTGAAGCCTCTCAATGGCGGGAGATCTGACCGTTATGTGCGAGGATAATGGTAGTATTGCATCTCAACTCTTCCAATCGTTGTGTTTTCTTGCTCTGAACGTTCAACGGCGATGTTTCTTTTTCGTTGAAGTGACAGCTGAGCCATCTAATTTACTCTCTCTTTGGTTGCGGAACGCTCGCATTACTACAGACTACGGTGCAGTACTCTCCACGGCATTGTGATCTATCTCTCCACATAACAATTGCCGAATGATCAATCCTTTGCTCTCATACCTCCACAGAAAATCCATCAACAAATCCTCGCGCTAGCAGTTCAGGCTTTCCACTCCGGGTCGGTTATTCCCCTTGTACATTTGTGAAACACCGCTGAGGGAAAGCTTGGCTTGCTTCAGAAAAAACGGCTCATGCACACCACCACCCACATCCTTTTCTTTTCTCCGCTTGGATTTTGGCATTCATCATTATTCGTGCCCTGCCTGCTCCTTGCTGCTGCTTGAGAAGTCTAGATTTGGAATAATGTCATGGGATTGTACAGATTTGGGAGAGAACGTATTTCGTACTTCGCAAGAGACGTAGATGGCCGGCTCAAAAATATGAAAGGCTACTTACTCTAGGTGATTATTATTTTTGGACACTTTTATTATTAACTAGCAGCAAAGGTTTTTAGGTTGGCCATGATGAAGTAAAGTGGAGGAAGAACTGCCAACTACCTTCTAGAACACCACGATGGTCTGCTGTTACTGAAAGGCACTACTGGTAGGGATGGCATTAGGTATCAGCTTGCTTTGCGCATACTGTACAGTACTACGGCTGCCAATCTAAAGTGTCTCTCGCCGTGTAGTTACTCAAGTTCAATCTTATGTCTATGCTACACAAACTACCATCCATTTCTCTTGCATTGTTTTACATACAATTGCCATCACTCACTATCACAACTGTGTTACGGTACACCACCATCATCAGTTCAGACATCCATCCAGCCAGCCATGATCCATCGCATCCAAGCAGTGAACAAATCAAGCAAATCAAGTAAACAATCACCTCATCAGGAAACAACCCCGATCCGTTCCTGAGCAGTGAGCAGCCCCCATTGCAACATCACAGACCACATTCCGCCCTATTACCCTTCCCTTCTCTCTCCATGAGGTTTCAGAAGGAGATCAAACAGGTACAACCCGAACCCCACCCTCCCACGCCCGCCACCACATCCGACCTTACCTCCGAATGAAGTGTAAACTCCATGAGGTTAAACAACTCTTGAGCGAGCACGAACGTTGGGAAAGTCCCAGTTTACTAGCTCACTAATACGAAGGGGGTGCAAGGTAAACACGGAAGTCAAAGAAGCAAGGAAGAAACGATGGAAGGAAAAGGAAGTAGGTAAGCATTATTCGGAAGAGGGCCCCGGTGGCAGTCGTACAGTAGTACAGTAGTGGGGAGTATCTTCGTAGTTTAGGTGTTTCTGGTTCTTGATTACTTGATGATGACCTGATGGTTTAGTTTTTTTCGGGGTTTTGTTTTCTGCAAGTAATGCAGGGTAGGGCGGTCATGATGGCATTGCAGGGTTGGTGATGGCATCTTTTGCAAATTTGATATTGATTGATCGTCCCGGCCTTGATTCGTAGCCGCGATTTAATATATGAGTAAATTACAACTTTGGTATCGGTGTTTATGGGGTTCGAGAAATCTGTTTACTACTACTACTGTGGCTGTGTTAATGTAGAAAGACATGAAGTGTAGAGGTGTTGTAAAGTGTGTGTGTGTGTGTGCAAATAATTCTGTTCAGCTCGACGAACACGCGAGCAAAAGTATCACGATCCTTCTCATCTCCCCAACCGCAGTCATTTTTCAACTACGACTTCGATTTCTGTTTCTATTTCCATCTTCTCTTTCATCCTCACCAATCCATCCTTCTCTCGCCACCACCGGCCTCCGCCAAAGTCAAAAATCCCATTTTACCAGCCTGACTGGCAAAGCATGCAGCAGTACAAAAGTACAAAGCGTGTCGCCCACCAACATCATCCACTAAAGAAGTTTTCTATTTCCATATTTTGCAGTTGTTTCTATTTCCATCCGCCGACCTCACTCGCATCACCTATTGGCTACAACGCCAGCCGCATCCCACCAACCACAACAAACCAAAACACGACGCACTCTTGCATCTTCTGAAACGTCGCTTCAGATTAACCTTTGGGACTGTGGGCGCGTTCATTGGTGTGTTTCGGGTTTTGGGGGATGGGTGGATGGAAGGGAACGAGAACGAGGATGGCTGGATGGGCTTGGCTTGAAATGCTTGGATAGTAGCGCTGAAGATCTGCGATGCTGCGATGCGATGCGGATGCGATGCCATGTAGGTCTGACTGTAGGTCTGTGTTGGTAAGGCCTTCTATCGGGTCTCTCTTGTCGCTCAGAAGGAGGTTGAGAGAAAGAGAGAGAGATTGAAGATATGTGGTGGTGAGGCGCATGCGAGGAGGAAGGGAGATTCAATCTTAAATTTCTATCTGGTGGGTGTACAGTAACCTCTTGGTTCTTGGTACAGTATGTTTTCCTTTGGATGCGATGCTTTCTTTGCTCTCCGTGTACTGCTCTTTCGACCGTATTTGCTTTGGTGCAGAACAAAGTCGTTCAGCCAGACGGCAGAGGAAGGTTGAGCGAACCGCCGAGTATCTTACTTGCTGACAGACAGCCTCCAATGCTCCATAGAGAAAGAGGAGTGAAAAACGGCGCGAGACTATTACGTTCTCATTTCCTTCTATGAGTGTTTCTCAGCAATCCTTCGTTTTCCATATCTATTCTGAGACTGCTTGCTCTACTGTACACCGCTGCTCCTACTCTCGATGAGCGCATAGGTAACCCAATCAATCGAGAATTCTTACGCTGTCGCTGTCTTCGATCGTCATGCTAGATGAACTCACGCCTATTATTTCATGTCTTTCTTCCTTCTCATCCAATTTTAGCCGGATCTTTGCGCTCAAGGTACTGTTCAAGACTTTAGGATTACATCCCACCAGCTCTTGGACATCATTCCCACTTCAGACGTCTGAAACATACACTTCCAATTCCATCCAGACTTAAAAATCTAGAGTTTGCCTCTTGCTTCCCTCCCCTCACAATCACCGTCAGTCACCGCGAGCGAATAATGCCGAGAGAAAAAAGTGTGATAAAGAAGAAACAAGTGATATGATGCGATGACATGCAGCACCTCAAACATCCGTCCATCTCTTCCGCCTCGCTTCCAGCTTCCCTCCCTTCACGGAGTACCAAACCATCATCCATGCTCGATCTAGAGTTTTTTGGCCTTCTGCGGTTTTACCCTTCCCGCGCTCTATCTGCTTTGAGATCTCTGCCATGGCCATGGGTGACGGGGATAAAAAGCGAGGGACGTGTGTTCACTGCTGTTCAGATCTGAGAAGCGGTTTCAGAGAGGTTGTTTTTGAAACTCCGAACGCGAGGAGAGGTGGTGTTTCATAGCCGTGGAGAAAGATTCAAGCAGAAGAAGAATCGGAAAATAAATCCACTTTGCTGGGACGGGATGGGATGGCATGGTATGGTATTGAATAATGTGGAGGAGGTCAGGAAGAGTTGGAAATAATGATTCAAACGGAATTTTTTCTTGGATGGAGGGGGAGATCAAACTGATTTGGGATGTTCCCGTTTTGGTAGTGTTTGTCGACGTCGGTGTAGACGAGATGGACTGGGGTAGGTGGTTTACTATATAGTGGCGAGACTTTTCTACTACGAAGTACGAAGTATCTACATATGATCGACCGGAAAGTATATTAATGATGGCATGTGTGCATTGTTGCCTACGAGATACGTTGATGATGAGCGCGTGGCGACGAAGATTGCAAAGTCTCTTGATTCGTGTTGAGATCCGATGGGGACGAGCCATTACTAAATGATGTTGGTTCATTCATGCGATTCAAGATGGAACTATTTGATTTGCCTCCCAAACTATATCCACTACTCAACTCAGGTTCTTCAGCGCCACGGCGAGAAGGTAGATGTCAGTGTAAATCTTTCTTTGGCGGAAAATGGTCCATCCAATCCGGTAAACCTGGTCCATGGACTTCACAATCAGAGCTCAAGCCTAAGGAATTCTTTGAATCTACAGTAATTTGGATTTCAACAGTGGAGAAAATGAGACGCACAACCATACGTCGTGTCTATACTAGCTTACTCAAGACGATGTCAGGTCTCAAAAGTTTGGATCAGATGAAAAGCAAACACCGCCTCCGTTTTGCAGAGAACCTGTTTGGGTTTTATTTCCTTTCGTCACAAATTTGACAGATCGTGTTATGAAATGGTATTACGCGGTAATTAAACAAATGAAGACGGTTATATGATCCATTACGTGGATAATTGGTAGTGATCGTACCTCTCGACATGCCATGCCAAGACCTGTTTCCGGTTCATCATTCCAAACACCAATTAGGCAAAGTAAAGAGTATGCAATAATCAAGTATTCTACTATTATCAAACACTCTCTAGTAGCTTGAGTTAATACCAGGCACCTATGTTGGATTGTTCGGTGAGGAGGAGGATTCCTCGAAGTGTCCATCCTATGCGTGCGGCTTTGGTCAACGAAACAGAACTTCAATGGGGAAGGAAGCTGCGTAGTGAGAAGCTAACTCAATATCGTATGTTATCTATGAATCCAAAAAATAATAATATTAGGCTGTGCTATCATTGAAGTGACATTTATCAAGCTACTTTTACCAATGAGGTCGCTTTGAAAAGAACATTCTGCTGAAAATTTCCCCTCAACATGAACACTCGTCTGCTCGATAGGCGTGGCATCTTGGTCATTGAACAAAATGTTTACTCCATTTTCGTTACCACCACGGCTTGTTCACATCTACCGATGGCGTTTGTCCAAATAGATCCTCGATCCCCTCCCAGTCTTTCCTTTTGTTTCGGGGTAGAAAAAGTGGAGTATCTATCTACAAGGTAGGTTGACTACTTTGTTCGAAGAGAGGGGAAGGACGAAGATAGAATGGGTTTGTTCACCGCAAAAGAAACAGCATTAAAGATGTGAAAATAAGGTAAGTCGTGAACTAATATTCTCAGCACTGGCACGTCAAACTTTTGCACTGATAACAGCCGCCAGCATCAGCAGATGTGATTATACTGACACCTCGGGCGTGGATGTGTGTTGGGAGAGCGGATCAGGTTAGAAACCGATCAAAATACAGCCGTGACTTGCGATACGTAGATGACTGGGAATTGATGTTAAGAAGGAATAGAGATTGCTTCAGCGCAGCATGAGGACATATCTCAGTCCTGTGTACCGAAACGTCCAAACCGTAACCAATTCAATAAGGACAGGAGAAGAAGAATGCAAACACCACTCGAGCTAATCACACTCGCCATGAGTACCACCTAGGTTCCCAGACCTAGAGGCATGAACATAGATTATATAGTAAGTAAGTAGTCAGTATTTTGAGCTGTCGCTCCGCATATCTGTGCCATGACTTGAACGGCCGTTGCACGCCAAAGACGCGAACTTAAAGAGCGTGATGTGAGAGGGAAGCATCACTTCGATTCTGAGTGTGGATTTGAGAAGCAATTGCGTTCAGTGTTGAAGTTAAATTGTGTCCAATTGGTGAAGTTATGGACCCGATGGCGGGGACAGTTGGACCACGAAGCTGCAAGAGAGTCTTGAGAGAGCTTAGTCGTCCCCATTTCTGATGAATAGTCATCGAGGTCAATTATGATTTTCATTTATTCCAACATGCTCTGTCTAGCTTGAGGTCAACGTACATTTCGATAACGAAGGGAGGCCTAACACAGTATACAAATTATATCGGCTCTAAAGTAGAGGTTATTGCTATGCTTAAGCTCGCTATAGAGAAGAAGTTATATCTAAATGTTGAGTTGATTAATATTAGTAAAAAGGGATATAAAGAGGCTGTGGAGAAGGTTAAGAGCAATAATTTTAGATATTGTGTTACGCTTGTCGGGTTCAAGAAGGCCTTTTCTACTTGAATGGCTCCTGTAAAATAGAGAACGGAACAGTAAGATCAATGTCAGTCCTGTAAAAAATAGCAAGGCTTGGATTTAAAATGCATCTAAATGGAGTTCAACCCCCTTCCCAGCTATGTGTCCACCTTGCGCCATCTAGACATTATAAACCCTCTTTCTCTACTCAATTCACGATCTCAACGCCCCACCGCTGCTCGCCCTTTCCATCAACAAACGGCCCCATCTTGGCTTTTCTTTCATGAGCCTTGCCATATCTTTTGAAAGACTTTTCCTTTACCCCTTGGTCCTTCGTCGTCGAATCGACGTTTTCTCTAGCCCATTTCAGCAGCTTCTCACTTCCATAGACATAGGCCAGTATACTCCCAAGAGTATCAACATCTCTGGGAAGCTCCTTGTATCGGCGCCGATCGAAACTGTACAGAATGATCGTGCTCAAAGCGAGGAAGGCGAGAAGCGCAATACAGAGCCATACTGCAGTAGGAGACATTACCAGAGCTTCGATAAGCGTGTGTAAGGTGGCCTCCTCTGAAGTTGGGGTTGCCGAGAAGAACTTTCGAGCATTATCATACTCGGCTTGTATCGTCGCATTTTGATTCACAGAACCAATGTCAAAAGGGAAAGTATGCCCGATGGGCTGGAAGGCATTCCCTCCTCTATCGAAAGTGGTATTCGACGAGACAAAGTGTTTGAAAAAGATCCCCGCGACCGTGTTCGCGTGCTTGGTATAGGTATCGAAGTCAAAAAGCGCTTCTTTGCTGTTATTCGCTAGTGCAAGCATCGAGTATGACATGAGATCGACATTGAGACCGGGAGACCTGATGTTGAAGGCTCGCTCGTCAAGACTCTGAGGCTCTGTAGGACATCCTTGTCCCATGTTACATCCAACACCGAGTAGATTTTTGGCAGATGCGGAAATCATGGCGTCCCAAAAGATTGCTCCGTAGCTATCACGGTTAGATGATGGGTAAGATGTTTTGATAGGGGAAATTTTTTACCTGACTGAATAATTATATTCACTACCTCCGGTTTGTGCTTTGTATTCAGCGCTGTCTTTGTATAAATCTGACATACTGTGCTGGACATATGTATCCGCCCATGCTTCTTTGCACGGTTGGACATCGTCAATAATGGTGTAGTTCTGCACGAAACCTGTTTCAGTATTCACAATGAGAGAGGCGTTCGCCTTTTCGATGATTGGAACGCATTGAACTGCAGCAATTTTTGGTTTCTCCACGAAGACCCAGGTTGGGTCTGCGTTGGACGAAGAATCGTTGTATAGTTGAGTAAGTGGGCGACCAGAAACCCAACGGGCGTTCATGGATGGGACATAGCTATCATATAGCGCTATTTCAGTGCGGTTATCCGTCCAGTATCCAATAGCAGCTTGACCAGGGCCCTGTGCTGTCTCGTTACTGCAGCATACAAGGATGGCCAAAAAATGTGGCCCGACATCTAGGCTTAGCTGGTAGCCGACGTCCAGGCCAGGTGGTGAGGTGGTGACATTCCAGAGACTCTTATTGTCGTAGGAGTCCAGCTCGGAATTCTTGAAGTCAATCTCCTCCCACCAGGGTGATTCGGGATCTTCCTCGAGGGGAGTGCATTCAAGCCGCGCACGGATAGCTTGGGTCTGAACCGTGACATTGGAGTTAAAACTTGATGCTACTTGACCAGAGATAGGGAGGTTGGCAGCTTCAGCAAGTCCAGATAGATTAATCGGTACGAAGCTCCAAGTGTCACTGCTCCAAGGTGGAGAGACAGCACCGTGTACAACTTCGGCCGTCGCCGTATACAGCCATCCCGTCCCCAAATTTGCGTAGAACTTCGCTATGATCATAGATCTTGTTGGTCTAAGTCCTGAACTTACCGAGTTCTGGGATCGCGAGAGGAATAGTTCAGGCACCGTACGAAGCTCAAGTTGTCTGGGGATATGTAGTATCTGTGATCGAGTCGTTTGCTCTTTCTGAAACAAGGCTGAGGTTCCAATTGTCACTGGAGAGATTGTGAGCAGAAATTCTTGTTAGAGGGAGGGTTACCAACAGGTTTCTGTCGCCAATGCTGCAAAACCGACTATGACCATTAGCCAGTGCTTGTTCTTCAACGCTTTAATTGATGTGAAGATGAAGGGGGTGTTGGCATATTCGGCGAGCAAGGTATGCGATATACTCTTTGGCTTCTTTAGCATAGAAGAAAAAGGCTGTAGCCTCTTTAAAGTTGATTCGATTCCACCAAACCACAGCTTCACTCCAATCGCGAACAAGATCGGGACAATTGAGTATGGAGCATATGCTATATTCTCACCAAACTCGATTTCGTAGACTAATGCTGACTGATGTAGACCACCGTTTTGTGATACTCTATACAGCACCAGAATGCCGGCTGCGATGGAAGCGAGAAACAGGAGAAGCGCGGGTGGAACCCAACTTCTCATAATCATTGGCCTTGGGTCAGAATTTTTGTCGGATTCTATGAAGTTAGTGGTTGAGTCAGAAGCTAGGTTGAGTCATGTTCTCTGTCTGACTTACGGGTTCTCGTCTCTTCGTTGGTTGGTTCTCTATGACCGGAGGCAGATAGACCGTCTTGCTTTAGCGAAAACGTCAAATGCTGCATTTTTGCAGTCAGAAGATCATTTGATATACAATCAGTGTCCTTGAATAATGCTCGGACACTATCTGTGTGTGCAAGTAGAGAGGCAACGGTGGCAATGGCTGCAGGGTCATTCGAAAGATTCAGAGGTCTCCGATTCAGTCTTGTAAAGAAAGCAGTCCCAAGGATGCAAACGCTAATAAGTACCAGTGCTACCCCAAAGAAATGCCAACACCAAGGGTAACAGTGATCTTGCGCTCCACGGAGGCGATCTCCCCGGGCGCTGTCTCTATATCGCTGAACTTGGCGTCAGTCAAAGCGGCCAATATCATTTCTCCAAAGTATCGTTGTTGCAGCGTGCGCGCTTCGTTTACCAGAGTCTTGCTATCAACAATCGGCTGCGGATTTGAGCCGTATTGCGGAAGGTTTGCTATGGCTGCCAGAGGCCCGAGGAAAACATGCCTTGAATTACGAGCGTTGTAGGAGCCGCGTCCAAACTTCGTTTCCCATATATGGCCAAGGAACAAGGCTTCAATCTCCGTAGCTCCATATTGTGCCACATCCAAGTCCCTTTGATTCCGCTTGAACTCCTCGGGGTCTACAAGAATGGTAGTTTGCGAATCGGTGATCATGACGGTTGCTGTAATATCCGCTTCAAGATAACTGCTGGTGCATAACTTGCTAGAGAAGTTCCAAGGAACCCTGGAGTCATAGAGGACACCGGCAAGCATTAGACTGCTATTGGAGCAGGAAGCTGTTGTATCTGCCGAGCCTGACATCGCCAGGTAATCTGGCGTAGTAATAAGGCTATTGAGGTCCGAGTCCTTCAACCATGCGCCTCCACCCTCTCCCATCCACTTATCAGACGTTTGGTTGGAAAACCTCAGCCCAATCTCGCATTCATTCGGAAATTTCAGCTGTAAAGTATATGCTCCTTCAGTGTCTGTGTCGGTTGGTGATATGATGACCACCGTTGTGTTCGTGACCTTAAATGAGGCCATGTCCAAGCATGTCAGTTCACTTTTGTAGGCCTTTGTTTGTCCTTTCCACTGACGAGGAAGCCCAGGAAACTTCGCTCCCAGTGAGATGTCAGATCCAGATGGCCAGAATGGTAAAACGGCATAATCATTCATTATCCAAGCCGATGTTGAGACGTTATTCATCGCACCAATAACGGTTCTGAGGATAATCTCATCCTGCGAGTCGACTGGTAGAAAAGTCTTCAGCGGCGACGACACATTGATTGTGCTGAAGGGTACAACATTTGCTATCCTAACAAGGCCAGAAGACAGCAGACCAGCGGACAAGGGGGATACGGCGAAAAGGGCGAGAAGATTGGCCACGGACGCGAAAAATAGAGCCCAGCCTGCAATGGTATATCATTAGTACCGTTTCGTGAGCGGGGTCAAAGAAGCATTCTTGCAACAGAACAAGGATCTTTCGAGACCAGGGCTTTATTGGGCAGCACTCACTGATTTTGCCATTGTTCCTCTTCTTATTTAAAGCATCAATAGGATCGTTCCACCAAATTCTGAGACTGCTGTTGATACTCTCCGTAGCAGAAGAACCACCAGGTTCTGACAGGCGAGCAAATTGCTCGGTCCGGCGAAGATCCTCTGCCATTGTTAGAACCGCGATGCCGTAAAACACGGCGATCATGGTTGGCACATATCGCCAGGCAAAGAAAAGGCCTGGTGAGTTGTCGTCGATCGTAAGACCATTATTCATGGCCGAGTACCCAGTAAGGATAAAAACCAAGGCCGCGAGGAGAAGCGAGACGAGGAATAACGGGATTAGATATCTCAGTCGCAATGTCGCAGGAAGCCAGTGGCTGTTGTTTTGTCTATAAAGTTCACTAACCTCCGAGGCAAGAAACACCTTGCCGGTAGGCGATACTTCATCGCTCGTCACGGTATGCTGGCTGCTCTCCTCCTGCATCAGTGGCATCGTGACCGAAGGTTCCGTCGACTGCTCAGAAGAGGTGACCTGCTCTCCTACTGTCGGGGCTGCATCTTCTGCAATTGGCGATACAGGAGAATATGCGCCCCGTTGGGGTCCTGATAGTGTCGACATCGGAGCAATCAATGCTACCAGGTCAGGGGAGACTCTCCGAATGACCTATCCGTAAGATGTCGTCTAGGAAGTGGGAGGTTCAAATCGCATGCAAAAAAGACCGTCGGAGAAAAGTATTAAATCGCCAGATGATACATGGGAGGCACCGACCTATGTACGGTACGTACCGTCCCATCAACATGAGAACAGGGGCACCACGCCGCAGGCGCCGTGCAGATCTATTCCCATGAGGGGCGGCTGCAGTCAAATCAGAATGGTTCATTGGTGTCCGCGTACGAAGTATCACTCGGAGCCATTCTGCCTCGCCCATGTGCAGCCAAAGAGGCAGAGCGTGATGCTGGCAGTCCTTATAGTAAGGGGCAGCACCGCTCCACAATTCGATCAATGGACGACATGTAACTCGCTCATTATGCCATGCCCTTTTCATCGGTCGGGCTGTGCCGCAACCGCACTGTTTTAGTAACCGCCAGGAGATTATCAGATTGCCGCAGCCCCCCAGCTGAGTTCCTGAAAGGTCTTGGAGTCGGCCGGTGTGAAGCGACCTCTGACGACTATTGTGTGGGAAATCTCACAAACTCCAACATAGGTACAGGCGGGCGGGCAGGGTCGGCATTTATGGCTGTTGAAAACTTCGCTTGGAACCTTCCCCGTTGGGTGGACCCCGCCACCCCCATGTAATTTAGCGAGTTGCCACACACCTCTAAGCGAGGCGCGAGACCAGCTTATTTGGTGCCGTTCGATCAATCTGCTGGAAAGCTCTGGGGAGGCAGAGAACACAGAGCGCAGATGGCTCAACGCCTTTACGAAAGCCTCTAAAGTTGTAGAGATCTTCCATATTTCTGCCGAGTAGCCTGTGGTCACACAGTAAGTTCAACGCTAGAATCTGCTTGCAGCTTTAATCACGCTCACCGTTTTCGCCGCTCGAAATGAACACTCGCTGTGCGTGGAAACAATTTCAATTCATCGCAACGTCTAGTCATGCAAAGAGAGTCTCCTCCTACAAGCTACATGTGCAGTACTTTGCACTTGTGGAATCCCATGCTGATAAACATCACATCATAAATGTTCAAACTTCCGCTTCCCTCGTTAGTGTAAAGATTACAACACTAACCTTCTCTGCTGATCAATCTGACAGCGTCTAACTCTCGCTGACCATCAATAATGCGGGGACTTCTTCGAGCGTCTCAGCATTTAATTCTGCATGTTCAATGGACGAGAGGGTAGCAGCAGAGCAAGTTCCTAATCCACATACATATCAATTCCAAACTCGCCTTTAGCAAGCAACTCGAATTGGCGATGGGTGTAGGAAGCCACCCTTGGAACAGCCTTGAGGTTCGATTGCTCGTATTAAATCAAAATTAAGATCCAAGACTGCTCCAGACATACGAGACCATCCAAGTGAGATTGTTCTCAAACCGCTTGATCTCAGTCTATCTACTTGGCTGAACTCACATGCTTTATTAAGCCGAAGAATTGCTTGGAATGGCTCGACGAAGTACAAAACCAGCTATAGGGGAAGTAAAATGAGAATACCAAGACAAGAATGCGAGTACGAGATGAATTGGCAACTATTTTCTTCCCAATATGGTCACCACATCTGAGTTGAAGTGCATTGAGTTCATGCCAATACCTCAAGAACCCCTCAAAAGAACCCATGCGGAGGAACTTGGTCCAAAATGTACCCTACCCCGGACCAGCTCACCGACTTCAAGTTACCAAAAACACATTTCTGCATGTTGACCTTCCATTTCGCATAAGTGTTTTTGCAGCCTCTACAAAATGCAGAAGAGCACATGTACACTGCCCATTTCGAGAAACAAAAAAAGCCGGACCGAATTCCGAATTCGCATACACAATAACTGTGCCATACCCATGCACATTCGTAGACCCCCTAGTCCAGGTCCTCTCACACGGAAAGTAAGTCAGCCAGATATAATAAGCTTAAATTTAGAACAAGTATTACAAATTTCGCAAAGGGCGTGGGATTTAATTCTCCGATGCATATGGTGGCGATGTGGACGACGGGAGGTGTTCCCATGGGCAGCTGGGTAGTGCAGATAGATGATGTTGAGGCAAGAGGAGAGCAAGCGAGAAGCGATGTACGAGCGGGGGTGTGGGACTTGCCGTTTGACTTACCGGCATTCTTGCATGCGTTTTTTAGGTCAGCGACAGGTTAACGAGTACATAGGTCCGGATGAACTCCGCCTGTAGGGCTTGAAGTGTGTTGATTAGGGTATGGGCGGGGCTACGTTCTCCTTTCAGATACGAGGGGCATGATGGGTCTTCTTGATTGTCGATTTTCCGGACATAAGCTGGTAATGCGATTGTCCAGAAGCGAGGGAAAGCTTACGTTGGCTCGTATCATATTTGGATTCAGAGATTTGCTGGTTTGTCGTTGTCAGATGGGAAACGAAACGACTTGCCCCGGCCCGTTGTGAACAAAGTGTCTCTTACTCTTAGTTCGCTGAGTGTGCTATCTATGCTTACAATGATTACAAAGTCCACGCGTCAAGTCTTGCCCGCCTTCAAAATTCAATGCTACGTTGTGTACCCCCTTCTTCTAATAACCTTAAACTCCCTTGGGTAGTATTTCAACCATGTGTATGTGCTAAACAACGAATCTCGCTAAAATTGCAAATGGCACTCTCCTGTTGACCTACTCAATAACCTTTCTACTCGACACACACCTAAACATTGTCATTGCCCCCCTCCTAACTTGATTCCAAGGCCTCTCAAAATCATCAATCATGTTTCCGTTTCTCCCTCTGTGCCCCACTCTCGTTATCCCAGTCCCGTTCATCATGGAGTTTGATGTCAGCACACGCTCGTAGGCTTTAGCGAGCATTTCGCAGCGTGCTTCCAGCTCGGCATTTTTGGTAATTAGTTCCTTGTTTTCAACAGCAATTTGGTCGATGTACAGTCTTTGGCGAGCGCGGAAGGCGCGCTGAGCCTCGCGGTTTTGACTTCTTCGCCTCTGGTTATGCTGTTAGTTAATGTGGTGATTTTAAAAGCAAATTTTGAGGAGACTAACGGCTTGCGTGGGTGCTTTCCCTCCAGTTTCGGTGTCAGAGGTGTGAATTGTTCGCGGTCTTCCAATCTTTGGGAGTTGTGGACCGGGACTTGGTGGTGTTGGTGTGGTAATTCTCGGCGTCGAGTGGGGTTGTTGTGATTGTTGTTTGATCGAATCTTCCGAGTAAAGTGTGAAATCTTCAGGAACAGTATGAGACGGTGGTGAGAAATTGTCTGATATTGGAGTCATATATTCGAGAGGGGCCCCAGCCCAAGAACTTGAGAGTGTGTCCAGGATACCGAAAGTGTTTTGTTTAAGATGGTCGAAGTTTGAATAGTCGTAGGATTTGTCGATTTCGGAAAGGGGAGATTCTGGCGATGAGAATTCAGGCTGGTCTTTTTGCCACTCTAGGAATTTCTGAGAGATGTCAGTCATATCTAAATAGGTCTCCGAGCCATAGCATACGTCGAGTGTATTCCATTCAACGTGTTGTTGGAAATCGGAATTTAAATCAAAATCGCCCGAGTAGCCGTTGGATTCGGGTGTAGATGGAAAATTCATTATGTAGTTTGAGAGTGGCTGAGATAGCATGTGGTAAAGTAGTACAGTGATCCTTTGTAGTTTCTAGATATGGGCGTGTGTGAGGGAGGGGGTTGGCCAAGACACCAAGTAAAATGGATGGCTCGCAAGATGTCTAGAATGGATGGGAGAGGTAGAAGAGAAAGATCATTAATACGCTATGTTGAAAAACCAGTGATCTTGTCAGAACTTATATTTCAGTTGACCGTGATAAGCAGGAGGTAGGTAGACATATCCATCGTTCATCTCATCCATCGGGACAGTTCCCTTGCGGAAAAACGACAATTGGTAAGGACGACGTTCTGGATAAAGGGGTTTCTAAAACGGTCTCGACCGTGACAAAAACCCAAGTAAAATGCATGGCAGCTACAACGAAGATAATTGGTATACAACCCGAACTTGGAAAATAATCGGACATTTCCAGGTTGTTACCAAATGACGATGCGAAGTGCGAGATGTGGGATGTGGAATTAGTAAGGAATTAGATACACCTCCGTGGGCTCCCTAGTTGCCAAGTCGGCGTGGTTCCTGAATTGGCATGAGCAGATCAATACCTTCTTTTGGTTTAGCGCGGGATCATTAAGGTCCCTTTTCAGATGTCACGTGAGGAATTGAGAGCTGACGGCAGTGAGAAGTACTTCGTCTAAGGTGATGTTGTTTTTGAATAGTCGAATAGTAGGACTGTAGTGCTGGACGAAGGTATACGACTATCCAATGTAGGGATATCCTAGCTGCCGCACTCATCTCAAAAAAATCATCCAGGCAAAACTCTATTTCCTGTTTAGGCAGTCTGTTTACAATTCTCAACCCTTGAGAATTGATCAGATGAAAAGATAAATCCTTTGTATCTGCACAAGGAAAGAACCTTCACAATCTGTATTTAGGGCTATCTTACATTAGATCTGGTGCCTTGGATATTTTGATCTTTTGAATCAACCCGAAATCGATAGCTGTCTTGTACTTCAACAAGCCAACACCCTGTCTAGAAACTGTTGATTGATAAATTGAGACTCTATTTAAGTATCGATATCTTTGATATTGAAAAGGCAGTTATGTGGGATATTTTACCGGATATGAAATCCCATCACCGTCAGAAATGAAGGCTCATCATGTGAACTCCTTACTTTCGTTTGGTCAAGTGCATACGGAGTAAACAAGGACGTTCGATAGTAGGTGAAGACAACCTGTAGTCTTCGGGTTTTAGCCAATAGTAGGCAGACTGATCGCCAATGCCCAAGAAATGTCTTACTTCTCCACCTTAGAATTTATGGACCTCTGGAAGGCCAAAGCGGGGAAGTCTCCGACCTGATCTAGTCAGGAGAGGGACTTGGGGGTGGTTATGGGGGTGAAGTTTTGAGCCAACATCACTATTGCACTACGCCTTGGCCTAACAATTGAGAGTCAACGAGCATTATGGGCTACTTTTTTATATTTCTATCTCGCAATATACCACTCGGTTTTCTAGATATCTTCTAGCAGAAGAAAATCATAACCCCGCAAAAGTGGCTTGTCTTGGTATCTGCTACTTTGGTATCTAGACTTGGTATCTTGATTTGACACATGCAGGTACCAACAATACGTGGATTTAATATGCAGCTTTGGACCCTAACACATGGTAAAGTGTTCCGTATCCACGTTCGGGAAAGGTGGTGGCGTGTTAACGGAGATCAGCCGTTGACATCTTGACCGAACGTGAATGTCTAACACTTGGCACTAAGTATTTTTAGACAGTAGCCGTGTTGCTGATAGATTTTGAAGATTCCCGAGCGCCTAGGAATCGGGCAAGGATGAACGAGATCGAAATTTCTCATGGAATTATCGCATTGGCATTGTTGCGCGAGCACTTTCAGCCTTGCCTAGCGTTGTCCACAAAGCTTTGGCTTTTGCTAACCTGAATTGAATACGATTGTGCACAATATCACCAAATAGTAAAGATAATCAGATCATGAAAGTCCAAGGTGCCTTCGTCTATTGGTCAACATAATAGGCGGATGTCGACTTTCACTAAGACGGTTGCGCGGGTCTTTCTTGAGATTTTCATAACATTCGGTGTTGACATGAACACCATCAGGAAAGTCGTCCCTCGGAAGTTCAATCTCATCATAACGCTTATGGATATGATAGCGTTTTGCCGTCGAAACAATACGGAAGTAGGTACGGAGGAAGCCCTGGAGACTTCCTCGGCACTTGGCGATACTCACTCGCGCTCGCAGCGCAAGAAATGCGACATGCAAAAAAAAAGGGTTCAGGTTGAAGGTCTCTCCGGGTCCCGATCATGCCATCAGCAGGACATAAGTGACAACCACTAGTTCTGTAACCTACCTGACAATCTTGAGGCTTCATCATTTCAAATTCTATGATCTTTAATTATCTTTGAATTCCATCATCTTGGTCAGCATCAACTATGCTTGCTGTTGCCCCTCGGTCAAGCCGTCACCGACTTTCTTCAACACGGATTTACAAGGTTTGGTGTTTGATCCTTGGTATGCCGAGAAACCCGGACTTAAACACCATTAATTACTTGATCAGTCGACGAGCGGTCCCGACCATCCTTGAACAAATGCTTGAAGCGCGTCAAACTTGGGCCATTCAAGTGCGCCAATGGGATAATCATATCGTGCAGCAAATTCCTCCTGGCTAAAGGGCGCCGATGAGTAATTGGACAGAATCAAGGAGTAGTGGGGTATGGGTATTTCGAATCTGACATCCCACCAACAAGCCTCAATTGATTAAGAACCAAGTTAGGACATAGATGCCCTCGATTGCAACGGAGGTGCTCATCACCATCCTTCAGCCCTATGGAGCCCGGCGAAGTGACAGCAAAAGGTAAGTTACCTCCAGTTAGTACTCCCCTCCCCCGCGATCCTTCCCAGCGCTCCAGGACGGGGTTTAACCCCAACCAAAAGAAACAACGAGCTAATCCTTAATCTGCTGTAGTCAAGCCAAAATACGGCTCTTCATCCAAAAGCAAGAGCACAGATGTGACGGTACCCATTATCTCTGTGCCGACGCCTGCGCAAGAAACATTTCTATGGGTCGCGCAAGGAGACGCATCGGCACGACGGAAAGCTAGAGCTCATGTCACGAGAGGATTTCGACGACAGAAGGCAGAGGCAGCTAAATTGGCAAAACAGAAAGCCTCAGCAGAGACAACTTCAACAGGGTCTTCGCTTGCCTCGCCAGAAGCCGAAAATCTTGCACATGAGGGCAACGAGTACACGCAGTCTACACAGGAAGTTGTTGTCCGTGTAAATTCCGAACCTCGATTCTCTCGGTTTACGAAAGGTGCCAAGCCCACGTTGCAGGACTACTTTGTACTGGCGAACACCCTTGGGGCAGGAAAGAAAGATCCGTTCGATTCGCTGCCTATAAAGCTCGATGCGAGCGGGCATGCCATTTTGGAGCACTGTGAGTGATGGGGCCTGCGATATACCCGCGAAGCTACAGTACATGAGTTGGACCACGGCTAACCACAGATTCATCAAAGTTCTTTTTGGGGTATCCCCCATAGCCTACAATCTAGACTCGAGGTCTGATTTCAGTCCTATCAAGTACCTCTCCTTCGAGATATCTCTCAACGAGCCTGCGGCTTTCCGTAAGTGTACTCTAAATACCATGTTTCGCCCCCTTGAAATCATTTTGTCCTGAATATGATCGCCGCTGGGAACCCCTCTCACTATGACCATAATCATAAGTTTTATTGTACTGACAGTCAATATGACTAGATACCATCATTGCCGTAGGTGCTGGTGATATGGCTGTTATTCAGGGCAGGGGTGACTCTGACTCCGAAGTGGCTCTGAAACATCGATGGATGGGCATGAAGCTAGTCAATCAGATGTTAGGGAGAGGCGACACAAGTGATTCATCCGTTGCTGGCATCGCACTGCTTGCTGGAGCCGAGGTTAGTATGGAACTACCCTACTCATCCATCGCGATTCAAGAGCCGCATGAACTCTGAGGCAGTGGCTGAAATAAACATGTATATTATTAGCTACTTTACGGACCACCAAAAAGTTTTGATATGCATATGAAAGGCCTTTGTCAGATACTCAAAATTAGAGGCGGCCTCGAGACTCTGAGATTCTCAAATCCTCGATTGTACTCTTGGATATCATGGTATGAGATCGTTCTCTTCCCTCGCCACAGGCAGAATCCAAAATATAGAACGCTAATCTTGAGCATAGGATCGACTATACTGGCTCTTGCAATTTTGTGTGCAGGCGAAAACTGCTTCCTGATGGGCCCCAGAATTCTGGATTGCATTCAAATTCCCATGGCTGTTCCCCGGCTTTTAGTATGTACATCTTTCCTCCTCAACCCATTCACATCTCAGCAGACAACCTCTGCAGATGTATATCATTTTTACCCACGAGGCGAACAAAACACCCCCTCCTTCTGGAAACATCAACTACCGTACTAACAATCATCAAAGTGGCCACACTCCCCGCCGGCTACGACCTCTTCAACTACGTAGCCAACACATTCCGCCGCTGGGAAATCATGGTATCATTCATGTACAGCCCCTCCTCGGCGCCCAAATTCCAAGAACTCGCGACCTTCATCCGCCACACTGACTCCGTCCTCTATCACTCCCTCTGCCTCCCCAACATTAAAGGCAACAAAGGCCGCCGTCAATACATCGAGCAGTGTCTGCATGTCATCTCTCTAATCTGCGGTGCTGTCTTTGCACGCGTGGGCAGTAAGATTGGAAGTGTACTTTTTGCACGATGGGAAATGATCTTTCAGGGGGAGACACAGAAGTTCTTTAAATTGTTTGGGGGCTTGTGTCATGATTTGTTGGATGGGGCGACTTTTGATGTGCACACGCTTCATGAGCGTGTAGCGCAGGTTATGGATGTTTGTGGTTTGTGGGCATGGGGTAAGTGGTTATTTCTTGCTTTCATGAGGAAGCATCCTTGAAAATTCTTTCCCTGGAAATTGCAATAGCTAATAAGTACATCTGGTACCAGAGGAGTGGCAGGTCTTGAAAGTATCATTGGTCGATTTCTTTCTCGAGGATGAGATGTGTGCAGGTCCACTGCAGGCATCATGGGTACGTGCCAAACCCTCCCCCCTCCCTTGGGAATTAAATCCCAAACCCAAAATCAAAAAGAGTCAAGAATTAGATCACAAGAACCATGGCTAAAATAATCTACAGAAACAACGGATGGAAAGTATTCCGAGATAGTTTGTTGGCAGAGACCACACAGGCGACTAAGGGGGCATAGGAGAAACTGGGACCAGGAGTTTTTGGAGCGAGGAGGGGAGAAAGGAAACGGATGGCGCTTTGGTGTGAATGGTTGGAATGCTAAGATCTTACGAAATTATATGAATATACCTACCATTATCCGACAATATTTTTCGTTGCAAAAAATCACATTATGTTATTCCGCGTTCCGTGGTTGGAATACAATGACCCATCACAAAGCAGTCCTTTGAATTTAGTGTAGGGAGAGAAAACTTGGCGTGAAACTATCTTAATAACATATAAATTCAGTATCTCTTACGAATCAAACTAGAATAGGACCTGTATGTCTTAAACATTAAGGCAAAATAGGACCTATATGTTGGAGGAGTGCGATGTGCAACAAAATAAAGTCGTGGTGGTAAGAATGGGAATAAATGAGAGCGAACAGGGAGGGGTATGGTGATAATACTGGTTTAGGTAGCGCGACTCACGCTTTATGCTGAAGATAGCTTATCTTCACTGAATGCAATGTGCGACCAGAAAATATTAAGGGGCGTGGAGGATAATAATGTAAAGGTGAAGTTGAGGTGAAGTGTGTTGAGTTGAATTGACGGTCGGCTACGATATATATACTACCTGGGCCGAGGTGGACAATATAGGCCCACTAGCCTTACTAGTGCCGAAGATACCCTATCTTTAATAGATGCGATATGCAACAAAAAAAGAATCAAAAGGGGGGGGGGGTTGGCGGGACAAAAATGTTGAAAGGTGAAGCTCAGTTCTGTCGCAATTTTGTGTCTAGCCACCACACAACACCACAGCACATTACAACCATCGCCTCCCATCCTCCCTTCCTCCCTCTAGCCCCTCTCTACACAGTCATCACATGTTAAGAATCATTGCAATCAAGCAGTTTTTGAGAGAGGATCAAGAGGTAGCAGGCATCTACAGTTCTAAATCAAGATCATTGTGACAAGAATTCCATTTTCTTTCTACTACCATATCTACCATATGGGGGGTAGCATATAAAGTATATGCAAGAAACTAATTAGAATATGAAGGAACCTCTCTCGGCTACCTTTTCGTACCTTTTTATGCCAAAATAGAATATATATACAACACTCGACACTCTAAGAAAGTGTGCCTATTTTTTTCCCCAAATTCAAAAATGTTGAGGTATCCATCCCAATACGCCATCGCCATGAGAGATATATAAAAAAGAGAACAGACATTGTGAGGAGCCTTTCCACCCGTATTACAAAACCAAAAGGGAAAAAAAAAATTATTCAATGTGTCTTTCCAAGACTTTGTAAGTTGACCAACTCGTTGTATCGTCCACCCTTGGCCATCAAATCCTTGTGGTTGCCACTCTCGACAATCACGCCTTGATCGAAGACGTAGATGATGTCGGCCTTCTGGATGGTACTTAACCTATGCGCAACGGCGATGGTGGTTCGTCCCTTGGCTGCTTTATCCAAAGCGGCTTGGACGACGTGCTCACTCTCGCTGTCTAGGGCTGAGGTGGCTTCATCGAGGAGAAGGATTTTAGGATCACGGAGAAGAGCACGGGCGATGGCAACACGTTGTTTTTGGCCACCGGACAACATAGATCCCTTGGA
Organism: Tetracladium setigerum; assembly: GCA_031472005.1. Taxonomy (NCBI): domain Eukaryota; kingdom Fungi; phylum Ascomycota; class Leotiomycetes; order Helotiales; genus Tetracladium; species Tetracladium setigerum. The sequence goes on from PZJY01000012.1 coordinate 472,472, forward strand.
GCCAACCACGGTGTTGAAGCCTTCAGGGAGGGACATGATGAAATCGTAAATGTTGGCCTCGCGACATGCAAATTCGATCTCGGAATCTGGTACGTCGGATCGGTCGGCTCCTAAGAGAACGTTTTCGCGAATGGTACCTTGGTAGAGAGTAGGTTCTTGAGAAACGAGAGCGATGTGGGAGCGGTAATCGTTGATGTTGAGGCTTGAGATTTCTTTGCCATCGATGAAGATTCCACCGACAAGTGGATCGTAGAAACGCTCGAGAAGCGCAATCGTGGTGGATTTACCGCAACCAGAGGCACCGACAAGAGCGATGTATTGTCCAGGTGTAACGGAAAGGTTCAAACCACGGAGGACAGGCTGTTCGGGACGGGTTGGGTAACGGAAGTGAACGTCACGGAATTCAATGGTGCCCTCAACAGACTTGAGAGGAGCACCATCCTGGGACCATGCATCAATCAGAGGTTTGCGATCGAAGAGAATCTTGAGTTCTTGAGCAGCTTCCTTCGCCTTGCCCATGTCGGCTGTTTGCAATGTTAGTTGACGGCAAATGACTTGTGCATGGGGGAAAACTTACGCGCAAAGCTGAAGATGGTGCCCGCAGATTGTGCTCCGAAAATGATAGAACTGAAACAAACGAAAAATTGGAACATAGAGTATTCACGATTGGCAATGAGCTGACCACCGTACCTGTTTATTGTCATTAGCCGAGTTACATGGGGGGAACAAATATTCAATACTCACCAGAAACCAAGAGCAATACAAAGGAATGTCAAAGATTGAGAAGCGGCATATAGAGTTGACGTTTTGGCGATCGAGTTGAGACTGGATTTTCCTTGAGCTTCAATGGAAGCCCTGTATTGCTTGAGGACATCATCTTCTCTGGTGAGAGAAGCAACCGTACGAATAGCGTTGGTAGCCTCGCAGGCATAGCTTGCGCTACTCTCATATGCCTTCTTGGATCGTCTTTGGAATTGTGCCAGCATCCAGAAGCGGAAGAAACCACAACCCAACAGAATAGGAATAGTTGCAGTACAAACTAGAGCCAGCTTCCACCCAATGGCCGTGGCAAGTGCAATGGCGCCCACAAGCGTGGTGCTGACCGTGAGGAGCGTTCCCAAGGTAACACCAGAGAGACCGGCAACGTGAGTAGATTGTGTGCTGAGGAATGAGGTGAGCGCACCAGCAGAATTCTCCTCTTTGTCAAAAAATTCGATGTCTTGCCTGAGCATAGTTCTGAAGGCGCGATCACGAACTCTGTGGATCAGTCTCTCGGAGCAATATGCGAAGGCAATTCCTTGACCACAGAATCCGATGAACTGAACAATGGCCAACATTAGATACATGAGCGACCAGAAATTAACATCGTGGCGTAGGGTCGCGCTGCTGCCAGGAATTACTTCGTTGGTGCGAGGGTTGACCAAAGGGATCGAGAGCGCCATGATATTTTTGGCAAAGAAAACAGCTTGAGTAGGATTTCCAGCACCACAGATGATGCTGAAAAAGATACCAACAACCATATACTTGATCTCAGCCTTATTGAAGGAAGCAATTAGTTTGATCAAGGTCCATAGAGAATCTCGTTGGGCTGTGGCTTGTGCTTGTCGACCATGTAAAGCCACCGAGGACTGAGATTTCTCTGACTGGGACCTGTTCAACTTGTTTCCAATATTCTTGTCATCAGGGTCTTCCTCATACACCTGACCGCTGGCATTGGACTTTGACCGAATAAGCTTTTCGTCAAGCGCATCGACTGCTGCTTGTTCCTCGGCAGAGAGCTCCTGTGTGGCAGCAATCTTCTGGGCCTCAACAAGTTGGTAGTAGGCGCCTTGGGAAGCAAGAAGTTGGTCATGAGTACCTTGCTCTACGATGCGGCCTTCTGTCATGACCACAATGTTGTCGGCATCCTTGATTGTAGAAAGTCGGTGGGCAATAGAAATGGTAGTCCTTCCAGTGGCAGCAACCTCAAGAGCAGCTTGAACCACTCCTTCCGACTTGGTATCGAGAGCAGAAGTTGCTTCATCAAGGAGGAGAATCTTTGGGTCGCTAACCATAGCTCTTGCAATTGCAATTCGCTGTTTTTGACCTCCAGAGAGGAGGAAACCACGCTCGCCAACGTTTGTCTCGTATCCCTCGGGCAGTCCAGTGATGAAGTCATGAGCGTTGGCCATTTTCGCAGCATCGATGATGCGAGCTTTCTGCTGCTCTTCCGGCTCATTCTCAAAAGAAGTACCAATAAGACCATGTCGAATGTTGTGATAGATCGTCGTTCCAAAAAGTGTGGGCTCCTGGCTGACCAGTGAAATTTGTTGTCGGAGCCAACGCAGATTCAATGAGTTTACATCGTGGCCGTCCAGGAAAACTTGTCCTCCAACAGGATTGTAAAATCTTTCCACTAGACCTACAATCGTGCTCTTTCCAGATCCTGATGCACCGACCAATGCAGTCATCTTTCCGGCCGGAATAACCAGGCTAACATCATTCATCACCACAACTTCGGGCCTGGAGGGGTAGATATGCTTGATGTTCCTCAACTCCAAAGTTCCTTCCACGGTGTCAAGTTTGATTCCCTCGTCGGATACTGGATCAATTGGCGAAACGCGATCAATTGTGTTGAAAATCTTTGCAGCGGCGGAGAGAGACGTAGTGAAAGCCTGCATATTCGGTGCGACGTTACCCAGGGAGAAGGCGCCGATCATGACTGACAATAAAATGGTGAGAATAGCGGACAGTCCGATTTCACCCTTAACCAAATATCTACTTCCCATCCAGAACGCGAGACCGTAGTTCAAGTAAATAACCAAGAACATGCCGCCAACCATCACTCCAAGGGCAAATTTGTTTTTGAAGCCCCATTTTTCGGCTGTGGCAAGATGGGTGTCGTACTGTCGAGCAAGTTTGTCTTGGGTGCCGAATGCAGTTGCATTTCGGATGGATGAAATCACCTCCTCAGCAACAGTTCCACCTTGTGCGTAAGACCCAAGGGATTGCTTGGTGTACTTGATGATGAAAGTTGAGCCACCGCCCATGACAAGAACAATAGCAAAAACTGTCGACGAAAGAATGAGGGTTAATTTCCAGGACTTGACGAAGCCAATGACGAATGCTGCAACGAACGCCGCTACAGCGTTCAGCGTGAGAGAGACTTTTTCTGATATACCATCCTGGACCAGCGAGGTATCTGAGGTGATTCTGGTTGTAATTTCTCCAGATCCTAGATTGTCAAAGAATCCGATGTTTTGGCGAGTGATAGCCTCCAAATAGTGTATGCGAATTTCTCCACTGATATGTTCTCCGGTGTAGATGAAACCAACGGTTGATATGTAGGTCGTAACAAATTCTGCAACAGCGAGATAGACGAAATAGAGAACATTGTGGGCAATTTCGGCATTGAAGTCTGCTCGAGTTGTCAATCCGGCAAAAAAATTATTGAACATTCCAGCAATATTTCCAAAAATTACTGTCATCAATGGTAAGGCGGCACCAGCTGCAATGGCGCATATGCTGCTCACCAGCATGATCAATTGGTCGTTCCTGGTGGAGTAGCGGAACAAGTTTTGGAGGCTGGCCTGGAGCTCTGGGAGATCGACCTGTGCCTTGATGATGGCAACCTCGTTCGCAGGAAGGTGGCCGTAGATATCCTTATCCTTGTCTGCAACCTTCACCACGTTCGAATCCAGCTTTGACAAATCCACCTTGACCTCCTCTGGCGATTTTGAAGCACCATTCTGTCCCTCCGTCTTTGTTTTGCTTGTTGAGTCGTGGTCGCTCGAGTCGTCGCGGCCGCTCGATACGCTCGAGGGCTTTTCAGAAAGGTCGCCAGCCATTGTTGGCGGCAAGGGGAAGTCTTCTCTTCAGCGAGGTTGTGTCTGTTGTTGTCCAAAGACACGGCAAAGTTGAAAAGAGATGTTTACCTAGCTTTGCTGTTGTTTTTGGGCGAGGGGCCGAAGATTGATGTGTGAATAGAAAAGTAACAGAGCCTCGGCGAGGTTGTTAGAGCGGAATGACCGATGACGACGGGAAAGATGCAGCAAAACTCGAACTCCACAGATTTGTTGCGACAAAGAGTATCTGGAAACTAGGCACCACAACAACAAAAGAAGGGGCGCATCTCTTATATTATAATGATGGGGGACATTCGTTCTCAGAAGTGGCCAAATCCACATTTTATCCCATGCACCGGACGAAGAAGGCCCCGGAAAGGCTTAGGCTCGGAGGACAGTGGCCTCGGTCCCGAAGTTCTTGAGGCCTACAGATTTGGGGGGACATGGGTGTTCGGATGCGGCAGCAGGCCCCAGGCGCCAGCCACAACTGTAGGAGTGAGTATAGGTATTTACATCTCGATGCCTAACAATAAGATACAGTACCTCATCATTGAGACGGCAGTCAGGAAGGTATTGAATATTTCAGTACTAAGTTTTTTATTTCTTTTTTGGTTTTTTTGGTTTTTATTTTGAGTTCTCACAGATACATTTTCTTCCATGAGATTCATTTTCCAACCTCTGAGCCTTTGCAACTATTGCTGTATCAAGTAAGTCTGTATTCAATGCTTCAATACTTTTTGTGTGGTTTCGTCAAAGTATCTTGATATTATTTTCTCCTGCCTGCTGCGTCTCAGGCATCGCCAAACATGAATCATGGTGATTTCCTCTCCATAACTGCCCACTACAACGAACAAGCTTTGATGAAGCTAGCATGGTTCACGCAGAATCATTTTGATTTGGGATGCCGGGTGAGTCAAATGGAATAGTGATGGAACGCTAGCAAATGATCTGTAGTGGTAAGACGGAGCCTTGGGCCCCGGCTGACCCGCTTAAGGTCCTTCCTGTTGAGTGTTTGTTGATACCAAAACTCCATTTCGCGTAGAGAATCTTGAATCCTTCATGTGGACTTCCCAATTCTGACCGAGTAGCATAGGCAGCATTCTCAGTCGCAAGCAACCTCTTTTCGACACCGTAGTCACTCTCGTGTAAGTTGCACTATACGCGCGTCTAGTAATGACACACTACCGCCCCTAGAAAGTCGAACTTTCTTTCAATGCCTTTCCGGATGTAAGAAAATCTTTGGCGATGCTGCGTACTCGTACAGTACCCCTCGCTGGCACGATCCCCCACCCCCACCAGGCACACCTAAGCTTTGTCGAGGTCTTGGAAATACCTTAAAGCCATTCGATGTGGTTAGATCTCGGACTAACCAAGCATTGAAAGTCCGCCACTTCTCGCATGGGGACAGTTACGATTGGTGGTGTCGGCTCGGGAGCATGCCAGAATGCACAAAAGGAAGGAGACTTTCATAACTCGAAGCGAGCGAGCCAATGGGCTTGAATTACTTGTTTGGGCAATGGGGAATGTCGCCGTTCCTCGTACCATGAAATGGTCTTGAAATGATTCCAATGTCCGTATGCGGCCAGGTATACGAGATGCTACCTACTGTGTCGGAAAGTCGGAAAATGCAGAGTTCACAGACTGCACTTCATACATACATACGTACATACCATACACGCCGAACCTCAAAACCACCGGAAACTGTCTGGCAAGATTTCAAATGGCTGGTCGGCGGATGAGATCAACAGTGATGGTTGCTGGATGTGTTGTCCGAGAAGGTTGTTGTTGTCGTCGTCATCAGTATCGGTCTGTGTCATTCGGCGGGATTGTCAGTACAGACTGTATTACTTACCCGCTGAGCCGCATTTTATTATTGGCTTGATAGAGACCTAGCCTCTGTTTGTTGAGTATTATCTATCCGTGCAAAGGAGTCTATCTTACTGGATTGATCGAATCGAGATCTGAGAGCTTTGGTATCCTCGGAGCCTTCGCTTATTTCTTCTCTGTAGTCTGAAGACCGGAGACAACATGAAAGCTCAACGCAAAATGAATCAGATCCTATCTTCCAAGGACAATAGATAGAAGATGAGAAAACAGACATGAATGGATCCTTAGTTCGGTAGAAAACAGATGCAAGACATGGGGACTAATGATAAGAAGATTCTACAAAAGCTTTTTAAGTACTGGAGATACCACCCTGTAGAACGAAGAATTAACATAGTCACCACCGTATAGACACCTGGCTATAATAATAAAATTGATAAACAGAAAGCTCTGAACCTAGTAATGATGTTCATTTCATGCAATCAGAAATGAATAGTAGACGATAACTTTTCAATGGAGGAATATATTACAATAAAATTGAATATTTACTACCTCAGAGCCAAGAAATTGCACATAATTCTCACGTGACATTATGGGGCTCGAAAACCTCCACCGCCTTGTCACTTCCACAGGCCTCAACCAAATTGGATTCTGCCATCGCTCGACGTTGGCGTTCATTCAAGAATCGGAAGTGCAACTCCAAAGCATCGCGCAGTTTTGAGCAATTTGGACATACCTATCTTTCCTTTAGTCGGTCTCCTGTCGCCCAAACAACAAGCAGGCTCTCCTTCTACCGCCTCCTTCAATCTCGACATTGCACTGCTCTTCCCCTACCTATACACTCCTTTCACATCAAAATGGCAGGCAAAAAGTCAGCAAAGGCGCTGTCGCGCGAGGAAGGTTAGACCTCAACGTTCCTCCCTTCATTTCAATTCAGCACTGACGTGTTCCTCCCCTTCAGGTCTTGAGCGTACCGATAATGGGATGAAGCAGACGAGCTGGCCAGATGTTCAAATGATCAATCAAAAGAACTACTACACGTAAGTTCGCCGCGCCCAACTTCAACCCCTCAACGCGCGAAGAACCTATTTCTTAAGGTCACCATGTACTTCGTCGCTCCAATCAGTAATTTCCATGCGCGGAGGTTTCTTTTCCCTTGAGCCTTCTATACTGCAGAGTACTGACCTAGCAATCCCAGCGACTACCAGAAACGCGACGACCAGAGCCTCACATTCCGAATTCAGAACGACGCCAACAGGAATCGCATGATACAAAATGCCAAAGACAAGGACAGAGCATTGGCACGAACAGGCAATACCGAAGTGCCACTTCCCACAAACCGCGACGGGGAGGCCGAGGATGATGATGAAGCAAATGATGGCTTGGATGCATCGAAGATCATTGTCATTCACCCAGGAAGCCAAAATCTTCGCATTGGCTTTGCGAGTGATGCGCTTCCAAAAACCATTCCGATGACAATAGCCCGAAAATACCCCAGGACAGAGTCAGACGAGTACGAGCAGAAACCAAGAAGGCAAAAGGTGGACGGGCCGCCTGAGCAACTGTTTGGGGACGAGTTTTCGAAGAAATTTACCAACAAATCGAACGACCTGAAGGTAGATATGCGCATCAATAAGCGGAAAGTATTACCAAACTCTAAGGAGCTGGTGGTCAATTACAACCGTCGAACAACCCCCGAAATTATCCCCGAACACAACGACCCTGCGCGCGTTGAGTGGACGAAAGTCAAAAATGAAGATGGGACGGAAATTAGAGCAAACTTTACGGGTTTGGATGCACAGCGAATACCAGATGACTCGGTTCCAAAATACAAGATGTTCTGGCCGATCCAACATGGGTATCTCAATGAGAACGATTACAACACAGACCTCGCCTTGCTAAACGACTTTGAGTGCATTATCGAGTCGGCTCTTCAGAACGAACTTGGCTTGTCGAGTGAGTCTTCGTGGAAGGAGTACAGTGTTGTATTTGTGATTCCGGACCTCTATGATAAGCGCTATGTTGAAGAGCTGCTTCACATGTGCTTGAACTCACCAAACTCCGATGTTCCCAAGTCCAAATTCAAGCAAGTGGCATTCATCCAGGAAAGCTTAGCAGCTACATACGGTGCCGGCTACTCGATGACATGTGTGGTGGATATTGGAGCTCAGAAAACATCGATATCTTGTGTTGAGGATGGGATGATTATTGAAGATTCAAGAGTCAACCTCAAGTATGGCGGATACGACGTCACCGAAGCATTCACGAAGATGATGCTTTATGATCACTTCCCATATGGTGACATCAATCTCATGCGCCGTTACGACTTCCTTCTCGCCGAAGAATTGAAAATCAACTTCTGTACCATGAATCAGGCTGAAATATCTGTTCAGTTGTACAATTTCCACCTTCGTACTCCCAACCAGCCCACCAAGAAGTACCAGTTCAAGACCTATGATGAGGTTATTCTTGCGCCAATGGGATTCTTTGACCCTTCCATATTCGATAACAGCAACAAGCTTGCGGGTCGCCGCAAGCTTATTGACCGTTCGTACAATGCCTACGATGTCGAAATGCCCGATGACCCTGTCTCGGCAGCTCAACTGGAGATCCTCACAACTATCAAACCATCTCTTGCTATCGTCGCACCAGCTCATGCCTCCTTTCTCTCTGGGAACGGCGATGTCTCCACTCCACAAAAGGAAAAGGCGAATCCTCTAAGCTTCCTCCGCATGGAGAGCGAGGCAAACGGAAACTCGCGTGTGACCTCAGCGGCGGCCTCTCCTGCTCCAGAAGGGGCATCAACCCCTGGTGTCAATGGAACAAATGCTGGCTCGCCACCTCCCAATGGCAGCATGTTCCAATTTGGTAGTGGCACTCACACCAATGGCACTCCAGGCCCTCCTGCAGGAATGTTTGTTGATCCAACAGCCCGCACTCAAAAACAGATTGCAATTGAACGTGATGGAGTTCTCCCCGTGGCGCCTCTTGACGAAGCAGTCATCACATCAATCAAACAGGCTTGCAAGGAGGACGACAAAAAATTCCGCGACTTCATGGGCAGCATTCTGGTTATCGGTGGCGGTGCCAAAACCCCAGGATTGACGCCGCATCTCGAAGAAAGATTGAGAGCAAAGAGGCCTGATCTGCGGGAGAAGATCATGGTCGGTACCAGTCCTCGAGAGATGGACGTGCAGGTGGTTGTTTGGAAGGGTGCGAGCGTGTTTTCGAGGATGAAATCTCACGAGAGCTTTATCGGGGATAAGGAATATCAGTTTTTGAACAGCAGGGTGCTACATTACAAAGTCCTCTGGAATTGGTAGTTGTTTATGGTGGTGATTTGGTCTTGCGAGCATTTGAGCGAATGGAGTTTTGGGTGTGAGGGAACTGGGCTATGATTACCTACCTAGGTACGTAGTTGATGGAAGGGTTGTTAGGACAACTATTCATATCATCATACTTAGAACTTTCACGGATGGGAAAATGGGAGCATGTATAAATACCTAGTAACTAGATATATTTACCCAACTAGGATGAGTATCGGGAAATGGCACATGTTGAGAATGCATATGAGATGTTCTGCGTTTGTGAACCTTGTAGATGTATGAAGTGGAAAGGTAATTGGTGATAGAAGGGCGTAGAATCTGGTAAAGTATACAGAGTACAGGAAATGAAGTTCTTCAAATGTTGTATGTAGCAGGTGGTGGCTGTTCCATGCGCTTGGCGATTTGGGCAACTCGATGTAAGAGAACTCACGTGTTGATAGAAGTTTGCGGTTCCATGAGATTGCATTCCACATTAAATCGACTCATAGCGTCATGCAGCCTAAATGATACCAAACATTTTCAACATTTCCCCATATTCTACCTAAACCAATTCCCACAATCATCCCATGTTTTCAGGCACAATGCCAAGCCACATGCCCCAAGACGGGATGGAATAGGCTGCATCCCCTATTATTAGAAGTCTGCCTGAGAACGATCGACCTCATCCCGCTCGTCTCGTTTTTTCGTGGAAGTCTCGTGAGTTGGCCATGCGCGTTCCCTGCTGCTGTGGCGTGAGCGGTGTGAATATCGTGAAGCAAAGGGGAGGATGAGGAAGGGACGCTCCCTATGCGCCATGCCTGCCGTGAGTTTCTACTATGCCCGCAACCTTCTTAAAAGAAAGACATTCTCCCTTTATCTTCACCTCCTCACCCTCACCACCTTCATCATCTTCATCCTACATCTCCTGCCAATCCGACAATCGTCATTTCATCACGTCCTTTACTGATTTCATCTCGTTGTTACCGAAGTCTGCAAGAATAACAAGCTTCATACCCTGTCTTTCATTCTAAATCCGCGGCAATGGCCATCCTCAATGATCCCCAAGTCGCTTCGAGATTCCCAAACTCCCCACTGACGCTGTCAAAGACTTCATCCCATACCTCACCAAGAACCCCGATACTCCAATTCAGAAACTCCTCGAGCCATACAAGCTCTTTGAAGGAGAATTGCGTAAAATCTACGCTCAAGAACCTACGCACAAGCTTCTGCAGGATGGTTCCGTCAATCTCATCCCAGTCTTCGATGGTCATGAGAAGGAGGTTACCATTCGTGCTCGTTCTCTAGAGACCGAGACTGAGGAGGAGAAGTCTAAGTATATCATGTCCTTGGGGGAGGCAGAGCGCAAAGAAAACGGATCACCTGCCATTGTTGCTTCTCTCAAAGATTTCCAACAGAACTTCAATCTCTTCTCCGAATCTTCTCTTGCTGATCTAGACTGGAATAACGTGGTTGTTGCGGGCAGTGCCTGCACCACTTCCCTACTCCCTGTTCCTGAGAAATGGGCTCAAAGCAAGAAGAAGTTGAGAGAATACTATCATGAAAATCTTGCACCAGCAAGTGATGTCGGTATGTACCACAGCCGACCCCAAATAAAGCAAAAGTTAACAACTCCCTCTCAGATATCTTCCTCTACGGACTCAATGAAGAGCAAGCCCTCGAGAAGATCAAGCAAATTGAGCGTAACATCAAGGACAGCATCTTGTCCGAGGTGACCACCGTTCGCACCAAGAACGCCATCACAATCGCCAGCCAATACCCCACCCGTCACATCCAAATCGTACTCAGGTTGTATGACAGTATTTCGCAGATCATCACTGGCTTCGATGTGGATTGTGCATGTGCAGCTTATGATGGCAAGCAAGTCTATGCTGCCCCTCGAGCACTCGTTGCTTTCATGACTCAATCCAACACCATCGACTTAACTCGTCGTTCTCCATCATACGAGAATCGTCTTTCGAAGTACAGTCATCGTGGATTCGAGGTTCACTGGCCTCTCCTCGACCGAAGCCGTGTTGATCCAACAATCTTCGAGCGATCATTTGGGAGAACGCAGGGACTTGCGAGGCTACTCATTCTTGAGAAATTGCCCAAAAACCGTGACCGCGAAGCATACTCTGACCAACGCCGTGTTGAGCGTGGTCGACCTGCGATCAACCGCGGTTACCGACATATGCATGCCATGAGCGGTAACATCAAGGACAGAGAAGAGGATGAGGTTGCTGAGTGGGTTGATCAGGAAGAGGTTGCCTCATACCATACCATGACGATTCCATATGGTCCGAAATACAATGCAGCAAAAATCAACCGCCTCTTGTACGCTAAGGATCTCCTGTTGAATGCAGAGTGGAACGCACAGAAGGGGCGTGATGTCTATCTTCATCGCCATCCATGCTTCTTTGGTACAGCAGAAGAAGTGTTGGAGGATTGCTGTGGCTACTGTCCCGAGCCAAAAACGGATGAGGAGTTCAAGATTGCAGAGGAGGAGAGCAAAACGATGGTCTTCGGGCCTCTTAACTTCATTGTTTCTGACCCTGGTCAACAAATGCAAGGCTCCTTCAACCCAATTACTGATGATGAATGGACAACCATGGCATATGTCGGAGACACGGCGCGATTGTGTCAAGCTATTGTGGATAACGACACAGAGCATGTGGAAGATGTAAGTATTCCCCCAAACTCGAGGACTATTCCTCAAGAAATAACCTTGCTATGAACGAACTTACTCTTCTTTCCGTTATCAATATACTGACTTGGCTGTATAGTGGTGCTCTCACGAAGGTGTAGATGTCAACGGCCGAGACTATACCGGCCGAACACCCCTCCATCTTGCGACAATGGTGTCCTCTCCGGAAGTGGTGAAGATTCTCGTTGACCATGGAGCGAGGTTGATTGCCAGACTGGTAGATGGCCGAACTGCTCTCCACATTGCATCTGCTCGAGGTGATGCAGAGATCATCAAGATACTTATGAGTCGCAGTATTGAGAATGAAGAGGAAGAGGATGAGAAAGAAGAACTTCGACGTGCTCAACGTAAGGCAGAGCGAGCAGCAAAAGGCCAACTCGTCAAAGAGGATGAGTCCGCAAACGTCGAGAGCAAGGAAGTTGATGACGAGAAAGCTGAAGATTCTGACGAAGAAAGCTCAGAAGCCTCAGAAATTGATCTGGATTCTGAAGAGGGATCAGACTCCATGACTATGGGATCTTTTGTCAAGGTCGATAACGACGTCATGAAGGCCCAAGAGGTATGTTCCGCGCCCGTGTATATGAACGATCTCAAATCCTTGTTTCACACCAAGGGTATCGGCAAGTAGAAGGAAAAATGACAATTCTAATAATGTTTAGGATGCCATACTTGAAGATTCCTCTGAAGACCCTGATGTCTATGACATCGATGTCATTGCTTGGGACTTTGGTCTCAGCCCACTTCATTACGCGATATTGAACGGCCATCAAGATATCATCGAGCTGCTCGTCTCTGAATATGGTGCTGATGTTCTCCTTCCGGTCAAACTTGTCGAGCCTGGAACCAACAATCCTAGAGGAGCAATTATGACCCTTCTTCTCACTCTGGCTCTTCCAACCGAGAAGGCAAAGGCAGTGGCAAAGCAATTGCTTGAGTTGGGTGCGACCTCTGCTCAAGGGGATCAAAATTCCATAACGGCCTTTCACCATGTTGTGGCCCAGAACAGTACCGATCTTCTCGATGTTCTCCTTGAAAATGACCGACCAGTAGTCATGAGCGTGCTAAACAACATTGGTTCTAATGGGACCAACTGGAACGCAACATATTATTCGCCGCTCACTTCCGCAATTGACAAGGGATTTGCAGACATGGCAGGTAAGATACTGGAACTTGGGGCCATTACGACCATTGATTACGACCAATGGGTAAAGAATTACCTTTCTAGTAATACCTGGGCACGAAACCAGGACCCAAATACGGTCAAAGCGAGATATGAGGATTCCGTGGTCCAACCTGTCATTCTTGCAGCAGAAAAGAACCTGGCCGGAACAGTTGAGGGCCTTCTGGCTCATGGTGCAGATATTACGACACTGGAAAAGACGGCATTCCAGGCTTTGAGAAACCCGACATCAGCTTCTTACTATGTACCTCAGTCTTTGCTAGAGGTGGTCCAACAAAAGCTCACCCAGTTCAGAGAGTTTAAGGATCCTGTCCCCAAATCACCAGAAACACTGGAAAGTGAATCCTTCTACACAGAAAAATACGACAAGGGCACCTATCAATACGTAAGCTTTTTTCCCCTGGTTATCTTTTGCAAATAGCGGCTAATTCATCATGCTAGTTTACTGCTCTAGAAGACTTCCAAACGAAGAAAAAGTCCAACCAAACCGAATGGGAAATGTACAACAAAAAGGTAGCAGAAAAATCCGAGAACGGCGTGAAAGAGAAGAGAGAGGCAATCAACAAACTTATCCAAGAGTTCGAGCATGCTGAAAAAGTTCTGATCGATGCTGGCGCAAAAACATTTGTTGAAATCCACCCTGAAATTCCCAAGCATCAGGCACAAACCCGACAAACATACTGGCATACATCTCCGGACCCCCTTCCTTACCAGACCTCCATTTCTTTCCTCACGGCTGATTTGAACGATACCAAACGCGACGGGTACATTCAGATGTTTGAAGCTGCGTGGACAAACGATCTAGAAAAGATCAAGTCTTTGACTCTAGCCCAGTGGAAATCGAAGAAATCTGAAATGCAGACCCCTCTCAAGATTGCAATTCAGGATATGAATGGATTCTCCCCGTTCTCCATTGCAGTTCTACGTGGTCATCATGATTTGGCACGGAAGATTATTGAGATATGTGCCGCTCAATACCACAAGGACGACGGAATTAGCTCTCGGAAGCGCTGGACTTTGCAGACGAGCAGCGACGATGGATATAATGAGGAGGATAGCGAATATGACTCCGACAACTACCAAACACACCAGCATTTGCCAATCTTTTCGGAATTGGTCAGCGACGAGTTTACCATTGACAATCTTGGCGAAGTTGCGACTTTGGTCAAAAGCGACGTACTTCCTCTTACCATGATCAATTGGCAGTGCTTTGGTGGCAGAATCCTCGGGTTACCTCAAGGTGATACCGAAGTATTACGGTATTCCCTTCTCCATTACGCCGTCAAGATCGATAACACAGACATCTTTAAGCTCATTATGCAACTTGGAGCCGAACAACAAGCCGTCTTGGCAGAAAATGACGACGACCAGAAGTGTTTCACCGTTGATGTTCACATCTTCCACGAGGCCATAATCCGTGGCCGCACAACAATGCTCGCAGCAATGGTTAAGGAGAGCGGTGTCGGCATTCCTCTCAATGCTTTGATCAAGAAGAGCGGCCTCGAGCTCATATCAAAGCCGAAGTATTATCAAGGACTGAGTGTGGGTGGCAAAAAGCGAGCAGACTGGGCACAAGCTCCGGATGAAACCGCCATAGTTGCAGAATCGACAGTCCCTCCATTGCTTCAGTCTGCCAATTTGGAAACCTTGATTCCTTGGAGTGGTTCATGGGCAACGCGCCCGTACGAAAGTACAAGGAATTTGCCGAAGCCAACAAACACGATAAGAGAATCAAGACATTACAGACTGGAGACTCGTTTGAGAAGACAATTAGTACTTGGTTGAACGCACAGAGTAAGTTCGGTAGCTTTTTTCAGGATATAACTAACGATATTAGGCGAGTTGGTGCTGCACGGTGCTGTCTTGTATACTCATGACGAAGAAAACAAGACGAAATACATCGACCTGCTCAAGTACATTATTTCGGTCTCCCCCGAATTACTAGATAAGAAATCTCCTGAAGGATGGACTCCTCTCCAAGTCGCTACTTTCGCTCGACAAAAGGAGGCAGTTGCTTATCTCATCAGCGTTGGCGCAAATCAACGAAGTCGGGACAAGGCGGGTAGGAACATGGTGCATAGCACAGTGACTGGCGTGGGTGGAAAAGCCAGAGATGACCACGAAGGCATCGATGCCATATTGAATCTCTTTGATAGGGAAGCAGTCAAGGAAATGCTCCTGGAAAGATGCGGTCAGCCCGAGTCTTTGACGCCTTTGGGGCTGTGGATGTCTCAAAATGCTAAAAGCTTCACTTGCAAGCATGCTCGGGTCCTCGAGGTTCTTGCAGGTTACTCAAATGGTGAAGATCTGGAGATGATTAATGGTGAAGGAGATCTGCCTCTCCATGTGGTATGTCTTGTCATTCATCCGTTGTTGGCAGCACTAATAAGAACCAGGCCGTCCGCCATAATCAAAGCTCGATTATCACTTATCTCCTCAATCTCAAGCCGTCCCTGCTGTTTAGAGAAAATGCCACTGGTCGAACTCCCTTGGAAATGGCACACGATGCATACACGACCTCTCAAGTCGATACACCACTCTCTGCCTCTCTCCCGAACTCCTGGAATCATTACACTCCAGGACAACTTGATTACGATCCCATCATCAATAAAAACGCAACTGAGTTCCTGAAGACTGAAGTGGTCGAGGAATCCCCCAAGCACACATGGGAGATCTGCGACGCGGTCGCTCGTGAGATTGGCGAAGGAGAGAAGAGGAGGAGATTGGTGAGCTTGTTCGAGGCGAATGAAGTTGCGAAGAGAGTTGCTGCGCTTGGATCAACTAACAAACGATCTGGTTTTGTGGTTAATGGTGGGTTGGTTGATGGAGATGTGAGGACGGGTATTATTTCTGAGTGGTTGTGGTCAGCGTAGGGAGGGAAGTGAAGATGGAATTGTTTTCCGAAAGTTCTATCATGATGATGAATGATTGAGAAGAAAAATCATTGCTGCTGCCAAACTTGCTAGTCGGAGGAGATGTTTTTCGTGGTTTCTTGATAGAGTATCTATCGCTCATCAGTTGCTTCTTTGCCTACCTAGGTAAAGTACAGTACAGAACTAATTTTTTTCTTTTTTCGCACAATCACAAGCCAGACAGGTACACACAAATATAAACAGATACACACACACACACAATGACACACACAGTCACACCACAACAATTAATTGCCTAGGCATGATGATATGATTTGACGTACAGCACCTGTGCAGTACCTGCCTCGCCCGCGCTCCCGTACAAAATCTTGTCACAATCCTACCTTACCTATCCCATTTCAAGCCTAAGGCCGGACGATTACCCCCTAAAGGAGCCCGCGGAGGAGGCGTTCTTTGGAAAAAGGTTTTCAAGATGATGATAAAAACCAAAATTTTGATTTCACGGAGGTACTGTATTGTTGGAAAAGTTGGAAGAATTAATTTGGAGATAGATGGGTGCGGGGAAGCCTGGTTTGCTTGTCTCATTTGATTCCTCTTCTTCTTCTTCTTCTTTTTGTGGTGGTTCGAAAAGTCGTTCGACTACTGGTTGGTGGATGCCTATCGGGGACACCGGAAGGGAAAGCTTTTAATTTCTTGTTTTTTTGGGGGAGGGGCCCAGGGGAAAGGGGGGAAGGGGCAAGGCAAGTAAGGCAAGTAAGGTAATTTCGGCTTAACGGTTTCTATGTAGTCACATGTGGGGCAAGAATACTGTAACTTCCGTACAGATGTGAAAGTTGAATAACAATAATCGATATTCTTAGCAGTGACGCTTTACTTAGTTTACATGACTTTTTTTTTAAATTACATTATTTGTGGATAATTTGATAAAGTTGATAAGTTGGTTGCAAGGTATTGTGGGTTACAGAAAGGAACTCGTATGTTACATCCTCGAGATCCTCCAACCACTCCCTCCCTCGAATACTGCCACTCACTTCCTCGTATTTCCAAAAACAAGGTTCTGATTTCGATCAACTGTGCATCACCCATCCCGCATTCATTCTTGCCGCCAACGCAGCAAGCAAGCAACAATCAGATGTCAAAAGCTTTCACACCACCACACTACTCTACACGCTGACCTGACACTGACCTCGGTCGATGTTTCTTCCCAGCCAGCCAGCCAGCCGGTTTAGCCAGCAGCGCAGCACCAAGCACAAGGTACGCGAGCGAATCTCGCTAAATTTTATTTACCCCAGACTCCAAGAGTCCAAGGAGATGCACGCGGGACCGTATGCAGTCAATCTATGTCTTGTTCTTGCATCAATCTAAACTCCATTAGGGAGGTGTTTTCCGATGGGGGCAACTCGGGGAGTAGCCAGTCAGCGAGGCCTTAGACCAAAGGAGCCTTCGTTTGACTTTTTCTTTGGCTTTCTTTGGTTGTGTAACCTTGTGTTTGTTGACGGTATTTTGGACTTGCCGTTGACGGTTGATCAGATGTTGGGAGATTTCATTGGTGTTCCTGCTTCTGCTGGGTATTTTTGACTTTCGGAGGAGTCTCAGTATGAGTAGAGAGCTGATAGCGAGGGAAAGAGAGGAGAAGAGGCGATCATTGTTACACGTGTGTGTGTGTGTGTAAGTGCCATGATTTTCAATTTTCGATCATTTCGATTTTCGATTTCCCGTTTTTCTATTCTGGTCTGCGACCTAACGGGCAAAGATAATTGGATAATTGGATAGCCATACCCTTCCCTTCCTCGGTGATTTTCATCTCTCTAACCAGCTAGCTGTGTCAAAGCAATGCCAAAGCATTCTTTCCATTGGCAAGTTTGGCCACCAACAATCGCCCACAACCCACATCCATTGATCCCATTGATCTCATTGATTCCCCATCGGAACACAGACCTGCATCTGGAAAGAAATTCGGTCGTACTGTGGAGTAACCCTGTCACTCCTCCCCCTCCCTCCACACTATCCGTACTCTAATGTTTTTGCCCCCGTCCCCGTCCCCTGTCACAAGCTGCTGCTGCTCGAAGCGAAGCGAAGCCGAAGGCGTTCGGCGCGTCAGTTCAGATTCAGGTTCAGAACAAAGGAGAGAGCGGATGGACATTGGACATTGGATACCTAGGATGATGGATCATGGAGGAGCTTCCGTATCTGGTCACAGCTAATACCGGTTGGGGTTTTTTCTGGGGGAGGGACAGACACCAGACACGGACACTGACACGGACGAAAAAAACCTGCGTATAAGACCTTTCGAACCTCTCTTCCTTTCCCTCTTTCTCCTCTTTCTTTCTCCCTCGGACTTTTCAATAGTAAATCTCAAGCCAAAACCTTCGTTCAAAAACACTCGATATTCCACTCGTTAACTCGAAGTCGTCCTATTTTTTGCTCTTTCACTTGTATTCAAGAAAAAGTCAATTGATTTAATATATCGCCAAAATGAGATTCTCTACCGTTGCTGTTGTTGCTTTCTCCGGGTTCGCGGCTGCCCAAAGCACTCTTCCCGTATGTTTTGCTACTCCTTTCTTCTCTTTTCTGCTGCAAACTGCCAATTGCGATTGAAGATTCCCCTCTTCTCTCTCCCTGAGTAGAACAAGTTAACTAACATCACCAAAACCATAGGTCTGCGCCCAACCCTGCATTGCAGCCTCCGTTGCTAAAGTGACCACCTGCTCCATCACCGATGTTGCATGCCAATGTGTCGCAGCCAACAAGCTCGCTATCCAAACCGATGCCACCACCTGTGTGTTGACCGCTTGCGCTGATAAAGCTCTTGGTAAGAGTCCTTCCTATACTTCCAAATCCTTTCACATCAAAACAACAACGACATCAACATTTCCTCCCATCTACGGTTGGAAATTCCAAGACACAAAAACTCAAAATCCACATTTCAAACCTCGACACCTCAACACTTCAGCCACCTTGAAACAATGTATATATATGAAAGTAGTATGGTATGCTAATTCAATTGATCGTCTACAGAGGTCCTCGCCGCAGCAGACGCCGCATGCAAGAATCTCGAGAGCGCCTCAACCGCTGCTTCTTCCACCACCGCCGTTGCAGCTACTACTAGCACTGCTGTCGTCACCTCCTCCGTCGGTTAGTCTACTCACCTCTCCTTTGCCCAAACACAATCCCCAAATCACAAACCAAAAAGAAAAAAAACCCTACACCCAAAACCCCAACCCTAACTCCCTCTTTCCACAGTCGCCACCACCGTAACAGGCACAATCTCTGTCTCCATCATCGAAGACAGCACCACCTCCTCCATCGCCGCCCCAACCGGCTCCCCATCCCCCAAGCCAATCGTCTCCAACTCCACCACCACCAGGACCTCATCCAGCAGCACTGCCGTTCTCCAGACCACTTCTTCCCGCAGCCCATCTCCAAGCGCCTCCAGCAGCACTGTCGCTCCTGGTGCCGGTGCTCAGTTGACTGTTAGCACCATTGGTGGATTGGTGGCTTTCGGTTTGGCTTTGTTCGCTGGTTTGTAAAGAGAGAGAATTGATATATATCTTTCTTTCGGTGTGGGAAGTTAGGTTGGGTTCTTGTAAAAACTGTGGGGGATAGGAAATGGGATGGATGGGAAGGTGGGTTGTGGTAATATAATATATACATATATACGAATGGACATACCATGATTTGATGTCTATTATTTTTGAATATGTTCTATTTTATGTTGTCCTTGTTTACAACACTTACAGTACTATGTAAGGTATGCATGGATATTGATTGGAGCAGGTTTAAAAAATCATCACGAGTAAAATCAAAATAATTTAATTCTTTGTTCCCTCGAATGAGAGAGAGATTCCTTAACGAATGTTGTTTTGTGGCCTCGCTCTGTTTGATATATCTTTTGAAAGTTTTATGTTTTCTTTTTGTTCTTCTTCTTGTGTTTAAGAAAGAACTATCTTATCAAAGAATTGGTCTAGTAGTTGAAGTACTAACTGCTGCTGGCGCGCACGATATATGCACGTGTATGGGTATAGATGATCTTTACCTACTAGTATCACAGCAAGAAAAGAAGGACTTCAAAAAAAAAAAAAAAAAAGGCTGATCTTGAGCCAATAGACATAGAACAATAAGTAGCAAATAGCTTAAATAGTTCATCGATTATGATAGAAACGAAAAGAGGGGGGTATTCCCACAAGGCTTCGCTCCCGCAGGAAATAGAAAATGGCCAGGTACCACCAGTGCTCTCTCATTTAGCAAAGCAAGCACAGCTCAAGTTCACAATACTCCATACAACACTCCTTTCATGTCCCTTTTCATTCCATTCTATTTCCATTATTTTCGACTTCTTCCTTCCCAAACTTATTCTCCCCCTCTCTCTCTCTCTTCACTCACTCAGCTCACCCACTCTCAACTCCATCATTTCTCATTTTCCTTCTCATCCAAACAAACACAAATAGCGGCCATCAAGCAATAATCCACTCCGGGGGCCACGGTCAGATAATACGTCTGCTGATTGCCAAAGATCTGCCCGACGTTCATGAAGTTGCGCGAGATGGTGGCCACGGTGATGTTGCCCATGGTGATGGTGGCCGAGCGGTCGAACCAGTCGCCCTTGATGAGGAGCTCGACGGGCGCGTTGGTCGAGGCGTTGGTGAATGTTGCGATCATTTTGGAGGAGCCGACTGTTTGTGTTTTGTTAGCTTTGTTTTTTCTCTTCTTGTGGTTGTTTGTGCTCAAAGAGAGAAAAGTGAAAGAGTTGTTGGGATTTTCGGGCTTGGGTTCTTTTGATTTGTTTCTTCTTCTTTTTTCTTCTCTTTTCTTCTTCCTCTTCTTCTTCGTACTAGATTGTAGATGAGGGGGTTGATTTTTGGTAGACTACATGTTTGAAGTACAGTATACTACAGCCAAATATACCAAGTCAAGATTTTTGAAGAGAGAGAGCAAAGAAAAAAGAGGATAGTAATAGTAATAATGATCCAACGAAAATAGACATTCAAAAGAGACAAAAAAATCACTCACTGCTAAACTTCCCCTTCACCTCAAACAACACGGCGCCCGTGGGAGACTCGGCGTAGAAGCGCTTATGCGGGAACGAGATGATCTTCGTTCGCAGCGAGAAGAGCGCCGGGCCATTCCCGGGCATCTTGAACTCCTTGCGGTCTGAGAGGGAGAATTTCTGCCCGCGACATTCGATGAGGGTTTGATTTGTGGTGGCATCGGTCACTGTGAGGGAAATAATGAAGAGATGGTTAGTTTTGTTGTGTGTTGGGGTTTTTTTATGGAGAAGTTTGGGGAAATTGGGTGGATGGAAGGATGGAAGGAAAGCTGCTTAAATTTTGTATATTTTTTGGATTCAATTGTGAAGAGGGGTGGATTTGGGAACGTACTTTCAAATGTATCGCCGGAAAGGGAAAAGACCTTTTCTCGAAGCTTGAGGGTGATTTGGTGAGGACGGATGAAGTGATTGTTGATTCCCAAGGGGGTTGAACAGATGCGAGAGACATGATTGCTGATTGTGACTTGTGTTGAAGACTACGTTCGTTCGTTCCTAGATGGCTATTCTATTCTGAAAAGGAGGAAGAAGTAATTGAGTAAGGAAGCGGATGAGAATAGTGCTGTTGGTTACTGTTTATTTTTCTTTCTCTCGATCGACTTTGTTGAATTAAGAAAATCAGAAACCTGTCGCATCAGATGCGATAGCAGGCAGGGCTCAGCTCATTCATTATATATCTATCTCCTCCTGCCTCACAGCCCTACAGTCTAGTCTAGACCCCTTGCCACCACCTGTTCATTGTTCCTTCCACCACCTCTCCCATCCCAGTAAGTGTTTCACTCCCTCCCTCGAGGCTGAATCCAACAGTTGTGAATGGTTCATTCACGCTTCGGAGATACTGGACCTCATCAGCTTTTCACTTCTCAGCCTTGCGGGTGGCAGACACAGCAAATAGCAAACGGATCACAACATGGCTTAAGGCAGATTTTTGGGCATGGACGGACTCCGTTCAAAGTCAGCCGTTTCTCGCTACTGTACTTACCCACCGTACACAGTAACGATATCGCTATGCCAAGTTCTTTAAATCCGACGGTTCGCTGCGCTTTTCTTTTTGGGGTGGGCATGTTTTGATGCTGATTGAGGGTGATAGGGAATGAATGCATGATTATTTTGGGTGTGGAGGGAGGAGGTTTGGGTGGTTCATTGCTGGGGTTATGCATGTGTTGTGCGTCTCTATTTTGTTTGTCATTATTGGGGAAATTAAAAATATAGATACCTATCCATAGATTGTTGTAGGATGGAAGGAGGATTTTGGAGGGGTTGATCATGAGCCCTGAAGGGAAAGGCTGATCATGAAAGTCCTGGTGGCGTCTGAATGCGCAGCCGCAGACGCCAACGGCACTACTGTACATGTACTGAACAGATCTCGATCACCTGGTTGGTTTCTTCAAACGAGAAGTATTTATTATTCGAAGTTGATTTGCACAAAAGAGTAAACCCGTCTCTTGCCGAGTAGACACTGTACGTAAGATTACAATACTCTAGTATCACAGGTGTTGAGCTTGTTTTCTGCTTTCCGCTGGTTCATAAACTTGATGCCAACAAGGTTTTTGCTGATGCAGTGGGCATGGCTTGGCCTCGAGCTGACGATGGGGAAGAATATGTGGGTAAGGTAGTAGGAATTTGAGAAGGAACATGTGAAAAGGAATGTGTTGTTCGAAAATAATAATCAAGCCACACACCGAGTAGAAAGCTGGGCGTAACTGGATGGTGGGTTCTTCATTGGTATTTAGTTGTAGGATTTTGGCCACATCTCAACGACGTACAGAGAGAAGTATGCCAAGTAATTGTATGGCAAGCAAGATATGAAAAGAAATACAAAAGGCCAAGAAATATCAAGCGAAAGCTTGAAGATACAAAACAGCCTTGATTTAATGTCCCTGTTTATAGAATCTATAAATAGGCCGCCATTGTGCAACAACAACTTGCCTCCTCCTTCAATGTTCCAAACATCATTTTCACCGTAATAATCATAGTAACCATCACAATGACAGTATGACCTTGCTCCTCTATTCATATACATTAAGGCTTGGGATTTTCATCCCGCACACTCTGTGCCCATATCGGACGCTCGCCAATGTCACGGCGCACCTTCTTCTTCGGCGGCGGAGGCGACGGCAAAGATTGCTGGCTTGCAGAATCATCGTTCTCATTCTTATTCTCACTTGTTCTAGACTGGCGTAATCCTTGAATTGCTCCCTTGAGCTCTTGATCATCTCGCTTGCGTTTGGTGGGACTGGAGATGCGAGGTTTTGGTAGTTGGGAAGGAACATCTTCTTGGGTTTGCTGTGCTTTCTCCTCCTCCTCCTCCTCCTCCTCCTCCTCCTCTTCTTCTTCTTCTTCTTCTTCTTCGCCTTCTTTTTCAGATCCAGTATATCGGGCTTTCTTCTTAGGTGGCTCCCGGGGAGAAACATCTGTAAATGAATAGCCCGCAACACCACTACGTCTGCGCAAGTCGTCTGTAGACTTTTCTCCGTCGCCCCGTTTGCGTTTTGTTGGACTTTGCACCTCCTCTCGGAGTTTGGGGAAAGGATTTTCTGTGTCATTTTCATAGTCTCGGTCAGGTTCATTCGTAGCATCTCCAACAAAGCGGATCCTCTTCTTGGGCGGTTGAAGAGGAGAAGAAGTGAAGTTCTGCCCACGATTTTCGTGTTTGCTCCAGCTGTTGATTTCTCTTTCTGACCAATCTCTTTTCCGTTTCACATAACTCCCAATATGAGATGACTCCCCAGAGAAACCAGGAAGAGCCATGGTCGCACTCGTTCTAGATCTTTGCATCGAGGAACCCCAAGGAGGTACTGGGTGCGTGGTCTGATTTGCGTTCTTGTTAACCTCGTTTTGATGTTCTCCCATCGAATGTTGTAAAGCTGCTTCATGTTGAAGAGCATGAACATAGCCCCAAATCGATGTCGGTCCTGGATCTCCAAATCTCCTCTCCTTCCTCGTTAAAGACGGAGCTGGATTTTCACGAAATGTAGCCTTCGAATTTGGCTTTGCTCGAGGATCACTTGCGAGTAATTCTTCGCCGTGTATAGTTGGTTTCACAGGCACTGGGCTTTCAAGATCGTAGCTGATCTTGACTTTCTTTGGTGCAGGTATTACTGCTCGTCGACTTGGTTTTGGTTGTTGTGAAGCAATTTCCGCATTCGAAAGTGTAGCAAAATATCCGTTCTTGTGTCTGTCTGCAAGGGAAGTATACGTGCATCCAAAGACCTGCGATATAAATAATTTAGCAAGGCCTGCGTCGAAAGAGAGGGACAGACAGAGCGAAAGAACTCACCTTCTCAAACTCATACCTCATCTCTTCCCCTTTCTCATGCCATCCAAAAGCCTCCACCTTATCAACATACATCAACCCATCTCTCCACCTCCTCCCCATCTTCCTCTCCGCCAAAACTTGTCCATCATCCCCAACCAACTCCACTGTATACGCAAACGCAACACATAGAATCTCATATAAACACCACGCGGCCTTCTCAGCCTTCACATTCCCATCACCTACATAAACAACACTGCCGAAATCAAAGTAGATGTTATCTTCGTTTCTTTTGAGCGTACTTCCCGGCCAGGCATTATTAGGAAGTAATTGCTGAAGATTAGAAAGGCGAAGATTTTGAACGCCGGTGTGTTTGCGGGCTGGGATGAGGATGTGGAGGTGGTTGATTAGTTGGGCCTGTGTTGTTTGTGGGATGTCTTTTGGCTTTGCTGCTGCTGCGTTGCCTTGTTCTTTGCTTTTGGTAATAGCGCGAAAATACTCGTTGGTGAAGCCGGCTGCTGAGAGCAATCTGTTGAAGGGAATGGATCCAGGTAGATATTTCTTGGTTCGACGGAGGTCCAGTCGATAGGTAATATGGGTTTATGACGCTTTGGACGCAGTTCCCGTGGGGGTAAGTTGTTTTCCCTTGGGTGCTCCTGGAAGTCTGGTCTTGGTCTGGCTTGTTTGTCATTATATCTGGAGCGCGAACGAGAGCCAGTCTCTGTGTATTTCTCCCAGCCGTGATGGGGTCTGTAATAAGAGGGCTACTGTTCGTGAGATGTCTCTGCATCACCATAGATCCAATGTCTTGGTTGTGCGAGGTTGTTGTGGTTGTTGGCAGACATGGGCTTCCATCTCGATTTATAAGAACCTATCCAATCTCGTGGAAAAGGTGCCATGTTTCTTGTCTTCTTCTGATGGCTGATGTCATGACTGCGCTTAGGAGAACAATCTTGAGCATTATTTCGTGGTAAAGTGGCGCTCCGGTCCTAAGAAATATATCACTGGATGGCGCCCTTGATAGAGTAACGAGCAGCATGCAGCACCTCGTCATCAATCTCGTTCACGACGGCATCCCTTGGTGGAGGTCTCAAGAGCTGATAGACACAGTCAGTGAGTGGATTGAGTGTCAGATTAGACGAGGAGAAAGAGACCTCATCGTCGCTCAGCTCCATGCTCTCCTCCTCCTCGTCGTCATCGTCGTCAGATCCAAGGAAGTTCGATCGTGGCGATTCGGGCTCGTAGTTGAATCTTGAAGGTATGTCGTCCTTGATGGATTCTGGTTCAGCTCGTAGATCATCGATTTGCGAACCGGAATCCATCTCTTGTTCGCGCGTGCCGTGAGCCATCGTTTGGTGCGGAGGGGAAAGAAATAACAAACTCTGCAAATCGTGCGCTTGTAATTGAAAGGTCGAAGGATATGAGAAAAGGAGAAGTTGACTTGACGTGCGAAAGTAAAGGTGAAGGTGAACAGCAGCGGGTGCAATTGTGGTCTACTCGCTTATATGGACAATAGGTAGGTAAAGAAATTCGCCTTTGAAAGGCGTTAGCACGCTGAGAAAGATGAGATGAAATGAGAATTGGGGTGACGATATGACATTTTTAAGATTGTTTATCTTATGTGCATTTATTCTGGGCATTCTGGTGTTTTTCTCTCATGTTCAAAGCTCTTCCTGCTTGCACAAAACATTGTGAGAAGTGGGATTGCAGCTCAAGGGAGAATCTTTTGTGATAGTCAAAGTGAAAACGAGGCAAATAGAGAATCAGTGACCCTTGTCCAAAGGCTTGAATTCTTTCTCTTTCAGAATCTAAAATGGTCAATGCAGGGAACAAGATAAGAAATCAACCCGAATGTCTGCTCCCAAGCCTTTAACCTTTCCACCGAACTCTACTTTCACAACGCCAACAAACGACACTGATTTAAGCCAATGCGTAATTGGCAAAAAAAACTTGGGTACACTTTTTCAGACAGAGGCTTTGGATGCACGGTTTCGCATCAAATACAGTACGAATGGGGGAGAGAAACGTGTAATGTTGGTCATCCATCAATCAGCAAAATATATCCCCGAATGCACAATGCTATTGACATCCCTGCAAAATAACAGCGACGACGTGGCTCAACTATACATTTCCTGAGCTATAACACCCGCCCTTCCGACCTCATCCAAAAAAAAAAGGAAGAATGGTATCTCAGAGACAAACACACACAATCCTGAATTTTTCGAAATTGTTTTCCCAGGGAAACAATCATGAACGACTTTGCATCGTCCTAACCAAAAAAAGATACTTTGTGCCCGTCCATGGACTAAGCGCAACTTTCCAACGTTCTCCCGCTCGAAGCGAAACGAAGCGTACGAAGGGCCAAAAAAATTCTAAGACATCCAAACTTTCAGCCGGTCTTGAAACTAGGGACAAAAAAAGAGACCGTGCTGTTCGGAGAAATAAATGCGAAGTGCAACAAAAAAACCATCAGATGGTTCCCGACACTCTGGGAGAGGGAAGGAGGGAGGAACGGACGTGGCATGGCATGGCTCGTTGGTTTCTCGCCCTGTGGTGAGTGTGTGGTTGTTGTGGGTGGATGTTTTGTTTTGTCGGAACTTTT
This sequence comes from Tetracladium setigerum, assembly GCA_031472005.1. NCBI lineage: Eukaryota > Fungi > Ascomycota > Leotiomycetes > Helotiales > Tetracladium > Tetracladium setigerum. The sequence goes on from PZJY01000012.1 coordinate 499,084, forward strand.
GGCAGTCTCATCTTTTGCCGTCGCGATGACATGACCTGGTAGGCTTCATCTCATTTGTAATTGACGTCGTTTCCGATCGGAAATTTTCTGGGTTCGAGGTAATCAATTCCAAACGCACCGCCGTCAGTAATGCTGTTGGTGATTTTTCTTTGCACCGCCGTGACCTTGCTAATAATGTGGATGCCATCTTATCATTATTCATTACCACCAAAACCCTGGATGATGTCCAGCAATATTTTTATCCCAGCAATGTTGTAGAATATCTTCAAACAGGCAGCCCCCTTGCCCTCCGACTTTCCTCTTCCTTCTTCTCCTCCACTCTGGCCAAAAATTCTTGTCGCGCTTTATATGCACCCTTGCTCTTCCCAGCGGCGTCAAGCTCGTCCTTGATGCCTTCTTTATCCACAAAGCCTGCCCAGTCCATTGCACTCTTCTCGACAGTATTGAGTTTCTTCTCTTTGCCGGTTGCATTTCCGACCAATACGATGCCATTGCTATCCTTCCTAATTCCAAAGTTCAGGTCTGGACGATGTGGTAGTTCCGCAAGTATTGGTTCGAAGATTGAGCGACGCGCTTTTTTGACAGGTCGCTTGGGCTTGGTAAACAGAGATGCTTCTTCTTCTGGAGCGACCGGAAGGGAGGAAGGATCTGGTTGCGATGCTAGGTATAATTTTGCCTCTGCTGAGTGGCGAGACACGAGTTTTTGTTCTGTGTGGACCTTCCCAGCGAAGTTGTATGAACGCTTGATCAATATCATGGAATCCGGTCCATCGCTTAAGGTGGTGCTCGGGGAGCGAGGTACTTGTCGACTTTCGTTGCGTAATGTGGTGGGCGATAGGGAGTGGGATGTAGGTTCGCCGGCCGGTATAGGTTGCGAGGGAGAAGGGGGTGGTTTGTCGGAGATCATAGCTGCCCATAGAGAGTCTACATCTATTGTTGAGGTGGCAGCAGAGGCAAGAGGTTTCTTCTCGATTTTCCTATAACATGTCAGTTCCATTGTACTCCCTAAACCACAAAGCCAAGAGAGAACATACTCCTGTGCACGCATACTCCTCGTCTTAATTAGACCTCCATCACCACCCTCATCCTCGTCCTCCACACCTTTCTTCCCCTTCCTCTTCCTGCGCTTCAGCCCTTTCTCAATAATAGCCTCATCACCCGAGTTTTCAAATCCTGCATCTTCAGCTTCCTCCTCTATCCGCTTCCGTTTTGATGCTGATTTCTCCTTGTCTTTCCCTTTGCCTGTCTCGCCATCCGATTCGTCATCTGACGAATCTTCTGCGTCTCCCTGCGCGGTAGCAGCGGCTGCCTCGTCTGGCGCGAAGTCTGAGTCCTCTTCGGAGGCATACTCATCGTCTGATGGAATAAGTGCTGGCGGCATGGCTAGAGATTGAGGGGTTCTTTGGTGATGTGTGGGGAATGGATGGGTTGAAAATCGCGAGGTTCGAGTTGTGACGAGGCTGAAATTCAAACGCGATTTTGCTGCATGGATGCCTCAGGCTCCAGAGTTCCCCCAAGGCTGAGACGAAGCCTTCTCGTCGTCGAGTCCAAGGGCAGTCAGTCCAGTTTCTGGGTAATTGTGAAGTTTCATGTTTGGCGAAAGCTGTCCTGCAAATTATGGTGATTATCAATGTAATCATTTCCTCGAAATTGCAGCTGTTGACTCTTTCCTTTCTACGCATCTGCAAGCATAGATGAGATCCATTATTTCCCTTGTTCGCAAGAGTGGTCGTCTAGGAATGGCGACATGGGGACAAGAGCCTCCTGAAACAAAACATCCTCCCCGAATTCCCCAGAGTGAAGAGACGAGACAACCGAGATCAGATCGACACTTTCGACAGATCTCTCATCTCAACAATCAACCGTGCCCGCCGTGCCCCCTCAGTCATCACGGCTATTTTGGCTTCTTTTATACTTCTCAAACACCGATCATCTCTCGTCTCCAAACAAACTCCAAAAACGCAATAATAATCCCCTCCCCGAATCCTCCGATACTGTATTAATCTCGAGGCTCATCTTTCAGGACCGCAGAATTGAACATCACAATAACAAAATTAAATTCCCAACCAAAATCTAAAGTTGCCGGACCAAATGAAACGAAACCAAACGGAACCAAAGTTACCAAACCAAACGGAACCAACATACAGTATCGCCACAGCCGGACACATGCAAGCAACAAAATCACACCTACGGAGTGCAGTACTCAAGTACTTCAACCTACCTACCTCGCACAAAAGTGGCGCGCCATCATATAATGCAGGCATCTCGTAAAAGCACACAAGTACTATTTATTCTATACCAAGTAGTGGGCAGATTTTTTATTTCGTTTCACCACTACTTCGATATGTTGTTGTCGTACCACCACCACCACAGGAAGTTGTGTAACCACGAGCAAGTTATGTTGTATGGTGCTGCGTTGTGTGCACCACCTTCTTTCTGGGACTTTTGACAGATTCAGCCTGTGGTGAGTGACGAGGACAAGATACTAGCCAGCCTCGTTTCTTATCTTGTGCCATTGACCATCCCCACCTATCATACAGTAAAGTACATGTACATGGAACCACGGCAGGCACACTCTCTCTCTTTTCTCTTGTCAGTCAGTCGTTAGTGGTATGTCAAAAGGTACTGTAAGTACTGCAAGTACCTAAGCGCAGTAACTCGAAGTATTATAAGTATCAACCGAGCACAAAAATCTCTCGGCACACAGAAGGGGCGTGAATGAATGAATGAAGTACAGTAGTGTGAAGGAAATGGGCTGAAATCTGCCAGTTTGACTACTTGGTGGTGGTGGTGTTTTTGAGTTGCACCTTTTTTTTAAAGATCGCCAAGCGAACAAACAGCAACGGGAAGTCTGAGTTTCGACCAGGGGGAGGAGGGGATGGATCCCTCCGCCTTTTTCCTTTCATTGTGTCCCGCTGGTGATGGTTGGTGGTGGACCGCCGTGGTGCATTCTTAGATAGAGTTTTTTTTGTGGCTTTGAATGTACAGTACATGGGGTGGTTCACTGGTGGGTTCTTCCTTTCTTGCCGCCTGTTCCTGTTGATCAATGAATGATGATAATGACGAGAGGTTTCAGATAGATGATTTTGGGAGAGGTAAGATCTTACTACCTCTAACTTTTATATTGAATCTTTGGGTTTTTGGGTCTTTGGAGTACAGGACTAACTCAAAAATGAACTTTCGTAAAGGTTTCCAGAGATCTACTAAACTAGGTACAGTACAGTACTGTACGTAACTGGTGCGAGATGGGATGAGATGGCCAAAGATCTAGAAAGCTCTCAGCAGTCCGTCGTCTCAGAGCGAGCGACATGACCACCCCTCCTCAGCAAAGCATGTGCCATCCCATCCCATCCCAACAGAGCTGAGAGAGCCTGAACTACTACTCGACGGACTGCTTGACAGTTGTATAGAACAAGCTGAACGTGACAAGCTTCATCCTGGGAGACAGAGAGCTTTGTATTATTAGAGCTTCCAGAAGAAAATTGGCCACAACATTTTGCCTAGGAGTCAATTAAAGGTTTGTCTCCCAGTGTCCATGGTAATAATTAATAATTATAATGGTAAGCCTTGGTGGAAGGATTGAAGGGCGAAAGCTTGACGGACGGACGTACTTCGAAGTATCGAAGGTTGTTTACTCCGGCACTTACTTTACCCCGAGTATCTTCATGAACTATCTGGATGACAGTAATTGAGTTGAGTGATTGATGAGTCAGGTAGGTAGGTAGGTACTGTATGTAGGAAACATACCTACTGCTCTGAGCATCCATCCATATCCCACTACTTCCTTTGCTACAGTACCGACTGTACAGTATCTTGGAATCTCTCCGCAATACTGCGTCGACTCCCCATCTGCCTTTTCCCTTTGCAGTCATTTTCCGAGTCACGATGACCTACCTAACCTCTATCTCCTTCAAATCCCTTCAAATACGAGCTTCGGCTTCGCGTTTTTTGCTATTTGGAGCTTCTGCGTCCAAGAGGTCCCCACCATAGCATGCACAAGCACAAGCAGTGCAGTTCACTACTGTACAGTATCCCCCACTCGCACAGACGAAATGCGGCTACTGTATCTTCCGATTGTTGCTGTTGTTATTATTACACTGCTGCGGAGTTTTTCGCGTCTCTCTGAAGAAGAGAAGAAGAAGAAGAGAAGACCAATCAAGTCTCCCACGCAGTTGAAAGATATTTCGAAGTAGTAGAGAGACAAGAGCGACAAGACGAGAGTGCGCTTGACTCTGCCCGTATCTATCTTTCTATCTTCATTGGAAGATCGTCGTCAAAGAGAAGGTTTTAAGTTTCCGCCCGTGGTGTTCTGTCGCTCGCGTCACATTAATTCGGTATATTTCTATTATTCGCCGTTCTCCTCTCTCCTCCAACAAGAAGAAGAAGAAAAACTCTGTTCAGAAAGGTCGAGGCCGTGGAGTAAAGGTAGACGCGGACAGCTCGAAAGTTTCGAAAGGAAAGGCAGCAGCAGAGGAAACTCTATCTCCCTCTCAGCTGGGCGAGGAAGCAAAGATCACCCAGGTGTCCGTGTGTCGTCGGCGCTCCTGCATGAAATCGTACATTAAACGAAGAAAAAAGAGAGATGGACGGAGTGAGGGAGTGTAGGCTGGGGGGATTGATTGGTGAGAATAAATCGGCTGGCAATCCGCCACATCGCGTCCGGTTGGTTGTTGTTTAAACTTGTTTGGGGCGTTGAGAGGCGTTGTGATTCCCTGCTTGTGGAGGATGGGAGAGGCTTTTTTGGGGTGATGGACTGAGAGTTGGGGAAATAATGTTTGATTTGAAGAAGAGATGTGGAAAGATGGAAAAGAAGTAGAAGAAGACGAAGAAGAAGCTCGGGCTCTTTTTGGTAATACCTACCCCTGGATTGATGGATTGATGGATTGATGGATTATTGATTGATGGATGACGGATTGATGGCACGTCAAGGCTGAGGAGTGACGACGAGCTGCTTTCGCTATGCTGGCTGCTTGCATAAAATCAAAATGCTCGATGATGAATGATGATTCGGTTGTTTGCTACATTATCCACCTCACACGCGTCGCACACGCCCGCCCGACCTTTTCTTTTCGTCGTTTCAGAAAAGTGAGTCGGGCTGTTGGTCTCTGTTGGTCTCGTCGATTCCGACCACTCAGGGATGCTGATCTCCAGAAATTTTGATTCTCCAGGTTAGTTGTTAGATCTCCAGATTTTGTAATTGTTCGCCCCCCTCGTCCGTTCTTCATTCACATGGGGCGGGGCGGGTGAACTTGGTTGCATTCAGCAATTATTATTCAGGGCCAGCTGGTTGGTTCTTGTCGTGATCTGTCGTGATCTGACCAGACCATCCCGGCAAATGGGATGAGCTAGATGAAATGCTAGATGAATGCATTAGTTGATTGTTGAGGGGCGGAGGAAGAGGGGAGGGAGGGTTTTGCCTTTTGAGTGTTTGTTCAGTCAGAAGAATTGAGAGGATGGAATAATGTAATGGAATGGAAAATACTGATGGTGTTATTGTCTAATTGTTGTGGTCAATAATTGATCAGATATCCTCGGTCCTCGAGAGGACTTAGTTGCTCAGGCAAAGGGCATGGGGGATAGAGTTCTGCAGTTCCTTGATCATGATATTTATTGCTTTTTCAGAAGCGAGGCGAGGTGGTCAATGTTTGTTTACATTGCTCCTCCCTCCTTCTTCCCTCCCGAGCTGATGATTGTATGGTACCTCATGGCATGCGGCAGTGATCTTCAGCTGTGATTGTCTTACCATAATAAAATGTTTAAATGTATCCCCATCGCCTGTCTGTCTTCACGGTACATGTTTTTATTACATTCAGTAATATGTAGGTATTGTTAGAGGTTTGCAAGCAGGAAATGTAAGGTCGTATCGTCAGCAGAAAGGGGGCAGCAGAAGCAGCGAAGTGGAGACGCGAGCATCTTTCTTGACCAGGGAAAGGAAACAAACTTCTTCACGCGGCGAAGTTGCAAGGGAGGAAGAGGGAACATGTGAAGCTACCGGGGAAGAAGGAGGAGGAGAAGAGGAATGGACAAAAAATCATAGAGAAGATACTTACTGTACAGTAATAATAATGTGGTTTCCAGCGTCGTTGTTGTTCTGCTCTTTGCTTTCTTTCCATGTTGGATTCATCATTCTTCCCCTTGTCGCCAAGGTATGCTTCTTAATGACAACGGTCGTGTGTATTGTTTCTGTACCACTCCCGTGCTGTTGTAAATACTGTAAGAAGAAGAAGATGAGGAGGAGGAACAATCCAGTTAGAAGTCGAAGAATAATAAATTGATCATTACCTATTTCAATGCCTGCAAATGTCCTTGATAATGCATCTCTCTCTCGAACCCTCGCTCGCCTAGCCCCCAGAGCAGACGCCACCCTCTGCAACAAATTAACTGGCTCTGGCAAAATAATGCAAAGCATGCTGCGCTGCGTGCGAGTACCTACGGAGTAGAGAACCAGCCAGCCCGGGAGCACTACTGAGCCGTCAGCCTTTGCCCCAAGGCAAGCAAGCAAGCCAGCAGCTCGTTTCTGCTCCCTACCACCACTAACTCCTGCACGCAGTCCGTCCAACCCGATCAGGCTCATCTCTCTCCATTATTCCAAAAGTGAAAGGGAAGCTTGAGCGAGCAGTTTGAGGAAAAACATCCTCCTCCCCTCCCATCTATTCTTCTTCACTCTTCCTCTCTCGACGACCCATCTATCTTCTGATTCTATTTTCCATTTTTGCTTCCCTTCTCGTTGTCGTTGTGCCGTTTGCCCTCTGCTCCGCTACGCAATCGTCCCATTCCGCTACGACCACATTCCACGCTCGCCCCGGAACACACTCTTCTCCTCCTCGCTTCTCCTGACTGCCTTCTCTCCTCCCCCTTCTCCAACCGACCATCCTCGAGCAGACCACGGCGGATTTGGCACACATTCTCTCGTGCGCCCTTCTTGCACATCTGCGAGAATAATACACCTTTGATTTCCTTGCTCACGCCTACCCTTGTGGGTGCACGGCTTCAGCGGCTTTCCTTACGACCAAAAAGGCAGTGGAGAAACGACGAAGAAGATCCACGGTAACAGTGTGTTCTTGACAACGACGCGAGCAATTTTCTCACCACTTCAACTTTCCCGGCCGCAGGCGTCCTACAATTCGCTTCTCTATCTCCAGTACCAATCGACCCGTTAACTCGCGTTGATCTTTTCGCTCCTCGTAATACTCGTGCTTTCCTAGCACACTCTTCCTCCCCAAGGTTCGTGATACGAGCTGGAGCCCCCATCCTTCCAACAAGGACGCGGCCATCCCTCCTACAACACCATCTCTCCACCCATTGGTCTCATGAATAGAGCCCTTTGAGACACCATAACTAACATGCCTCTGGTTGCAGATTCCCATTTCCATTCCATCCTTCTCCCCTCTACGAACAAACACACGAGCGTCTGAGAAGGTCTGACAACTGGGACTAAACCCCGTGTTGTCTGCCACTCACGAGCTTCCATAACATCACACCATGGCTGCACTGGTTCAATCGTTTCCTCAACAGTCCACCACCATTACTATGCTACAGACACGGCCCTCTTCTGCCGGTGGTATTCTACAAAATCCTCAGAGCCAGGGCCACCAGTATTCCGCAAGTCAATCACAAATGAACAGGAACACTTTCCATGGCATCAATAACGGATCTGCAAACTATCGTCAGAGTACAACTGGTGCTCCTACCGCTCCCTACACTTTCACTAGCACACCAGCCTTTGGCCTCCCCGACAGAAACTACAGGGGCCTCACCTCCGTGTAGATCAGAGGACCTCTTCTGCTCCAGTGGTACCCGGCCTGCAGAATACTGAAGCTGTGAAGCAAGCCAACCGTTCGAGATACCCAGCACCCCCATCGGTCTCTACGGTATCATCTTCATCATCGGATCTCTCTTCTCTCAGCAACAAGTCCGTTGCAAAGGACGATTCATCCATCTCTGGCATGTCTACCGGAAGCCTACGGGTCAACGCTCCTCCATTGGTCTCCTCTACGTCCAGCCCAAATCTGTCAGCTCCACCTGTCTCATCACCTGTCAAAGCAGCTCCAGATAGGTACCGCCGGCCAAACAATCGACGTACAGACTCATCCGTCAGTCAATCATCCTCTCCCCAAACCACCACCACCGCAAATATGCCAAATTTCATGCAATTCTACGGAACAAGCACGCAACAAACTACCCCCGCTGCCTCTTCCCAGGGCTCTGGCTCACCAATATTTGATAAGCCATCTGCGGCCACCACGGATGAGCTGCCTTCCAACCGCAACGCACCAGATCCAGCCAAGAGATACCGACGCCGCAGCATTCATACCATTGACGTATCCGAATATGGCCACAACGGAGCATATGCTCTTTCGGGACAGTTGCAGGGTTCACGCCAAGTTAGCAGTGCGAATGGCAGGATTGATCACCAACAACACCCTCTGCGCAGCTCTCCCATTACCTCTGTTCGACCAGTCTTGCCTCATGGCCGGAATGACAGCACTGACAGTGTTAACTCTACTCGCAGCAGCCACCGTTCCCGACCAAGTTCTGTAAGTATTTACCCCTTGAATTCCACACCGCATTTCATGCATCATATCATTTTAGCCTCGCCAATGGGATCCTTGTTCGAGGTTCATCGCAACAAGGCGCTAACGTGTTCAGGCCAACAAGCGAGAAGGAGGCGGACCGATGATTGCAAACCCCACCCCATCTTCGACTTCAACCACCTCAGTTGCGAATGCCTCTGCCGACCAGATATCTTCCAGAAGTGACGTGCCGAGACTCATCAACATTCCACCCCGAGCATCTTCCACCGATGCCGCAAAACGAATTACAAATCCATCGCCTTTGTCAAAGCCGATGACGATGAATCCCGAGTCCTCAGCGTCCAAGGACTCCTTCGCGTCAGCCGTCAGCGCAGCCCTGCAACAGCCACCAAAGCCGTCATATGCGCAGGTCGCTAATGGCACAAATGCTAGCAGCCCGGCCGCACAACAGTTGGCAGCTCTGAATGAGAAGGATGGCAAGAAGAGTAAATCATCGCGGTTGAGGAGAGCATTCTCGTTTGGAAGTGCCCAAGAGTTGCGTAGAGCTTCGGCTGAAAATAATGCCGCAAATAACGCATCCGCTGCGAATACAGCCGCAGAGCGTTCCAGACTTCGAAAGGAGCAGTATCAGCGAGAGCAGGAGGCCGAGCAAGCGAAGATTGCTGCTCGACAGGAAGCTGGAGGAATCGGTTCCGGTATCTACTCTGGACAGGGTAATATCTTCAGCGGATCAACTGATAATTTATCCATCTCTTCCACTGCCTCGTCGGCATCTATTATGATACGAAAGATGGGCAAAGGAATGAAGAAATCAACCCGATCTCTCGTTGGGCTCTTCCGACCAAAATCAGTCATCGGAGTTCCTGCAGCCGACTCTGCTCTCCCACAAGCCAGCCAGGCTCAAGTGTCCATGGTTACCGTGGAAGCAGAGAGGGAAAAGACCAACATCAATTCCAATCCTCACGATCATGCTGGAGGAGGAACTGGGTACCCCAAGTTGGAACTCAATTCCATTGATGGTGGTCATCTCAGTGTCAATGGTCATGGCCGCACTGGTAGCTCAGGCACGGAGAAGTCTTCCTCCCGTAGAAGCATTGTGGGTGGAGAGAAGGAGCGTGCTGAGGTTCTTGCAACTATCAAGAAGGGCATTCTGAAGCGTATGTTGTGGTGTCCATATTTGATGCTGTCATATCTAACCAATCATAGGTACAGGCACTGACTCCGGTAACTCATCACCTGTTTTACGACCACTGGACAACAAGACGATGAGCTATCAATTGCCTCAAATTCCAAACATGAACGGCTCACCACTCTCATCGGCACCAAGCACACCAAATGATGAGCAGCGCCACAAAAAGCAAGGATCTGTGACATTGGGTGGTGAGGATTACTTTATGTCTGCTCTGCGATTCCAGGGAGACTCGAAGAGCGTTCCAACCACCCCGCAAGGAACTATGACCAAGCGAAATGCGACCTTCAGCCCACGCATTCAATTTCACGATACCTGGCCCAGCGGAGAATACGATCGAAGAGGAGAAATTGCAACCTGCAATCGCCTCACTCCCATGCTGGCACAGCAGATCAAAGAGGAACTTAACACTTTCAAGATGGTGCGCCCTTCTTTGTTCCTGTGCTTGAAATCCTACTAACTAGCAATAGGAAATGGAAGTTCACGAAAACTCCAAGATCTACACACACTTCTTCTGATGATCCAATACGATTATGACTGTTGAAGTTACGAAAAACAAAAATCATACATCCCTCCTCGCATAGCGCAGGCATATTTAAAAAAGTTGTCCTGCAAGTAATCAATTTTCTAGGGCGTTCTCCAGGTCGCATTCTGAGGTGTAAGGAGTCATTTCACATTTGAGCGATTTGGTCGAGCACTTCATTCTTCCATAGACTGGCTGTCGGCGGTCTCTTCTAAGAGCATACTCGGGGACGATATCGATTGGTGGCAAGATTCGAGGGCCGAAAGGTTAGAGAGATGACACTGTATTGTGTATTACTGCAAGACTTTTTTTTCTTTTTAATGGAAAATTTGGTACTATCACTCGGGGTACTAAATTGGCAAAGATGGTGAAACAGTATGTTGCGTGCTTTTCAAAGATGGAATCACTTCTTCTCGTTTGATGAGCCTCGATATTTTTTGTTTGTTTTCCCTCTTCCATTCAGAATTCACGATGCGATTGGAAGTTGGTAGAGAGAGGGAGGAAGTGAAGGAAGTACCAGCCGCAGGGGCGGGTTTTTAGTCAAAGATTATGTTATGTTTCTTGTGGTTGGAACAACAGTATACATTTGCCTCTCTTTTTTTCATGGTGCCAGTCATTATTGTTCATTTCAGCGTTTTCGTGATATTGTTTTTTTCTGGTGGAAGCAGGCAGGCGAGGAGAGGCATGTGGAGGATTACAAAGAAGACGTACCTAGGAAGAAGTTAATGAATATCTATTGGAGCCGAAAATCCTATTTGACTGACGTGTGTATGTGCGCTTGTGTGAGGATTGGGGGCCCCCCCTGGTGCCTTGCATTAATGTTGTGGTCACGATTGGATCCCAAACTCTCAAACTAGTTTGACGTGGAAGGTTTGCAGAATGCGAGTCATCTCGATCATGCTTTGGCATGAATCAGCAAAGTAGGTACCTAAGGCACCACATACCCGACATAACGCATGATTATTATGATGATGATGCTGCCTCGCATTAATTAATAGCTAGAAACATGGGCAAACACCTTCACGTGTTGAAAATAAGTCAGAAATCATTTTGTGATCAAATGGTCATTCCTTCGTGGATGAGAGAGGTGAGCTTAAAATGAGGTGCATAGTGTACTTTTGTCACATGCTCTCAGCCTTCCTTGGCATTCAGCCTCGTGCAGCCTTCAGTTGCACTAAAACTTTTCTCCTGGACACAACAAACCATTTGTTCCATCTCACCGACAATTAACCTACGCCACGAACTGCAGTCACAACAGCCAGCGCACTCACTGCATCTTGTTTGACGGAGACGTACGGATTACCCTGGCTTTCTCTGTACTTCGACTTGGCTTGTGGGCTGGAACCCGCCGTGGAGTCACTCAAACTTATAGGAGCATCATGACGATCTCAAATGAAGGAGCTGGCTCGGAGCCAAATCAGAGTGGAAATGGTAGCAGCAGCAGCAGCGGGTCTACCACGACCAAACTACACGGGAGGGCGTTTTACGAAAGTATTGGGAGCCCCAAATTTGTGCTGGCTCCTATGGTAGATCAATCTGAATTCGTAGGTCCCCTCGCCTCCCACTCCATCCCACGACATACCGGCGTCGACTACTGAGTCAAAAGTAAGAGGGCTAACAATCATGGTAACACAGGCCTGGCGCATGCTCTCACGCTCATTCATGACACCTGAATCGAACCAAAAACTTGTCGCCTACACACCCATGTTCCACGCGCGCATGTTCGGCGAGAACTCCAAATTCCGAGACCGCATGTTCCAACCCGTTCGTGCCTCCCTCACTGCGCATCCCACGCTCCCCTCCAGGACGAGATATTTCTCGATGGCAACCCATCCATCGACCGACCCCTCTTCGTGCAATTCTGCGCCAACGATCCAAATGAACTCCTCGATTCGGCAAAGTACGTGACGCCCTTCTGCGACGCGGTTGATTTGAATCTCGGTTGTCCGCAGGGGATTGCGAAGAAGGGGAAATACGGCGCCTTTTTGCAGGAGGATCAAGAGTTGATCTTCAATCTGATCAATAAACTACATACGGAACTCGACGTGCCGATTACGGCTAAGATCCGGATTTTGGAGACGAGGGAGAAGACCTTGGCATATGCGCAGAATGTGCTGAAGGCTGGGGCGAGTATTCTGACTGTGCATGGGCGCCAGAGGGAGCAGAAAGGTCATAAAACTGGATTGGCGGATTGGAGCGTCATTCGATATCTGCGCGAGAATCTACCAAAAGAAACGGTATTGTTCGCCAATGGCAATATTTTGAGACGAGAGGATATCGATGCTTGTCTTGAAGCGACGGGCGCAGATGGCGTTATGAGCGCTGAGGGGAATCTGTATGATCCCGCTATTTTCGCGGAAGCGCCTCCGGTGGGCGAGGAAGGGAGAGATTACTGGAGGGGAAATGATGGGAAGGGTGGATGGCGAATGGATGCCGTTCTCAGACGGTATATGGACATCGTCCACAAATACGTAGTGGAAACCCCGAAGGCGCAACTCCCAGTGCGAAAACCGATATATCTCCCTTCTGACGCCGAAATGCCTACTTTGCGAGAAATAGAGGCAGAAGAAGAAGAAGGTCCACCCAAGAAAAAGCAAAGAAGAAACAACAATAACAACAGCGCCAAAGAACGTGTCACAAGTCCCAACCTAACAGCCATGCAAGCCCATCTCTTCCACCTCCTCCGCGCCCTCGTCGGCAAACAAATCCACGTCCGCGACGCCCTCGCTAAATGTCGAAGCGGCGACATGGTGGCTTTTGAAGGCGTACTGAATATGGTTGAAGTTGCATGTGCGAAGGGCATTAAAGAATATCATGATACGAATGGGAAGAGTTGGGAGGAGGAGATGGAGAGGGATGAGATGGTTAAGAGGGCCAAGGAGGCTGCGGATGCGAAGGTGGTGAGGAAGGAGGATGTGAAAGGTGGTGGGGAGAGGGTGGTGGAAAGGGTGTTGCCATTGCCATCACCGTCATCGACATCGACGATGGTGCAGGAGTTGGATCAGAGTTCCGTCGAGACGGTCAGGTTGTGTAAGAGGCCTTGGTGGGTTGTGCAGCCGCATGTTAGACCTTTGCCTATGGAGGCGCTGGCGAAGGGAGTTTGACGTTGAGTAGGAAGGAGAGGGAGAGGGTAAGGATGGAAGCTGCTGGTGTTGTGCCTGTAGCTGGTGCTGGTGCTGGAGCTGTGGCGGACGTGAAGGTTGGAAGAAGTGGTGTCAGCGCCGATGATGGCGTCGCTACCAGCCAGGTACAGGTCCAGGTACAGGAAGGGGAGAAGGTCAGCGATGTGAAAGAGGACATTGAGGTTCCTACCAAAGAAGCCTTGGTTTCTGCTTCCGGCTAGTGTTTTTTAGCCTAGGTAAGGTATATCTACCTATATATCCACTACGTTATAGTACAGTAAAAAAAGAATAAAAAAAGGTAGGACGGATCAAGTGCTGATTCGCTCCAATATAGTAAGTAGGTAGATAGCTTAGACTAGTTGCCGTATAAGTAAGTAGTTTTAAACGGCTTTGGGCATTTCTTTTCATAACTTTTTATATGCCTATCATATGTACGTACCACCTACCTAGGTAACCCAGAACTTTTCATCTTTTCATCTTTTCGACTTTCCGATTTTCTGACTTTTCTGACTTTTCGACTTTTCGACTTTTCGACTTTTCAACTTTTCAACTTTAACAGCTTTAATAGCTTTTGAAAAATAACGCCTAGATAGGTAGGGAGAACAAGGTGTCTATCTACCTTGGTAGGTAGGTAGTTCTTGCCTTGCTGATTAGGTTCATTGGGATATATATATGTGAGTTACTCGAAAAGTTATCTCTGCTATGGTGTTGACACACTAGCCGGAAGTGTGGTGTGCCCTACGGAGACGATGATCGAGGGCGGTGTGTATGTATGTATGTATGTATGTATATATGGAAGGAGGCATATACACCTACCTAGGTGAGCCCAAATAGATTTTTTTTTTTCTGTTATTGTTATCGTTGTTGCTGCTGTTGTTCTCGTTTATCATTGTTATTATTGTTATTATTGTTATTATTGTTATTATTGTTATTATTGTTATTATTGTTATTATTGTTATTATTGTCGTTATTGTCGTTATTGTTGTTATTGTTATAATTTTCCATTGTCGTCGTCGTTGTATATACTGTCGATTATATCTTCTTATCAAACAAATTTATTTGTATCAGGTATTCTTTCCCAGCTGCATAATTTTGGTAATATAACAATTTAATATACTGTATTATTTTCCAGGTAGGTAGGATCAAGTTCTTCTTCAGCCACAATTCAATAGTAGCGAGCGATTGCCACTCCTGAGATATGAAATAACAATTCAATTATTTTTCATTGAAGACTCAGTTTCCTCTACTGCGGTAATGAAGACGATTATTTCTCAACGTCAAGCAAAAGAAAACTGGATATATATACCCCTACAGAGTTGGCCCATCACCTTGTAAAGAAGCAGGCCTCAATTCCGCTCTTGCCAATGCTGAATATCCTCGAAGACCTCACATTAGATAATGCAATATCAACGTAGTATATTTATTAGAACTTTAAAATCAAGGAGGAGTCCTTAATACCTTATCTCGATTCAAGGATTTGTACCACTCCCCGCACCAGTACAACCTCTTCTAGCTAGGTATTTTTCAAGCACCTCCACCTACCAACAGCCCCACCGGCAGCTACGCACACCATTGCAGGCCAGGACGATTCTGGTGATGAGAAGAAAAAAAACTGTCGAGGAAGGTAGGTAGGTAGGTAGGTAGGAGCTCTCACATCCTTTCCTGGACAGGAAACTGGCTCTTGAGACATGACAAATGTCAAGTTCGACAAGAATAGAGAAACCCTGTTGCGTGGGAAGACGATGAACCTACTCACTGATGTCAATATCGCTTGCAAAGAGTTAAGAATAGGTGAGGTAGGTAAGGTGGGTAGGAATCTCAATTCGGTAAGCAGCACGAGAAAATCCATGATTTATTTCAACCATATACATTCCTAGAACCTACGAAATAAACACCTTCTTCAAACTCTCAATCTCAAACACCTCTCCCGTCCTCAAATCCTTCACTTTCGTAGCATCCAAGCCCGCCTTCCGACTATACTCCTCCAACCTTGCCAATCCGTAAGCCTGCAAATTCGGTAAGAGAACCAAATCACTCTCGACATGACTCTTGGTGTGATTTGCGTAAGGTACGTTACGAGCGAGGTCGTTCAATTCCGTGGAACAGATTGGACAGACGGATGTGGTGAGTGAAGAGACGGAGGTGGGTGAGATGGAGGCGCCGTGCGAGGAGTGGCATAAAGGTGTTTTGAGGGCAGAGAGGCCGGCTGAGAGGGCGATGTGGAGGAGGGGGACGGAAGGGAGAGCGAGGAGGGAGTTGTGGGTTTTCATAAAGAGATTTGCTAGTTGTGTCCAGCGTGCTTCACTGTACAGTTCCTGAGAGATTGTTAGATTTGAGTGAGGAAGGGAGATGAGAACATACAGCATATTGAGGTGCTGGAGTGCCGGGCGGAAAGGCGAGGAGACCACATGCTCTTTGTACTTCTTCTGGGAATGAGTCTTTCCATGGTGTGAGGTACTTTTTGGCGTGTGCTATCGCCTCCTTGAGTTTGGACTGCTCTCTTGAGCGTACAAGTTCGATATATTGTTGGAATCGAAGCATAAATTCGAGATTATTCTGGCCCTCAGTTAGTATTGTTCCATCATAACCTCGTTCTAAAGACTCACGGGCATCCGTCTGAGGTCCTTCTTGTTCTCGTTACACCAAGACAACGCCTCTATCACTCTCCCATTTCGCAAGCTCTCCCGTATCCTACTCATCTGCACGAAAGTCTCTACATCCACCAGATCTTGCATATGCTTTTCCTTCGACAAGGCAGTCGCGCTGTCGGTGTAGCCATGCCTGAGTAGATAATCCACCAACAAACGGTCCAGCCGTGTGCGACTCCATTCCTCGTACTTCACATCGTCCAGACTTTGCATAGTGTACAATTCCCCCAAATGCCGTATCCTACTCTGCGATTGCTGGTACAATCTCGTCTCCTCCTCTGCACACGCATTCAGTTTCCGCTTTAGGCCCTTCATCCGGGCCAACATGGAGTCAACGTTCTTGAGGACTTCGTCGGGTGAGGCATTTGAGTTGATGGCGGCTTTGGCGGTGTCTTTGAGGGTGGTTTTGACGGCGTTGCTCTCCTTTTCTACGTTGAAATGGGCGACTTTGAAGTTCTTGCGGAGGAGTTCGTAGGGGAGACGGAGGAGGGGTTGGTCCTGGGAGGGTTAGTTGATGTTGTCAGAGGAGGGGAGAGGCTGTAATCCATACAAGAATAAGGTGGGAATCGGGGTTTAGCTTGGAGGTGATGTGATCGGCCATTGTTGTCGGTAGGGAAGAAGAGGAGTAGATTGCTCTATTGCGTGAGGAGGAGGGCGGTGGTCAGAGTTATTGGTTGTGATACAACTCTTCCAACAAGCGGAAGCGGTAATCTTCTAATACCAACCACCGTACTGTACCGCTGTACTGTGCCTGAGCTACGTCGTTCTTTGCTATTTGCCAGCTTGATCAACCCGGCGAGGTTGTTAAAAGTAAAAAATTCAGTTGGTAAGTAATCTGAGTTGTTTCTCTGGGAGTGGGATACTAGCGAGTTTGTGTTTTGAAGTAGTCACGTTGACGAGGACGTGACTTTATATCAAGAGTATGTACTTCATTCATGGGTTCATTCTGTGAGGTGGTTGATTTGAGGTGATTGCGAGCTCCGACCCGAGTTGGGGCGCGCTTGTCCTTATCGGCTCCCTGCATATCGCGCCAAGCGCCGACTGCCGAGCTCATAATCACGTAAGCAGCCCCACTAGCGGCGTCTCCTCGCTCAAAGGCAAGAAAAGGGTCACCTGTTCTTCGTCGTTCTTCCTCATGTGATGCTACTCCCATACTCTGCTACTTTGATATCAACAACGCCAATCCATCAGTCCAGGTCGCCATCCCCTTCGAAAAAGAGGGTGTACGACTTGTCCCCCAGATCTCCAATCGTCGTCTCTCGCAGCGCAATTCGCTAAATCCAAATCCACGCCCCGTGATCTTTTTGCGACGTGACCTCGATTCCGGTCTCCCAGACTCACCAGCAAATTTGACCTTCAAAACTCGAGGGAATTCACTCATCGACGAGCCTGGAGAATCGTCGCAGCATCGAAATCTTGCTCCTCACTTTGCGATATCCGATTCGACGCGTTTTCATCGCCGTCTTCGAAGTTGTCAACAGAGCGGCAGCCGTATCAACATATTGAAGTGGGAAGAAACTTGGCGAGTCGTGATCACGTCGATACAACAAGGTATGCCCGCCGCCGCCTCCCTCTTCCTCCCCACCAAACCCATCTCATCACAACATCCCCCACATCACGTCTCCCTCCCCATTCTTTTAAAGTCTGCAATTCAAATAATCTGCGTTCTCTCCCACATTCTGGTGCAACATCCTAGTGGATCAGGTCGATGGCCAACACGCGACCGGGAAGTTGTGTGTTCATCTATCGCTTCTTCGGTGTACCAGTGCCGGACTTCGCCGAGCGTTGTGATTCCCGTCAAGGTCGCGACACCAAAAACCACCACCAGCTCCCTCCTCGCGTCGCATCAATCGCGCCGCAATCATGGACGGAGATGCAGTTATCAGTCTATCATGAACACATCAGAAATTCATGCTTGCCTCTGCCTCCCATCACAATGACGAGCAGACACAATAAACCAAGGAACAAAGTGTGTTGGCGCGCGAAGTCGCCGTCTTGCGACAAACACCTTGTTTGACCGGACCTCGAACATACGGTCCATCGCATACATCGCATCTTCCGTCAGCGCATGAGCAATTCAAATGCTATGTGATACCTTCATCTGCAATGACACGTGCTAACTGTGTAGGTACATTAGAAGGTACAGAAACGTTCGTTTCGACAGTAGTTCCCCAAGCAGAATCACCTGGATTCCCCGTTTCGTTGCACCTGTACGAGACTCAGTAAACACGTCACCTAGGACTCCAAAGTCAGCCTTAAGTCCCTGCCAACCCCTTCGAGGTCATCTGCACCTCGGATCTTTCAATCGAATCAAATTGCAAAGCTCCACATACCAACTTCATAATGGCCGATATGGACCTTGAGCATAGTCTGCAGTTGCAGCATGCTCTTCGTGACGACCAAGATGGCATGGGACAGAAGCGAAAGCGGGAGTTGGACTCGGCTATCGACGCTGGTCGAGGAAATAAGCGTGTATCACCTAACCACATCCATCAGCAGGACAGTGTAGAAGCGCTGCAGGACTACAATCCGATTCACCATCCCCAACTCCACGATCAGAACGGTGCCGATCATGCCTCTTCTACTGCCGCTGCTGCCCTTGCTGGTATCTACCCGACTATGACCATTCCCCAACCTACAGACGTCTCATTCGCTACTCAAGGCTCCGACCACAATCCCGAGTCATCCTTCATGGACAACAGTCAGCAAGGAAATGACAGCTTCATGGAGAGTTCAACTCCATCTGGCAGGGGCTCCGGCAATAAGCCAGCTGTTGGTTCTGAGGAGTGGCACAAGGTCCGAAAGGATAATCACAAAGAGGGTAAGTAATATTCCTTCCCATTGAGTTGTCCTGTCTA
The DNA here is from genome assembly GCA_031472005.1 of Tetracladium setigerum. Classification (NCBI taxonomy): domain Eukaryota; kingdom Fungi; phylum Ascomycota; class Leotiomycetes; order Helotiales; genus Tetracladium; species Tetracladium setigerum. Next base: position 517,958 of record PZJY01000012.1, read on the forward strand.
ACCCTTGCACAGTTGAGCGACGTCGCCGAGAGACTATCAACGAGGGTATTAACGAGTTGGCCAAGATTGTCCCTGGTTGCGAGAAGAACAAAGGCTCTATTTTGCAACGTGCAGTCCAATTCATCACCCAACTGAAGGAAAATGAAACCCAGAACATTGAGAAGTGGACCCTTGAGAAGCTGTTGACTGAGCAAGCGATTGCCGAGCTCAGCGCTAGCAACGATAAGTTGAAGGCCGAGTGCGAGCGTGCGTGGCGCGAGGTTGAGACGTGGAAGGAGACGTGTGTCCAGGCTGGTTTGGCCCCGAAGAAAGACTGATCTCAAAAAGCGTATCCGAATCTCAGATTAACGGATGGCCATTCTTTCTGATAGGTGCTGGCGTTTATGACGGATGACACCTGGACACGACTTGACGATTTCATACTTTCGCAACACTTCTTGTATCCATTTTTACATTTGTCGGCTCATCTCTGGTTCCGTCTGGCTGGTTGATTGATAGTCAAATACAGCCTAGCATTGCTTCTTACCAATCCATTTCCTTCTCCTCTTCTTGAGCTCAGTATAAAGACTGAATGGGTGGTTCTTCTCGACGAGGGATGAATCCTAGATAGATATCTTGGAAGCATCTCCTTTCCTGGCGCGTGCGAGATTGCATCATGTGGAAAGACTAGCTAGCAAATACAACGAAATTCAATGATGTTGATGAAATCCAAGTGAGGTTTGTGTGGTTTGTCTAGAGTTAAAGCTGGTATATGTTCAAAAAGTCTTGAGATGTTTAGGAGCATGGATATTCTGCTAAGGACGGCAAGAGGAGGCTCAAGACCGAAAGCTTGAATCGTAGAGTCGTCCAATCATTAGCGTTCAGGCAATCACAAAGGGCTTGGACGAGCTAAGGTACTCTCGAGCTCGAGACTGTGTAGCGATGTACAGCTTAACAAAAAGAAAAGCTGCAGATGCAGTACCTCGTAGGTATACGTTGGTGTAAAGAGCACCTCGAGCACTTTGTCTAAATTTGAAATAAACGTAGCATTACAAAGCTTGATCATCGATGAGGTAGCGTCGGATTAAAACCGAGTTACGAGTATTCACTGTAATGCATGCGGCAGTGGTGGAGCTGCACCCCAACTTTGCTTTGTCATGGTGTTCGGAGCCTGGAGTTAAGAAATTCTGACTTCGACGATCAAAGCATCATCCCTTCTTGTCACCACGACCTGGAACGATCAATTTCAACGCAATTCGAATGGTCTAAACATTCTTACCGACAGTCCCGCCTGATCTACAGCTTCATCTCCGGAGCAATTGCGACATACCTGGAATAGATAGAGGGCACTGTCCCGCCAAAATGTCCATCGAGCGTTTGACATCATCGCAGAGCGTTCTCCGAGCTTCCACGGGCTCTTTCTCTGGCTTCCGATCGCAAATTCAGGAGCTTGGGAGCGGATATTTGACTGCGGAGAAGAATAGAAAGCATGCTTTTTGCGGAAATGCTGAGGGTTGGGGACCGCTAAGTCCGCATCGTTACGACTTCACGCCATGCTTTATGGACGTATGGGTCGCCACCATCGCAGTTTATGGGATTTTATTCGGAGCTGTGGCTGTCTGGTGGTTAGTCAAGAGGAAAAATAAGGCAGAAGTCTCCAAAGACTGGCACTTCTGGACAAAACAGGTGAGTTCGAGGAGTTGTGATCAGTCATTTTGGCAGATTGCGGGGAGCTCTGCTGACGCAGAGGTAACAGGCTCTCATCATTGCCATTGCAATTTCGGTCGTCTTCCAACTCATCCTCCAAATCTTCAATTACCCTGATGTATGGGCTGGCGACTTCCGATTCTGGACCAGCTTCCTTACAATTGCTTCGCTGGGTGTTATCTTCTCTATTCAATGGCTGGAACATACTCGACTGCGGAACCCAAATGGAGTGGTATTATTTTACTGGCTCTTTCTCACCATCGCCTACACCGTGAAGCTTCGATCCTTGATCTCCCAACAGATCTACCGTGAACATCTCCTATACTTCGTTGCATATTGTGTTGGATTTGGGCTTTCTATCTTGGAGTTCGCTTTGGAGTGGTTGGTGCAAAAGAAGACAAGCGCATATTCTGCTCTCGAGGACGAGGAAGAATGTCCAATTGAGTATGCTACGGTCTTCTCGATCCTCACATTCAGCTGGATGACCCCCATGATGCAATATGGTTACAAAAAGTTTTTGACCGAGGACGACCTCTGGAATCTGGCAAAGAGAGATACAACCAAAGCCACCTCGGACGCCTTCCAGGAAGCATGGGAAATTGAGCTGGAGAACAAGAAGAACCCTTCCCTCTGGATGGCCATTTTCCGAGCTTTTAATGGGCCTTACATCCGTGGTTCCCTATTCAAAGTCGTCTCTGACACGCTCAATTTCGTACAACCACAGTTGTTGAGGCTTCTGATTCAATTCGTCGGTTCATACCAAAAAGATTCTCCTATTGAGCCACAACCTGTAGTGCGCGGAGTAGCTATCGCCTTGGGCATGTTCGCCGTCTCTATTGGACAGACCATGGCATTACATCAATATTTCCAAAGAGCCTTTGAGACTGGAATGCGCATCAAGTCCTCTTTGACTGCAGCTATCTACTCAAAGTCCTTGAAGCTATCAAACGAAGGACGAGCATCAAAGTCTACTGGAGATATTGTCAACTACATGGCAGTAGATACCCAACGTCTACAAGATCTTACCCAATATGGCCAACAACTTTGGTCAGCTCCATATCAGATCGTGCTGTGTATGTTCTCGCTGTATCAACTCGTTGGTCTCTCGTTTCTTGCAGGTGTTGCCGTTATGATTTTGATGATTCCTGTCAATGGACTCGTTGCTCGTCTCATGAAGAGACTCCAGAAAGAGCAAATGAAGAACAAGGTAGATTCTGCGTGGGCCGACTCAGTTGCAACTTTTACTGATGACGATATAGGATTCGAGAACCCGCTTAATATCCGAAATCATCAACAACATGAAGAGTATCAAGCTATACGCTTGGGGTAGTGCGTTCATGCAGAAGCTCAACTTTGTGAGAAATGACCAGGAATTGAAGACACTTCGAAAAATTGGAGCTGCCCAGTGAGTGATGCTCGCGATTTTGTCATCTCTCGAATTTTGCGCATGTTCTCTCGCTGACTATTAGTTCTCTTTAGGGCCGTTGCAAATTTCACTTGGTCCAGTACACCTTTCCTGGTGTCTTGCTCAACCTTTACAGTTTTTGTACTGACGAAGAAGGAGCCGCTGACAACTGAAATCGTTTTCCCTGCTCTGACATTGTTCAATCTCTTGACCTTCCCATTGGCTATCCTGCCAATGGTCATTACAGCTATTATCGAAGCTTCCGTAGCTGTTGGTAGATTGACATCTTTCTTCACTGCTGAAGAGCTCCAGGCAGATGCGATCATTCTCAAGGGTTCTGTAAGTACTTAAGGTTCATTTGTATTTCGATGCAATGCTGACCAATTTTAGGTTGAGGAGCAAGGCGAGGAATCTTTGAAGGTATTGGACGGAACTTTCACCTGGGACAGATACTCCGATAAGAATGCCTTGGACGACATCAACTTCACTGCTTCGAAGGGAGAGCTGACCTGCGTTGTTGGACGTGTTGGCGCAGGAAAATCTTCCTTCCTTCAATCATTACTTGGAGATCTTTGGAAGGTCAAGGGCGAAGTTACCGTTCATGGCTCAACGGCTTACGTTGCCCAACAAGCCTGGATCATGAACGCGAGTGTCAAGGACAACATTACTTTCGGACATCGCTACGATCCCGAGTTCTATGAAAAGACCGTGCAAGCTTGTGCCTTGACCGAGGATTTCGCCCAGCTGCCCGATGGAGATGAGACCGAGGTGGGGGAGCGTGGAATATCGTTGAGTGGTGGGCAAAAGGCACGTTTGACACTGGCAAGAGCAGTCTACGCCAGAGCAGACATCTACCTTTTGGACGACTGTCTTTCTGCTGTTGACCAACATGTTGGAAGGCATCTTATCAATGAGGTTCTTGGACCAAACGGATTGTTGAGCGGCAAGACCAGAATCTTAGCTACAAACTCTATTCCAGTTCTCATGGAGGCCGACTTCATATGTCTTCTACGAGAGGGAAGAATCATTGAGCGCGGGACGTACAATCAGGCCATGGCAATGAGAGGTGAAATTGCAAATCTCATCAAGACTGCAAGCAACCAGGATCACACAGCATCGCCCACCGACAGCTCTGCAAGTGAAACTTCCACTATCATAGAACCCGATCGTGCTGGTGAAGACTTAGACAAGGATGAGATGGAAGAAGCGCAAGAACACCTCACCCAGCTCCAGCCCATCAAATCGGCCAGCTCTGGTGTCAAAAAGCGCAAGGGCAGCAACGCAACTTTGAGAAGAGCAAGTGCTGCGAGTTTCAAGGGGCACAGGATGAAGGTGCAAGACGAAGAAGAACCCCTGAAGTCAAAGCAGAACAAGGAATTCTCTGAGCAGGGAAAAGTCAAGTGGAATGGTGAGAATCTTGATTCCCCGACCCCTTCTGCATATCTGACATCTTCTAGTTTATGCCGAATACGCTAAAACCAGTAATATCTTCGCCGTTGCAATGTACGGTCTGACCTTGATTGGGGGGCAGACACTTCAAATTGTAAGGCGTCATTTAATCGAACCCACGATCTTTAAACTTATCTAGTGGGGAGGCTAATGCGTAATGTAGGCAGGAAGTGTTTGGCTCAAGACGTGGGCAGATAGAAACAGCAAGACAGGCTTCAACCCAGAAGTCGGCAAGTACATTGGGATCTACTTCGCATTGGGAATCGGGTCAGCCGGCCTTGTGGTGGTCCAGACTCTGATTCTTTGGATCTTTTGCTCGATCGAAGTGAGTGTTCCCAGTCGGCCGAGGCGTACCAAATACCCTTGAACACGGGGCCTCGCATAACGCGGAAGCAGAAAAGTACTAATTGGGTAAACGAAATAGGCATCCAGGAAGCTTCATGAGAGAATGGCATTCTCCATCTTCAGATCTCCGATGAGCTTCTTCGAAACGTAGGTGTTCCGACCTTTCAGTGGTTGGTAAATGCTCACATTCCAGCAGAACTCCAGCAGGTCGTATTTTGAATAGGTTCTCCAGGTTTGTCATCCCAATTTTTCACATTTCTTCCCAGGTCGTTGGTAAGACAAGGGGCCCCTTGTGAGTTCAAGGGTATCGATCTCGTGTGGTCGTATCTGGCGCACTTTTGTTTTGACTCAGGGACTAGCCCAAGTCCGCACACTGGTCTTGTGTGTGAGTCTCGACCCTCATGCTGGTTGAGGCTTTTTTGAGGCCTTTGACTGGTGATTTCTTGAGCCACACCATGCATGAAGGCCTGTCACACACACATGGCCCTTCGACATGAGTGTGCCGATTTGTCAGGGTTCTGCTGTGCAACCCTGATCTTCCTTCGATCCTTCTTGGCAACCGTACTGACAGTTATTCGCACATAGTGATATTTACCGTGTTGATGAGGTAGGCTTCCCTCAACCTATTGTCTGCTAATTGGATTGTTAACAATGTTCAGGTACTCGCGCGAACCTTCAATGGACTTTTCGTCAATGCAGCCCGTGCGGCATTTACGCTGGTGGTCATTTCAGCAGCAACACCGGCGTTTACTGCCTTGATTCTGCCTCTTGCAGGCATATACTACTGGGTGCAGAGATATTATCTCAGAACATCCCGAGAGCTCAAACGTTTGGATAGTGTTAGTCGAAGCCCGATTTATGCCCATTTCCAAGAATCCTTGGGGGCATCACAACTATTCGTGCCTATCGACAGCAGCTGCGATTCGCTATGGAGAACGAATGGCGTGTGGATGCAAATCTTCGGGCGTATTTCCCCTCTATAAACGCGAATAGGTAGACTCCATTATCCGCAGCTGCACGCTCACCCGTTGCCCACCCGTTGCTAACCCTCCTCACAGATGGCTTGCTGTGCGACTAGAGTTCCTGGGCTCCACCATCATTCTGAGTGCCGCTAGCTTCGCTATTATCTCCGTAGCCTCAGGTAGCAATCTAACAGCAGGTGCCGTTGGTCTGGCAATGTCATATGCGCTTCAGATCACTCAGTCACTCAACTGGATTGTTCGTCAGACGGTTGAAGTTGAGACTAACATCGTTTCGGTGGAACGTGTCCTTGAATATGCAAGACTACCTAGCGAAGCTCCCGAGGTCATTCATCGTAACAGACCACCAATCAGTTGGCCTGCTGCTGGTGCTGTACAGTTCAACAACTACAGCACAAGATATCGTGAAGGCCTCGACTTAGTGCTCAAGGGTATCAACCTGGACATCAAACCACATGAAAAGATTGGTGTTGTCGGAAGGACAGGAGCCGGGAAGTCGTCCCTCACTCTTGCACTCTTCCGAATAATTGAACCAAGCGAGGGTAACATAAGCATTGATGCATTAAATACATCAACAATTGGCCTGTTGGATTTGAGGCGGCGACTAGCGATTATCCCACAAGATGCGGCTCTTTTCGAAGGCACAATTAGGGACAATCTGGACCCAGGACATGTTCACGACGATACGGAGCTGTGGAGTGTTCTCGGTATGTATTCTTCTTCGGATTTATTGCTTGGATATTCGTGCCACCTGAGTGGTCACATCAGCAAAGCAGCGTGTTATACAGAACCGACATCGCTAACGAATCATGCTTTAGAACACGCCAGACTCAAGGACCATGTAACTACAATGAATGGTGGTTTGGAAGCTAAAATTCATGAAGGGTTCGTTTTTACCCCTCCTTCTCTCTGCCACATGCACATGCCTGTTACCTTGTCATCCCTCCCACCAAAACACGTTTCTCAACGTCTAGCTCTGCTGGAGTGGCTCACATGGGGTTTTCATTCCACTGTCCCAATCCCAGCAGTCCACCCCAGCATCTTGTTCATTGGAACGCACATTTTGCTATTCCCTTTCACCGCTTTTATTTCACCGCCATTATTGTAACGCTGTTGTTGCAACGCTTTTATTTTCACCGCTACTGTCGTTCACCGCTTACTAACACCCACATCTTGCGTAGTGGCTCAAATCTCTCCCAAGGTCAACGACAACTCGTCTCACTTGCACGCGCTCTCCTCGCGCCCTCTAACATCCTTGTGCTTGACGAAGCCACCGCCGCCGTGGACGTCGAGACCGATGCGCTTCTTCAAACAACCCTGCGATCGCCGCTATTCTCAAAACGCACCATCATCACCATTGCCCACAGAATCAACACGATTCTAGACTCCGATAGAATTGTGGTCCTCGAGCAAGGCAAGGTCATGGAGTTTGATACGCCGAGGAACTTGATGGATAAGCAGGGCCTATTTTCAAAACTGGTGAAGGAAGCCGGGTTGGTGGACAGTGTCAAATAGATAAGGTACTTTTCCTAGGATTGAATATGATACAATAATGGGAGTGGATGGGGTAAGCGGGGTGACGATTTGTCCCCTGCGGTCATTTATTGTGGAGAAAATGTATGAAATGGACAAGAGAGGAGAGAGGAGGATGTACTTCGTCAAAATTCGCAATCCAATTGATTTATTCCCCCACACAAAATCTTCAAGCTTGCGTGAGTATACAATACAAAACCTCAGAATTTGTCAAGAAACACTTAGAAAATTCTACCCTTGACCAACGTAGATCATTTACAAACAATCTCGAAATGGATTTCAAGTAGTCATATCTCATCCTCATAACAAAATCCTTGATACAGTAAAAAAAACATTCAATCTTTCAGTTCCGTCCACCCACCCTTGAAAATCAACGAGGAAGGGGAGAAAGGAGAAGGGGTGTCGGCTTCCCCTCCGGCAGCCCATGCGGCACAAAGATATCGATGTCTGCCCCAAATCAACGATGGCATTCTCTTCATTTCCCATCTGCCATCCTACAGTACCCCCATTTTTCTTAATCCCTACAACAAACAAAAGTTTTTCCCGCTTATTTCCAAGTTTTTTTTGAGGGGTTTTTGGTTTTTGGTTTGAGTAATTGATTGGGTGGGGAGGTTGTGGAGATAGTGAGGTTGGGAGATACTGTATGGAGATGGCGAGATTGAGAGATACGGAGGAGGTTTAGTATATTGGTTGTATATGTGATTGGATTGGAGGTACTGTGATTGTGACCAGGTGAGAAGGAGGATACTGAAGAGGAGGAGGAGAGGAGGAGAAGGTTTGGTGGTTGATAAGTGGTGGAGAAAGAGAGAGATATCACTAATCATGGAAGAATTGCTTGTAAGCTGAAGCAAGGAATATGCAGTTTTCCAATTCCTGCAATCAAAGATCGGTCGGTCAGATTATGTACATAAATTATCATACGTGTACAGTACAGTACTTTTAGTAAGGTATACTCGGACTTGAGGCTTTCCAAACAGAAATTGGAAGTGAACGTATATACTCACAAGTTCACAACTGCACCGCACATAACTGAACAGGAAGTCCAAAGGCATAGTACAACTGTTTTACATCAATGTAATCTCCGCGAGCACCTTACTTTCTTTCTGGTGCTTATGACTGGTGAAAACTCAAGATCTAGATTTTCCAAAAGGAGGGAGGTGTGTGTTCAGGTTTGGGGTTGTGTTGTGTTGGGTTGGGTTGGGCTTGCAAACTTCGATTTTCTTCAGCGGAAACTAAATGCAGAATGAGGCTACAGTGCAGTATCTACCTACTCAGCAGGTAAGTAAGTACACTTGCTTGGTATTATGCACACATGCTATGGGCATGTGTGTATGTAGTCGGTGGTCGTAAGTCTTGGTGTCAAAGATCCGGAGATGCACTTTCTACCAGTTAGATCATTCAACCACATGCAGTAAGACACCAACAACCCTATTTCCATTTCATTTCCATATTGAAACGTGACACTTTGACACTTTTGACAAAACACTTGCATAACACATAAGGAAAAAAGTGTCCATGTGTGACTTTTCCCCCCTTCCCCTCTTCCCTCCTTGTTCTCTCCATTTTGGGAGATATGTGTGATATGATGATGCAGTGGCGTACCCCATACAGCTTTCATCTATTGGCATCTACAACTAATGAATCGGGGTTTTCAGCTGTGAGTGCGAAGTGCGAAGGTGTGTGAGGGCTTGAATCGGGATACTGTAGCTGGAGCGGCGAAGCCCTAGGCTAGATTGGAATGAAACTAGAGTGGGAGAGAGAGCTGGAACTCGAGAGAGGAGCTGGGTCTGAATGAGGGGAAAGGCGCACGCAAAGCAAACAAAGTCAAGCTAGGAAGGGTGGAATGATTCCGTAGGGACGAACTACTGTTTGAAGGAGTGAGTGAGGCTGCTGCTGTGTTATGTGCTGTACTTTTCCGCATGTAGGAGGCCGGAGATAGTATAGATGAATAAATGAATGGTTGATTTATGGATGGTTGGAGAGGAATGCATGATCGGAAGGTACGGATGCAAGAAGGGTCTCACTCACTCACCCTGTGATTCTTTCCTTTTTTTCTCTCCCTAGTTTTGATGCTGGTTGAATATCGGATGATGGATGGTGATGAGGATTGGAATGGAAATGCATGCACAATCGTACGTACAGTACTGCATTGTACTGCATTGAAAATTTGGGATACAGAGATCAAAATGGATAGTTCTAGAATCGCTGCGATTCATGGATCGCAGACTAGTAAATTTGAGTATAGTATCTGTTGTATGTGCTGTAAATTGGACGGCTTTCACGACGTTACGCAGCGGTGATACTTGGTGATGCTTGATGTGAACTTCAATAACCCCAGTTCAAGTCAGCAGTCAGCGGAAAATAAAATAAATCACGATTATTGGGTTTGTGTGTACACTGCTTGCTGTGTGGAGGGGAGAGAGCGCTGCTTTGACTCTTTTTTTTCTCGCTTTTAGAGATGGTGGTAGTAGTGGTATATTTGGGGTATATACGGGGTAGTTATGTGTGGATATGTAGGAGTTTTATATGTTAGGATGGTTATGTACCTGGCTGGGAGGTAAGGTCGGTACGCATGTATGTACAGTATGTGTTGGGATAAACAACATGGCTTACAATATGGTTGGTTGTGTGAGAGGAATTTAGAAATAAAAATGTCCGATATGCCTGCTACGATTTGGAGTATTGAATTGTTCATGTATATACATGGAAGCCCTACAGAATAACACTGGTGTGTAGTCCAAGTACGAATGATACGTGAGGAGGTGTGGATCATGATGAGGTGATATGATGATATTGGTAGGTACATCAGAGTAGGAAAGGTGGTAACGAAGGCCAGAAAAACCTTGTGAATGGTACTCTGTATAGTGCGCATATGCAAAATGAAAATGTGTGATTATTAACAAGGTCCCCCAAAAATAGTTGCAAGTTGAATTATTGAATCGTTAACTCCGGGCTGACACTTCGTACTGAGGACGAATGCTTAGCAAATCCGGTTTTTTGGTTCAAGAATCGGAGATATAATCCGAGGGGGAATTAATAATTAAAGAGTCAGGATGTGATTGTGATGGGAATGTAGAACACAACATTAACTCGGTGATAACTTTGTGTGTGGCAACTTGCTTTGCCTTGTCTTGCTCATGCTCTGCTCTGCTCTGATTTTTCTGTGCTGCGTGCTGCGGTCTGCGCGTTGTTGTGAGATCTTACCATACATGGGCTTGCTTTTTGGGCTGAAGATGGGCTTAATAATAATGATTGGAGAGGATGGGTATTCCGCACGGAGGTCTGTGAAAGACGGCATTTGGGACCGGACAAATTGAGCATATAGAAGGGAGAAAGGGGAATTGGGGAAATGTGGAGTGTGGAGGGGTGAATTTGGCGGCTTGCATGCTTGCATACCTACCTACTCCTTGCAACCTCTGTACAGTATGGGGGTGGTGGTTGAAAAGCTAGCTAGCTACCTAGCTTGAGCTTGGATGTTATAAAACATGATTTTATATACCACTCGGTAACGAACGGGTGTCATGGCTGACTGATGATGGGAATAATCGCGGGACGGATGTGTGAAAGGTTACCTCCGGTACGGAGTTCCTAGTGAGAAAGGACGGACGGCAAGCAGGCAAGGGAAGGGAACTCGGGAGGGAGGGCAAGAGGGCGAAACGGCGGTACGGAACGGCTTTGTACGTGAGACGGGATGGGCATGTGAGGCGGTACGGAGATACTGTACCGACTACGGAATACGGGGAGGATGGTACAGTACGTACTGAATTGGTTAGACAAATTGGAGTAGTAGGTTTTGTGTTTTGACATCCATCTTTAAACTGACTGGCTGACATCTTTGACATCGAAACCAAAAAAAAAAAAAACCCCAAAAAAACCGAAAAGTAAATGCTAAGCATAGTATACGTAACAAATGCTTGGTGATGTGCAATGTTCTACTCAACGGAAAATAAAAATGCATCAAGGAGGGGGAAGGGGGGTTATTGAAAACCATCACCGGCCCAGCAGATCAAGTAATATCTTGCTGGTAGAGTAGCATCGCGACGATGTCTGTCCTGTCGGCAAGTGACGCGCGACCCGAGAAACTCTTGATATTTCGGCAATTCTTTGATAATTTTGAGGAAGGGAGGCGCGCGGAAACGCACGACGGCAGTTACGGATAAAAAAGTCATAACATATGCTGTATACTGTAGGTAGTATTGAAAACCTGAAAGCCGAATACGGAGTATATAAACACTAAATTTGATATTGAACTCGTACTGCCCATGCGAGAGTGGCATGAGAAGCCGAGATTTAGTAGGGTTTTCGTTGTACTTCCGTTTTAGGGTAACGAGGTGAGACTTGGAGAGACAGAGATAGCGTGAGAGGGTGCGTGAGAGAAGGAGTGTGAGAAAGCATCGTAGCGCTTAGTATGACAGTACGTACTACCACACCCCCCTCCAAAAAATGTGTGAACTCATGATCATATATGTCTCGGATCGAGATTATTGGCATACGAACTTTTTGGATTCTGAAAGAATGGTTCGAGAGAGGTTGAGAAACAAGCTCAAAAACTTTTGGTGGGGTTTTCTTGGGAGCTGACGTGCGTGACTCAGGCGTATGTGTAGTAGTGTACATGTACAGTAGTAAGTAGTGGACTTCTAAAGTGGATGAAGTAAGATATCTAGATGGAGAAAGCAAAGATCGATCGAGTCTCCTTTGGGCGAAAAGAAAACATAGAAAAGTGTTATTTGGTGGCGAAGGCGTTTAGTGAACCTAAAAAAGGACTCTAATGCATGAGAATGAGGGGTCTTGAGGGACGACTGGAACCCAAGTAAGGGAGGGACTAAAAGTAGTTCATGAAAATAGAATTAAGCAACTCTTTTTGTGGCTTGATGGAGGGGGAACGGTTTGTATCTTTCTCTTGCAGCTTTGACGGCTGTCAATTGAGAACAAAGTCTTACCCGTCAAAACTTGAAAGCGGTTGTACGAAATATAGTACACTGAGGTTTTTCACCCTCCCCCACAAGATATTGTACTGTACACTCGGTACCTTGTCACAAGGTATCACAAAAAACACCGACGCCGAAAATGAGACAGAATCGGCGATCATCGCTACCGAGTAAGAAATTCTGCAGGCCATAATGGACCGAGTGCAGCATGTGCGTCAAAAAAACAAATGTTTGGAGGGAGATCAGTCGTCGTCAGTGTTCACGCGTTTCTTATTAATCTCCATCGATCAGGATGTTCATTTTTGACTCAGATCTTTTTCAATGATGGGAGAGGGCGGCGGCGCTTATCCCGAATCTTGAAGACCTGCATGGTGGATTTGTGCATGAATTGTTCTTTTTGGTTGAAGAGATTGATTTCGGAGTTTTGGTTGGAAATACCAGCATAAAATAATCCTCGCTCAAGATCGTGTTTCTGTTGGAGTTGGTGATTGAGTCCCCTTTCCTTGGATGTTATGCACTGGGCTCGTTTTGGTTGTTCGGTTTTGGCTGTGAAGAGGGGGTTTGTCAATGGGATTGGACGGATTTCAGGTCAGTTATTACTCGGGTAGCGGTTGATTGGGTACCGGCGACGAGGGCTTGTACGATATCAAAGTCGTTTTAAGAATTGGTTGGTTGCATCTGTTGGAAATTGTGGTTTGGTGGAGGCAGCTCGATGCTGATACATTGATACTCTTTGGGAATCTGCACAGGGAAGTGGTTGGTGGATGGTAACATTAAGTTTCTGTGTGCCATTGCAATTGGATGAGATGATGGCAAATGGCGGAATATATCGACGGTATGCGGTCGTGGTGTGATGTTTAGGACCGTTTCCTCCGGCGAGCTGATTTCTCTTGGAAATGAACGAACGGCGAAGATCAGCTGTGCAAAACGCCCAGACGGAGCTTTGACACCGGCTGATAAAGGTTTGGTGGTTGATTGGATGAGTTTTGGATATGATGAGGATGGACTTGGATCTCTATGAAGCCGCCGTCGTCGCTAAAATTAGGATGACTTGAGCTTTCCAAAACATGAGGCTGCTTTGATGTTTGGAGATATGCAAAGAAAACAGATTCATTCTGGGACGGATGGGACGCAGTCAACCGGATTGGAAAGAGTGGCTGTGCGGCGATTCCAAAGTTAAATAACAGCAAAAGTAAGAGTCTGTTTCGCGTGGGGTTTGGGGATATCCTTCTCGCCTGGGCAATACCGTACGAAGTAATGGCCATCTTGGTTGAACGATCGAGGGCGGAAGGCGTAACAAGTTGGCGACGCTCTGTCTGTCGAGCGTTCAAATTCCTAACATAGCTAGAGATGGACTTCCAGAGATCATCATTGCGCTGATCGCGGGGCCGTAATCCATCCGATATTCAAGACAGACTGCTGTCTCAATTTGAGAGACAAACAAAAAGTCTATACACAGTTTCGCTTAATGTGAGGTTCTCAACCTGTCATGAAGCTGATATCGTTTGGTAGCATCACCCTCTCTGTCCACAGCAGTGGCAAGTTGCGGAAGGAAGGCATCGGCTTTCGATTTGATACGAAGTATGATGCGCTCCTTTGTCCCGAGTTATGTCAGGTCCTGATTTAGTCCAAACTTTAGGGACTCATTTGAAGACCACTCCAAACTTGGCATGTTCATTCGTTTCCAGAGCATTCATTGAATCCATCACCGAGCAATAGCTGGCCCTCAGACGTCGCACTGTATCAGGCACCAGTACAACGGACAAAATCCCGAAACATGAACCACTTCGTGTCATCGCCGAAAGAGTGGGAAATTTCTAGGGGAAGCAAAAAGAAGAAATGCTAAGGGGGAAGATCAGACTTGACTGACCTGCTTGGCTAGGTACACACACACACACGTTCGCGTGTATGTGCAGACAGATCCTCCGCCTGGATCGATCGAACCCAAGAACCCGGATGTGTAAACGAAGAGATTTTTCGATTAACTTGCGCGAGCCGTCAAGTGGACCCACGAGCAAACACCTCGCGAGCTGAAATTGAAAGATTGAAATCTTTCGAAATCTTTCCGGGTGGAGTAGTTCATTGAAATCTCGAGGGTATGGTGGGGTTGATAAAGGCGTCTTGCGCGCTCCCCTTGACGGAAAGGGGAAAAGTGTTAAGTTTCGTCCATTGAGCCTGGGACAAATGGGGAAGGGTTGGTACTGCATACACTTCCCAAAGTGACAGTTGGCGACGTCAGGGGCGGCTTCTCTTTTGACAGTGGTGGGAGTTTCGAAAGATTAGGGGATCAATACCAGGCTGTCGCTATTAAAACATGCGCTTTTTTAATTGACATGACAAGCGGATCTGCATCTCGAAGGTCGTTTGCTTTTCTTGCCCACGTTCCAGGTTTTGAAAAACAACACAAACAAATGTTTGTAGTGAGACCTCCCGGGCTTAGCCATGCTCATGGATGGAATCCGATTGGGCCAAATGCGATGCAAAGACGGGGAGGCACGAGGCAAATAAAAATACTCTTCAGCGGCAGGCGTGCTAGTTCAGGCTGGTTGGTGTAGTCTGCTGTTGTTGGTTTCACCCTTTGGGCGAGAAGTGCTTCTGCCAGCAAAGAAACAACAACAACAGCAGCAGTCCTACGTGGTTGCAGCGAGTGGAGTTGGGACCAAGGCGGGAGGATCAGGAGATCGTTCGTGCTCCCGAGTGCCGCTGCGATTAGCCAGATGTGATAAATGATGAAATTGACGAGATGGAGAAGGAGTTGAGATGGAAACTCGCTTGCACGGTGGAGCAGTCTCACTTTGTTGACGCTGCTGTACAGCACAGTCCAGTAGAGTACCACTTTTTCTCCGAAGACTAGATTGGTTCCGGTATCTTGAGATCTATGGATCATCGACTAATACGAGTAAGGACACAAAGGAATGCAGATGGATTGCAGCGGGGCAGCGGCTGGACGGCTGTTTGCCAGATGAGATGGAGTACTTGGTGTACTGTACACGGACCTAGCTACTGTACAGTAAGTACATTTGCCAGCCATTGAAGGAAGCCTGGATAAACGGCGCCTTATGGCCTGTAATAGCCAGCCACTTCACTTGCTACTTGCATTGTTGTATGCAATCTCGCTATGAGTTGCACCCCTGAATACTGTATGTAATGAAATTCCATACACAAGCTAGCTCTCCGAGGCAATGTCCTGTTCTGCTGTCATCCTGCTGTCAACGAGTAGTAGCATACTTTGTATTCTATTATTGGTCCCACAAGTTCACTATTCGGCTTATTGTGCTTATGTCAACTGCTTAACAGCGAGACCAAGACGTCGGACATCGGAGATAGCTTCTAGATTTAACTTTGCAATTGGGGTCATCGATTTAACATCACTGCTAGCATCGCCGACTACTGCAAGTGATGTGGTGCCTTGCGGCCACTAGAGAAGCTCGAGCGTCACTAGGGGCGGGAGTAAGTTGCATAGCTCACGCCAGCCTTAAGGCCTTTGGACTCTAATGAAGCTCGTTCCATTTGACTTAGAGTTCCCCGCGAGTCGTGCCAGACTCTAGACAGGGCTACATCCTCGACAGACAGCGGGAAGCCCGCAAAAAAGAAAAGAGGTTGCTCCCGCCGTGTTAATTGCCATCCCATCTTCAGCCCTTAGGGGAGAAATAATAAACAAAAATAACAAAAATAGTAAAACTCAGATCTATCTCCACTTCCACATCATTGCCCGGCGCACACCCTTCCGCGGAACCAACAGGCAGATGCACGACGTTGAGCACGCCCCTCCACCACCCCTCCATTGCCACAATACCTCCACCACTGGTGGTTGAACAGACAGCTCCGGACAGGCAAATCCCGCTCTGCATGGCACTGTATCTAGAGAAAGAATAGAGAGAGAGAGAGAAAGTAAAAAGGTGTGAAAGAGTGATATAGATAGATTGTGAGAGTAAAGAGAGTAAGAAAGTGAGAGAGTGAAAGACATATGAGTGAGATAGTGAAAGAGAAATAAGAGAAAGCCTAGAAGTATCTATTGATTCATTGCTTCTTCGCCTCTTCTTACCCTATTATCCAGCTCCTCAACAACTCGGCACAAATTGAGCCGACTTGTCCAACCATAGGCAACGTAGGTAGGTTGGTATCCATCCTCGATTCGATATACATCTCGAGTTTGCTTGGTCTGACCTGAAGAGAGCAAACGGTCCGTCGGGCTTGAGGACTTTTCAACTAGTCGTCAAATATCACCTGCCTATACTGGAAATCTACTATACGTAGAAGTTGGTAAGGAGTATAGCTCGCTGGCGCTATTGTGGTCCATGGATTATTCATAGCATCTGGCGCTTGCTCCACCACGACGCCTTCAAGCACAGGTGAAAGCCTCCCCCTTTTGGTCCGAAGCTCTCTCCCCGCTGCAGCTGCTGCAGCCAAGTGAATTTGATTGCAGCGTGTGCAAAGAATGGCGTTCTCGCCTCGCTTCATTGTTGTGAGGTTGCCGCGAGATGGAGTTCTCGCTTGCTTGTATACTCTGGTCCGGATGGATTACCATTGGCGCGAGGGTGTAAGGAGAAAAGAGAAAACAACGCAGCAACCAAATCACGAAGTTTTCGTCCACCTTGTGAGATGCAGAAGGATACACGGTCGTTATCTTACTTCCTCTACTCGTACAGTACTACCGCAAAGGGACCAGCCAAAATAATGCAAAAGCGATTGTTTGGTAACAGTCCCTGTACTGTACCACGGTACAGTTGTTGGCAAACTCGCTAATCGTGGTTCCCCCCTGATACTGATGCTGATTTTGCTGTTGGCTCCCTAGCTTTGATCGAAATCGAAACACTTTTTTTACTTCTTCTTTCATTTTGAGGCTCTCTCTCGCCTCCTATTCGCGAGGGTTTTTCCCGCGGGAAATCCGGTGGTCTGGATTATCCATTTTATCCATCCCCCTTCTGTTGGGCTCCCTCCCCAGCAGCCAATGCCCATTGTCACTCACGCCGGATCCCGCATTGGGTGGCTCTTGCTGCGAAGTTGTCAGAATGCAGTAATCCCACTGTGTGCTCCGACCTCCTCCCATCATCAAAGAAAGACAAGCATTATTACGGTGGCACATCGTTTTTGGAATATCCAGAGAGAGAGGGAGCCATGGCCATGCATCTATCACCGCTTCGTCTTTTCCCCCCTGTGCTGCAGGGCTCAATCTCCCACACGTCACAGTCTACGTCGGGGATTTCTGAGGGTCAGCAAGAGTCTTCTTCGTCTTCTAT
The DNA here is from genome assembly GCA_031472005.1 of Tetracladium setigerum. Classification (NCBI taxonomy): domain Eukaryota; kingdom Fungi; phylum Ascomycota; class Leotiomycetes; order Helotiales; genus Tetracladium; species Tetracladium setigerum. The sequence goes on from PZJY01000012.1 coordinate 535,524, forward strand.
ATCCTTTCGTGCATTCGTCGTGTTCGATCGCTCTTCCACGCAGAAAGATATATGGAGCCGGCACAAAACGATCGATCGATCCAACGAACGAACGAGCGAACGAACAAACGAACGAAACGACATCAACTCACCTCAACGGATATGTCTCTTTTCGGTTGGAGGCTTCATTAGATCAGGTCTCGGCTTGGATTCACGGCTTTCCAGCCCAGCTGCTGCTCCTCCTGTTGTCTCGCTCCAGTCATCCAACGCCATCGTCGCCGCCTCGAACGCGAATGAATGGTGGCTAGCATTAAGGCAGCTTGGACAGCCGGACTACTCTGCCTACACTGCTCTCTTACAACGCAGCCGGGTCAATAGTTCCTAGTGTCTCAAATCCGCTGTCGAATATCTCCTGTCGAGCTAGTGGTAGTTCGTTCTTCTTCTTCATCGTTGGTGAGTAGCACAACGAGGACGACACGAACATAGTGGCAGCAGCATCTTCAAGGGTCCTGCCATACTTCTTGTAACCCCCCACTTAATCAATCAGCACGAAGAGCAACCTCGTACCAACTCGACTACTACTACTCTGCTGTGCACACTCTCTCTTCGAGACGAGACGGCAGCCGCGTTTGTCAGATCGAATGAGTGGTGCCCGTGTTCACACACACACACACGCAGACACACGCACACACTCTCTGTTTCTCACTCTGGCTCTCTCGCTCTCTCAATAATCACTCATCCTCCTCAGCAGCCGATCGACCATCTGCTTTTGTTGTCTCGGAAGTAAGAAAGACATTGGATCAGTGGAGAGAGTACATACAGTATTTGATTGTTACTGTACATCAAACCTGTACAGCGGCGTCTTACCCAGATCATCCTCCTCCTGCTCGTCCTTCTTCTCCTCCTCCCTCCTCCTCCTCTTTCAATATCACACAACCTGCCTGCCTGCTTCAAGATACAACGTTGGACCCTCGTTCTTTCACCGTGTTTCGGCCTCCAGCTCACTTGGGGAGCTTTCCCCTCCTGCCCTACCCCAGTCTTTGTACCACCGCTGCTCTTACTTCAGCATCCTCACCTCAACGCCACGATTTCGATTGCCCTCCAGGATCTGGACCACTTCCCATTAATTAGCTTCCGATCATCACCACCTGAGTCTCACTACTGCATCCTCTGAAAGCAAGACACAAGCCAGTGCTAGCTCCCCCTGTCGTACGTCTCCACTCACCTTCTGTCCCCACAGTCTAAACATCTCTCTTCCTTTTGCTCGACCTTCCCCTTCTTGGATACAAAGTTCTCCCAAGACCATGTGCCTGAGTCTATCGCAAACCTGCATACGGAGTATCTGAACCCCTTCACTAACTCTTATTAACTCCTTCAGACTTGCCACATCGTCCAAGTCTTAGCACTCCCTCTTAGTGCGTTGTCCAGCTGCACCAGATCACTTCAGATAAATCTACCATCGTCTCTCAACACTTTGCCGGTTCATCTCTCGTTTTGTTCCTAACCTTCCAACATCGATACGACAGCTCGGCTTGTACAACTTGCTGTTAAGTTCTTCCTATTTCAAAATACCTAGCAGCCGTCACAGTATATCTTCAAAAATGGTTCAGACCCCGTTCTACCCTCCACGGGATAACTGGCAACCAGGAGCTCCAGATGGTCGTCTTGGATTAGCAATGCGTTCGAATTCGGTGCATGGTCGAGACCTAGTTCGTTTGCCATTCTTGGGGATCTGTAGTTCTTGCTAACAAAGTTCACAGACTGTGGTTCATGCCCTCAGAGATTGTTCCGGGGTGCCAGTCAAAGAATATGCACTATTTGCCATTCTTGATAATGGTCACCAGAGGCTCTATTCGTCTTCACAGGCCGTTCAAAATCAGGTTGATTTCAAGCCAGTGTGGGATGAGTTAAATCGATCAGCAGGGAGGGCGGAGGATTCATCATCGTCATTCTCAAGTACGGCCTCATGCATATATATATGTATATATAAATTTTTGCAAAAATGTTGGCTAATAGTGTGTCCAACAGGTCATGAAGGAATGTGGACCGTCAACCAAGAGATTGATTCAGAAACTTCTTACGATGATCGAAAATACTCGAGTGCCGATAGTCGACATCGTCGTCATACTCAGAGGTCATCAAGGTCTGACGCGTCTGATGAATATGGTGGTTCAAAGAAGAAACGTTCTCGCACCAGTGTCTACCGCCGGGGCTCGGACGATATGCCTCTTTCCGTCATCACCTCCACCAAGACCCAGCAGCTCAGAATTGGGGATGAAGAAGAGGTGAAGAGGTTCTTTCTCGGCAGATTCAAGGACATGCAACAAAATGCTTGCAAGATCTTGGGGAAGGCATTCGTAAAACTTGTGGAACCGAAGAAGCAAACCCATCATCCATACACAGGTGGTGATGCTGGTCGGCCGGCGTATTGGCCATTTGGACAACCTGGTACACCTGAATATGTTCGACACAAGGAACCGGATCACTTGTACAAAAATGGTTGGTTGATATTGATTCTTGCTGATGTAATAGAGCTGATACTGAGATAGAACGCGTTTATCTTCTAACCCACATCCTTTCGTTGATCGTTATGCCCAACGAAGAACAGCTCGAGTGTCTTTCACATCTCCGCATTACCGTCAAGAAGTTGGAAGAGACAACGATGGAAAGTATGAATAATTGGTTCAACGACAAGGACCACCCCGAGAATATGGAAAAGAAGAAGTACTTGAAGGAAATTTTCAAGATTGCTAAGCAGCAGGAGAGATATAAAGCTGGACAAATTGGTGCGTTCATTGTTGATAATGTACTTTACCAGTCCATGAGCTTACCGTTGAATAGATGGAACTGCTTTTTGCAACGTCATGTTTGGAGACAGGCCCGTCGAAGATTCTAGTGATGACGAGCAAGACACCCCAGGGGATGATTCACAGGAGCACATCATACCATCTCATCTGGCCACAGAGATGGTGCCTCCTGAGGAAATCGTCTCGCCCTTGATGTCAACTATGAAGTCGGATGTCGACCCGTCGTCTATGTTCCAAAGCACTGCCAGGCGGCCTGGACCAGTCCGATTTGGATCCCAAGCCCATCTCGACGACCACCAGACAAACTTCAACGATCCGTCATTATTCACCAGAGGATTAAACCTAGGGTTCCAGAATCATGTTCAAACCGATTCCCAACGGAGTTACGGATCTCCTGTCTACCAAAACACTTCACCCCTGTATGCAGGATGGAATGCTCAAACACAGGGTATGGTTAGCAGTGGAGGGCCTCAATCTGGTTTCTACACCACATCTTCGCCATCAGCCACTGGCCCTTCAACAGGTCAATATCACCTCCCAGCTTTATCAACTCCTGTGACGCAACAGTCAATGCTTCCTCCTCTACCAATCAATTCTTTCGAGCTACCGACCTCACGTCAATTTGATATGGGACCTGCAATCAGCATGCAGCTTCGCACAGGCAGCCATGGACACCCTCACATCACTCACCACGGTTTCTCGGATTTCATGAACAGCGGCACTGCATTCGGGCAGCCCGAGGAGAATCAACATCATGTCCACCCAACCGAGCAGCGATAGTTTCGAGATGAAGTCATTTCGTCTTGCATGGTTCATTTTTTCATTTTGGGGGCAGTATCCTTCTTGCGAATACCCTGTTGTCATTGTGTGATGGCTTGTGCACGACATGCCCGACTTCGAGCTCTATTGCAAACTCCAAGCGTTCTATTAACACAATTGTTGCTTATTGCTTTTTTCCTTTGCGCTTTGAAATGGACTGGGCGCGTGGCTACCTCAACTAAATTACTGCGGGATTCCAAAAATATTTGCGTTTGCTTTTCTGGTTGTTTTTTGGTTTTGATCGATTCATTGGTCTGGCTCTCGGTTCATCTGTAAGAGCCTCATCAGACATTAGCGAGCGAGTGCGTTGTTGTTTTGTGGGTGTTTTTGGATGGGAATTATCTTTTTGGGACGAAGGAAGTTGTATAATGAAACTGGGATGAGGGATGTGACGTCTTTTGTCGACAAGACTAACGAGTATTATTATGGATTTATGAGCGACAGGTGCCAACGGGGTTTATTTATCAATGGGGCTACGAATTCCATCAACTTAGCATTATTTTTTTTATATCTTTTATTATTTGCTTTCATACAGGATGGCAAGAATTTGGGAGATTTGGTTGGCTGGCTGGTTGGTTGGACAAGAAAGGAGTTGTGTTTTGTCACACATTTTATCCGGTTTATTTTTATGCTCATGAGGGAGGGAGTTAATTGTTGATGATTGGTGGTTCTGATTTGGGATAGGACGGGGTGATGAGAGGGAGGAAGAGTATTATGTATCTACGCATGCAGATATATTTGATATTATTATATAATTATATTGATACCTCACTATGCATGCGTCTATATCTGCTTCGCCTTAATAATTTCATTCCTTGAAAGTGGGTGACAACTTGCAAGAAATTCCACCTATTTTGACTTTACTTTTCTCATTGTATCGACCTGTCCTAGAAAATCATTTCTATTTGCCAGAGTATATTATTGCAATACTAGGTAAGATATTGAGGTCAGATTATGACGTTCTCTTGCTCTCGATCCATATTCTTGAACACGTGCACATGACAGCGCGAGACCCCAGCCACCTCGCCTGGACTGTACAGCCCAACCTCCCTCCCATTCATACCTCCCCATGGCCACTCAATCCTGACCATGAATTATTCATACTCCCTCCTGCCCATGCCGATCAGGCAGACAAGAGAAGAGCCAGGGAAACTCACCTCCACATAAAAATATATTTTCCAAGGTTTGTTACAAACGAAAAGAACACCCCCTTCCACCAAACACTGTTACATCAAAATCAACCTCAACTAGCACATCACATCCCACACACCGCACACTTATATTATCAACAGAACCCAAGACCCAGAACCCCTCCACCCTCTCTCTCCCTTCTCTTCCCCAGGGAAAAAAAAAATGCACATCCCTCACACGCCCGAATCCCTACTTCCCCGCAGCGACTCGAAAAACCCAGCAGCAACATGTCGAGGCCTCACGTCCAACGGACGTCCCTGCCGTCGCGGAATCGCCAAAGCCGCCGCTGCCAACGCGTCATTGTCGCCGAGTCCAAGTCCGCAACGAAGGGCGTCGAGTCCTGAGGCCTTTTGTTGGCAACATAGGGAACAGGCTACTCCTTGTGCGAGTCCTTCGCCTGCTGGTGGGCGATATCGACCGACTCCCATCAAAGAGCGTACGAGTGTGGATTCGTTGGTGGGGAGGTTGGGGCTGTTGGATGTAGATTTAGGGCAGAGGGAGAGGCAGAGCAAGGAGGGGAAAGAGGGCAGTGGCAGGAATGATAATAGGAGGGGGAGGAAGACGGGAGGGGGAGGAGGAGCGTCAACAATACCTGTGTTCTTGGATCCAGATGTGCCAATACAAAGTATTGAGCACTCACCTCCTCGTCCGGCAGGACAGAGGAGGAAGCAGCATAAAAAGCAGACCAAAACGCCGTGGTTATGTTGTTTCGGGGAGGTAGATGAAGTACAGCGAGCGCCTCGACCGATGAAAGCGAATCCAGGACGAAGAACAACTGCACCGATTCCACTAAAGATGAAGCAAATACAACATCTCAAACCACCACAGTCACAACCCCACTCGTCGTCCAGACCAGCAATGGCGCGAGATCCGTCTTCGAGAACCGGCGAATTCCTGGCCCTCATACCTCCAACTGCCTCGCCGCAGCTTACAGCCCAATTACTAGCGGAGCTCGCAAAGCCATTTTCGGAATCGGATGATGAGGGTTATATATACATGTTCTGGTTGACGTCGGAAACCCTCCCATCAGAAGCTCCTTCAGAAACAGCCTCGACCCTTCTGGCGCCTCCATCATCTCGACCTCGAAACGGCCAACGACGAACCTCTGAAGTATTAAACACATTCGCCTCCTCTTCCTCCTCATCCAACAAAAACACATCCAATACCACTACCGCTACCACTACCGCTCAAAATAAAACCATGCTTCTCAAAATTGGCCGAGCACAAAACGTTCACAGACGACTAAACCAATGGACCCGTCAATGTGGCTACAACCTCTCACTCATCCGGTACTACCCATACCATTCCACCTCTTCAACGGGGAACGTGAATGACCTTCCCAAAACACCAAGAAAAGTACCGAATGCGAATCGTATTGAGAGATTGATCCATATCGAGTTGGCGGCGAAGAAGGCACAGGATGCTGGGAAGTGCGGGGCGTGTGGGAGGGAGCATCGAGAGTGGTTTGAGGTCGATGCGAGTCGCGAGGGGTTAGGGAGGTGGATGAGGTTATTAGGAGGTGGGTTGATTGGGGGGAGAGGCAGGTTTGAGGTTTAGGGATATTCATGTTTGCCTATCTGCCTAAGGTAATCAAGGATACGTTCTGGACTTACTATTCTGCGACAGGTTAATTGTTGGTTTTCTTGTGAGTACCTAGGCATTTTTGAAGCGTTGCATATTTGAATCTTGCTTTTTTAACAAGATTAGAAGCGTGTTTTTTGGGGGGGAATGCATTTGCAAGCGCAGCGAGGTGTTTTATTTGCATGCCAAAGCAAAAGTCCCTTTTTAGAGGAAATTTCTTATCATTATAATAGAGAATTAATGAACTTTTTAATTAAAGAGACTACCTAACTCACTACAGCAGAGAACACAAATTCTAAACCCATTCCTATGCACAATTCGATTTTCTTGTCTTTGCTCTCTCTCTCTCTCTCTCTCTCTCTCTGTGTTTCCCTTGTATACCAGACAAAATTTCTCCCTTTGGTAAATAAAGTCTCGTTCTCTTACCAACCACAACAACAACAACAATAACGAATACATACCTAGAAAAGTCCCGTCGTCGTTCATTGGTTAAAAGAAGTTCGGTTTCAGTCCCCTCCCCTCTCCAAGAAAAGCCAAACGAAATTTTAGTATGAAAGCTTGCGCTGTAAAGGAATGCAAGTTCGATGTAGCAACATTGGCATTCATTGATGAATGAAGCTATTTGCTACTTATTGTTCTATGTCTATTGTCAAGATCAGCTAAAAAATGCAAATGGGTATATGTTCCAGTCCATCCCTTTATTCCCTTCCCTTGCCGAATTATGCTAAACGCCGATAGTGCAAGCCAATGCAGTATGAATGCTGTCGTATCCTCGCCCTTAAACATACAGTACCCTACCCTAATCCTTAAGGCCAACACCGAATTCCTCATACAGCTCACCAATTCTCACACCTCGGTTGTCAGCAATCATGCCTACGAGAGCTTGTCCAACGTCTCGAATATCGTTGTAATCGTGTAGAAGTTTGATATGCCTCTTCACTGTCTCAGCAGCCGGTTGCCTGTTTGAAAGGATCAAAGTCAGCAGCCTATCCAGCTAGAATCATGAAATTCAAGAAATAGAAAGGGAAACGAACGTCAACTCCTTTGTGATCTCCTCCAACTTAGCCCGTTTGTTGGCTATTTCGGCTTCGAGTGAAGCGTTCCGCGCCTGGATTGAAGCCTGTATTACACTCGGTCAGTACTGTCCATTCAGTTCAAGTGATTCGCAACATACAATCTTTATCGCCTTCAGTTCTGCCATTAACACATCTTCATTTTGCGAAACTTCTCTTCCTGCGAACGATGGTCTACTTGACACAGTAGACTTCGGGGGAGGCTTTGAAGCTGCAACCGTCGAAATTGGCAGAGGTGGCATGGCAACATCAGCAACAGGTAGTGCCTCTAGCATCTTTGTCTCATCTTCCAATTTTCGCTTTACATTTGTGCTTGATGCCTTTCGGGATGATGTTTTCCTCTGGGGTTTCTTGCGGCTTGGAACCTCTTCTGCTACTTCCAGGGGTGAAGAATTGGTCTTGCTGTGTTCCGCAATTTTGATACTCTCCTCCAGCGAGGCTTTGATGCTACCATTCTCTGGCAATACCTCCAGTTCCGTTTTGGCCCCCGCTGACTCTTCCTCCTTGTGGCTGATGTTCGAGAGATTGTGATATCTTCGGAAACCTCACCATATCCCTTTGAAGGGCCCGAAGGAATTCCTGGATGTGATAGTAACCACTCAAGTTCCACATTCCCACGCTGACTCTTTCTCCTGGTTGCTGTTGTTTTCTTCGGGCCTTCCTTACCGCTTGAATCTACCGCTGTTTCTGGTGCTGGCGAAAGGGACATGGGACCAAGGACTTCTGCATTTACCTTCGGAGACAATGAATTGTCAAGAAATTGCGTAGCACCACTGTCGTTTCCACGTTGACTCTTCTTCCTCGATGGTACTTTCCGGGTGGGTTTCTTGGCAGAGTTCTTGTCTACATTGAGGTCCGATATCTGGGAAGCCGAAGAAGACTGAATTTCTTCGGCAGCTTCGAGAGTGTTTTCTGGGGCTTGCTTGGACGTTGCATTTTTTGCTGATTCTTCAGATTTCCGTTCGGATTTTCGAGATGAAAGTCTCCTTGATGTACGGGACAAATCTCTTTCAGGTTCTGCAGTATCGATGGCAGATGGTGTTTCCTCTACAGCTTCATCTCCGGTTTCCTGTTGAGTCCGCTCCTCCATAATCATATCTTCGGGCTTGTGTAGCTCGGTAGCTGTTCCAAAGGGAGGAACTATGGCTCGTAGGGCACCTTCGGTGGGTACCAAACAAGGTTCGTCTTCTGTTAGAGCAGCTCTTGTAGACTGGGAACTGGTCATTTCTGTAACAAACTGCTCTTGAATTACCGCTGGCGAGGTATCCGTAGTCATATCGTCACTGGTCTCTTTTTGGGCTTCTTCAGCTGAGCCTGCAACATCAACTTCAGTGTCCAGATCCATCAATTCCGCGGTTTCACAATCACCAGAATCCGCCAAATCCTCGACCACACTGCATACCACGCTTGATGCTTCAACCAGTACTTCCTCCAAAGTGATATTGTGTGCTGGTTGGTGTAGACTCTCCTCTGATCGAGAATTCATGATCTGCAGGACTTGACCACCTGTAGAACTTGCGGATACTGCTTGTGTAGCAATTTCAATCTCTTCGTCGACGGCAACCCCTTGGAGTGACGAGTCATCCTTCATAGCAGGCTTCGCAACATCCTGGGCTTGAACCGCCTCTCCCTCCGCTTCCTTGGAGATGAACCTTCTTTCATCCACACCAGCCGCCACAAACTCCTCCTCATCCACACTTCTCCCGAAACTCGAGCATTCACTCACCGCATCACTATCTGGAATCTCCTGCTTGCTCCCAACCCCAACCAGATCCACACTCTGCACCACGAAACCAGGAAGATCACTCTCCTCTTCCACCTCTCCCGAAGGCACTGCTGAGCACTCCACTCCCTCAGCCCCCAACCCCGGTAACACCTTCCTTTCTCCACCCAAATCTTCTTCGCATTCAATTCCATTCCCATCTACATCTTCTACATCCTCCTGTAGGCTCAACCTAATCTCACTCGATCCGCCCACAAAAAATGGCTGCGTTGATAACCTCAAAGACTCGTGATGATCATGTACCATCAATGCATCATTGCTCTCCACACTGCCGTTGCCGTTGACGTTGACATTGCCAGCCCAGATCCCACCATCACCACCAGCGACAAAAACATCGTGATTCAACCCCACTGATACCTCTGAAGATGGAGGTGGCAATGATGGTACCTGTGTCGCGTAAAATGGCGTAGAAGTTTGAATGAACGCGCTGAAATCAAGTTCGGCTGGCGTGTCTTCAGGTTCAATTTCTTGTGATGGAAGTGGAGGTTGCATTGTGAGCTGGACGTTGGTTTGTCATTGGTGTAGGGTTGTGGCTGATTGCTTTTGAGGCAGAGAAGACGTGGATGGATATCGCGTTGTTGGACGGTCATGGGAAGGAAGGGAGGGAGGGAGGTATCGTCCATTCTGCTTCGAGCCGCGCGAAAGCACGTGACTTGAACTTTAGCTGCTCCGCATAAGGAAACAAGCATCGGCTGCTAGCGTGTCCGAACTTTCTGGGTCTCCCACATGGGGAGTCTGGAAACTGGCCGAGACTTACTGTCTCGAAAATGAAAAGTCATCAGGAAGGTAAAGATTTGGAGAACAAGTCGGGAGGAAGATCTTAGATTTCAGTCTGGGACGCTGCCTTCCCACCAATATCTCAAGAACTACTTCTGAGACTTTGCTTGCTGCCCTTTACCACTCTGATAGCAAGATTTGGTATTGTGTGAATATGTTTCCGCCATCAAAACTACAATGACATGCCACGCTCTTCGTAGCTGCGTTCTCTCTCCATGCATCCACCCAAAAGATCCTCCAAAGGAAAAAAAAGCGTTCATGTCATGACCACCACCATGCATAAGGTACTCAGTAAAACGACTCGACCATCGTATCCTGCAGCACAGTATTGACATTTCCCGGGCCCCTCCCCTCACCAAGTCTAAACACACTCTCAACAACACTCAACTCCGTAGCCGTAGTATCCAAGCCCGTCACAGCAAGCCAATCATTAACCACCATGCCGGCACCCACGACCGAACTACCTCTGTTAACGCTACCAGCCACAAGGGGCACCTGCAGTAAACTGGAGAGCTCGTCTTGATCTTGAATGCTGGTTCGGGGGTGGACGATACCGCCCTGGTTGGAGAGAGCCATGTAAGAGCCTACAAGGACGTTATCGGCGATGGTTTGACGGAAGACTTCGACGCCGAGGACGTCGGCGATTATTTCTTCGGTTTCGCGCTCGAGATCGGGGTGTACGAGGGCGACGTGGTCGTTGGAGACGATGACGTTGCCGAGGGCTGAGAGACGCTCTTCTATTCTCTAAAAGTAAAGCAAGGAAAAAGGTTAGAAAACTGTTTGTCTGCGTGCTTCTTCTTCTTCTTCTCCTTCTTCTTCAGTGTTTGGGGATCGGGGATCTTGTTTACCTGTATCTTCACCTCGTCGGGTAAACTATTCCGTAGATGTTGAAGTTCTTGATCTGTTGTGCTGGTGGGGACCAAGAGGCCTTTTCGGTTTCTATCCAGCATATCTCAAATCAGTCCCTGCATTCCACGTATGTGTGTGTGTTTTTCGAGATCGTCTCACCCGGCAGTCAGTCGACCAATAATTCGGGTACCAGCAATGGTTGCGTGGCAGATAGGAATGACATCTTGGAGTTCTGCTTCGAAGATACTATGGAGCTATCAGCGTTTGGTTCTGATTTTGCGCACTTGTCTCCTCTTCCCTCCCTCCGCAGGAATGCGATCTATGATTTCCATAGCCGACTTGGTATGGCATATGAAAGATCTCCAGGCGCGAGAGAAGAGGTCGAAGATCCATCCATCCATCCATCCATACCTGTAGAAGTTCTCACTTGCGCCGACGGCTACCAAAGCATATGAATTTGTCAAAGTCGCAAAGACACCGACTCTAAAAGGCAAGAAATAGGGTTAGCAATCGTCTCCCAGCATACACAATAATATGCGCCAGTCTTCCGCAGCTCCTTGCATGTCCCAAAATTGAGGCGGACAAAAGGCCTTTGCGACCGCAATGTTGCAATTTGCGCACAAGTTGAGGGGCGAAGGTGGGGCAGAGGAACTCACTCGTTCGAGTTCTCAAACTGCGCGCGAACCGCCATGATGCTGATTTGGGGTTGGTGAAGACTTGTATATATTCTGTAGTGTTGTTTAGGGTGTATTTCTTCGTTCGTTGGTGAAGTAGAGGACGTTGAAATAGAGGTGGTGGTGGTTTAGCTTGGGGTTTTTGCCTTCAAAAAATGTTCGTCAGGACTTTCTGCTGCGCTGCTTATGAAGGTTGTCGGCGAGACCCCTCGGAAGGCCGCTAGCAGGGAAGTTGGCTGGTGGAGGAACCCAGTGACTCAGGGCTTCCCATTCACTAATGGAGAAGCTGCACAGCTTACCATACTTCCTCTTCACTTTACACGGGATGACTCGATTTTGTATGATGCTTCGCCGCCAGGTGGCATGGCTCATAATGATGATTGATTGATTGTGGCTGACTTTCAGCCCTCAGTCTCACCCGGCCAGTACTGTCATCCTATCTTGCGTGCATTCACGTGGATATGTTTTCTTGAGGTGCAGAAAACAGGGCACTGCCAGAGCGAGCAGCAGGAAACTGTCAAACACAAGAGGAGAATCACGGTCAGAAATTGCACAAAACCCAGCATATCAATATAATAACAAATCGTTTCCTATTTTTCTACTCTTACACTTAAATAATTGCAGGGACCGTGAGGATTCTCGTTTCATCATCACTCTTGGTAGAAGGTCCATCATCACCAATATAACTCCATCACCAATAGAACTCCTCCATGACCATTATTATTCAACCTTCACTACCCATTTAGTAGCGAACATAGTTGGTTTGGCTTCGAGGATGGCACCCGAGTAGGAACCGTAAAGAATTGGTGGAGGAGAGAACAAGGTTGCTTGAGCACCATGTTGTCATTTCCTACCAGTAGCGAAACTGTAGATGTCGTTTCGAAGATGGCGCCTGAATAGGAGCCGGAATAGTTGGAGGAAGAAGGAAAGCTTTTCCGATTGCCGCACCGTCACTACCTATCTAGTAGCGAAACTGTTGGTTTGGTTTCGTCGAAGGCAGCTGAGCAGGAGCCGGAAGAAGCTGGCGGAGGGAGGAGGGGTTGGCCGGCGGGCGCTGTGCCTGCTGCATTGGTAGAAGAGAAGCCTGTGGATGGCCGTGCGGGTGAGTTGGCGCAACATTTTGCATTCCAGGATTCCAGTAAGGAGAGCCAGTGTAGGCTGGTACATGCGGTGGCGGTGGAGGGGGAGGAGCGACCCTGGAGGAGTATCGAGGGTTATCTGCCAAACTGGCAAGGAGATTGAGTGCCGACCTATCTTCTGGGACAGGGGCGATGGTAGGAGCTGGAGCTGGGGCCGGAGCGAGAGCGGGCGAAGGTGCAAGAGCAGGAGAAGGTACGGAGTATGGCGACGACGTATATTCGTCTCGCACAGGATCGTAGCGACGAATTGTGCTTCGGAGAAACTTCAGGCGGGCTTCGGCCACCTCTTCTTCAGTAAGTAGACGTCTGGCTTCGCTTACCGCATCGATGAGAGAAGGCTGTATTATTTGTGGGACTTCGATTTCGGCACTCTTGACGCTGATGGGCGATGGTGTTGGGTCGACCGATGGTTCGTGGAAGAGAGTATTGAGTTTGATGCCTCTGTATTCGTCGTAAATCTCCTTGAGAACTTTCTGGATTTTGCTCTTGGCTCCATCCTGTTCGAAGATCTGGCGAGCGCGGATGAATCGAACCGATCTCGAAGTATGGTAAACTTTCTTGTATCTGTCATCTGTGATTCTGCCATCCTCCTCGATGAAAATAAGAGGTTGTGTCGGCTCCAGTGGTATTGTCCAGTCAGATCTGGGTTTGATAAGTTTCTGTAGGAATGGTGCGAGGTCTACGTGTGTTGGGTTGACGGATCCTGGAATCGCCAAACCAAAGACTGGGTGAACTTTGAATGCTTCCACCAGATTTTCATCCAAGTCTCCAGGCTTGAATTTGGCTGTATTGTACTGGCCTGTGGCTCGCTGTTCCAAGTGAAATGCCTTGGGATTAGGATTTGGATCCTTGCCCATGTATTGAGACTCTCCTGTATTGGTTCTCTTGTTCTTTTGGGCTCGAACTCCGATCTCGTAATCCTCAAATTGGAAATGAGGAGCAACCACAAATCGGTTGTTGGGTGCTATACCCTTCTTAGGAATTGGTTTGTTTGTTAGCTTGACTCCATATTGGTCAACTGATTCTGCTGCTCCAAGTTCGCCTTCGGTTGAGCTGTCATCCTCGTCGTCTGGGCCACCTTGCTCCACTTCGGAGCCCTCACCAGGAGTTGCTACCGAATCCAAGGCGGCTGCGACAGTTGGGACCAATAATGACTTGGCTTTGCCCAACCCCGATGGTCGTTTCTCGTTGGCGAGGCCCTTCTTTCTTAAAAGCTCTTGATGGAATTTCTTTCGGTCTTCCGGGTGAATGGATCGCACAAAGTTTGCAGGGTGCTGCTCCAACTCAGTGTCGCCAATAGTGCTCACATGTTCACCAAATGTTGCTGGCCAATCTCCGGACTGGGAAATGTTAGCAGATATTTGATGGATATCCTGAAATGGCGAAACTTACGGTACCATGAGGAGTGCCCTCGATTGCAACTACCTTCTTTGGTTTTTGAATGCGCACCAGCTTGAAACCCTCATCCTAAATAGTTTCAGCACTGTTTGTTAGGAAGCCAAGGACGGGACATACTGTTGGATAGAATGGAACTTCCCCTACAGAAGCTTCGGCTGCAATTTGTCGCGAGATGTGGTTGATATGATTGAAGAAATCGACCAATATCTCCTCTTCTGCATCCTTCGCGGCATACTAGATCACAAGTTAGAGTCAATCTTGCATATGAATGGGAATTCTAGGCTTACATAGTGTAGTCGGCGTTCATATTCTTCATCCTGCTCCTTCTTCAGCACCAGAAATTCCGAAGTGAACTTCAACCTGGCGGTTGTTATTCTAGATAACTCTTCAAAAACACTGCCTAATTTGGCAGTAGTAACATCATAGGCTGGGATCTTCGTATGTGCCACAGGGTCTTTCAACAAAATTGCAGCGGACTTCTCAGCGTATGCTTCTAATGCAGCTCGCTGAAAATTTGCCACTGCTTTGTACTGGTTTCGTAGCGCGGCTCTTCGGTGATAGAGTGCCTGAATTCGAGGATCTCCTGACTTCTTAACTCGATAACCACCGCGACCTCTGCCCATCACGGTTACGGGGACTTCAGCTGCTTCTTGTCGATCACCATTTGGGACCCTTCCTCCTCTGCCACGTCCACCTCGTCCTCTACCGCGACCACGACCTCTAGTCGGGGCAGAATGTCTGAAGAGCTTTCTATCCTCGCCAAGAACGTCAAAAACACCGGTCTTGTCAGTCTCCATGTTGAACTCATGCTTTCTAAAGAGTGGCAAATCGGTCATCTGTCGGCCGTCCTTTCTAAGTTGCTCCTCTAGACCTGGTGCAAGAGCTGGCTCTTTCCATTTAGGTTTGGTTTCCGTGTCAGAATCTGGTGCTGGGATGTACATAGGATAGGAGTGGACATCGGATGCTGGGGTGGATGATGCGGTCTCAGCTTGAACATTCAAGACTTGAGTTGAGGATGGAGTATCAGCTTGCAACTCCGGGACTTCGGTATTTGCGGCGTCTGTTGAATTTGGAGCATCGGCCGGTGGGGACGAACCGTTCGGTCCATTGAGACGCTGTCGCTTTGCGCCCTTGGGGAAGATAAGTCTGAATCTTCAGGTACCTCAGACGATTGATCAACATGACGACGCTTCATAGATTTCAAGCTTAAATTAGATGGAATGAAACCTCCACTGGTCGGAGCCGAGTTGAATGGACCAGCAACTTCAATGCTGGCAATTGGAGGGAGATTTGATGAGTTCTGAGAGTTTTGAGGCTCCGCGGAGGGCGATGAAGGGGCCAGCTCCGCATTTGCAGAGGAGCGAATATCTGAACGCGATTCGTCAATTTTTTGACGTTTTGAGGCTCTGAGAGATGCATGGTATGCGTCTTCCATTTGGGTGGAAGATGGAGAACGAGAATTGGTGCCGGAAGGTGGAAGCTTGGCAGAAGTTTCCTCATGCGACAGCTCAGCTTCCTCGGCCGAGTCCGTAGCACGATCTTGAGCTTTTCTCTTGGAGAATTTAGAAGCAGGCTTTTTGAGAGGGAGAGGCACTGGTGGTTGCGAGACTGTGCGAGCGCGACCTCTCTTGCGTGGTGCAGAAATAGTGGCGGTCGACTTTGAAGGTGCAGGTGCAGACTCCTCATCCTCATCATCTGTGGCTCCACTTGACTCGAGGTCCTAAATGGGAGATTAGCCAAATGATAAATATCCATCAACCAGAACAACAGAACAACAGAATCAACATACTGGATTTTCTGTAGCTCTAGGTTTTCTTAATCTCAACTCGCGTTTAGGAGCATCTGCCGGCGCAGTTCCGATCTTCTTGGGGCGACCCATTGTAGGGGGACACGAATGATTATGTGCACGGGAGGCGTGACCAGAATTGATTGAAACAAAATGAACGCGGAATTCCGGGGAAGGAGATGGGGGGGGTCGACGGATTCCAGTCGATTGAGAGTGGTGAATATTCTTCGAGATGAAGGTTGAGATGGCGAAGAAAAGACTTTGTTATGGTAGGTAGGGGGAAAGAGAAAGAAAGCAGGAAGAAGGACGGGGGGGTGGCCGGTGATGAAAAGAATCTAGGAGCGAAAGGCTTTTCTGTACTGGAAGTATAGAAGTGCGCTAAGCAACAATAGCTAGCAAGAACAAATATATTGCGAGCGAGCACAATAGGGCGATGAAGGCGATGAAGGGCCGGGGGTTGTTGTATTGTCGCCAGTTCAGTTTTCTCAATTGTCAGGAAGTACAATAAACTCCAGTAGCGCGGGTGAGGTTGGAAACTTGCCAGCCACGCTAAAAATTCCTCACCAGCCAATCAGCGGCCGCGAAATCTCAGGTTGTATCAGCACAACTGAACATGAGAATCCTCGGATTTAACGTCGACGAAAGAGAAGACCCTTCGAGATACTCAAGAGAATCTCAATTGTGCAGCCTGGAAATGTTGGACACTTTGTTGCACCGTTGTCGCCTTGTTTCGAGCCTTTGCCGCGGAGAATATTCTTCCTCTCCTTCCGGACGAGAGCGTGTTGGAGGATCGAGTCAAAACTCAAAAGGGGCCCTTCCAGAAAAAGAGAATCTCAGTTCGTGCGCACCGTAGATTTCAACGAGGTGAACAAAATTAAATGGGTGTCTGACTGCTTCGTGCTCTGTTTGATACGAAGGTATCTGGTATTTCCTTTGTGTTGTTCAATCGCGCTGCCACGGGTGAAGGAAGTGTTGTCATCACATCTTGCATGGAAACAAGAGCGGTGACGCGAGAGTGTGTTTTGCTTGCAAACTCGGATGTCTTTCTTTGGTGTCCGCCTTCGAGGCTTTTCGAGTCGTGAGGAGAGGAGAGGAGATGAGAGGAGAGGATATGAGAGGAGAGGATGGGCAGTTGTAAGCACATTAATCCATATCACAGATAATTATCTGATATGATTGTCTTGATGATTCAGCGAGCATGGTAAGCTGAGATTCTAGAATGAATGAATGGGTGACGGACCGTGGTGAATGGCTTGGTGTGAAGTTGGCGACTACTAAACACTAATATTGCGTCCTATGATATCAGGAAGGTCTGTTAATGTTCTTACATATTTGAGAATTCGCCTCATGATGGTGTACGTACGGCTTTCCATGTTGAAGTTGTTGGCTCGATGTCTGGTATACCGAGGAGGACAGCATCGAGAATGCCGAGACCAGCAAGAGAAGGCAACCAGTACCGCGGTATGTTGGTTTTGAGGGTTGTCAGGTTTTTACAATGGTAGGAATTTTGATTGAATGGGATATGACGGCTGCTTTATAGCTGTGTTTGTTTGCTTGCGTTGTGGAAGGAAGGAACCAACCATCCAACACACACCCTAATTACTGAATCTTCAACAGGCGAACCCCAATCCTACCTGGGTAGACGCGAGTAAATGATCACTTGAAGTACTGTCTACCTGGTCTAGGGCTTCGAAGGGAGAAAGAATTTCGCATGATTCCACACAATCGAAGACACGCTGCGGGCCGCAGGGTGTATTGTGATTGCATCAAGATCCGATTCCATCATACAACATATCCAAGCTTCCAAAAACAGAATCTCAGCGATAATCATTGTTTCATTCAAACCAAATCTCCAAAAATCGAACTGTGTGTGGGAGGCACATGAAAGAAACAGAACATCCATTTCCATACAGAAGATACGAGCAGGCCAAAAACCACCTCAGTTCTCGACCGAACTCAATTAAGAAGCTCTTGGAACCTAACCTAGCTCAGTTATCAGGGTTGAAAAAGGAAGAAAAACGATCGACAGAATCATCAATCTGCGCGAAAGGAAGGAGATGGAATATACTTTCCATTGAGAGCAGCAAAGAGTACATCGACCCTCCACCCACAACACACAACATGTAAAGAAAGCCATATCATACCACATCAAAAGTTATAGACAGGTAACATTATCTGTTCATCTATGTAGGTATCTAGGTAGGTATTTATTTTTCAGACAAAACCCATTTTATCCACTCCAACCCGTGAGGCTCCCGCACCTCACATCCTTCTCATGAATACACAAACCGAGTCCAAAACACAACCAACTAGCCAACCATCCAGCCAATTAACCAAGTAAGCTTAACGTCACCATAAAACAAAACGATATTAAATTAAACGAAACGAAACGAAACGAAACATACAAGAGTCGGCCCAAGCACAGTACCGGCTATCTATCCCCCCCCCCCCAAAAAAAACCCATTTATTTTCAGATACTTGGATTTGGGAACTTCGTCTCTTCATCTTCATCTCCATATCCGTGTACAAAAATACACACACAGTATCTATAAATTCACCATAAATTCTATTCCAATGCCCCCAAAAAAGGAAAAAGAGAGGCAAAGTCCCCTTGAACTTCTACAAATCATCTCATCTCATCTCATTTTCACTTAACTTCCTCCTTCATCAGGGAGATGCTCTATGGCCCACCCAGACAACAGAGAGAAAAGACAACGACAACGACAAAGATTAAAGAGGGGAGCTCAAGCAAAAAAGTACCTGCCTACCTACCTTCCTGTATACATACCTTGAAAACTTCAATACTTCAAAGTAATCAATAAATTACAGTACAGTCTAGTACAGTACCTACATACATACAAAGAAACCAATAAAAAACCTTCCAAAATGAAAAAAAAATCTAAAAAAAAAATTCCAAGAGAAAGAGAGAAAAAAGAGAAGGGAAGAAACATGAAATTGTAAAAGGGCAAGCGTTATTTCTAAAGCTATTGCTGTGTTTTGAGTTTCTATTTTTTTTCCCCTTTCTCACTCTGTGTATGAGAGATGCGTGATGGCATGTTGTACCTTCGGTAAAAGAAGAAAATGACATGAAAAGAGAGAGGTATGGACCATCATTCATTCATAATATATTCAAATCCAATCCATCTTCGCCGCTGCATCTATTCACTCACCAAGCAACGTCCTTACCCATTCAACCACCCTTCAACAACCAGACAGCGAGGACCTCCCAAGGATGAATGAATGAATGAATGAAAGCAGGAAAGTAAGGCAGGGAAAGAAATATAGACCCCAAAAAGAAAAGGGAAGAAGAAAGTATCTGCCATTTCATATTTTTTTCATTTCATTTTCCATTTCGATTCATTTCATTTCATTTTTACACATGAATGTGATATGAGAAGAGGAATTCCCATCCCATCCTATCGTGGTATGTTCCGCTTCGCATACAATGGAGTTTGGATGAAGAAAAAAAGAAGAAATTTCAAATCTTTCTCGACTAAACCTGCCGCTGGTGCGAGGGGGGAGAAAACACAGGCAAAAGATCACGCTTGAAGAAATTGTTCGTCATCTCATCGACAAACAAACAAGAAAGAAGCCCAAATGCCACCCAGGATATGCCCTTTGCTTTGTGTGTGTTTGCGTTCTCTGGAATAAAATTTAACCCATCATGTCGTCATCATCAGGTTGATCGAATAGGAAATTGGCAGCCAATTCTTCATTCTTCTCGCAGGCGAAGTAGGCTTGGATGGCTTGATCGCGGTTGAAACCTAGACCGACCAGCTGGTTTTGTGTTAGCATTCCTTCAATCTAGGGTAATTCCAGAAGACCTACTCGTTCGATAGCAGCTTGCTCTTCCACGGTCACGTCGATAGTCTGAGCTCCTGGTGGGAGAGGCGCATCATCATCACCATTCTCACTCAGCAGTTGCATGAATTGAGCTTGATTCGCCGCAATCATTTGAGCCAACTGTGGGTTACCAGCCGCAACTTGTGCAAGAATAGCCTCAAGCATTGCCGGGTTTTGTTGTACGACTTGGCGAAGTTGTTGGAATTGAGGGTTGTCACGCAGGAACTCCAAGTTACCCAAGTTCTCGTCCTCCCCACCAGCACCAGCACCAAGACCGGCACTGAGCCCACCAAGACCACCAGCACCAGCACCAGCACCACCCAAGCCCCGAGCTCCACCTCGTCCTTGTCCAGCAGCGGCAGCCTCGAAAAGGTTGACGGGCGCATCTCCGGAAGCAGCAACTGGTGGGGGAGGTGGTGGTGAGCTCGCAGCCTGGTTTCCGGCAGGTGGGGCACGTTCTTGTTGTAATCCAGCTGGAATACCCTTTTAAAAAACCATTAGCGTCTGTCTTGTGAACTAAGAGAAAAAAAAGAATCCACCCACGTTCAACAAGTACTCAATCGCACGTTCACCATTGTAGTAGGCAGCACGCATAGCCAAATCGATCTGGGTACGCTCAAAGCCCATGGCCTCCATCTCGGCAATTTGTGCAGTTCTCTCAGCACCCATAGAAAGACCACCCGAACCAGCAGCCGGCGTACTGGTCATGACTGGTGCGCTTGTAGTGACGCCAGCTGGGGAGGGTGTGCTTGGGACTTGAGTTGACGAGGTGGTGTTTGAAGCTTGAAGAGGAGCGGCCGGGGGCGCAGGTGTGGAGGTAACAGCAGGAGCTGGGGTAGATGGAACCTGAGAGGACGAGGCTACTGGAGCTGGGACAGCCTTTGGCTTTCGGGATATTAGCAAAGGGAAAAAGGTAGTCAGGGCGATCACAGGCAGTACCAACCTTTGCGACCATGCAGACAATGAAGCCCTTCTCCTCAATCTTGTAAGACTCAACCGTGTTGGCATCCTGAAGAATCTTGCCTAAATTTTGCATTAACAAAAAGATACCTTGCGCCGCAGACCGAACATCTGCGAGTTCAGACGAGACGCACCAGAGTAGATCAGCTTCTGAAGCGAGGCCTCCCATCCTTTCTCCTTGCTAATCTTCTCCTTGACATCTGAGATCTATTTTGGGCGTTAGCGAGGGTGCCAACGATTGTGTGTGTATTTTGGCAGCAGCGGGCGCAATTGATGTCGGGCGCGCGGGCCGTGCAAAAAAGGACGATAGGGAGATTTCGCATACCAGCTCTGACGGCTCTGCCTCAATCACGAACTTCTGTTGCTTTAGATCCTGAAATGCAGGAACCCCAAGTCAGCATATGCATATCGAAGAGGAAGGGAGGGGCAGGATCAACAAGACCCAGGCTGCCCGCGCAACGAACCTTGAACGTCAACTTCATGGTGGCGGCTGACGGGGACTCGGAGTATTAGAAGAGGGTGTATGTTTTGTATTCTGGGTTTTATTCGTAAAGACGAGAGTCTTATGTTGTGTTTGGAGAGGGAGGAAAGCTGGTGGTGTCAGAGGGGTGAGGAAGAGAGTTGGTTGTTCTGGAGGCAGAAGACCGACTGACTGGGAGCTCTGAAGAAGGCGGCGCTTGGACCATGCACGCCACTAGCACTAGCGCTTGGCGCAAGGCAATCGTGGAGACGAATCTTCAGCCTCCTCCAACTCACCACTGGATGTCATTCACTTGTTAGACGTGCAGAGTCTCACCTCTGAATATGACAAGGACTCAGTCAATCAGCCTTGCGTGCGTGCATCTTACAAAGAAACAATCTTCTCTTTTCTACTCTAGGTATGCACATACAATTAATTACTCTCTTACATTACTTGCAGAACAAGCTACAAGAAGAATATTCTTCCATCTATGTCGTCGCCGTCTTCCTAAACATCTTTCACCACCTGCCACCCCATACCCAGAACTCCCAGTAAGCACTTACAACTACCATCAATACTTCGTCCCCATATAATCTTAACAATCTACAATATCCACAATCACAATCGCCATCAAGAATGCGAACACGAACCCGGGCCATGAACGCGCCTGCATTCCCTCGCTTGACTTGCACATCCACATCGAAGGTCTCGGGGACACACATATCATATCAGGGGCTAAAGACGAGGAAGATGCCTCTATATATGGGACTTGGAGTCTTGGGGGCTTTGTATCGGACTTCCCTTGGTATGGGGACTGCGGTGGCACATCAAGACTCGGAAAGAACATGCAGCAAACCGATCGGATCGTTGGGGTGTGGAGAGGCATGACTGACTGACCGACCATCAGCAGCAACTCACCTCAACTCACCTCACCAAGCCAAAATCAATCATCAATCATCACCCATCAACCATCACTAGAGGCCTTTCATGATGGAAAGATGCTAGCTATACTGTACGTACTACCTACTGCATAGGACTGGGGATTCGTCTCAGCTAGGTAGGCACCCATCTATCCTCGTCCTGTGTGGGTGGGAATGTCACCAAGTCAAAAATCAATCATCCAATACTAGGTCTTGATGAGGGAGAGATACTAGGTATACTGTACTAGTTACAATACAAGTGAATTTCGTCCCACTGTCTGTCCTCTTCTTCCCGGTGGGTGAGGAGTGTTTACCAGGCGAGATCAACTCATCAATCACCAATCATCACCACGACGACCATCGGACGGCTTCATGATGGTGAGAATACCATACTATAATATACCAAGTACTGTACAGTAAGTACTAGTTATTTCGTCCGACTTGTCTGTCCTCTTCGTCCCGGTGGGTGAGGAATGTTTACCAGGCGAGATCAATCATCAGTCATCATCACGACCCATCGGACGTCGTCATGATGATGAGAATACTATACTATACTATACTATACCAAGTACTGTACTGTACAGTACTAGTCATTTCCGTCCGACTTGTCTGTTCTCTTCCTTCCTGCTGCCGGGAATGCTTCTTCAGGCAGACAATACTACACTTTCCATTCCCAAGCAATGTCCAAACCAAACAATTAGTTGCAATGGTAGAAAAGATGGGACAGATTTGAGACCAACTGTTTCAACTAACTTTTTTGAGAGAATCTCTTTCTTTTTGTTTCGTTAGAAAGAAAAGGACTAACTAAAGGTTACATATACATATACAGTCAAAACTGTGCGCGCTAAAAACATCATACAGATGCGGGTATTGCTCATGAAAACATCGTCATGATACATAGTGGTGTTTTAAAACAAAGGAAATTCGTCAATAAATCTGGCGTCTTGCCAACCAACCCCAAAACACATCTCAAAATCCACATCTTCATGCCACATTAACCACCCTTTTGGAGAGATATTCCCATCTCCCAACCTCCCAACCCAATTTCATTTCATATCTCATTACTCCCTCCCCGCACCAACTTTTTCACCATCCCTCACCCCTTGCCGCTGCGGCCGCTGCCGCTGATGTTTTCCTCTTAGTATACCCAGACATACTACTCCTCGGCGTGCCATTTAACACAAAATCCGGAATGGGCGGCGTCAGCGTCCTCTCACCCTCCCCACCGCCTGCACCACCAAGATCAAGCTGCGACCACTGCCTCTCGCGTTCCTCACGCTCAATGGCAAGCCTGATGCTATCAAGACTAGCACTATGCGCAAGCGCACTCGGAAGACTACCACTTCGCATGCGAGCGAGTGACCTGAGACTCTGGCGATCAGAGATGAGTTGGCCTGCGCCTGGAGCGGCAGTAACGATGGTCCCAGGCGTAGCGGATGGTGGAGGTTCAGGAGAGTCGGTTCTGAATAGAGGGTGGATATGGCTCTCGTGTTTTTGGGTGGGACTCCTCTCAGGGCTCGTTGCTCTTGATGAGCGTTCCTTGTAGCTGCTCACTCCGGCGAGACTGCGACTTCTTCTCCTTGAGATGATTGGTGGAGGTTCCAGGTCCATGGGGAAGTCTAATGGGCAGCCTGGGCTGGGACTTCGGCTGTTTGTTGGGCTTGCGGGAATGGTCTCGAGGAATCTTGGTGGAGTGGGAGAGGCGGATTCAACGGCGTGTCTTGATTGTGCGTCGACTGTGGAAGTATCCCATGAGTCGAAACCGTCATCGGCGTGGACGATGGTCTCGTGGTGACTGTCGATGGATGTTCCGCGGTAGGGTGATTTGCTGATGAGCTTTGTCTTCGAAGATGCGGGTCTCATTGCTTGCGAGAAGGATGATCGTATTGAGCCCATTGTATCCGAACCAGCGCGAGACCGACTGCCTGATGACGATGGAGGCGTCCTAGACAATGTCTTCTCGGGATATGAAAGTCCACTCCCCTGTTTGGCATTGGGCGTTGATGGAAGTTCCATATCCTCGGTGATTGACTCGTCACGCCCTTCAGCATCTGTCCGATATGGTTGAATCTGTTGCTGGAAGTCTCTCCTCTGAAGAATAGCGACGCAGAAAACAAACGCAGCTTGCGACACTAGAGCCACGGCCCAGGCAATAAAGCCTCCAGCTACCAACTGCTTCACAGTCGCTCCCAATATCTCCTCTGGCAATACCCCTCTACTTCTCACCAACCCAAACATGGTCGCGGATGACGCCGCACCCAGCAGACTAAACGTCCCACCTATTCCCGCCAACATGTATGTGTATTTCCTCCCATGACCAAGGTCCTGAATATGCGATCCATTGCGGTATCGAACATGCCTTACCGCCAACAACACCAACAGTGTAACAGTCGTTGCTTCCAAACTCGACGCAACGATAGCGACGGTCCTCACGCCCGAATCCGGCGAGTTTTGCGTGAGGGATCTCGAGAATATGACATCGAATGTCAACAAGGCCAGTCCGCTCGATACAGACAACACCCCAAACACCAGAGGCAAAGATCTTTCAACAGCCATTGCAAACAAAAGGGTTCGAGAATGCGATGTGTTCGTTCGTGTGAGACGGATCTCGGGAGAGGTGGCTGGCAGACGGTATATGAATGAACCCGGCGTTCGCTCAGTGATGCGGGATCGAAACAGTACCTATGCAAACGCAACTGTTCTCTCTCTTTGCAAACAAAAACAATTGCTCCAACCACAAAACGAGGTTTAAGCAATCAAAACAAAACAACCCACTCTTATCTCTTCTAGAAAAACAATCGATGTTTCTTCTTTCCCGCAGAATAGATCCAATCTATCTGTTCCAGCAAAGCAAAGAAGGTTAATTCTTCAGCTCCCCTCCTCGGAACAAAAAAGCAGTGACACCAATCTCTCTTCCAGAGATGTCGTGCCTCCCAGGTTTCAGGTTGCTTGTCCCACCAGCACTGCACTTCCAGCTTTTGTCCGGAAGACTTCTACGCCGTCGATTTTGTTTTCCGGATTGTGGGATTTGATTGTATAGTACGGGGTGTGGTCCGTGTGTGTAACGAGTATAGCACAGCACACACCGGACGAAAAAGTTGAGACGCAGTTTCAGGCACACTGCGTTCGGCTCGTTGCAGTAGCAAGAGTGAGAGAGCAGTGTGGTGATGTGAATGAATGAAAATAGAAGCGAGAATGCCGCGGGTGTGCAAATTGTGTATGGTTTTCCGATTGCGTGGGTAGTGAATTGATTGTTATATTGCTTGCTTGCTTCCTGTTCCAGCTAAGTGGTCGGAAAAGAGGTCGCTCGGGAGTGTTTAAGTAACCGAGTGATTGATATATTTGAATCTGGGGTAAACGAGAGATGGATGTGGATGGTCGTTTCGTGGGCCTGGTGGGGACCTGATATTGTATCGGTACCTCGGTGTGGTGTTGGTCTGTGTGTGTTTGTGTTTACAGTCTGATCGACACCCCGCCTTTTTCTCTCTCTTTTTGTGACTTCGTCTAAAGAATGTGTTTGTTGGTGGAAGAATAATATAAAATGAATCTCTCGTAGTGCGTGTCTCGTGTAAATTCCAGTTGGTTTCTTCCCTTCTTCCCTTTTTTTTCTTCCAAACGAATGTATTTTTTCTTTCTTCTCTCTTTTCTCTGTGTTCTTCCTTCTTCCTCCGCTCTATCTACACAGAAGAGAGAAAGATTGACTGATCAAGTGATCTGATCGAGTGATATCGAGTGAGTGATTGGGATGGAGATATCGAGGGAGAGATGGCGAAAAGAAAGAAGAATGAGGAGCTGAAAAGGATGATGATAAACAAAACAAACACACGCGATTATCCCAACCCCGATCAGATGCCAGGAAACGCGTCCGGCTCGATTATTGTCGGTCGACGCGCTCTTTGGGACTGGGCAGAGGCAATGTAAATAATATGTGTGAGGTATGGGTGTGTGTATGGGTGTGTATGGGTGTTATGGGTATGCGAGTGGTTTGGAACGTGGGATGACCGGCACCATAAAAAGCCACAGTGATGCAAGTCCCGGGGTAGCTCTCCGTCTTGGTTGGTTGGTGCGCCAGGCGCGGGGTTGTGGTGGGAAATTTCGAATATTATTTTGGCCCGATGTCAGCAAAGCCAAAAGTAGCTAATAAAAGCAAAAAGAGACTTCGAGAGACCTTTGACTTTTAGTTGGTCTCTTTTTTTGCTATCGTATCGTTCCTCTTCTTAGGCTTCTTTTAATCCTCAACGGCGGCGGGAAGAAGATGAGTATCTCGTGGGATTGTCGCGTGGCAAAGAGATTGCGATTTCCACTTTTGGCTGGTTGAGAATAGTCCAATTGCGCTTTTAGAGCTTTTTTGGGTTGCAGCTGAGTGAGGCCCTGAAGAACGGAATTGCAAGTAGAGTTTTTCCTTCTGGGAGGTTGTTTCTGTTTGTGATTTGCCTGGTGGATTGGCGTGATCGATCGATTGATTGCAATGGACCGAATTGGGTGTTACAATAGGGAGGAGGAAGGAAGCGAATATCAAAAGTTTGTTGTTTACTTTGCTGGAGCTGGCCCTGGAATGTGGCGGTTGATTGGGTCTGCGGCAATGATGGGAAGGAATTCAAAACCTCGAATTGGGTTGGGTTTGAGCAAGAGTTGATTGCTAAGGTATTCGTGTTTCCTCTTTTCCTGTGCTGGGCCAGGTAATTGGGTGTGTAATCTTGAATCGGATCGGGGTTTGCGAACGGCAGCGTCGGCGGCTGAAGGAGGGAAGGATGGGAAGAGTTTCGTGATACCCAATATATTGGTATGTACATGTACAGGACAAGATTGTACTGTAGATGCAGACAGGGCTGAAGCGACCTTTTGTTGAGGCCGGGCCGTGGGCTGGGAAGGTAATGAATGGATGAATGAATCAATGAGTGGATGAATGTAGGTATGTAAGGTAGGTAGGTAGGTATGACCTGCTCTTCAATTGGACAAGCAGAAAAGAAGGGAAGCGAGACGACTATCGACACCAGGAAGATAGAGTTTTTACTGTACTTGCTTGCGCCCTTTGGGAAGAGGGAGAGGATTGTGAGGGTTTAAAGAAGGAAGAGAGAGTGAAGATCTCGAGAGAAAGGTATGATGACCATCCGACGGAGGAGAGCCAGGTCCAGAATAATCTGTGCTTTGTTTACATTTATCAAAACAGCAACTGCTTGAAAATAGCAACCAACGACCGGGAGAGGGAGAATCAAAACAACCAAATTTTGTTTTTTTGTTTTTGTTTTCTGTGAGCAAGGAACACTCCTGCTATTATCGTCTGTCAGGTAATGGGGAATCCACACCTTGGTACGGGGCGGATTTACTGTGGAGCGAATGCCCTTGCCCTCTCCCCATCTTTACTTTTTTTTCGCTGTACCTTTTGTCTCTTAAGGTACTGTAAGGGAAAGGCGATTCATAGCGAAGGTGCAGCCAGCGTATGGAGGACAAGAACTGTGGCTCTGAGGCGTTCGTTCCCCCTGCTAGGTACCAGGTACATGCGAGTAACAGGAGCAGTAGTAGTAAGAGTAGCGAGGGACAACTAGGACGAAGGGAAAGGTCAAGAGAAAGCACAGATCGATAATGTACCTAGGTACCTAAGGTACAGACCGCACAGTAGTATTCTTCGCTCCGACTACTGCATATGCTGCGACGACGTGCTCCAGCCAAACACGCCGCGCGGAAATTAGGCGTCATGGATTTGGATTTTGACATCTGAGCGCTCAGCAGAAGCACAGAATCACAGAATCACAAACAATCATCATCCATCTGCATTCTACACAGAACATCGTACCGAATACCCGACAGCCCTGGTAGAGAGAGAGAGGGGGAGGTAGTGTAAGGGAGTTCGAATTCTTTCAAGTTCTTCTTCTTCTTTTCTTTTTAACCAGCAATATCTTTCCATTTCCATTCTTTTCTTTTCTTCGATTTATTCGGGACGTCGACGTCGTTTCAAATTGCCTGGTCTGTGTCTGTGTGTGTGTGTGTGCGTTGCATTCTGGTGCCTGCCGAGAAACATGCCCTTTCTTCAGCGATCATGCCAGTAAGCTTTTCTCTTCTGCGAAAGGATCAGCTTCCTAAAGTTCCGCGATTGGACAACACGCACAACGCCCTGCTTTTTCCTAGCCTTGATGGTGTGGAGATCGATCCCATCAGTCTCCCACATCATCGAAATTTCGGCCTTTTCCCTTCCAAGGGTCTGGAAGGGCTGGAAGGGCTGGAAGCAAACCGCGTGGATCTCGTTGGAAATGAGGTGTGCAGTGGTGGTACTACTACTGGATGACGGCACTACTCAGCTAGGGTAGAGTGCTGGTTGGTGGTGGGCGACGAGAACTTCTTGCGCCATATATTAATAATATTGGAATGATGTGCAGCACACTGGAGAAAATGATGATGGGGGCCAAATCATCATCTTCTTCCTTCCAGGAGTCGAAGGAGTTTGCAGATCTACAATGTCACTCATCACTAGCAGCTTTGAGTTTGAAATCGAGTTGCAGGAACCTACAGTACAGTTACTGTAGAGTCTCGAACTACTGTACTTCGTAGTTCGTACGGACCGTGAAGAGGACTCTTCCCCAAAGATCCATCCATCTTTTGAGTTCAAGACATGCAGTTTCCAACGGCGGTGGTAGATTACTAAAGTAAAGGTGGGTGCGTGCATCATCCTCAGGGCTTCTCCAAGTTCCAACAAGGAAGACTCCTGCAAAACTCGCTCTTCCTCCGGGGGAAAATCAAGGCACCATGAAGCATTCTATGGGCACTCTATGGGGAAAACTTGCCACGAGCCCTCATCAATCTATTAAATCTTTTCCAGGAAATCCAAATTGCACAGAGAAGAAGCCGTTTTTTTTGTTTTTTTTCCACGCGAAAGGTGGGTGACAACGGGTCGTTGTGGTGGTTTTGCCTTTCGACAAACTTAATAAATGGGGAAATTTATCCTATATCACATTCGAGATATAACTTGCTAACGTGCAAAAACGCTGCTTGATAAAGTGGGAAGTTGGCAGCTGGTTAAGATTACCTCGGAAGTAAGTCTGAGTAGTACGGGAGTATTATCGGACCATTTTATTATTTTCCTTGCAGCGTTCCATACTTCGTTACTTCATTACTCTCCGAGACTCCCGACCGAATTCCTCCTGGCTACTACTCCCGACTCCCGAGTCTTCCCTTGCTGACTGAGAGATTTGAGATATGAGATTTGAGAGTTGCCGATGGCTGAAATTGTTTTTTCCCTTTGTCGGTGACAGCCCGACGGGTGAGGAGGAGCTCAAGGGGTCGAGAAGGGGAGGGAAGGGCCTGCAACTATCATGTTTGGAGATTATCGCGAGATTTAATTTGACGACGGTACGGAGATTTCAACTTGCTGGTGGCTTTGACTATCTTGGACCTTTGAATTCATCAATACAAAGCTGAGCCCTGATCTTTCTTCCTGCGAGATCAAGAGGATAGATGATATCCTGAGACTCTTCAGAGGGAGGGATTGGCCTTTACGATTTTGAGATTGAATCCAAAGGATGGATGGAGCCTTTCCTCCCATAAGAGTCGGGATATGACCACCTTCAATAATCAAAGAGCAGTAAGAACGATGGTACTGTAATTCGGCAGTTAGTAATGGATTGATGAGTTGTAAAATCCGGAAGCTTCACATACACAACAATATTCCAAGTCATCTCTCTCTCTCTCCCCACATTACGAACAAGTACTGTACCAATAATGCAAAACCCATCAAAAACTTCCTCGCCGCCTCCGCCTCCATGACAGTAGTACCCCCGCCAAATAATGCCCCGACACGTTTATAATAATCAGCCGTTATAAACGACATTCTTGCGAAGGGGACAAGAAACGAAGAAGAAATCATTCCTTCTAGCTCGGTGGTGGTGTGCACAGACAGACACTCTCCTCCACAGACACACCTCCACAGACCCTACCTACCCTCAGACCATCCATCCCCAACGACCAAGATGAAACACCACAGCCAGCATCCCCCCTCTCTCTCCTTCTCTTTGAAAAGATTATTCCAGAGCCCCTTCCTTAAACAAAAAAAAGAAAGGAATTGTTCAAATTGAATAAAATCAGGCCATCATCAATCAACAATAACCAAAGGCCTATCAAGAAACAAGTCAGGGTGTTTTTTCTGAGACTTGAGACTTCAAAACGTACGATGTTGCAATGATCGTGCCCTAGCACTACTTTGCTTCTTTCTTTTTACTATGGCACCACAAACCTTTGACTTATTTCTTCCGAAAGGCGTTTTCTGTCGTTCGTCCGCATTTCTTTGTTTGTTTTTTGTTTTGTTTTTTGGAAGGGAGGGGAAGTTTTGAGGGAAGTTCGGATGGCATTATGGGAATGAAACTGGGGAAAGAGGAAAGAGGGTGAGAGGGGGTTGAACGAGTTTGAACCAGTTGTGGTTTGGGGGTCTGTGGTGTACTTCACATACATGCATGTTCTCTCAAGTGGTGACAAAGCTGTTTTGTATCTATTTTTGTTGTTGTTGTTGTTTACCTTTCGTTATGTTGTGTTACCAAAGCGGAAGGAGAAGCGTAGTTTCGATGGACTGGATTATTGCTTCGGTAGAGGTAAACAGTTAGTGTTTGGATATTGAAATTTTTTGATAGAGCGAACGCAGTCATGAAAGCATTTCTTGTCATTTTTTGGTGTACCCATTGTAGCACCAAGCATTCTAAGTGGAATTATTGGAAGGGGAGTTCTACTTTCGTACCAGAATATTTTGGATGGAATTTGATTGAGATGTCTCTCTCAGTGAAGAGAGGTGGTTTACCTCCAACTGAATCTCCAGACATTCTCCTCAATTAATTTACAAAGCATGTTTCGAGTCAAAGTGTTTAGAGACTCACTCGCAACTTATTCAAAAGCTATCTTATCTTATTTCTCCAACTAACAGCCAAGTGGCTAGCTACACAAGCGTATCACACGTACTTCTCCAAGAACTCCAAACCCTTCTGGACATACACCTTCGTCTGCACAGCAGGATTCAAACCATGCTCCGACCCAGGAACTGCCACCATTTCCGTCTCCACACCAACTTTCTTCAAAACATCTAAAAAGGCGATGGAATCACTGATGAGGACCATCGAGTCCGCATCGCCATGTATAGCAATAGTGGGCGGGAAGCTCGCCGTGATATCCTGCAATGGGCTGTACACAACGCCAGATTCTTGTGTGAGTACTTCTTGATATTTGCCTATTTTCATTTCCAAATGTTAGTAACTTATTCTTTCTGTATCTCTCAAAAGGAAACCCCCATTGTTTTTGGAGGTTGGGGTTTGGAATTTTTGTGTTTGGAATTTGGGAATTCTCACCTTCGCGAATCATCCAAAATACCAACCCCACACGCCCCTTCATATCCTGCAAAGCGCTAGAATCATCCCAGATGGGAGGTCTCCCTTTCTCAAAATAGTGCGCGTAATCCGCTGAATCGAGAGCGTCAAGTGGCACGCCAGCGATCTTGCTGCCCAAAGGTCTGCGCTCTGCGTACGTTTTATCGGTTATGTTCACCATGCCGTATAGGTTCAGAAAGGCCTTTGGATGAATGGAAGTCCATATTTTACTTGTTTCAATGCCGACGAATGCTCCTATTTTTTTGGACAATAATTAGCAAAAGATGTGCCATTTTCTATATATAAAAAACCAATATCTTTTTCTGGTGGTCAAAATAGATAGAGTAAGTGGGGTTTGGTTTTCGTTCTTTCATACCTGCACTCGCACCAGCAATTGCCAAACGATTCAAATCAACACCGACTTCTTCATGATGTTCAAGCAACCAAGTCTCCAGTGCAACTGCATCATCTCGAATCTCCTTGACGCCGGATTCGGGTAGGAGATGGTAATCCACGGATAGTAATGCCCAGTCTTGTTCATGGAAGAGAAGCAGATTGTGGGCTAGGAACTTGCGACTCCCAGCCACCAGTCCTCCGCCGTGATAGAATATCAGAGTTTTGTATTTCTGGCTGCTTGAGGGACTGTAGTTGGCAGGTGCGTAGAAATCGAGTTTGATGGGTCGGCTGTCGTCTTCGGAGTATGTGTATTCGATTGGGGCTGGGAGAGTCATTTTGATTGAATTTTGATTGGGAGGTGTGGTATGGAAGTTGTTGGTTGATGAGACAGTGAAGGTTGTCGAAGAAACTTGTTGTACTAGAGTAGAGAATTTAGAAATGATGAAGACGGCTTTGATGAATGTTATATACTATCTTCTATATGTACTATCCTAGTATATTGTGCGGACAATACGTGCTTCGCGATGCCACCACACAAGTAAGCCACTTCGGTGGTCGGGGCAATGGCGGTGGCCAATCTAAGGCAGGTGCAGTGCAGTGCAGCAACGCCCAAAAAGCCGTCAAATTATTCCAGCCATTTCATCCCATTTCTAACAAAGAGAGCTTTGAAGTATCCGAGATGTCTCCTTGCCATACTACTATTTACCAAGTTTTATGTCGGCGTTAAGTTTAAACATCGTTCGCACATCAAATAATGGACCTTGAATTATTAAGGAGTGTTGCGCTTTGAAATGCGATGGAGACTTTTGAGAATCTCCCGATTGGCTTTGATCGTTTCCTGTGAGCTGGAGGCACAGAAATACACGTGAATAGATGAGAGAAGACTCCTTCCACATTGGACATCTAGTGGCGGGGAATCATTTTGTGAGTTACCAATCCACTCTGTCCCTACCAATTAATAATTCAGGACATTGGGGCTTTTTGAAGCTTTTGGCCGAGGAAGGGACCTGCTTACCTACCCCACCTCTCTTCACAGGCACGCTCGTACAAGATCACCGAGTGTTGTTGATATTCAAGAATGTGGAGCACCCTTCTATCAACATCATCATATGCATCTGCTTTGTCAAATACTCGATGTATATCAGCAAACGTCTCCCACGACGGACATTTCCCTTGCTGATTCGGACATTCACCAAAACACCATTTCCGACAACCACCACGATCAGTGCCAATTGCTTTAACTAATGCGGCTGGCAATTCGAAGTTATAATCGAGCAACTCTGGAAAAGGCAGGCTGGGAAGAGAGTCGAGCTCAAAGTCCGAATGTCTTAGTTCTTCCTACCAGTCGGGACGTATCCTCGAAGACAGCGAAATGGAGGTGTGATGGATGCGACTTTCAAAGATGATGCGTCTCATAGAGCCACTTTACCTAAGTACCTTAGTCTTTGATCATACGATGATTGACAGTAACCGATTTCCGAATTTTCTTGTCTAGGACGAGATCGAGAGCTTTCACCACTCTGTCATTGGACTATGATCAGTCAGTGATGAGATTTTAAAGTGGCCGAGAAGTTTACTGAGGATTGTGCAAAATGTTTAATCCTCAATGTGAGCGTCCAGATACCAATACTTAATTTCGCAAGCAGGTCACCAGAATTCAAGCTATGCTTCTGGCATATTAGCCACCTTCGAAACTGGTTGCAGATTGCAAACTGTTGAACTAAAGCCCGAGGAAAGGAAAACTTGCGGGATAATGAAGTCGTACGGTATGCATGTGGAATAATGATGCCACAGTAGTTGAGTTCTGGTGTCGTTCAGGTCCCCTTCCGCAAACCTTTCGCCGACCTTCTGTCATTCTTCCACCAAGGATTCTAGACCAACGATGGGTGAAGCGCCACAAGCGCCTCTAAAATCACAAATCTCCAACCTCCACAAACACACCTCACATCTCAATTGTCTCTCATCAACCCAACTTCGGTACATCCCGATACTGTAGCCCGAAGCGTTTACCTCCGCTTCTGAGACTTATCTCTGGTACCAAATAGCCAATCGAACGTCCCGAGAATCTGCACAGAAGCCTCACAGAACACGTTCTTCCGCGGGAAGTGACGAACATTTGAGGCTTTCTTGAGGCTTGCTGAAACCACGTTTTCACGCCCCATCAAAGCATTGAGCGGTCAGCAACCATCGGCCATGCCGCTGCCAAATTTCTTTAGCAACAGGTCACTTTCCCATCCTCCTCATGAGAATACCATGGTTCCAAATAGGAATAGTTCGAACAGAAGTCTGAGATTGGGTGGTGACATGTCCATCTCCCGCGACTGCATGGAGATAATGGGTCTTCATCTTTGTGTGGCCCAATCATCGTTGATTAATGATCAATACTCGAAATTCTCTGTTCCGGGCTGGCGGGTGGTTGTACCGCACAGGTCTGTACCTAGATTGTGTTTGTAGTACAAATGGCCGGATGTATCCCCTCCCTATTACAAGTCGACTACCACCCCCTCATCAACCCAGGGACCTCACGTAATAAAGCCATGTCGCTTTCGTTCTCCTCCAGCAAAGAGTTGAATAGCACCCGTAGTCAAATGTCGAGTCAATATACCTTTCCTGAAGTATGTGTGCCGTTACCGAGCTTGGACACAAAATACATGCTGTACACTACGTCCGAATTTCCACTCTCGACCTCAGTAATATCAGATAACAACGCCGCTTCTCTATTTCCTGTTAATAAAAGGATTCCAACGAATTGGTTTCTCCCAACACCACCTATCAGCCCTCGATCACCAACCTCAAATGGGAACTCAATACCTCCCACCCCAACAGCCTTCTTCCGCGCCTTCTCATCATTCATCCCCGAAATCCGCTCGCTCATATATGAGTCGGCTCTTCCACTACCGCGTTTGGTGCCAATCCAATACAGCTCCTCGAAGCACTTCACATCCCCAGCCAAGATCCCTTCCATGCTTTCAGTATGTAAGGAGTCGAGAGATACAGCACTTAGGCACTATAGCCTTACATTCGAGGCCTCTGGCTCTTGTCCGTCAACCAGCAAGATATACTTCAATCCGTCCTTGGATATCTTTTACATCCCACAGCCATGCGAAACAACAGCTGCTTCGCCCCCGAACCTCGCACCATTCTCGCACTTCACAACCACCGTTACGCTCCTATCGCGTTCATCTCTTTTGCAAGTCCGAAGACTAGCGGTCCATGAGAGTGTCTTCCTTGGAGTCCCGGGGTGCTGGAATAACAGTGTGATGGTGGAAGATCATCTGCGATGGTTTTGGTGGCACGTTTATGATAAATTCCGTGGAGTAGAGGAGGTCACTATCACAGGGTGTGAGAAAACCGTCCTGCAAGAGTTTGGGTTGGAGGACGAGAGAAAGCCTGAGGATGAGGATGAAGATGTTGAGATGGGAAATGATGTGGAGGATTCACAAGCAGAACTTCTGTACGGTAAGACTTTATACATTATTGCTTTGAGGACGTATTGGGAACTGAGGAAGCAGGAACCGGAATGGGTACCACCAAGGTGGCGAGTTTGGGGAGTGAATCAACCAAGAGAGGGTTTTGGTAAAAGACTGAATGGGTGTTGAGAGAATGAGTGAGGATAGTTCAGCTGCGCCAAATCCACCAGAATGTCTCCAGAACTGCTATTTCAGATGCCACGAGGAAACATGTTGCAATCTTAAATACTAAAAATTCCTTCTATATGGTCAGCTCAAACATAGCAAGGAAATCCTTCAGGTCACTTCCTAGAAATGAGTACTCCTCCTGGCTAAAATATTTCAGTGCTCATTGCTATCATTAAGATCTGTCTGGTATTTCTCAGTACTCGCAACCGGTATGGGTCACAACCAATCCTGATAATAGCAGGTGTGTAATTGGGTATATAAGATTCATCTTCGGGGAGGGATTTTCTCACGAACGTTGGAACTTGGAAATGAGTAAAGTTTAAATATCGGATGAAGATAAAATATGGGTCTATAAAATGGATTTGCTTGCCGTTACTCGTAAGGTTGAAAGTCAACTGAAGCCATGCGCTAAGAACATCGGGGCTTTCCCCAAATAGGTTTAGTCGCTTTTGTGGCTTTTTTAAACCTTGACTATGCCAATCCAACACACTCATTTTTGAACATTCCAGCGCGCGCCATGTCATTAACATAAACATCTCGCTCAAAAACTAGGTATCTCGCTCAAAAAGCAAACAGACCAACGATGCAAGCAAAAGCCAAATTCTCAAAGCACCAAACACCTAATCGAACTATTCAATGCAACCTCGATGAGACGCCGTATCAGCGCCGAAGTAAGCAAGCAGTATGCAGAGGGTATCTCTCAAATATCAACAACATCTCGAACTCCCATGGCGCCCTCATCGACTACAATATCTGCTAGAAGATCGAATCCACTTAGCAGGTTTGGAAGTGACACTGGCCAGTAGGTAATGGCGCCCACGAAGTAGTTCTGGAGACACCATGTGGACGATCCCGTGGTAGGCTCGTCGATCAACAAGGCAGAAAGGACACTATACCCTGCGGCATCGGCCCAGAAGCCAATCTTGCAAGCACACTCTTCGCAACACTTCTCGCTGAGCGCCCACAAAGCGACTCGTCGAAGTCCCACACCAAGGCCAGCTGCTCTGCAGGATGTGACTTCCTCAGGCAGGCCACCGATGGCCCGAATTTCCTCCATGCTGCTTTGGCTCATCAAGGCATCGAACTTGGGCTGACACTTTGTGCAGAGGACTGCAGGCTCAACACCTGGGGTCTCCAAGAGATCAGATACCCTCGAAGGAATGAAGTAGCTCTCGGTCTTTCGGGGAACAAGGTCCTTGTCCGTCGAGTTTACAGTGCGAGTGAATGAGTCCGCAACATCTTGAGTCAAGTCACAGTCTCTCAGGATCAGATCTTTGCCGGCCAGTTCAAGAAGCGCTTTGGACTCTGGATACTTCGAGGCAACAAGTTGACGATGGTATTTGATACACCGCTCCCATGGGCGATATCGTGTGTTGTACCCGTTCCAAGATGCGACGACGAGATTAGCATTGTATCCAAAGTAGGGAGCAGGCTTCTCTGGTGAATCTGGAAGTGCGTCAAGGAATGATTTGGCCATCGCTTCAACAAAACCGATGGCAAAGCCGGCGTGCACACCCCACTTTGTGATTCCAGCGGCATTCGAATATTGAACCGAATTGATACGGTTGGAGCAACCGGTGTCAAACAGAAGATCATGGCAAGTCTGGCTCAGCATGCCCACGGTAACGCCAACTCTGCTCAGCTCGTATTGTTCCGCCGTTTCGTAACCGAAGGGCACCAATGCGGCACAGTCTGCAATCAACAGGGCTGACCAATCCGATGGCGAGATGTCTTTGGGACCGAGATTAGTTGATCCTTTCTTGTTCTTGACCCATTGGTTTTGAATCGGACGGACAAAGGTCTGGAAATCGTGACTGATCAATCCTGCAAAGGCTCCAATCTGGAGGTGGCCTTGAGGCTCAATTGCGAAACGTGCTGCCAACTCGAAGCCAGTCTCAAAGCCACCCTTGGTGAAGGAGACTTCATCGAGGTCATAATCTACCGTACCAAGAAGGTTGATTATGGCCATGTTCTGGAAGTCCTCCCTTGGTACCATTTTCAACGCTACTCCGAGCCAACCGAATGTGATACATGGACTAAGTCCCTTGGAGTCTTGGGAGTCCTTCCAACCTGGCCTCTCGAGAACCTTTAGGTATCTAAGTATGGTCAGCATTTTGTGCAAGTATGACAGAATAAGATGTGAGGGGAGCATGCACATACTCTTTACTCGCTTTCCATGCATTTCCTCCGGCTGACTTGGGACCAACCCAAGTAATGGAGTTGTAGGTCAACTTGTCACCAATGTGGATTTTCAAGTCCGTTGTTTTCTTCTTCTGTTCACCTTCCTTGATTCGAGAGTAGATGTCGACAGCAATTTTCATATCCTCAAGGAGGCGGGGGTGCAGGGAAGTATTTGGGATGGCATTGACCAGAACTTCGTAGGCGAACATCCATCCTTTCGTGACCCAGATATCGCGGATCAAAGCTGATAGGACCTGGTTTTGCTGTTCCTGGGAGAATCCTTTCAATTCGAGGTCTTTTCCTGTGTGTGTCTTAAAGGCTTTGGCAATTTGATGAGCTTCAGCGATCTTGTCGCTGGACCCGTGAATAGCAGTGGTGAGGACTCCGAGGCCTTTGCCGTTGATGTTATTGACTTCATATAAACCAAAATCACCGGCTTCCAGTCGGCCAGTGGTGACTTGTGGACTTTCCGGAGTGGACAAGAAGGAACCCATCTTAGCACTTTCTCATAAACGGGATGATGGCGCCGAAGTTATTCTTTCGCTTCCAGAAAGTATGCTGAGAGTGGTGTCGGGTGGTACGAGTAGAAGGGGAGGACCTGTCCTTGCGGGGATGAGGCTTCTATCAAGAGAGAACTAGTACAGTACAAGAGGCGTAGAGATAACCTAGGATCAATGCTTGGTGGGGCCAGTTGGAATTAGGGCGCTGCCATGATCTATTTATCAATATTGTTCACAACCAACAAGTCCAGATAGCGGAGCCCCCAAGACTGACGGGAATTAACTACGAGTACGGGCAAGACGAGTCTGCGATTAGAGATGCGGCCAGAAAGAAAAGGTGGCCAATTCTGATAGCCAAAGCAAGTATTTCTTTTCAAGATTTTCCACAGAAGCCGGGCTTCCACCACCTGTCTTCCACAAGGGGACCACAACCCAATTGGGAGTCCGAGAGGGATGAATTGAAACCCTGCTATCATTGCCACTTTCTGCAGCCGAAAAGCTCCACCTGAGGTCATTTGCTTGTCATTTGCGCCATTGGAAACCCTTCCAGTTTTTCCGAAATATCCAGTAGGATGTTTCCGAACATAACCGGGCGTCCACTGAGGAAATATGCGGGGGCATATTCCTTGAACCTTGCACCGCGGGCCATAAGAACCACTTTAGTCCTGGGTTCCTGGGAACCGAGGCAGGTCGTTCGTCCGTTCGTTCATATCAGACGCAGTAAATTTACTAAGTTCAGATATATCAAGACGTACGCCGAGTTAGGTGGGGATGGAGAGTGCTTCTTATGTACTAGCTCGGGGTTACACACATCTGCATCTTCCGGGGTTGAACTTTGCATTATATTCTGCAGCAATTCAACGTGAATATGCCTACTTTCCATTGGTCCCAAGTGCGACTATCCCTTGCGTTGGGTGGGCGTTTTGTACAACACACGTTGCAGAGTTGGAACCAATCACCCCACGCTTGATGAGAAGTGCGGCGCAGAAGTCGGTAGATCCAGGTATGTACAGGTGCGGTACGTACCATTCCTGCGGGTCAAACACTGATATATGCAGTACCTGGAGGTATGTCTTCGCAACTCCCTATACTGGTCATTTACACATGTTTTAGGTTTTCCAGTACAGTGCCATCCAGTACGAGATTCACATGCATCTACTCCTTACATGCGAAGATGAGGTGAACAGTCGCCAGAAAAGCGGTGAGGAATCTTTTATGCCTTGGTATCGACCGGTCCTCCTGCCCTATGTACGCTAGAGCGCATGGAAGTACACATGCAGTAGAAAGAGTAAGATGATTTGATAGCGCTGACGGAGAAAGTATCTAACGATCATACCATGGCTCGCATGGTTGCAAGCACGCAAAACCGATCCAATGGAAGAAAAAGCAGAGACTGGCTAGCAGTAAGTGGCTTGAGTCATTCTGGAATACACGACTCAAACCCTAAAGTGAGCGTCTACTGACTTCCTTGGTGACACGTTGAATTACATGCCTCCAGAGCAATCGAGGAGCCAAACAAACACAGGCGGCGGCAAAACTCTAACAATTGAAAGGGAAACCGCGGCGAGAGCGGCTATGGACTGACAAATTGACAACGCACAACACTAATGCACGAAACTTGTGGATTACGGCCCGTTCCAACAGCGTTCTCACGGATGTCTTGACGACCTGGGAAACAACTCCTCCCTGGCCATCCTGCGAACTGATAAGACACCTTGGTATCCGGAATATTGGAAACGCCCATCCCAGTCTTCCGTTCACCTGCCCCCCGCCCCGCATTAATATAAATCACTTTACATTGTGGAGTGTCTGGCGGCGTCCGCCATCTTCCTCTCGGGGTCTTGGTCATCCAAAGGATTGTCCACAACCTGAGAAGAAACTGGCTTCCCCATTATCTGATCGGTTTTAACTCTGTCATTATACGGCTAGATCTTCAGTATGGAATCACCGGGCATCTTCGAGATTGGCCTCCTGTTCAGTGGAGGCTTTGCAGTCTACGGGGTTTTGCTCGCAGTCTATCGTCTCTTCTTTCACCCACTTCGTGCTTTCCCGGGGCCGAAGTTGTCAGCTGCTACCCTATGGTATGAATTCTATTACGAGATCATTCAACCTGGGAGCTGGCTCTGGGAGATCCAGAGGTTACATGAGGTATACGGTAAGGAGTGGCTCATCAATACCTGAATACCATCAACTGAAAACACACACAGGACCAATTGTCCGCATCAATCCGGATGAAATCCATATCGTCGACCCAGAATTCTACGACACCATCCACGGCTCCTCCACTGTGAAAAGAGACAAGTACCCTGCCTTTGTTGTCCTGGCAAATGCCCCTACCTCCTCCTTCGCAACAGTGACCCATGAACTCCACCGTCTCCGCCGCAAAGGCGTCAACCATCTCTTCTCCAAACTAGCCATCTCAAAATTCGAGCCCGCAATACAAGCCAAGATTGATATTCTCGCCTCTAGATTCACCAAAGCAATTGAAACGAAGGAGATTATCAAGATTGATACAGCTTACAATGCCCTCGCCATGGATACCATTTGCCAATATGGCTTCTCTCAAGATGACAATTTCCTGATGGAGCCGGACTTCAAACTCGCTTGGCAAGATACCCTGAAGGGAGCGTCAAGAGCTGGTGGTTTCATCCGGGCTTTCCCTTCTGTTTTGACCCTTCTTAATATTTTACCACCGAGCGTAATTGCCTTCCTGGCACCG
This sequence comes from Tetracladium setigerum, assembly GCA_031472005.1. NCBI lineage: Eukaryota > Fungi > Ascomycota > Leotiomycetes > Helotiales > Tetracladium > Tetracladium setigerum. The sequence continues at coordinate 576,335 of PZJY01000012.1, forward strand.
AGAATGGCGCTGATGGTTGAATGGCAAGTTGCCGCTCGCGAAAGGATAAGACTTGTTCTGGAAGCCGAGACTCCCACTTCTGTGGAGGAGAAAGCGAAACCAAAGAGTCTGTTTGAGGCGATGAGGGACAGTGATTTACCTGCTCATGAAAAGACACTTCAACGGTTTGTGGACGAGAGTCAGACTTGGATTGCTGCGGGCACCGAGACGGTAGCAAAGGTGCTCTACACTATTACTTGTCATTTGCTCTCGAGTGAGGAGCAATTGGACAAGCTGAGGGAGGTCCTGAAGGTTGTTTTGCCGACACCAGATTCACATCTTCCTTGTTCAGCTTTGGAACAGATACCATACCTAGTAGGTCTCTCCTTTTTATGATGATATCTTCTTTGAAAATTAATCTTGCTCCAGGCTGCAGTCATTTGTGAAGGTCTCCGTCATGCCAACTCCATCACCACGCGTCTCCCCGCCTTGCTCGCAAGGGAGAACCACAAATGGTCTACAAAGAATGGGCGATCCCTCACGAAGTCAGTTCACCCTAGCCCCCTATATTCCCTCTCCCTCTCAACAGACCTCCTTACTAACCAACTTCCACTCTGCAGACTCCAGTCAGCTCATGCGTCTACTTTATCCTTCAAAACCCCACCATCTTCCCCTCGCCCGAAAAATTCCTCCCAGAACGATGGATCCTACCAAATGGCGAATTTGACAAGCCATTACTCAAATATCTTGTCAATTTCGGCAAGGGGACGAGACAGTGTATTGGGATGAAGTACGTCCGATTCCCTCTCTATAAATCTTGTCGACTGAAGAAGCTAATCTTTTCTTGTTTCCCTGTACTAGTTTGGCATATGCAGAGCTCTACCTGACAATTTCATCCATCTTCCGCCGCTTCGAAATGGAGTTGGTGGACACTACTATCGAGGATGTGAAGACGGTGCATGACTTCTTCGTTAGTGCACCGGGATTGAACAGTCATGGGGTGAAGGTTAGAATTACAGGCGAGATATCGGAGTGAGGAAGACACCTCTCTACATATATCTCATTTAGAATCATGGTATATTTAGAACTATAGTATACATATGGGCGTCGAAGCGGAACAAAAAGCGTTGGGTTTACAGTTAGATTGCCAGATTTTTTTTAATGATATTCTTAGATATTCCTAGATCTGTTTTTCATTCCATGTATCTATCATGTGACGTGAGTGAATGGACCTTTTGCTTTGTGAAGGGCGTGATGCCTTGGTGAAAGGGGTAGGTGATGCAGCGAAGAAAACCGGCCGTACGGAGCGATTGCGTAAGATTTCCCTTATTCGCGTGGCACTGGGGATAATTTGCTTTTTGAATTCTTCCAATACTAAGTCGACCTTGGGGATGTAACCATGTAAGGAGAAGTCCGCATGATGTGGATTCATTCTGGAATCTGAACACATCACCTTCCTCGTCATTTGATTCCAAGAATACTTTTCTCACATCTGAATACTCGATAAAACTACACATCATATTTTTTTCTCTTCCACCATAATTGCCGACATCCTGGAAAAAAGAAAAAGAAATTAGAAAACGATCAAGTTCACCGCCAGAAACCGCAAAAAGAAAACAAAAGAGGAGAGAAGAACCGAATGCCCGGAAACCACCAACCCCATGACCCCATCATGACCCAGAGACCAAACACTGCAGAACTGCAGATATATTTGTTTTCCAAAAGCTTATTTCAATATCCAGAATCTGCACCTCCATCATTTTGCAGGATAATGAAAAAAGAAAACAAAAAGAAAACCCGAACTAATGCAGCATCAAAAGATCTAGAAGCTGGCGTAGAACCACAACGCCTTGCAGATCACAGACATATATTTCTTTTCTCAAGAGAGCTCCACTCTAATTTTTGCAAGACAGTAGTAATAAAAACAAAAAAAAACAGAACTAAATTGAAGGAGGCTGCAGATACGTCTGCTCTCGAAAAAGCTTATTTGATATCAAAAAGATGAATTCAAAATTGCGAGACAACACTAGTAAACAGAAGAAGTAATCCAAAACTAGTAGTTAAAGATCTAGAAGGCGACTCGGAATTAAAAATTTGCAGACTGCAGATGTACTTGTTTTGAGGAACTGCATAATACATTGCAAGACAAAATCAAAAGAAATCGCAACTAATAATCAAAAGATCTAGAAGCCACTTGGAAAAATAAACACTCGCAGACTGCAGTGCAACCATCCTTGTTTTCAAAAAGTGTAATGCTCAAGATATAAGAAAAATCCCCGCGACTTTAGCACCGGCCAGGTCCGAAGGGCAAGTCTGACCTTTGAAACCGCCCTTCTTAGTTTGGCAAGATATAAAAAGAAAAAAGAAGAAAACTTGATTTTATACCAAACGAGCAAAGTGCCAGAATCAAATCTGTAAAATTGAAGCAAAAAAATTGCAAAAAATTACATACAACAGCAGGGATTCGCTGGTGGTCACCCACCCAACTACTAATCTACCGATTTGAGGCTTGTGTATGGCAGAGCGGACGGGATGCCCAATTCTCCTCAATCTATGGTCGTATGTGACGGTGATCTCTCTATTCTGATATCATATTGTGCAATTGTTGAGGTTGTGTATTTGTGACAGAGATGGCTTGGCGCTTCGTCGGTGGCAGATGGCAGATCGAAGGCGGTCAGACCTCGACACTCAACCACCCCTCGCACTCTTTCTTGTGAACTCTTCCTCAAGGGAAAACAACGACAACGACAACGACCAGAAAGTCGTCCGGTAATTTCATCGAAAACTGTGTCAATTCTCACATCTATAACTGGGAAATAGTACAGTTTAAGTAAAACGAAGACCTGCGATTATGGAGGAGGGCCTTCAAGCAGCGCCTTGCATGCAGGTAACGGCGCCTCGAGGGCCAAGGCCCAGAAGGCTGCAACGAGGAAACATGCGAGATGCTTCCTTTACTTCGCCTCACGTCGCAGCATTTGACTGACCTCGTTCACGTATTCATGGTCGTTAATCTCCACACTACTCCTGTTATTTAGCTCACTGGCTTCAACCTCTCAAGATGGATCTGGGTCGACGTCATGTACGATCAAATCAGCTGGCAAACTATACCGGTACATCCCACTTCCCTTGACTAGCTTAGGTGCCTAGTAGCTAGGTACATACCTAGGTAACGTTTGGATACTTGCTCATCACCTACCTCATTACTTCTAGTTCCCGGCGAAATCGGTGAAATCAGAGAAGTCAACGAAGTCAGCGAACCTGCCGTACGGGAGTCTGAGGAAGACCTGATAAGGAGGTACCTCATTCCCTTGTGTCAAAATTGCGTGAGCTTGATGATGTCTTTCTGGAGGCGTGTTACATGGGATCGGTCATGTTGCGCGAAGACAAAGGATTTACCATGACAGATACTCTGTACAGGGACCTAGAAAACATCAGCAAAGATAGCAAGTATGAATGGATCGATACAGACGGAGGAGGAAGAACATTCGTTCCGGTGGATGCGTCGAGATATCTTGCAAAATTTGACATCCACAAAATCTGGAGATACGGGATAGAATGTCTGGAACTGAAGCAGCAGACAGCCCCTTGGGGAAACCCTGTTCGCCCGATCAGGTGCTCCAAGGGTGTGACTACATACGTGAATATGTTGCCTGATCTCATCATTCGAGCGGCCGAGAAAAACTTGTTCTCCTATGAACAATTCGAAATACTAAGGTCAAAAACGAACCTTCTCGACAGGTATCTAGGCAATGATGCTCAGCTGTTCAATGATGTCGCTCCCTTTCTTGGAAAAGAACTAGATAGGCGTTGGTAAGTTTTCTTTGGTTGAAACTGCCTTCCTTTGCCAACTCTCGTCAGGCCAGCGACAATAGCCCAGCCCGAGCCTTTTGATAATGGTAGAAGCCATACACAGCGCCCTACTTACACCGGGATTTCGAGTCATCTCAAGACTGTGAGCACCCACCTTCAAGCCAAAATTCACATATATGGTATCATCAAACTGATATAAAATTATCTAGTACTCGTCAACTACAGCAATCATCTTTATATTGCCACTTTGTAGCGCTGTCACAATGGCAATTGCGTTCACCAAGTCTCTCGCAACCTCTGGCCATTCATCAGATGCAGAATTCTTCAGTCTCATTTCAAGCATGTTGCTACAGCTTCTTGGACTTGCGGTTATGATCTTGCCTGTTGTGCGAAACAAGGCCGTCATAGGCACTCGATCACAATCGGGTATGCTTTGGGTTCTTGGGATCGGGATAGTAGCTTCAGTCGTGGCAGTTCCGATGTACTTGATATGTCCAACAGGCTGGAGCAACTTGATAGCTTTTGTGGGTGGTGCTGCGCAGGCATTAGCCATGCTCCAGCAAGCAGTAATGGTGCTGCAGATGGGGTCTTGAAGGATATCTTTTTGCTAGGAAGTGAGGAGGTTGGCACTTGAGCGAGGAGTTTGGAGTTTGGAAAGCTATCTTGCAACGATTTGGAAACGATCGTACATTTTTATGAACAGTCCATGGGTGAAAGTGTCGTCGAGTGCTATGGAGCAGCCACAGTCATGTGAAACTTTGTGGTAATATTAACCTACTGTCCTACTGATGCTTGAATTCGGGAATGTCATAGACCTGTACGCCCGACATAAGGGACGGAGACTCACTAATTATTGAGAATCAACGTACTACAACAATTACCACACACAAAAAGGATGCCTCTCGAGCCAAACCATACTACACCATACTTTATCCAAGCGTAGGCAATTCAATTTCAACAACTCAGCCTGATCATCCCATGCCAAACTCTGCGAAAAATAGGCTCTCAATCATCCACGCCTCAGAATTAGCATATCAATGTAACATTCATGATCCAACATGATATACAACTATGTCATAGGAAATAGGGTATTGTACCATCAAGTCCCGGGGAAGCAACAATTTCTTCCAGTGCATAACAGACCCGGCCTCATTTCATCTATCCCGAAGAAGCACCACGTATGCTGCGCATGATGCTTCCCCTTCCGTCCTAATGGACGACGGCGGTTCCGTACAAGTTTACAAGAGACAAACGAACGGCAGATCTTTAGCCGCGAGCGAACTACATGCGCACCCAAGATTGCCGCCTTCCTTAGCTTTGGTCCTCCTTGAGATTGTTCCCTCATACCAAATCTCACCATCTCATCCCTTTGAACAATCTCCATTTCCTCTTTCGGATCCGGCCCGGCAGATGAATGTCCCCGCCTGCCTCAAAGAGACAACAGCAAGCTGGTCCAACCCACCGAAAGGAGCAAGCCACCATTTCTTCTACAGTTCCTCAAGTTGTGGCTATCTGCAGCATCCCTTTCCTCCTTCCCTTTTCACTCACCTTGAAGTTTGAAACCCCTTCTGAATTCTTCCAAACCAATTGGGACCAAAACCGAACAACTTAAACCAAAAAAAGGCGGGAGTTGTGGAAAGAAACGGCGGCGGAAAAACAAATCAATACAAAAACCCCTTCTTGATTGAAAATTTCCGGATGCCGGTTTGTGGATTTCTGTGGAAGCATTGGAAAAACCTCTTCCCACGGCAGGGCTGATTGATTTTGCTTGATGGTAACTGGATTGTTTGCGCCGCATTTTCGCTGCATGGGGGAGGTGGACAATACTCCGTAATGGACAGGCACACGGTACGGTACATATGTTTCAGCCTCCTTTTTTTTCTACTTGCTTGGGAAGTTGGTGCTTCAACGGGTCGTTTTTGCTTACTACCTGTTTGAACCCCAAGAATTTAATTAAGGGGCTAGTTGGTTCGTGAACGGCATGACTGTTCGCGAGAAGAATGACATACCTGTACTATCTCACAACCAACAATTCCATCGTGTGGGCGAGCGCAGGAGTAATTCGGAAGGGCAGCCGCATTCTAGCATACTGAACAGTATATCCTCCATAGCCTGTAATAACATGCAAGTAACAACCGAGACAAGACAGGGACAAGGTCAGATCGATCGAAAAATGTTGGAGTTGGTTGCAACTCGCATGTCATGTGCTTGCTGCAGACGAGACGGGGGTTATTATCCTTGGGTTCATTTTGTGTCACGCCAAATTGAGGAGTGAGGTCCTCAATCATGTAAGGGATGGAATAATGGAGGGGTTGGAAGTTTGGAATAAGAAGGAAAGAATAGGCTACTAGTATGTATGTATGGGTGTAAGTTCAAAGGTACTGTACCGTAGGTAGGTGATAACGGATGAAAGCATACTCATTCGTATACTTGATTGGTATCTTTTTTCTTTCGTCAAAAGACCTACACCACTTGCTCTCTCGCTTGCGACCAAAAGGAAGAATGTCACTCGTGACAATGCACAAAATCGTACTAGCACATTCACGACTCACGGCTGAATTGAGATACAGGACTGGTCAGCCAAAATAATAAACAAGGGTTTGGTCGGGCTATTATTCGGTACGATACTACGATGGCATGGTGTGATATGTTCCACCGTACGGAGTACTGTAGTATTATATACCAGGATGATGATTGCCGATCGGAGAAATTAACACTCTGTGGTTTCATATCAAAATAACATAGCAAACACCAACACAACCGACTAACCTATCTTTAAATCTTAAAAAACCAACAACCAACGACTAACAGCCGAGAATACGAGAATAGAAGATTAGATCAGTTCTATTGTAACAAAAAGCAAATCTGTTTCAACTCGACATTTTCGAAATGTCTCGCTTTTCTTGATATTAGTACGATGATATACAGGGGGACCGACGAGATCGGTCTCATTGACTGAAGAGATTGTAGCCTGAGTTTTGAATATTGGTCATGATATTTCTCCCCTTCTTTTCGTCATGGCATTTTTTGCTGCTCGACTTGAGCAATCAAATGCTTGCAGGAATGAATCCATCTCTATCGTACAGTTTTTCGTTCCCGCTGTGTTTGTCTATTGGCTCCCAATCCCACCCCAACCCCAGCAACCTGCCGCACTGCCTGCCCCCTTTGCATCTTCCCTTGGCCAAAACAAAGAATAAACAACATTGAAGTCATGAATTGATCCCCCTTCCTCCTCTTCCACCCAATCCTCTCCTTAATCCTCCAACCTCAACTTCGGCAGAATGAAATTCGGAATCATAATAATTGTACATTATATAAGCGTAAAAAAAGAAAATAAAGGCCGTAGTCTGGAGAGTCCGAGAATGAAAGAAAAGAAAGGCGTAAAGCAGTTAGTAAATGGAGGTCCCAGATCGTAAATTAGGTACAGCATATAAGCAAAACCGAAAAGCAAAAAAAGAACGCTAGCCGCCCATGTTTGCCATATGGAGTTGAAAATTGGCTGCCTCATTCGTCATAAGATCACTGATATTCGTGTTGGCATAATTTGAATCGACTTTTTCTCGGACGCAAAGAAAGGGAACTGGATAGTCCAAATGATAGTTGGCATTGGATTGGCGGTGAAAGAAAATGGCGCCGAATAAGATTAATTTCGTATGTTCGCGTACTGTTGTTGTTGTTGTTGTTGTTGTTGACGTGGTATGGCTTGGCTTCATTGTTGTGTTGCTGCGGAAAATTTCCATTATTTCGGTAATTCGTCTCAAACGTAAAAGGCGACATATTATTGTTGTATAAATAAATTCGTTGAAGTTGTGTGTGCGTGTACTCAGGTGGCCAAGAGCATTCTCATTCTTCTTCTTCGTCTACGATGAGGCAATCGTGTAGGCAGGATTTGTTGCCATTTGAATTCTCATCAAGCGATTGGATCCAATCTTTCTGCACACCCGTGACATGGTGCCCAATTTTCACGGCTCCGTTCGAGGGACAGGCGGAGGCGGAGGCGGAGGCGGAGGAGGCAGACCCAGTGGTGGTGGTAGAATCGATGGGGTCAAGATCGTTGGTGGTGGTGGTGGTAAACTTGGGGCTGATGGTGGTGGAGGGGCTCGATATGGAGCCAATTCACTACCGTGACTACTCTGCCCACCACTGTGACTGATAGGAATGGTATCTGTTAATGAAGAAATAATTGATGGGTAAGTAGACCTCTCTGCTCTCATTCGTGGGCTTGCTACTGAAAAGCTGGGTTCGCTTGGCTTGGTAACCTGCACCGACTGTTAGTTTCAATACAACAAAGAGATGCGTAGGACAATAATTAAAGCCTTACCTTTTTCGGAGGTGGCTTTTTCTTCTTAGGCGAAGACAGTTCAGAACTCGCAAAAGATGGACTGCCGTACATTGATGGAGCTATCGGGGAGGGCTGTGGTCGTGGAGACACCATTGGCGCAATGTTTGCATAGATCTGTGTACTTATTCGGTCTCCACCCCCTGGCGTTTCTGCCCTTAAACTGGACGACCTTGGTGGTGCTATTACCTCCCCACGCGCAATTGCCTCTGCATCTCTTTGAGCCACAGCAGCCTTAGACGGTCTACCCCTCTTCTTGCCGGGGGCAGTATTTGGCGATCCAAATTTGGGAGAAACATTGGAGGGTTTTGGCAAGATACTCGCATGTTGATTCATATCCGAGAGACGTCGTTTTGGTTCATGCCCTGCAGATGTTTCTAGGCTCTCTGGAGGCGGTTTGCGCTTCGCGGTTTTTGCAGTAGGCAATGGTACCTGGTAGGTTTGGGTATGGAACGGAGGTGGAGGTGGAAGTGGCTGGCTCGGTCGCAGTGATTCAAACGTATTTATACATGATTGGAGATGCCGACCTATACAATATGTCAGTTATCGAGGATCAGAAAGGGCGCGGTGTCTGTGGGTTGTTTCTCTTGGTGATCTGGGGAACCTTGCTCGGGACCAAAAAGAGGTCACGCCAGTCAAACTCACCATGTGGTAGCAACATCTGAGGCCAGTCTGGCTGAACACTCCCATCGTAGAATATTGGAAGCAGTCTCTCCACTGGAACGGCACTTGTCTTGATTGCTTCAGCGAGCACGAAGCGCTATGGAAACGGGCAAGGTTAGTGATGAGCTATATTAGAGACATAGGCGACGCCATGTCCCCTCACGAATGCGCCCCCTGTGTTAAGGACGCGCTCGATATCGCAAGAGGCTCGTCTCCAGCAAGTCGATAAATTCTCCGAGTCCGCGCGCAACGTACCTTTTCCTGTTCGGTAAACGGGGGATTAACATCCATTGTATTCATCTGCGTCGGGAAGGCGACGACGACAACTCGACGTGGAACGAGATCGAGGAGGAGGGGGAGAGAGGCGAAAGGGTGAAGCGAGGTGACGAGGGTGGTGGAGTATTAGAGGTCATTAAGTATGTCCTGGGCGCATCTACTTTTTACTTTGGGAATCTGAAGGTGTCTAACGAACGAGCGTAAGTTGTAAGGAACGTGAGCGAGCGAATGTGTGTGTACGTCTGTCGGTCGGTCTCGAGGTCGTAAAAGAATGTAGGATTGTTGGGCAAGGAGAGAGAAGCGGCAGATGGGCCGCAGGTAGAGGGTAGAGGGGGGGAGATGTATGGATGTATCGCGCAAACGAAAAGAAACAAGAAATGGCAGCAAAGAAAAAGCCGACTCGACAGTCGAGCGTCAACGAAAGATACGGAGTCCGTTAGTAGTCATAGGGAGGGAAATGAGGTCTACACTTGCAGACAACGTGCATCATGTACTCTCTTGCTCGCCATGAGTTCAGGCCAGTCTAATTGGTGTAGACGCGATGTCGTGCAGCTCCGCTGAAGCTAAACATCCCAAAATTGCTCTACGGCAACCCACTGGTCGACTGCTGCTCGCCCCCTTCGTGCCGGTTTGGCCTGTTGCTGCGCTTGCTGCTTGCTTGCTTGCTCTGTCTCGCATCGCATCGCTTGTCGTGTGGAGGAGTAGAGTCGCGAAAGGAATTGAAGATATACTCAAGTGGATATGGCTCTGGATATCAATAGCAACATTGAATATCGCTAGCGAACGACCTAGGGAATTGGTGGAAATAGGGGACATGGATTCAGGCTCGAGCCCCAATGGAATTGGACAGAGTTTTGCATGCCGTTGCCAATGAGGCCGACGAACAGGCTCAAGCTTCTTAGCGTATGGCGGCCCATCGCAAACATCAACAACACAACACGATCCATCCCCGTTTCGCCTCTAAGTTCCAACTCTGGCGTCTCTGGAGAGAGAGGAAAGGCTGAGGACTTCCCGACCTCCGACGACCTTGATCGCTAGGCTTCAAACCTCGAGTTCGATTCTGTGAACAAAACAAACATGCGTACACTCGTTGCGCTCGATCGCCAGTGACTTCAACCGGCGCCATTTCGTTGGCTTTGGAGGCATTTGGTGTGAGGGAGGCAGGGAGAGAGCGCTGGTCCATCCTGCGGCCGAAATGGTGGCCATCTTCCTGGCGAATGGTCACACCCACCATCGAAAGGAAATGTGTGAAACCACAAGAATGGGCATAATGGGGTGTCAATTGATGGCGGATTCTTGCAATTTATAGACTCTGTTCGATCTTTCGACGGCGAAGGGAAGCTCTGCGGGGCACATCTGCAATTGTGCGTTGTCAAGCGTTCATAGGAGTGCAAATAAGACCAGTTCACCCGCCTGTTCTCTGGAGCGCTGCTTCTTCGTACTGACCATTTTCCTGTAGTTTGATGGATGGTTTTTATCCGACCAAACGAGGCAATTCAAGATAAATTCATCGGCAACACGCCACTCACCCATGCTGCAGAACAACAGCAAATCCAATGTACAGGCCATTTGCTGGAAAGTTCCGAGACCAACCCCGTATGATATGTAGAAGGTCAGAAGATGCACTTGGCCACCTGGCGGTATTATAAGCAAGCCCAAGATTGGACCGCGTGTTGACAACCCCGCTGGCACTTTCTGTCTCTCTTCGAAATCTTGGAACATGGCCGATTCGTTATACGTGAGCGTGTATCATATTGCCAGCAAAGGTAGGTCGTTCGGTGAATGTTCCTCTCATCTGAATCGGGTTCGCCGCAGCGGTGTTGTCCTTGCTCTTCCATTTCTTGCTCTCAGTGGTGCGTCGAATATGTAGATGAGGTCATTTTCCTTATACACAAATGTCGAAAGACGCGTCCCTCTAAGATAGAGGTCGACGTCGAGAGCATGAATTTATTACCGAAGTCAAACTATCTTCGATTAGCTTTGTTTGTTAAGGTGGGAAATCTGTAGAAGTCGGCCTTGGTGACCTGTTGTCTCTGGTTGAATGGGTTTGCCTTTGGCAAGTGCAAAAGGATGGAAGAGTATTTCGATGGATGGTTCCGCAAAGTCCAACGTGAGAGACTGCTCTCTCCACCAAAATCAAAGTTGAATTGTTCCTTCTGCCTATGCCCCCAAGGCAGAGTGCCGAAGACTATGGTTTCTTGAATTTCATTTGATGTTCATGTTCACCTTATTACGTTTGGAAGAAGGAAGGAGCAAGTTTCCATCTCCGTCTTCGTTCCATCCCCATCTTTCCATCCTTTCCCCAACTGATCTCCATCATCTTCTTCAATCCATCACCAACCCACTTCAACATATCTCCGACTCACTTCCACTCTATCTGCAACTCATCTTACCACCCATCTTAAATCCCACAATCTCACAACTTTTCTCAACGTCGATTTGATTCACGAGCATGTCGCGGGGCAAGGGACGAAACGCGCATAAGCCTATAGTAATTACACTCTCCAAAAATTCCTACATTGTACTGACTCCGGGCTCTCTCCAGGGATGGAAGAAGCTCCTATTGCCAGCGGAACAGGATGAACAAACGCCAGCTCGACAAAAGCGTCCGGCCGAGTTCAGTGCAGCGGAATAGAATAGTAATAAACGTCAAGCGCGAGGCCCATCCCAAGTCCCAGACAGTCAATCGCAACACAATGTCGTGCCAGACCTACTTCAAGTAGTCAGAACACAGGCTGCACACGAATCCAGACTCGATGCAATGGATAACATGTTGGAGAACCTCATCCGAGCTTCCCAGCCATCAGAGGTTCAAAGGTTCCCTCGGACGTCGCAACAAAAAATGAAGCTGCAAACATTGCCACCCGTTTCTCAGGCAGGACCAGATCTTCGTCAATTAGCCAACGTACAAGCTACGTTCGGAGCCAAACTTGACGCCATATACACCATGGTACAGAGTCCCACTCGTGTTTCCCCACCATCAGAGTCCCAGACCTTCCCTCGCACCACACAGCAGCAATTCGGGCCACCAAATTTCTCAAATGCTTCGCAGGCTACGATGCAAAACTTCTACGCCACGCCCACAGCATTCCCTCATGTTTCGCAGGAGAAGTCGGATCCTAGTGACTTCTCTCATAGCGACCGCACATTCTCAAGGCCAAGAACAGCCGCAGCAGGAGGAGGTGGAACAGGCAGGACAGGTAGAACAGGAACGGGAGGAGGAGCAAGAGCAAGTTGAGGAGAAGGAGATAGTACATGGATGCTGGGTATTATGAAGTTTTTTCATCATATTGATTCCGGGGTGGTTCCGCTATCAAAAATGTAAGAAGGCTGGAGTTGGAGCTGGAGCAGGAGCGCTGGTCATCCATGACAGGCTTTTATGATAGAAATTCTAGTGGTTACTCCACCATGAAGATTTGAAGCAAAAGCAGAGTGGCTAGAAGTCGAGAAAGTGCTTCTATTATGGTATTTTGATTCTCAATTCCACTACCAATACGCTTACGAGGAACGCTACAAAAGTTTGAATGTTAAGTTGGCACTTATACACATTGGAGCGTAAGCTGAAAAGAAGATCTGGCGAATTCAAAGATCTTATTTTAATGCATAAAAAAGTTTCTAAGCTTTGGATGTCGGAATACACATTTCAATATTTTCTGCTGGTTTTTGATATCGGATTGCGATGGCTTGGCGATCCTTGCACTAGTCCTTGTCGGGGTTCAGCTTCATTCTCAGGGCCCTTCTTTCTTCCTTCTCTGTAGCAACAACCAACTTCGCTCAGATCGCACAGAGCAGAGTTGAATGATTGACATACGAGAGAGCAGCGCCGAGAACTACAACACGCGAACAAATTTGTGATCGCAAAAGGAAAGGAAGTGTACAATAGGGCAAGGATGCTTGGGGTTCGCTACTAGCCATCTACGATTAACTTATTTTTCGCGCGTCGAGTCTCCAACGCTTCCACAGTCCTTTACGACGTTCGCTTTCCTAGCAGCCTTCATGTTCGAGCCTGCCGGCTTTCTATCTCTTCCTCCAACTTGTTTGTTCATTCTCACGAACCTGCCGGCATCCATCAACGGCAGGCGATACCCTTCCCCGATTTCTAGTCTACCCGCGCAATTCGATCTCGGCATTCACCACTCCACAGATTTGCATACCAGGTGGTCTGGAACAACCTGTGCTATCAGACCTCTCTGTCTCCAATAATACGCGGTGGACTTGGCCACACCCCCTTCGAGCGAACCGTCCTCGAATCTTGCGATCCATCCCCAAATCAACCCCGAAAGATCTAGTCCTTGGGCCACCACCCCCCAGGATCTTTGGCCGCCCTCACAACTTCTGTATTACGCCGACGCTACGATGGCAGACGAGAGTCAGGACATAAAGCCCGAGGAGGTAGATGCTGCATTGGGAGATATGAAGCTTGAAGAAGGTAACCTTCAGAATGGGGCTGGGGACACAATCGTAGTCAATGGTAAAAACAAGCACACCTCCACCTATGGACACAGGAAAACGTCTCAATCGTCGACTCCAGCAGCTACGGAATCCAGATCCCAGTCGCCTACAAAGCAGAGCACCGGCGCAACTCCCAAATCTGAAACGGACGAGGCAGTTATTGGAGGCGACATTACAATCATGGTTGAGCCAGGAAAAGCGCCCAAATTATCACGAAAGCAGTCACAAAAGGTCATCTCGCGGCCGCCGCCTCTCTTTGACGATTTGCCAGATGTGACGGAGGAAGCCGCCTCAGTATTCCAGCGCATCAAAGATTGCATCTATGGATCTAAATATATGGGATCGTCTGAACATGATGCTTTGGACTGTGATTGTTCTGAGGAGTGGAGTGAGTTCTCCCGCTCGCCCCTGTCCTGGTGTACTGACAATCCTAGGGGATGGAAAGAACCACGCCTGCGGGGAGGATTCAGACTGCATCAACCGCGCGACGAAAATGGAATGCGTTGACGGCGATTGTAACTGTGGCAATGGCTGCCAAAACCAACGTTTTCAGCGTCGACAGTATGCCAATGTCTCGGTAATTAAGACCGAAAAGAAAGGATTCGGTTTACGAGCCGATACCGATTTGCAGCCAGACGAATTTATCTTCGAATACATCGGCGAGGTCATCAATGAGCCAACATTTAGGCGGCGAACAGTTCAGTACGATGAAGAAGGGATCAAGCATTTCTATTTCATGTCACTCACAAAACACGAATTCGTGGATGCGACAAAGAAAGGAAATCTGGGAAGATTCTGCAATCACTCGTGTAATCCTAACGCTTACGTTGATAAATGGGTCGTTGGCGAGAAATTGCGCATGGGCATCTTCGCTGAGCGACACATCAAAGCTGGCGAAGAACTGGTCTTCAACTATAACGTCGACCGATATGGCGCAGACCCTCAACCATGCTATTGCGGCGAGCCAAATTGCAGTGGTTTTATTGGAGGGAAAACTCAGACTGAGCGCGCAACCAAACTCTCTCATGCGACCATTGAAGCTCTCGGAATTGATGATGGGGACGGATGGGACACTGCAGTTGCCAAGAAGCCGCGAAAGAAGAAGACGGGCGAGGACGATGAAGAATACGTTAGCAACGTCCAACCCAAAGGTCTCGATGAAGAGGGCGTTCGAAAAGTCATGGCTACTCTTATGCAATGTAAAGAAAAGTGGATTGCTGTCAAGCTTCTCGATCGCATTCAACGTTGCGACGACGACAGGGTGCGAAATCGTGTGGTACAGATGCATGGGTATCAAATCCTCCGATCCACCCTAACCACCTGGAAAGATGACAACAATGTGATTTTACAAATTCTGGATATTCTTTACAAGTTTCCACGACTTACAAAGAATAAGATCAGCGATTCAAAGATCGAGGCTACCATCCAAGCCCTCACCACTTCCGAGCATGAGGATGTCGTGTTTGAGTCAAAGCGACTGATCGAGGACTGGAGCAAACTTGAGGTGGCATACAGAATTCCAAGGAAGAAGTACGATCCAACGGCTGTCTCTGTTTTTGACCGCCGAAATAGTGAGAGGGCCGAAGAAGTCAAGAAGGCCGATCCCGCGATTGTTGCGCCTACGGGTCCAAAGAGCAATTTCCCACAGCGAAGTGGGAACTTTATGCCTGTGCGACCTCCTCCTGCGCGAAGGCCATTCAACAATGCTCTGCCTACTGGTTGGTTCACTGCGATGGATGAGAAAGGAAATCCTTACTACTATAGCAAATCGGGACAAACTACCTGGAACCGGCCCTTCCAGCCAGCCGCAGAACCTCCCCCTCCTCCAAAGGCGCCACCGAAGAGTGTTCAGACCGCCAAAGCTTTGCAAGACATCATTGATAGTATCACAAGACCAGATCCAAGCACGCAAACCACACCATCCCAAAGCCTGCAAACAGCGAACTCAAGTCCAAAGGAAAAGAAGAAGCCGAGCGAGAAATGGCGTTCTTACCCACAGGAAAAGCAGATGAAGCTTTATGAGAACACGGTAAGCCCATTGAGAAAGATCTTGAGGCTTTTTACTAATTCCTTGATTTAGCTTCTCCCGCATGTTCGACACGTAATGCAAAAGTTTTCCAAGCAATTACCGAAAGAAGATTTGAAAAAGTACGCCAAGGAGGTAGGCAAGAAGCTTGTAGCTTCCGATTACAAGCATGGACGAGTCGAGGACCCGACTAAGATCTCTGACAAGCAAGAGAAGAAGGTCAAAAAATACGTTCGAGACTACTTTGAGAAAGTTGTCGAGAAGAAGAAGGCAAGTGATAAGCGGAAGCGAGAAAAGGAGCAAATTGCCGCATCTACCAATGGCTCAAGGACTAGTGGTGCGGATGGCAGCAGCCTCCTTGAGAAAGAGGACCCATCGAAAGCGGAAAGCGAGGCAGAGGACGAAGAAGTGGATTTAACCCCGAATTCGCCCATTCCAGAAATCGCGCCATCTCCGTCAATACCACCTACGCCTCTGGGAACCGATAGCCCTGATCTGAAGCGAAAGCGGACGGAAGACGGTACTCCAGATGATGCATCTGAGTCGAGTAAACGATTTAAGGATGATGATGTATCACCGCCTCCACCGCCTCCTCCTCCTCCAGCCGGCGGCATGCCCGATGCTGATATGCTCGATACCGATGGACAATGCCTGGTAAAGGAAGACTCGGAAGAAGACAAGGAGTTGCGAAAACAAGAAGAGGACTTGGTGAAGGAGAATGAAGAGGCGATGAAGATGGACCTTGATGGATCATTGAAGTTGGAAAGTCAAAAGTCTTATCAACAAGTTCACAGTAATGCGAGTCGTGAATCCGAATACGCATCTAAGGATCCGATGGAGAGCATTAACGGATCAAAAGTCAAGCAAGAAGGCATGATGAGCCATTGAGATGTTCACACTCTTACTGCAGCATACATCAACCGATGCTGCCTTGACCTCGTCTGGATGACGCATCTTTACTCTCTCCAACACAGTAATGAAACACCACATCCCACAGCGTAGATACAGTCTTGCACTGCTTTGTACAATTTTTCAACACAAACTTGTACCATAACACCGGACCGAAAGAACACGAAACCAGCATACCAGCAACACGGCGTCTTGGTCTCATTTACTTCGCGTTGCTTTTCGCTAGGAATAATGCTTTTTTGATTGGATGGAAATGGAAATGGGGGCGAGGATGCATATTTTCTCTTTCTCGTAATATCATATTGACCACACTCTTGCATCATACTAGCATCCTTCTGGCTTTTTCTAATTTCCATTTTCTTTTAATCTCCTTCGCTGAACTGGTTTTCGCCTTACCTGCTAAGGGATGGAGGGATTGGCTCAACAATGTATTTTTTTTTTTGGAGACATTGCTTTTGCATTTTCACTACTGCATTTGCACATCAAGGGGGGGATGGGATGGGAGTTGAAAAAAAGTAGAATAATTATGCTTTGAGGGAAGGAGGAGTGAGAAGGAGGGCCAGGCTCAGGGAGTTACGGAGTATTTGGTGTATGTTTGTGAGAGGAGAATCTGCTGACGAGGTGGTGATGAATGGTGATGATGAAGGGGTGTGGCGGAAATGGGTTGACAGAGAGAGGGAGGAGGGACATAGGAGAGAGAAATCCAATGTTGAATGAATGAATAAAACCCATCATCTCAAACTTTCAAACCTGCTTCTCATGATGATTCCTTCCTCCAACTGTGAATCTCACTCCCTAACAAAAAAAGAATGCAAAAACTCCAGTCTGTCCCCACAACTGTCCCCCTCCAAGTTTCAACAAGCCATCTCTTCTCGTCCCCCTCCCTCCCTACACTTTTTTTCTTCCCCCAAATACTCCACTCAACAGCCAGGTTACAGAGTCAGTTTATAAATCCAAATAACCCAACTACCCTACATCCAAAAACCAAACCAAGCAAGCCCGCCCGGCTAGCTCAATCGGTAGAGCGTCTGACTCTTAATGTGCAAGCATCAAAAGTCCATCAGAAGGTTGCGGGTTCGACCCCCGCGTTGGGCTATTGAAGATGATTCACATTATCCTACAATACAAACTTCCCAGCACCTGAGATATACTCTCAGAAGCGCAACCAACTTTTTTGGCCTTTTTCCTTAAAAAAAACTTTAGAAGGTTTTTTCTTTTTTCCCCCTTGCAAGCAGGAATCTAGACAATGGAGATTTCTCAATAACTATACCTAATATCAGTATCTGCTCAACTCATGCAACCTTTTTTTTCTTCTTTTTTTTAAATGCCCAGGCTGGCAAATCGCTATTTATGATCTCACCCACTGTCTCGCGATGAAAATAAGAAAGTGCGCTAGGAACTTTTACGTTTTGCTTTTCGTAAGCAAGTATAAAAATAAGCCAGAAGTCAAGTCAAGTAGCGCATACATTTCCAGACCACTTTCTACACTTTTGATATATCTCTGTGAGTTCGTTTTTTTCATGGCAAGAAAGCCAGATGTGAGATATGGTCGTTTTCATGTATCTACCTTAGATACCTATGTATCAATCAAATGGAGGTTTATCTGGGTAGGCACTATACGGTACGTTTCGTTGCCCACAGTTGATCATGGGTCCCTGCTTGAACTGGCATAAAAGATTTCCTTTCTATGTTTGAGATTTGTAGAAGGACTATGTAGAAGGTAGAATCATTGCCTGACTGACTGACACTTGCGTGCCTT
Source organism: Tetracladium setigerum (assembly GCA_031472005.1). Classification (NCBI taxonomy): domain Eukaryota; kingdom Fungi; phylum Ascomycota; class Leotiomycetes; order Helotiales; genus Tetracladium; species Tetracladium setigerum. The sequence continues at coordinate 594,548 of PZJY01000012.1, forward strand.
CACTCATGAGCAGCTAAAATGCGACAATTTTCTTTAAACAGGCACCCGGCATGGTTTGCTTCATCATATCCCATCGATGCGTTTTTCGCCCACCCAAACACCTAAGTAAGTATCCAAGAAACTCCCCGATAGAAGAAACAACGCAAATTCCAAGTCATCAAAGCATTCCCAAACAATTAGTTGATTGATCAAGCCTTAATGATCTTCTCCACAGCTTCCAGCAAGATATCTGCGTGGTGCTTCTGGAAAATGAGCATAGGCCTCAATCTGACAGCTCTCTCTCCGCTTCCTCCAATGTTGACACCAACCTTTTTGGCCTTTTGCAAGAATGCGTCTCTTTGGGGCTATCAAAAGCAATGAAGGTACCCTGTCCCTTGCCTCTTAGATTCTGAATCTCACCTGGGAATCGTTTGCTCAATTCCTCGAGTCCAGAATAGAGATAGTCTCCCACTTGTGCTGTGTTGTTGACCAGATCGTATTTCTCAATCTCCTCGATGATGGCGCGGAAGAGGATGGCTCGGGCTGGGTCACCCATCCAGGTGTTAAATTGACGGTATGGCTTGTTTGGTCTCAATTCTGGGTTTCCAAAGTAGTAGCCTGCGGTTTGCGCCTTCTTGGAGAAAGTGACCATGTCGGGAGGAGTCTCCAGATTCCAGTGATCATGTGCCCAGAACTTGCCCGTTGCACCGACACCAGTTTGCACCTCGTCAACAATGAACAGAACGTTGTGCTTCTTGGTCAACTTGCGCAGGCCTTGGAAGAATGCTGGTGAGGCGTGGTTGTCGCCACCTTCGGATTGGATGGGCTCGACTACTACTGCGCAAGGTGGGAGGTGGTGGGTTGTGATCAATCGCTCGACATCCGCCAAAGCCTCTTCCTCCGCCTTCTTGTTCTCCTCCACAAACTCCTCGAGAGGATATTTAAGGAGTGGGAAAGTAGCTTGTGGCCAGTCGAAAGCAGGGATATCAAGTTTGTGGATTGGCTTGGAGCGAGTGGTCGACAGAGATCCAAACAATCGGCCGTGGAAAGCAGTTTTGAAGGAGAGAATGGAGAGTTGTGGTGCTCCTGGAGATTGGTTCAGCATAGCGCTTCTGATATCTTCTTCACTGAACTCGACGTGTGCTCCTCCTCGTTCTTGTTGACGGCGCCACATGAATGCGGCTTTATATGCGGTCTCGTTGGCGTCTGAGCCAGCCATGGCGGTGAACACTTGGTCGAGGCCCTTGGGTGCTACCTTAAGAATACCAGTTCGAAGAATGGATGCCCAATCATGGGAAGGGAAGTTCCCTAGTGCTGGACGGTTGATGAGTGCAGTGGCCATTGCTTCGCTAACGGCTGCGGAGTGGAGATGAGCGTTGGAGTAGCCAACTGGGATGGAGGCAATTTGGGCGTAGCTATTATAAATCAGTCTCAATTCGTTTCCCATATACGGCATCTGAAGCGATGTCACCTACACATCGAGAAGAACATTGCCATCTAGATCTGCGATATAGTTTCCATAACTCTTCGTATAGTCTGCCAGCATGTTCAAGCTTCGGGTGTCAAAAACCTTGTGTAGGTCTTCAATTGCCTTCTTGCTCTCAGGTCCTGGAATTGCCGTCTTCAAAATTGGCCCACTTGGCTCGTCTGGGAAGAGAGACCGGACTCCTGAGGAGGAGGAGGCAGTCTTCAAAGCTGTTGCCGTGGCATACTGGCGGATTGGGAGGGAGCGAGGGGCAATCGTTCGCAGGCGAGCTGCGGCTCGGTAGGATGCCATCGTCGAGGCTCAATTAAGAGGGAGATTGTGGTTTGAATTCGAAGAAATGGGAATTTCGGTGTAGAAAAGGTCTAGCAGAAGTGGGGGGTAAGTTATTGTGCGAGGTGAAGTTATTGGGGATGTTATCTAGGTATTGAATGGCACAATCGCCGAGACATGGAAAGCCGAACCTACGGTATTGTACCCAACGATACGACTCTGTCCTCAATTGAAATCCGTGGCTCAAGCCGATGAATTTGGTGAAATGGTTTGTAAATCCAAACAACTTCAAAGAAATAAATTGGGTTGAGAAAGATGTCAAGTATTCAAGAGCACCGCAGTGGTTGTTGGCATGGAGGGGCAGGTCAAGTGGACGCCAGGAACGGGAACCCAAACCCAAATGGGCAAGCCGTTGCGAATGCCGTTGGTCATGCCGTGGCCAACCGTGAGACGCGGAGTTCCTCTCTCGGACGACGAGATAAACACATTACTCGAGGAACTCCGTCATCATTCATTCACGATTGGAACGATGCAAATCAGCTATTTTTGACGCATAACCCGACTAGGGACTTCGATATATGCATTCGTTCAAGGTCACACAATCGCGAGAACATCACGAAACAAATCACCCCCGAACGAAGACAATATCCGCAATCTGGCCTTCGCCCGGACTAGAAAGCAGCTGTAATGATAAGGTCCCCAAGTATTCACAGGGAGACAATAGCGTAACATCGGTAGAGGCAACTGGAAAGTACCCTACTGCAATTACGATGCTATAACCGATTTTGCTGCTTCTCCATTTTTCCTTGGCACATTCTTCGCATAACCCAACTCCAAGTATATCCCCCTAGCTCTCATTTTTGGTCACCGACTCTTGTTCACATCTTCGATCTATACTTTTCCTACCACCTCTTTCGCGTGTATTAAGTTCGCATTCCCCGGTATGTGCATTAGGGAAAACAGAAGCAGTGAAGTGCGCTTTGTTGTCCCCTGAGTGGTTAGTACTTCCAATTAGTCGTGGAAAATGGTGCCGAAGAAAAGGTTTTAAGCTTATAAGGCAAGCGCAGATAATCCCAACATGAATCTCTATCAAACTAAAGTCCAATTAGTATATAAAAACTGCATGTTGTAGGACTAAGGATGTTGTAAATATACTTACGTCCATACCCAGCAATCAGTCGCTAACCACGTGAAATCCACAGAATTAACGATGGTCCATATACTCTTCAGGCGAATACCACTGACAATACAAACACTTTGCTAATTAGCTCATTTCTTTATCCGGAAATATGTCAAGTAATGGCCTACAGTGTTCCAGTCATAAATATGCCAGCCACTGCCACTTTCTGTTTCGTCGGCAGTTGCAACTTGTTTACCAGTATGACTGGCAGAGCGAGCATTGCAACATCAGTCGCGAGATTTATGCTACCATGTGTCATGAGAATTTTAGTCACACCAATACATGACCCACCCGAGATCGTTATGTCCCAATGTTTGGCAATAGGTCGGCAATTGTAAAGAAATGCGAATGACCCGAGAACAGAGTAGGTAAAAGTCACTACAATGACTATCCATACTGAGATCCTAAATGACCGATATGGCGAAAGCCGGAGGTAGAGCAACAAAATCGATAGCTTGGTGCACATAAAAGACAAGCCGTACATGGCTCCGTTGATCGTGTTTCCCTAATGAAGGCATTATGAAGTGCTAAAGACTAAGATAAAGGGCCCAGACGTGTCTGGCAACTTAAATTGGTAACCCACCTTCCGGAAATGAGGACTGAAAGTTGTAAGTGGGATATCCCAGATGTGGACACCCAAGCCGAGTTTGAGCACTTTGGAAAAGATAATTAGCCATAGCAGAAAAGAGAAAAAAGGGTGTCGTGTGTGTACTCACAAAATACTGTATGGATAGCATATCCAAGCGACAAAACCTGTATCCAGCAAGGACAATAAGTACTATTCATGTTTAAATGCTTTAGTAGTTTGAAGAGACTCGTACCCATCCAAGAATTATCGCGTCTAGGTCCAGTTAGCCAAGCAACTCAGAATCTCTGGAACAATGGAGCTTTACAATCGTCAGAGCCTATTTTACGAACAATTATTCTCTTTGTATAAATTCGTAACGAAAGAAATAAAGTTGAAAGTGGAAGTAAGATTGCAATTGCAATAATAATCCGATGTCCTCGAGACTTAGGATGATCGAAGTTCGGGATGACTCCAGGAGGAGGGGGAAAGGTCCCAACAATCCCGTGTTTAAGTATAGAGCCCATTGCATCAGCAAAGTAGAAGGAACGCCGAGAACAATGGATTGGCTTAAGCAGAGAAGTGATTCGATAATTGATAAATGATTTGTTTTAGACACTGGAAGCAGAAATGAAAGATGGTTGATTGGTATCATTGATATCTTCCAAGAGATGATGGCTATTACCGAGGTGCAGTACGGCTGCCTCCACCCGGCACAGGGACGAGCCAAAGGCAATGTTCGTCCAAGTATCATTTTTCGAACCTGATGTCACACACGTGTTCTTAATTGGAGGCCCGTGTGAAACAATGTAATGTGATTGACCAACTTTAGACAAGAGCACATACTTCGTACCAGTGCCCTGGGTTGGCGAGATAAGACATTACCTGGTCCATCCGGGGACCGCTATACTTTATCTGGGCACGTATGCATGGCTATCCGGAGCCCCATCACTGAAAGCGGCCTGAATTGGGAAACTGGTTTGCCGAATGAGACATAGGCTTGTGGTTGTGAACAGAAAAATTAGGACTTAAATGACAGGTCGCATTCTGTACTTTACTAACCGGAACGAGTTTAATGGATCACTTTTGAAAAGTAGTGGATCGGGAGCTCAAGCTCTCCGGTTGTAAAAAAGCGGTCTGGCCGTGATTACGGAGTATGTAAGAAGCCTGAGGCATAGTTACAATCGGGGAAATGACGAGGATAGATTGATGGGAATGCTGATGGTAGTGGTGATCGGGGGAGGTATATGTGATTCGGTGGACATGAATAGTAGATATTCGCTCTCATGAGATATTTAGCGCCATTCTCGGAAGATTTCAAGGCCTATTCTTAGGAACCTGTGCTTCCTGGTTGTGAGCTTGGTAGATAGCCCTGGATACTTCGATGCCTTGGGTCAGTCTGGGTTTAGCACTGTACTCTCCTGGTAGTTAGATAGCCATAGTGCTGGCCGCTGGCCATAGCCTTCAGTTTGAAGATTAGCCGCTGGTGAAACGTAAGGACGCCGAATCATGCGAGGCACTGTTAACTCTTGGAGATTTATCCTCTGATCCTCTGGGCAAATGTACGCAGGGCTGATCGGGTGAAAGAAGCGCTGGAGCAAAGGAGGGAGGGAAGAGAAAGGGAACAGCAGTCGTGAGTGTGTGGCGCTTCTGCCAGCCGCGACGGGGAGGCTGCAACCTGAACTCCATCAGGCTTGGCCCTCAGCTAGAAACCCTGGCGCTTTATACTACGAGATGAGATTGATCTCTGACCGGTCACCGGCGATATGTTTCGAGCTTTCATGTTCTGGAATGCCGTACGTTCAGTCAGGAAGTAGAGTTGGTGGCAGACACCCCGCTAACCGTCTCACAGAATACTCAGTATTAAAGCCTATTATTATAGTTAATCATTATTCATTTATAAGTATATCACTATACGTCCCTGTCTTGCTACGTGATCGTACCGGTGAACAGTGCCGTTACAATCGACTTCTATAATTCGACTACCTAAGCTTTTATAGGTGACCGGTCACCCGAGCCATCCACTCGAAGTTGAGCTATAGATTGCCAAGCCATTAAAGCTTGAGAGCCGTTTGGCTTGGCGCCGCCACAGTTCCCTCCCCTTAACATGTACAGCATCCCGATATCATGAATTACATCCCAAAGAACCACCCCCAACACACAAACTCCAACGTCTGAAATGCTGTTCACTCTTGCCGGTGCAGTATATCGGATATCTCGGGTGCAAGCTTCCGGCTGTCCGGGTCGGCACGCGCTTAGGTAGCATCCAAGCCTTGCCTCAGCCTCCTGCCCAGCTTGAGGCCTCGTCTAGTTGGGACAACAATGGAGCTCCCAGTCCACAGGAGGAGATATTCTCCCAAAGACAAGTTCCACGGTGCGAAAGCACCACTCTATACAATGTTTCTTGGTCCTTTCCGCCGATCAACACGCTTACGGCGTCGCTGGTCGCGCCCAATCCTTCTCATCCTCCTTCTTGTCCTCTCCCTCGATTTCATCTTCAAAATTGTCAGAACCGCACCCTCGACAAGAATTTCCCCATCAACCATTCCACCAGCCGAGAGGGAGCGTATCTTCATTGCTAGCATGCATTGGAATAACGAATTGATCATCCGGTCACATTGGTCGGCAGCCGTGTTAGATCTGGTCAAGTACTATGGCCCGGAGAATGTATACATCTCAATTGAGGAAAGTGGGAGCTGGGATGACACAAAGGGAGCTTTGAGGGAGTTGGATTCGGAGCTGGAGAAATTGAAAGTGCCAAGGTCTATCATGTTGAGTGATCGTACACATAAAGACGACTGCGAGCGCATACCAGACAAGCACGAGAAGGGTTGGATTCGGACTGGCAGAGAGAGGGAAATAGAATTACGACGCATACCGTACCTTGCAGGGATACGCAACACAGTTATGGAGAAATTAAGAAGCCTGGCGGAGGGAGAAGACGGTCAGCCACGACGTACTTTCGATAAAGTGTTGTGGTTGAATGATGTTGCCTTTACGGTGAGCTCTCCTCGCAAGCTACCAGTGGCGTATACTAATTTGTCTTTTCTTTTCTTAGACAGAAGATGTTACCACTCTGATTGGGACAAGAAATGGCGACTATGCTGCTGCCTGTTCTCTCGATTTCTCAAAGCCTCCCAATTATTACGATACTTTCGCCCTCCGCGACATATCCGGAGCAAAGGCAGTCACGCAAACGTGGCCATTCTTTTTGGCAGGTGAATCGCGAGGAGCCATGATATACAATTCTCCAGTGCCAGTCAAATCATGCTGGAACGGCATCATTGTTTTCCAAGCCGATCCGTTTTACGAAGAGCAACCCCTCCATTTCCGAGGCATATCCGACAGTCTTGCTTTACATCACCTAGAAGGCTCAGAGTGCTGCCTCATACATGCCGACAACCCGCTGACAGCTTCACGTGGTGTTTGGCTCAACCCCAATGTACGAGTTTCATACAATGGCGAAGCCCAGGAAGTGGTAAATCCAAAGACTGGCTCTTGGCCCAGTCGAAGTGAGAAGTTCTGGGGAATTTGGAGTAATAGATTTGCGCGACTTACCGGATTTGGACGTAGACTATCGGAACGTTATGTTGTTAGAAGTCGCCTCCAGGCGTGGCGAGAAGAGGCAAGACGTGTCGAGAAAAAGAAGGTTGATGAGGCAGGGACTTATTGTCTAATAAATGAGATGCAGGTTCTCATCTGGAATGGATGGGCCCATGTCTAAAAGGTTGGCGAGCCCTTTAGTTGTACAAGGCAAATTCTTGGATGGCTAAGGGTGCTTTGCCAGCTGGAAGGCAAGCACATATGATCAGGGAAAATAGGTCTCGAAAAAAGGGTAGCATAGGTTTTCAACCTTTAGAGTCAGAATTGACGTCTACGGACTGAGGCCGTTTGGCTCAAATGTGTTTTCCGGAACAGAAAATGTCGCAAGCGCTGGCACATCGGTGCTCATAGCAGCAAGCTGGAACTGGAACCAGGTTTGGTTGGAACAGAGGTCTCCAAAACATCTGCTATTCTATAGTTCTTAAGTAACTGGACCTTGAAAGTCTAATTAATTGATGAACTTTTTGCTAAGAAATACTTCAGAACCAAATATTTTAAAGCACATTCAACAAACCTTTTTTGGCGGACGAAGAGATCGATTGTGATAGAGTAATATACCATATTCACTTGTCTCTCTACAAAGTCATGCTGCGCAATTTTCTGTCCCATTACCACCTTCTTATGCCTGTTCTTTTGCCCTTGCTCTTGCTCTTCCTGCGAAGAGAACGTCCACGCTACTTCCTCCTAGCTCGCAAGTGAAGAGTTAGATTTTGGTCTGCACAATACAATCTGTGCCGCTTACATTGTGACTATCAAATTTCGCAACATTCTCTATCGGTTGTTTATTCTGCTACGAGATATCATCCAGCGAGTTTCGAAATGGACAAAAAAAGAATCCGCAACTCCAAATCCACGACCAGCCAACCCTCCCTCTAAACTCATCACACCCTCTCCACAAACTTAACCCAAACAGCGCCAATCTTCAGAACAGCAAAATCCATCCACTCCCCTCTAAATTTCACCTCATCCCAACTCTCCCCCTCTCGACCCTAAACGCCCCAACAACCCTCGCAAGCACCAACCTCATCTCACTCAACGCCAACTGCTTCCCCACACAACTATGCACCCCATACCCAAAGGGAATAAACGCCCTCCTTTCCCTCACCATCTCACTCCTCTCATCCGTCCATCTCTCCGGCATGAATTCTTCCGGCTGCGGAAAGTATCGCGCATCAGTCATGAGGACAATATGGGGGACTTGCACTTGAATGTTCGGTGGCAAGGGAAATCCTGCTATGGTAGTGCCAGCGGGAGAGACAGTTGCTTGAACACCCGTTGGGACCGGATTAAAGAGACGAGTAGCTTCATTCACAACACCATTCAAATACGGCAAATTCTTAATCGAATCCGTCGTTATGTCGCCATTCAGCCCGTCGATTTCAGCTTGCAGTTTCTTGAAGACACGTTCGTTCTTTACGAGCTCCATGATGCATTGTGAGAGCGTGCTGCTGGTTGTGTCGGCACCCGTCACGATGGCGAGATTGGCATTGGAGTTTAGTTCGGCGGGCGTGAAGCGAGTTTTGGTGACTGTGTCTTCGGCCAGCAGGTGGCGGAAGATATCGTTTCTAGAGGTGCCGAGTTTTTCACGGTTGGCGACGAGCGTGTCGCCGTAGGCGCGGAAGGCTTTGAGATCTGCGGATTGAGGGAGGTAGATGAGGAGTTGGCAAAGGTTGCGGAGGGATCCGACCGGCTGAAGAAAGGAGGTTGGGTTAGCTATTTTTGAGATTTTTGAAAGGTTTGGATGTCTGGGAGAGTAGGAGGAAGAACCACACGTACACCAACGATGCTCATGTATTTGTGGATGAAGTCCATGTAAGAGCCATCTCCTCGTCCTTCCTGCATTCCAGAATCGTGGGCGAAGCTGAGATCTGTCATTCTGGAGACATAATGTCAATATTCACCATTTCATAAACGATGTGGTACGGCACAAAGAAAGAAATATGGGCAAAACGTACATGTCGAAGACGAGATTATCCATCACTTTGGAGACGTTGACTTCCCTTCCCTTGGTCTCGCGCAAGACCTTAATCAAGACGGAGACATGATGCTCTACTCGTGGATTATAGTGTTTAAATTCTCCCGTCACGAAAGCTCGTTCCCTAAAATATTCAATTACTTTTCATTCTTCCTTGTATCCTAAATCACCTGGGATTTGATGTATTTTTCTCCACTCACCAAATGCGACGCCAAATAGCATGAACTTTATTGTTCCGAGTGGTATTGAGATTAAATTCCCCATTAATAGCACCGACTTCATAAAAAGTCCCCCTAGTATACCTCCCCTTATATATCTTCTCCACCGCATCAACATGTCGAATACTCACCTCATTCGGTCCAATGCGAACGATATCGCTCTTGTATTGCTTGTGTAGCTCCTTCACCGTGAGAGGGTGTCGACCGAGGCGGTATTCATTGGCAGCCCATAATTTCGAGGCAGCTGCGAGTCGAGGCCCGGGGAATTTGCAAAGTGGTGAGAAGTAGAGTCGACGCGTGAGGGTTAGCGTGATGGCCGTGAAAAGAAATGTGGTGTTGAGAGAGATGAATTGCGAGATGAGACTGAGGAATTGGAGGGGAGATGAAGTTGTTAGGAGATAGGCCGCGAGAGCTATGTTGGCGGTGAAATAAGTGAGAACTACTTTGACGGTTGGGACCTCTGGGATTGGAGAGAGGTAGACTTGTGATCCTATTGCGAGAGCAGTGACAGCGAGATATGGTGAGATTACCATCTTGAATTCTTTTATTTTTCCCTAGTTCGGCGATGATAATTCGAGATTTTGAAAGTTTGTGGAGAGTGTGGTTGCTGGAGGGGTCTCTTCATATCGAGCCGTTTATCTGGAACGTCCTGTAGGGCTGAATTGTATGACCCCTTGTCATGTTCAAAGGTAAAACCATTGATCCCCTGTCACTTTCGTCCACTGTGAAGCATGAGAGAGGGAAGTTGTCAGCAGTATGCATCGTCGGCTTGGTCTAACCTTCTTGTCGGTAAAATCCACAGTTGGTGACCAATAAAACCTCTATCCCAACTTTGGGGGCGGAAAGGGAGGACATAACCAACCATTTCTGTGAATTGGCTGAAATGAAATATTCTTCGTAGCTAGAAAAATCTCCCAGGAAAGATTCTGCATCTTTTGATCAGAGCACATTCTTATTCTACAGTCGTTTAAATTTCAGCCAAGGTTTCTAGAGACATGGAAGAAAATTATTTAGAAGATTTAACATATAAACTTTCAGATACCATTTTATATACTTAGGTACCAAGGTGCGTGAAATGCTTGGTATGTGGGAGTTTAACCAAGAAATTGAGAAATCCGGTCCAAAATCTGTGCCCAAATCTTCTGCAAAAGCTGGTGCTCCTCGAAGAACCCGAAAGAACCAAAACTCCGTATTCCCAAAGACACGACACGAGCACTTATGATCGTCTCTCCCAAGCCAACTTGACCTTTTCAGGATTCCTCAATCTGATCGTCATTGTCAGGCCAAAATCATCAATAGTATCCTTCAATAACCTTGCCGAGCCATCCTCCACGGTTTCCCCAGGCTCCAGTACAGGTCCAACTCGATGATTTCGAAACAGATACGCAATAGCAGCAACAACCTCCACTTGAGAGAACTTCTTTCCAGGACAGATTCGAGGTCCACCTGACCACGGGAAAAAGGTTCCATTTGGTGGCTCGATAAGGCCCTCCTCTGAATTTGGATCAATCCAGCGGTCTGGTCGCCAAGTCATCGAGTCAGATCCCCAGTAGTCGGGTCTATTGTGTAGAGCGGCAAGTTGGACATAGATAAATGTATTTGGAGGCATGTGTATCTCCTTTCCGTTGACAGTCACAGTCTGTGGAGAGAGGCCTGTGTTTTTGGGAATAAATGGCACGGCTCCAATGAGTCGAAGGGTTTCATACTAGATTTGTCAATGGCAGCTAATTGATGTTGTTATTCAAACATACCATGACTGCCAAACACCGCCTTAGTCGAGGGAATGCAGCTGTATAGTCCCAGTCGCTGTGTTTATCGTTTGGAAGAACATCATCCAACTCCTCATTAATCCACTATAGAGCGTCAGTCCGCGAATTTCCACCCCACAGAGTTGTCGGGAGAGGAAGCAATAAGAAAACCTCTTCTCTGGTTATCTATTACTTTCATGTTGCCTTTGGAGGGGGGGCATTCTCATATTGATTGAACAGACTGAGGAAAAGTGGTGAACGAAATACCTTCTGCCAAGTAGGATGTGTGGCCAGCATAATGATGGAATGAGCTATCACCCCCGATGTAGTATCGTAACCTGCCATATTGAAGATAAAGAGATTGCCAAATATCTCATCATCAGTCATCGCACCACGTCCCTTGCCAAATTTGTTTTGTTCTGCCGATCGAACAAGAACGCTCATGAGATTGTCTTGAAGTTCAGTATGACCAATGTCTCGTCGCTCACTCTCTACCATCTCCACCATATATTTCTTGAATTCAACGAGAGCATTTTTTACTTCCAACGCTCTCTTTGGAAGAAACATTGAAGGTATTGAAATGTTCACCAACACAAATGAGAGAAAGATGTCTCGAAGGACAACTTGCAAAGCGTCTTTATAAGTATAAGAGTATCCATCAGCGGGTTTTGATAAACCGCCATCAAACGGATACGTCTTTCCAAAACCAGCAGCAGTCAACACATGTAGCGTCAAAGTCATGGTATCGGCTTCAGTAGACGTAACAACCCCATCATCACGCATCCAACTCTTTAGCATCCCATCAGCTTGAGCAAGAGTCTGCTTCCAAACAATATTGCTGTTTTTCTCGTTGAACGGCGGAGTTGTGAGGCGGCGATGTCGTTGCCAGTCCTCCCCATTGACAGTATCCACGCTTGGTCCGAAGATCTCCAGGACTTTATACATAAGCTCAGACTTGATGAAGTCTTTTCTACGAGTGAGAATGTCTTCGCAAGCGGCAGCATCGTCGATGACAACGATCACTTCAGTCGGACTGACGACAGTGTAAGCATCCCCAAGGCGAGCATGGCGATAGTAGCGGTCGTGGAAAAGTGATACGAGTGAACTGTATTCGACGAATCTCCCCAGTCCGAATGGCAGACTCCTAAGAACCGGGGTGATATAGGGTTCTCCCAATTGCCAGACTGGATTAAGCAACCCGAGAGGCGTAATAAGAATAGGAAGGCCAATTTTTCTTGCAGTTATATAGTTCTTGATGAATGGCCGAAAGAGAAGTACCAGGAGAATGGTGGAGAAAATAAGGAGAAGCGCCATGTGACGTGGGTGTTGGTCACTGAATCGCGGACGAAAGCTAGTCACAAGTTTGAATCTGTCGACAGAAAAGAGCGTTTCTTGACAGAGTAGAAATGTAGGATAGAGACTGGGATAGAATGGTTTGAAACCCAAAAATTGACCACGAGTCGAAAACAAATGAAGTCGCAGGGGTGGTCGAAGATCCTTGCATACCGTAGCCAGAAATCTTCCGCAACCAAGTGAGCCTCATACTGCTAGTCGGTAGCGTGTGGCCGACCTCTGCATACGATCGCCGCTATCTACCGTGAAACTCGATAATGCCTTGTTCTGATGCATCCAGACGGACAATTATCTCATCAGCGACCTCAAATATCCCACCCTGAGAGTTTGCAAGTCCATCTTTCGTGCCTGCCCGTACAGCGTTGCGAGCAGCTTTCAGTGTGTCCTTGTCGAGTCCATGCACTAGCAGAGCAAGTGAGCTACTTCGCCACATCCTCAATCCTGCCACTCTCCTTGTCGACACCAGAGCTCCAGCAAACTCGGCAGCAGAGAGAATGAGCAGCAGAACTGGCAAGATCAACCATATCCACCGAACCGTCACGTATGTTTCTCTCATCCACACTTTGCCCTCGGCCATTGGTGACAAATTCGTGCCATCGATTGACGTGTTGTTCCAGTCGCGAATCACCTTTGTCATTGCCACTGCCAGATTCTCCAGTGGAATAGCAAACGACTCGGCTTCCCAGAACGCCTGCGCAGCATCCGACGAGAATTGACGCGAGCCCGTAAATGATCTCACATCCCCTGATAAGAAACTCGCTAGGTACCCCTTGATTGCAAAGTAAGTGAGTTGCTCGAAGTTATATTGTGTAGAATCATCCCAGGAGGCTTTTTCGACAGGAGTGAGGGTGACGTTCCCCCTGCCACTGTACCAATCGTTCGTAATCCCAGTGTAGTTTGTGTACGTAGAGACGATCTCTTCGTTGTAGACGCCTTCAATGACGGAGGAACGATAGGTGTTTACGCAAGCTACCAGGACACATTCTGTGGCCAGGACCTTGGACGTGTTCGAAAGTTGCCACTCCAAAAACGCACCAGCTATGCCAATAAAATTCAGCAGAGGGCCATTGAAGCTGTATAATTCTGAAGGAATGGAGGTATTAGCGTGCAAAACGTCGCCACGAATACTTTGAAGGTCGGGGGCACTCGCGAAGGGCAATGTAAGATTGCACCAAGGAGATTCGGTTTCGCAGTGTAAGGTCAATTGGGGTGTTAGATCGGTACAGAGTGAGCACACAGCGAGTGAAGAGTAGAGAGGCCAAGTACAGGAGCCCGAAGCACACTCGAACGATGGTTGAGCAGTAGCTGATTCAAAAATTCCGTTATATAATGCCGATTTCATCCTAAGTGTCACCTGACTGGCTTTTGGATGCGTGTCGAGTTAGTTGTTGGATACCAAAGTTCATCGTAAAGGGTTGGAAAGACTAACGTTGAAACTTTGCACCTGAAGGTCTTTCGTAGAAGAAATTTGCCCGAGTGACCTTTGACGTCGTGTTTGTTGAAGGTACTTCGCGAGTGTTGAATTCAATGATCTGTTGGATGAATGGATCCAATCCTAGCATGAGAATCGTTGCTAGTGCACCTATTATTGGGAAACAGGCAACTCCAATGCTATCAAATTGTAAGTACGTCGTTTGGAATTTATTCCATGGAGAGGTTACTTGTTCGCCGACCTACCTATTCTTAAACCTCCATAGCAACAGCAAGCTTCCCAATGGCCCCCTGCTTGCATCATCGAACCGCTCTAGATCCGCCAGTCTCTGCTCTGATGAGAACCAGACCCATTTGAGCTGGGCGATACCTTTAGAGATCGGAACCAGCATCGTGGCCCTGGATATTGTTGATAGCCAGGATAGAATTGAGTTTATCGTAATTCCCACTGGCCACTGAGGCGAGGTTTTGTTGTTGAACGTGAACAGGACTCCAGCTATGCCTCCTAATGATAAAGTTGCAACGACTATGCTGAGAGCCTCCCAGAGAAACCAATCTATTGCGGTCTGCAATTTGGATGCAGGTAATGATATGGGAACATGGCTCTCTGGTTTTGGGTGAGGGTTGCTAGAGTGGTCAGGAAGTAAGTGTCCACTTTCTAGGAGAATTTGGGAAGGTGACGAAGGTCTGGTTGGGTTCTGATCCATGGCTTCTCGTGTTAGGGAACCAACCAAATTTTTTGATTCAAAGAGAAAAAATGCCAAATGACCTGTGTGCTCTGCTGAAGAACGATTCGACTGGGGGAGATAAGGGGCAACTTGATAGAAAGCCAGGCTTTCAGCTCAGGGAGTTCCATTATCTTATGTGTACACCTCTCAAACCCTCCAACTCCTATTGGTAAGATACATACACGATCACGACTGCGATATCGACGTGACAGAGCAGCCGTCCAGGTGTGGAAGTCCCCAGTGGTCAAATATTAGTGGCACTGGAATGCGAGTAGCGAACACAGCCGCATGCAGATACGAACACGACAACAGCAAAGAAGTGGGATTTCACCACTCTGGCGGTACAAATCAGTTGACAAAGGACCTATGAATATTCTAGAGGATGTCACCAATCGCATCACAATAACGACCGATTCAGAGGGTAAGTTTGTATACTACTCTGAGTGGCTGACGGTATCAGCCCTAACGCAAGCGTACGCATATATGATTGAGAATGGTCTCGAATATAGTAAATTGGCTACAGGAAAAGCCGTTGTTTTCCTTTAGCTCCAGGAAGATAAACCTCATACTCTCTAATTATATCACTTTGTAGAACCTAACATCAAAGCCAAAGCGCAGAGCGAAATCGACATCTCACTATGTCGCACGTCAATAAGTCAGACCTCAACCTTCTGCTTAACAGCGCTGAACTCGAAGCCCGGCGGCCAAAGATAGTGAAATCACGCGCTAGAGACGCCCTACAGGGCCGTGATCGATCACGAAGTAGTCTTACGGCAGATGCCTGCTGAAGAGAAGAGCTTAAATCCTCCACAATTTCAAGCAGTCTCTAATTATGTTGAGACCTAGGAAATAACAGAGGGCAAGAAGTGATAGCTATCTTAGTTTAGCTATTAACCCCTATTAAAGCGTGCAATAGAGCGTACTACCACTCCAACCCATTATAGAGTCCGATCACTAACTACTAAATACTATTAAGAGCTCAACGAGTTATCTAAAGTGCCAATCTAACACTGTACTCCTCCGCAAGATCAAATCAATGATGTGCACCAGATTTCCAAGCTTCCCGAACGCACCACGCTCTTTTCGAGGGCACACTGGCGTTCCTCCGGCAAGAACTGGTAACGACAGAACATAATTCTTCAGGACGTGGCATAGTTGGCTGACATATTTTCGGTGCCTCATTGATGATTATCTCACTCATAGAGGTAAGCACGACTACACTCGGCATCATTTTCGTGTTCGTGTCTGCACAAGCTTGCTACTGCTTGGACCAACGAGTAAATCGATGCATACACAAGAGAGTTTAAAATACCAATTTGCTGGTGGGGGTCTGCTATCATGACTTCCTTCCCATTCTCCCAGCCAGATAATTGGCTGGGGCATTTATGAGAACGAGGGGAAGACGGGAAGCAGACGTGTTCACTTCTGCATTAAGAAGGCTCATGGGGCCTGGGGCTTGGAAGGCGGTCAATCAGGTAATAGACAGTGGTATTGATTACACCTGAACGATTATTTTTGTATCTAGACATCTCATGTCTGAGATTTTGGAAATTATTCTACATAAAATAGATAGAATGGAGTTATTCCTCGGCTGAAGGGATAAGTATATGGAGCAAAAAGCTAAAAGGAGAATTGTAACCCGATCAGCTAGCTACAAATGATTTTGGCCACTCAAGTAGGCGCACCCAAACTTCAGCCTCAGATTTCACTCTTCCAATCTTGTCCTCTATATCCATAACTAAGCCATCACTATTAGCATTGATTGTAGTGTAAAGTTCAACAGCTTGATCAAAACTTTCTTTCACCTCATTAGCGATGCAAGAAATACCCAATTCTCCAAATTGATGCAGCCACCAAAATCCACTTTCTAAAAGCACCAGAAGAACCTTGTAATAAGCTAGAATTACCAAGGCCTTAGCTCTATTACAGCGCAAGCGTGCATGTATCTTTAGGCCCTCTCCTTCCAAGACATCTGCGTTCGGAATATTTTGGCTCAATTCGCGTACATAATCTTCAGGAACCATAGCGGGCCAGGCTAAGCCACCGATCTCTTCAATCTCCTGAAGCGCTTGTGCACAAGACTCATCATTTGCGGATTTTGATCCGTTTCTTCTTTTGAGGCTGAATGAAGAATACTGGAACATGAGTAGGATGCGGATGTAAAGATCTTTGAGCACACGGCAAGCAGCCTGAATGCCGATGTGGGCTCTTGTGGTGGACGTTTCATCAACACCTACACCTGATGGGGTAGATGCACCTCCTTCTCCCACTTCGACCCATCTTTCCCTTTTTCTGCCTGCTCAGCCTCAATATCGCAAACAGCAAGTAACTCCGAGATAGCAGTTCCTGCACCGCGGCGAAAGTTAGTCAGTTGCTTGAATAGCAGGCTATTTGACACCGCACTAGGCACATGGGACGGCTCGCAAAAGCGGGACGGATCTGCAGGTTTTCCGCTCTCGCACGAGCTCGAGCTTGCGGTTGGCTGTAGCTCGGGCAGGGGAGGGCTTGATTCAATTAGATCCAACTCCTTCAGTTGCATATAGGTGGGCTGTGGTAGCTGGATTGGCAATGAAGACTCACGGTGGAGAGCCTTCCTCCCTTGCAGATGAGTCTTCCAGTCCTCATGGATGATTCGGATATCCAAAAGTCGTCTGAGTGGCCCCATCCTTAGAGCAGGCCATGCCTGTTCTGTAATGCTACTGATCCCACGTGTTAGTCG
The DNA here is from genome assembly GCA_031472005.1 of Tetracladium setigerum. Lineage (NCBI taxonomy): Eukaryota > Fungi > Ascomycota > Leotiomycetes > Helotiales > Tetracladium > Tetracladium setigerum. The sequence continues at coordinate 611,803 of PZJY01000012.1, forward strand.
AAACCATTCAAGGTTTGACCATGTAAACTGAGGGCCCTCCTGGTGAGAGATAGTTCGCGAAGTGGCAAAAGAATATGCAACCAGAACTGTAGAAGCTGCGAATACTTGTTGTACGCTGTCGTCTGTAAGTGAAGCAACCTCTTTCCGCATGAGGCCCACAGCAAGGTTGTGGTGCAACGTCGATGCTTGCGGGTGAGGGGATGTGCTGGCAAACGAGGCCTGGTGTTGGGAGCCTGCCGCGTCTGGGTGGCTCCTGTTCTCGAGATAGTACATATGCGCAGCTGAGACTGCAAGAAGCGCATGCATCAAACACTCGCTTGTGGAGGAAAGTTCAACCACAGCACCTTTCCAGACTTGCTGCTTCATTTCGAGAAGAGAAAGGGTAGCATATGTCTGTGTGATGAACCCAGATAGAAGATTGAAGCTTTCCATACCACCCCAAGATATGGATTCAACAGATTGCGGATTTTGGGCTTGATCCGATATCTGGCCGGCTGTCGGCCGGCAACCAGAATCAGACCAGAGGAAGCTCAATTCACCACCACTGTTAGAGTCAAGCTGATCTCGATGGCTCCTCTTCTTACTGCCCGAGGGGTTTGCCAAAGACAATTCCTGGACATGTGGGAGGACTTGAGTCTCGGGTGGTGGAGCTTCAAGGCCTGTAGGTAAATTGCTGTCCTGAGCTAAGGCCTCAGCAGTTGAGTTGGGAGGGAATAACTCATAGGCTTCACCTCTATCGAGCACAATGGCGAGGCTAGGTTCAAGCGAGTAGCTGCACACCGTTACCCGTGAGGAACAGTTGGTGCATACTGGCCGAGTCTCGTCGCACTATGATCGATTTAGCCCATGAAAACAGAAGAAAGAAGATGTGAGCTGGCTTACCTTCACCCTCCGAGACTTACAGGTGAGGCAACCGGTGCGCGACTTGGAGTGAGAAGATCTGGATTTCCGATGGCGTGGAGGTCCTGCAGCACCACCCAATGTTGGCCAAGCGCCTCCTCCCATTGACAGCTCCTCGTCCATTCTGAAGATGATTGTAATTCTAGTGTAACAATGCGGTTCTGGCCTCGTTCTCGTCTTCGTGTATGTGAGGCGGAGGGAATGGCAGACGAAGGAAGTCTATGCCTAAGTTTTTATCTTAAGGAGTTATGAACGTGACGTTGTGATGGGTGAGGGACGGAGTGCATTTACGAACACGACCAACCTACCACAGCATCAGCCTTACGCGCGGGTCGTGCCGATTGCGTGTGGGGGCCACTCAGCACAGACAGACTCACCATTCACAACTCCATAGCCTTTCCAAATACATACCTATTTTTGTGGACTGTTGATTGCATCTCGCAGGATTGAAGTCGACCAGCGTCATGCAGATAGGAGGTTGATGACACTTCTGTGAATGGGCCGAAATTTTAGAACCACTGTGCAGTTGTGGCTGTCGTGGAGGAACATCGCCAAGAGCTCTTTGGCCCAGCTCAATAGTATATAGTTTCCATTGAACAAGGCATGTTGTAACATCTCCTGACCCAGCGAAACTTGATCCACCTGTCTTGCAACCGGTTTCATTCTCTATCACGCTATTGTTATACCCAGAGCGAAACCATGGCCCACGACGTGGTGACCACCCATGTGGACATGAACCCTGAGCGAGTCAACGACTACGGCAACGAAAAGGCCACAGGAAAGGAACCTCTCATGAATAGTGATACCATCCATTTCAATAGTGAGGCTACTGCTATCAACGGCGACCACCCACCTGAAACCTTCGACAAGAGAGACTGGCCGCCAACCAACCCTAAGAAATTGTATCGAAGATGCCTCGGATTCCCATTTGTGACCAATGTCCTGCTGTATGTCCTCCCTGTTGGAGCCGTGCTTGCCATTCCTATCATATGCGGTGCTACTATTTCCCAGGCAGCCAATCTTGGTGGCGTCCGAATTGTATGGCTTTTCATCTGGATCGAGGTCGTCTGGATGAGTTTATGGATATCTCATGCTATAGTCAACGTTTTGCCCTTTTTATTTCGACGGCTCTTTGGCATGTTCAAACCTGGCTGGAGAGACTACGGGTTGGCTCTGAAAGCATTACAAATGCCGTTGGGGCTGCTGGGCTGGACTTTGTGCTCCCTGGCTACATTTGCCCCTGTGAGTAAACTGATCGTGTTCCCTCATGCTAGTCACTAACAAAGAAAGATCATGTTGCGAAACCCCGATAGTCGAGCCATGAACGCTACATTAGTCGAGTGGCAGACAGTGGTCCAAAAGATCCTCGCTGCCGCTGTTGTGTCATCCCTTGTTTACTTGTCGGAAGCTGTGCTAGTTGTCCTTCTTTCAATGAGCTACCACCGCAAACAGTTCAACGCCAGAATACAAGAGTCAAAGAAGAGCATACATTTTTTGGTTATTCTTCACAACGCATCTCGAGTCCATTGTCCCGAATACATCGCTCCGTTTGCAGAAGAGGACTCTATCATTCATAACTCTCCCGGTATCATCAGCACTCCGAGAGGTAATGGCCAAGAGTCTCACTGTCATCAAGCAAAAGACATCATTGACGATGTTTGGCGAACTAGCAACCGCGTGGGCGATCAAATTTCTGCTACAATCGGCGAAATTTCCAGGGAGTTCGCAAATAAGAGGGGTGCAAAACCTGACTCTTCCCATTCATTAATCCTTCAAGTGCTGGAGTCTCACCGTCGCACGAAAGCTCTTGCCAGACGCATATGGCGCTCCTTCACAGCTGGCAGTGACACACTACGCCCTGAAGACTTGGCTAAATTTCTTCACAGCCAGGAGGAGGTTGAGCAATGCATGGACATTCTCGACCAAGATAAGAACGGTGATGTCAGTCTCGAGGAAATGATTTTTGCGGTGGATAATGTCAGAAAAACGCGCAGGTCAATTGCGATGAGCTTGCATGATGTCGACCAAGCCATAGCGATCCTAGATGGCTTGCTCCGGGTTGTTGTGCTGGTTGGAGTTGTGGTCATCTTCGGTAAGCTCAAATCTCGCGGCTCGAGATATATATAGCAGACTACTAATGGATTGCAGTTGCCTTTTTAAACCGTTCTTTCGTCACAACTCTTGCGACTACCGGAACAGCTTTGCTGTCCTTATCATTCGTTTTTGCAACCACTGCGCAAGAGGTGCTCGGGTCCTGCATCTTTCTCTTTTCGAAACATCCATTTGATGTCGGCGATAGAGTCGATATCAATAACGACCAACTCATAGTCACCCACATCTCTCTGCTCTTCACCATATTCAAGCGGGTTAGCAACCATAGAACTGTTCAGATCCCGAACAATATACTGAACTCCCTCTGGGTTGAAAATGTCTCGCGCTCCGAGCAGATGAGAGAACAACTCAGTATCTTCGTTTCGTTCTCAACTTCATTCGACGATATCCAGACACTACAAGATGAAATGCGAGACTTTGTTCAAGAAAATTCCCGAGAGTTCTCCCAAGGCACAGACATCCAGCTGCTCGGCACCGCAGAGATGAATAAATTGGAGTTACGACTTGACATTTGCCACAAGGTTTGCGCCCCCTCTCTTGTGTTTTAGAGACTCGTAACAGCTAAATATAGATAGCGCAATTGGGCAAATGAGAGTGTGAGAGCAGCTCAGAGATCCAAATTCATGTATGCTCTTGTTGCAGCCATGCGAAAGGTGCCCATCTACCCTCCAGGCGGCGGAGACGCCGCACTTGGTGACAAAGCGAACGCAAGCTACTCTGTGTCAATCTCTAGCACAGAGGCACTTTATCATCGTAACGACTACAAGTTGGCGCAAGATATGAAGCGTTTGCATCCTCTTCTAAACACAAGTGGGACAGAGCCTAGCGAAAGCAATGATGGAGTTAGTCACAACGGCATGTAGGGGATATGACAGCGGAGTGGAGGCAGCACATCAAAGATCTCTGGCGCGCATGAATAGAGTGAGCTGCGCGGGGTGCTCATGAGAAAATTGTGACAAATTCGCTGGGGACGACGCAGAAGTGAAATGCACGTGGGAAGATGGGGTAGTAAATGAATCGAAATTAGAGTTGTTTACTGATTAGCAAGTTTTTCTAAGCTATACTTGTGCTTTGCACAGTAGAAGTCCATCATAGGCTCTATCTCCAAAACCCACTGGTGTCTTTCCACGAAGCCTCGTCCTCCGGGGCCCAATCTCACATTGTTGGGAATACTGAGGATCACGATGTCACGTGTGCACATGCTCTCGCTACGAGTAATGAGCACGCCAGGCGCTGCCAAGCCATCCACTCGATACACCCCTAATGATACTCCTAATGATAGGCTTACAATCCGGATGACTAAGCTCTGCAAAACCTCCCAACAGTGGGTGGAGGTCCCAAAACACACTTATAATCTAATGTTTATAGGCTAATATCAAAATAACACGAGTTAAGTTTTTTCTAATTGTTGGTTACACTAATGTAACGCTCGAGAATACAATTCACGTGGAAGGGAGACAATAGGGGCTCTATTGTCGAGGTGTGATGTCTGGAGAGTCGGCTTCCAGGGAAGCTGGAAGCACTCTACTAAGTAAGGCTAACTAGTGCGATTCACTTGGTCACGTGTTACCGTGCCACTGTCGTGATTCACTCGCATACGCGATATACGCGTATTACCAACACTAACCCTGGTTAAGTGAATACCCGGACTTCGAGCTAGATCCTTCAAATCTCACTAATTTCCTTATCTCGTAAAATCTCATGCAAATCCATTGCCTCATAAAAATCAGGGTCAACCCCCGAAAGTGTGGAAGTTGGATTAGGGGGATAACGGATCCGACAAATCAGTTTACACCCCTTCGCTTATTGTTGGTTACGCAGGCCTATTCTTCTTTCACAACATCAACCGTCACGTATAATTCGAAAAGAAGTCTATTTTTGTATTCGAAAACCCCATGACGCAGATGAAACCATCAATGCGCAAGTCTATATATTCATAATCAAAAGCTGATATCATTATACAGCCATGTGAGCCGGACGACTCCACGTGGCCAACGGCGCATCGTGAACACAGTCGTCGCTATCACTCTCCACAAACTTCTTCTCAGCTACTACCGTCTGGCTCTCTTTTCTTGGCCTCATAGCACATGGAGCAAATATCGAGAATGCGTATAAAATTCTACCATCACTCATTAGCGACTTTCATCCTTTCCTTATGCCAATTGAAGAACTTACACGCTGATGATCGCCAAGACGAAAACAGCCATGGCCAAATTACAATCACCACTTGATATTCCAATCTCAACCTTCGCCGGCGTTTCAACTCTCGTCAGTCCCGATGGCAATCCGTTTGCTCCAGTTGAGACGCTTGTTGGCAAGCCTGTTGATCTGCCTAGCGATGAATTAATTGTTGGAGTCGGCACTGAAGAGACTTGGGTTGAGAATGAGGATGTTTGAGCTGGAAGTGAAGTTATTTGGGTACTTGATGGGCCTATCAGAATGTTTGTCGATTGAGGAGGACTTTCGGTCAATATGGGTGTTGCAATTGATGTTGTTGCTGGTTCCGTTGGCGCTGTTGGTGCTGCTGTCTGCGACGCATCAGGTCCTCCACTCCTCGTCCTTCCATCCGGAACATCATCGTCATCATCGCTATCATTATCATCATCCTCTACCACCACCTCATTCTGTTGTCTTTTTCTCGACCTCTTTGTCAATTTCACAGCACCGCACTTATTTGTTGGTTTCACCAAGACTGCAACAGCCACATATCCCACCGCAAACACCCAATCCAAGAATGTCATCACCACTGACAAAATATATGAAGGATACGGGAGGCAGCATGCGGAGACAAGAGTGAAAGTAACGTAAACCAGCGAGGTTACGATAACCGCCATTGTAACGCCATTTGACCGGGTGATGGAGGTGGGGAGTTTGACGAGGTATGAAGCGAAAATACTGAGTGTGATGAGAGCCAGGAGAAATTCGAGTGCTCGGAGAATGAGCAGAATTTTGGGGTAACGGGAGATTGAAGAGGCAATTTTAGATCTCGATGATCTCGTCGTGAGGGAGTTGGGCCGTGAGAACAGCATTATTTCGATCGATTACAAGTACGTGATTGAGCGTGGTTTGGTGGAAAATCGAACACATCAGAGATATTCAGGTGACCAACGGAAAAACTGATGACGAAAAGAAAGAAAAGAAAGAAACTAACGGAAGACAGGGAGTATCAATGCTGCAACAAAACCTACTGGTTTATCATATATAGATGGTACATCAACACCAAGGCAATCAACACATGGCAGGACGGTCGAACAAAGTGGAATGTAATCCACCTGAACACAGCCACTCAGCACTTGGCCGACAATGCAACAATGCACCACGAACTCGTAGATCATCTAATCGTCAGCCTCGAAACGGACGCAGGGAGCCAAATTGTCGAGGCTGGCGAGTAAGGGCAGAAACTCGAAAGTAACGAAGATCTTAAGCGCCAACACTTTATGCCTGGCGGTCGTCCACCCCAAGAGCTCCGACTTTTCTTCTTCGCCCACTGAAAATCTTTTCCCGCATGCACCCGATTCGAGGAAGATCCAAAATGCTTTGTTTCAAGACCATACGCGAAAGTCAAGCACAAAGATAAGGGCTCGCTTGGCCTTCAATGCGGCTCCAAATCTCAAACTCGCTACTGTAGCGGATCAGCCCGCGGATCTCTCCGCCAGATCTTCTGGGATTTCCCCTTTCATTGACACTATATCCGACAGCTTGGTATATGGATCAGATTGTCGGAGAAAATAATGACGTCGAGGTGGAATAGTGTCTTGGTTGAGAAGCTTCGAAACCCTTGGCCCTTGACACGAGATGAGGTTCGTTTTGGGATGAAAAGTTTGATAATGAACACTTAAATTGTTCTCAAGCTAACGAATTGATTTCGCAAGTATAGTACTTTTCTAGCTAAAATATAAGAGGAGAGGCACAGAGATTCATGGAAAGTCATCCCTCAATCTGGCTGGTTTTCCGTACTCATGCGTCCAACCCGACCATAACCAAGCTATCATTCCACAATCTCTCCGCCTTCTCTGCATCAAACGCATGCGCCGCCCAACCAGCACCAGACAATTCAGTGGATTTCGACTCGATCGCTTCTTGACAATCCTCCCTGAAAGACACCCAAGTCAGTAACCGTCTCGTCAAAACCAGTTTCCAGATACAGAAATTACTCACAAATACTTCCCACCAACACCTTCCCACTCCTTCCCAACAGCAGCAAGGACAGTCGTAGCAGCGCCCTGCTCCGGACTCTTCATTCCAATAAAGCCTTTCCATCCCGCCTTTATCTCTTCTGAAACATGTTGCTGCAGCCCTGTCATGATTCCTCCCGGCATCAAACTATTTGCATGCAACCCCTGGGCCCATACCTCTTTTCAATCTCGTTCGCCATATAAATATTGGCTGTCTTACTCTGTCCATAACCCTTCCATGCAGTATACTCTTCCTTCTCAAAGGAGTAATCGCCAACAATAATCCCCGATCCACGGTGACCCAAACTCGAAACCATCACGACTCTCGAGTTGAACTCTGGAGTCGATGAAGCGAGGAGTAATGGCTTCAGAAGCTCAAAGAGGAGAAAGTGCGAAAGGTGGTTAACACCAAATTGGCTCTCAAACCCATCGACCGTCTTCACCACGGTAGGAACAGCCATAATACCCGCATTGCAAATCAGAATGTTCAAGCCATCGCTTTTACTCTTGAACTCATCCGCCGCCTTTCTCACACTCGCCAGAGAAGTTTGATCCATCTCCAACAAATGCACCCTCTCACTTGCCAACAACTTCTCGCCGAGCGCCTCTCGCGCTTTTGACAGATTGCGAGCGGTAAGGAACAAAGTCGCGCCGGTTTCGAAGAGAGATTGTGCAGTGCTAATGCCGATTCCGGATGAAGTGCCGGTAATGAGAATAGTTTTGCCGGTGAGGCCGTTGATCATGTCGTTGTCTTTGATGATTTGGAGGGCGGTTGGGCGCGCATCGCCGGGACCCTTAAGATCTTTGTGCACAGCAGCGTATTGGGAGGATAGGAGTGCCATTGTGTTGGAGTGGTGCTGAGAAGTTGAGATTGGTTGTTTGGTTGTGAGTTTTGTGTTTATGAGAGAGCTTTGGTAGGTGGAAGGATGATGGTTCTTTGTTCTTGCAAAACTTGCAATTGGGGATGCTGCTGGAGCTGAAAATCTCGCTGAAGATGTGTGAATGCGAATGATGCTCCGAGAATAACCCCAACATCTAGGCGCAGCTGCCATCGCATTTATATCTCGAATAAACGTCTCCTAGAGTCCACTTTCAACCGAAGCAGCCTTGAACCACCGCGTACCTGCATTATTGTTATTACCAATTCATGAAACCCACGAGATACCATGACATTGAGAAGGAAAGTAAACTCCGCTATGTCCCTTTCTCTGCATATCACAATTCACTTTCGGCACTGAAAACGAAGTTAATTCGGCATGCATTGAGTGCTGCACCTCGCTAAGCTAGAATGGACTTAATGGACATAAGCTGACCACATGCGAGATCCTGCATGGGGATAAGGTTTATGGGGTTCGTGATCTCGCTTCTGGGTCGATTACTGTTGATTGTATGATCAATAAGTAGGTAAGCTATGAGTGACGTCGGAATTTCGGACTGCGAAAGTGCGACTGGGGAAGGTTGATACATGATGCTGTCTACTATTTGGGGATTATGCTTAGTTAATCGCCAGAGCAGCCAAGTCTATCATAACTCGGCCATCGCAAATTTGATTCCGTCATTATTTCAGAGTGTTATCGGTTAATAATCAATCAAATGAGATACTGCGTCGGTATCTGATTACGGTCTGAAGTCCAAGAGCGATTAAGAACTTACATCACGTTACCGGACACTCGCCCGCAGATTCGGCGGACAGGTTGAGGTAAATGACAACTTTGGGGTGATGTGGCCTAATTGTGTGGGTGATTATTGTTATTCTTGTTTGCGAATGAAACCTATCCAGATCTATCAGCCGCTGCACTATGCATCCCTCCCGCCCTTCAAAAATGCCTCCAAGATTGACCTCCTCCTCTCCTCGGCTGTCCTTCTATCCCTTGGGCCCTTATCGTCAGCCCCTCTAAACACTACGCTCTCAAACACCTCAGCAAACGCCTTCTCTACTGCCTCTCTCCTCACAACAGCCGGATCATTACTCCCCACGGCTTCCTTCTGTACACCTCGATTGCGCAAACTCAAACTTCTCCTCACGTTGATGATACTACTTCTTGCACTTGCTCGCCAGCCTGATTTGGGAACCGGTGCCATCTCGGCTGCGACGCGACATAACATGCTTGTGAGGAAGACAAATGAGATGTTGTGATTAGGGGAGGTGGAGAGGAGGTCCAGAATCCAGGTTTTGATCTCTTCGGCATCGGTGAGGGCGGTGTTGGACGTATAGTCCGCTTCAATCTTGGACCAAAGTTCCGATGTGACTATTCCATCTGTGATACCAGCTAGGAAAGAGAGCAATACTTCTGATATGATTTCAAGGCGCTCAATCGCTGGTACTTCGGCTGGGAAGGAGTTGTTCAGATCTTTGTCCGCATCCAAAGCTTCCAATACGCGATGTCTATGATTTTCTCTCACCAAATGATCTTTGAGAAGCCAGGCTGTCGAGTCAAACGGCCAACCTGCTACCTCAAGTGGGAGCTGGGCACTCTCCAGCATGTTAGCATCAGCTACGACTCGGGTTGCGAGAAGTTCGATTGCTTCGGTGAGTTTGAAGAGCTCGCGAGGTGCTGACCAACGAACTTCCTGCCCACGATTGACGGGTGCGCTGTCTTTGCTGCTTTTTCGAGCCGGTTGAAGCGCTCGTACCCCTCCCTCCGGGATGTGGATTAACTCTTCAACTGAGCGTGCGAAACAGGACTGTTGCCAGGAGCCTCGGATGGGGATGAAGTGATCCCTGCCTTCTGTGACGCGAAGAATGAGAACATCATCGAGTTGTGCCTTGAAGTTGTTCAGATCTCTGACCAGGCTGAGATCGTCAATAAACAGCTCAAGTACGGTATTCACAGTATCTCCCGGATTGAGTGTCAACTCCTTCTTCGAGTCGACTAGCTCATACTCGTGGTCATCTGTTTCTGCTCCAACAAATCGAACCGAGAGCCAAGGAGGTGCAATGTGCTCTTCTCCCCCAGATGGATCTGGCCTGCTAACGAATGCAAATGTAGCAGGCACTTGACTGGTATTCGCTAAGGTTACGTTGCGCAGCTTTCTCTGTTGGTATGAAACATGGCCAAAATTCACACCTTCAACAGCTTGTGGATGACCCTTTGATGGAGTAGTAACTTCCTGGGATTCGTCCTCATCTTCGTCCTCATGAATTTGCTCAATTACGATTGTGATTCCGGGCCGGCTTTCATTCTCTGTCTTATCGAGTTCTCGAGCCACTTCTTGTTGAATTTTCGATTTTAGTTCGGGGACCACAGCATCGTAATCAAGCGTGAATATGGCGTTGAGCGGCTTGTGATCCGAAGATAGCACTCTCTGATGTGAGGTATAGACATCCAAATGTATCCTATCTACAAAACCCTCCTTTGTCACTACCTCTTCCGCCTGATCATCGTATTCTTCATCATAATCTTCGTGAGTATTGCTTTGAAATGTTGACTCTTCGGCCCCATCTTCTTCTGGGTTATAATCAAACAGAATATCATCATCTTCGGCTGCCTGATCAATTCCTCTAGCCTTCATCTCTGCATCTTTGATCTTCGCAAGTTCCTGTTCTTGTGATTTTCCATCATACTCCAGTTTGTCCCTTCTTGTCCTGTACAATATGCGATCACACCAACTTGGAGGCCGTTTCTTGTCGCTTGAGTCGAAGATTCCCACGCTACCAACATCGTACTTGTAAGTAGGCATAAATCGTATTGGACCTTCCCGCCACCCATCATGGAAAGCTTTCCTCTTCTTTTGCATATGCCGTAATTGATCATGAGGCAATAACGAATCCAGAGTAGCTTGTAGGGAAGCAGGATCCTGACCTGGATCTTGAATGAAATCGTCTGGATCCGGGAGATATGTAGAAGAATCATCCTCGCCTGTACCAGACGCTTTTCGGATCTTCCCGCTTGATATTTCTCCATCCGAATCGTCGTCACTTTCGATACTGTGTATAGTTCCAACACCACCAGCCTTCGTTCCATTATTCGGTTTGATAGTTGCCGTGTTGTCCAAATCGTATTCTCCCCTGGTATGAAGTGTGAGAAGCCGACGTATGTCATGGCCAGGGAGACCATCCAGTCGAAAGTTTAAATCCCCAAACCAAAATGCAAAATCCTCTTCTCCAATCCCTTCCTGTCTATCATCCAATACACCGGCCCAACTTATGGGATCAAAGATAGTCCGCTGTACAATCTGTTGCGCATCCCAACACCGTCGTTCTAGATGCGCCCGATCATTTCCAGAAGCAAGATGAGAGTTGACGAAAACAATCCGAGTCGCCTCTCCTAGTACTATTCGGGTCGTAACCGCTCCCTTATTCCCCAAATATCCCATAACACCTGTTCCCACACTGGCGGTGCTCACCGAGCTAATAGTTGGCGCCAGACTCGGCGACGCAAAAACGAACAGCAGAAGTCCGGATAGCTGCTGTTCCACAATCAAAGCATAGCCCTCAGGCAGAGCATCCTTCAACGCATTCCTCCACTTTACCGCAGTCTTATCATCTGTGTAAACCCTCCCTATATACTCCTTCGCACTCGCCAACTCTACCACCTCTTGCAGTCCAAGGACATACAACCCTATTTCCTCCCCTCCAGGCAAAACGGCCTCATCGCCCTCCGGAATCGTTCCCTCCTTCTTAGAATCTCTCTTCACGTCTTGTTGGTCTATCTCCAAACTCCCAATCTTGTTTCCCTCAGACTCCCCATTCCGTCCAATCGCCAAACCTGCAAATTTGCGATCAATACCCCTCCCCTCCGCGAACCATCCTCGCAGATCTAGCTCTGTCCCCGGACAAGCAGCGACGTTCCATGTGCCGATTTTGATCTTGAGCTTTTGTGGTCGCGTGTATTCGGCGCGTCGCTCGTGGACGGCGCGCGATAGGGAATGCGCATTCGATGTTCCGGCAGCGCGATCGAGTGATGGGCGGGAATGGTCGACTGATTGTCGTGGTCCGGCCATTACGGATTGGGTATTATTGGGTTTGATTAAAGGAGGGAGATCTTCCTTCGTTTCAAGATCTCTGGTTCGAGGGCTAACTGGCCTCCCTCATCTGAAAATCTGGTTGGCGATCATGAAGTTTTGGGATAATGGAGAGAGAAGATGACGTAAGGAGGGGGAGTGGGAGATACGAATGCAAGGAGATTGAGAATTCCAAAAGTCAAGCACTTATTTTCTGGACGATGGGTTATACTTAGGTAGCAACAGCTGTGATGTCAGATTTAAGTACGGAGTAAATCCGTGGGCTTTTGAGAGTTCTTAAAAGAAGTGATGGTGGGATGATAGTTCCAAGGAACTGTAACCCTTCAAGCATCCCTGTTGATTTAGCAGATCACAGGCAAGCTTCCTCAACAAAGCTTGACACCATCTTGTGACAATGTATCGAGGTCCTTGATTCACAGCACTAGAAGAATGCTAAAACGGGCCTGAGCGTGAGGTAAAACAGACGTCACCAGGGGAAATGGTCAGTCAGCAAGCAACGCACGTGAGTCTCAACTCTCTTGCATTATGATCACTCAAGCTAGAATACAGCTCACGAAGAGAAGGCATGATGTCCGAGCCACCGCCCTGTCACCAATCCAATCTACAAGTACAGTCCCTCCGGTTCACCCTCAGTCTTCGTCTTCAGAACACGCTCCCGAGCTGATCTGAAATCGGCCATCTGGACCCGCATTCTTCGTTCTCTCAGTGCGAGGAGACCAGCCTCGGAACAGATTGCCTTGATATCAGCTCCGGAAAGATCGTCCTTTTGGTTGATGAACTCCTCCAAATCCACGTCCTCGTTTAGAGACATCTTGGATGTGTGTAGTAGGAAGATCTTGCGCTTGGTAACTTGATCAGGGTTTTCGAAGAGAATCTTTCGGTCGATACGTCCAGGTCGGATAAGAGCAGGGTCGAGGGTATCAATCTTATTCGTAGCCATGATAACCTTGACATCTCCGCGATCATCGAAACCGTCCAGTTGATTGAGCAACTCCAACATAGTTCTTTGGATCTCACGCTCTCCTCCAGATGTAGACTCGTATCGCTTCGTACCAATGGCGTCGATTTCGTCAATGAATACAATGGATGGGGCGTTCTCCGCAGCGGTCTAGGCATGTTAGTAGTTGACCAAAGTCGGAACAATGTATTCATACCTGGAATAGTTGTCTGACAAGCCTTGGTCCATCACCAAGGTACTTCTGAATCAACTCACTGCCCACAATACGTAGGAAAGTTGCACTAGTCTGATTTGCAACAGCCTTCGCCAGCAGAGTCTTTCCAGTACCGGGAGCTCCATAAAGAATCACACCCTTTGGTGGTTTGATACCCATCTCCTCGTAGAGCTCAGGGTGAAGTAATGGCAACTCGACGGACTCCCGAACTTCCTGGATCTGAGTTTCCAAACCACCAATATCAGCATACGACTCGGTTGGGGCTTTGTCAAGCTTCATAACTGTGACCAGAGGATCCGCATCATCGGTGAGAACACCAACAATCGAGACTGTCTTGTGATGTAGTAAGACGCTTGCACCCGGCTCGAGAAGATCCTTGTCGACGAAAGACATGATTGAGACGTAGTATTCAGGTCCAGTTGTGCTTGAAACGATGGCATGGTCATCATCGATCATCTCCTCCAGAGTACCAACACCCATCGGGCTACCTCTCATATCATCGATCTTCCCTCTTTCATCAGCGTTTCGGTCCTGAGCCTCGGGATCGCCATTTGCTACAGCCGGTGCGCCCTCCTTGACAGCCTTTGCCTTGCGCAGACGCTCCTGATTTTCAACATATTCCTCCTCTAGCAGCAGATGATCGTGGATCCGCTGCATTCGAAGGTATCGCAGCTTGCATCGTGACGTAGGATAGACGGCAGGGAGTTTGGCAGATGCATTGGGTCCAGCAGCCTTGCGCTTCTTTCGACCGATTCTAGTTGTTGGTCGTGGAGGTGGCTCGTACTTGGGCTTATCCTTCTAGCAGGGAATTAGCGATTATCCAGAGCTTTGCATCCTGTTTCTCTTGCCTTCTTGTCTTTCTCATCTTTGTTGTCACCACCTTGACCGGGACCTCCTCCCAGCCCGGATTGATTATTTCCCTGGATGATGAATCAGTATTGCCTTCGGGCTTCTTACAAACAGTCTAACTAACCATATTGTCTTCAGAGTTTGTAGGTAGTTGCGGGTATCAAGCTCTGACGTGCTTCAGCTGATGGATGGATGCGAGGGAGGTAGCTCGTCTGATGAGAAGGGAAGTCGTTGATGTTGATGGTATTAGATTGTTTTGTCAGGATTCAGATCACTCTCCTCAGACAGATGGCAAGCACCTGGAGCTTGCCCAATGCGCTCGCAGGCGGCAGCAACGCGAATCTCGTAGCGCGATGGCTTAGTCAGCAGCATCAGAAATAAGCTTGGCATCATTACGATGGATTCCTTGGCGTTCGGCTGGTGGTGGCCGGATTGATGCAGTGGACTTTGACTTCATTTCCTCCCAATCTCGATATATAATCAAGTAACTGGTAACACGTTGTGCCATCACAAACAAAACTCACTGGGACGCAGCAAGGAACTTCATCGAAGAGCGCCAGAAATTTCTACACCCACGTTCTATCTACCTCTCGATATCTCTCGAGGGTACAATTGCCCGACCTCTCACTTCTTTGGCCAAACTACCCCTCCATCGAGGCACACGCGGAGGCTCCCTCGACGGAACAAGACTCGGTATGCCTACTCCTTACAGACGTTATTCTTGGTGCTTAATCCGACACAACTACCTCTGCTGACCATCCTTCGTCAGGCTCTATTGACGACTCCAAGTACGATTCTGATTACCTCGATCAAACCCGGCCATCTAACCATCCCTGGCTCTGAACAATAGACAGCACATAACGCAATCACCGCGAGTCAAACTTTTCTGTATTTAACTTGCCTGCGTCCGAATCTCAAATTCCTGGGGCTACACGCAACACTACACTCCCACCATGTCCTCAAATCGCACCCGACGAGTTCAGAAGGAGCTGAATGACATCCAGAAGGATTCAGCCTCCAACATTATGATACAGCTTAAGAATGAGCAGGATCTTACACGCCTTTCTGCATCCTTTCCAGGCCCCCCGACACCCCATATGAAGGAGGCACCTATGTTGTGGATATCAAAATCCCAAACGAATACCCTTTTCGCCCACCAATCATGCACTTCAAGACAAAATTGTGGCATCCCAATGTTAGCAGCCAAACAGTACGTATAAGCTATGTAGGGATGTATTAAGCTGGCTGACTGGTGCTAGGGAGCTATTTGTCTTGACACCATTGGATCAGCTTGGTCCCCCGTGCTGACCATTAAATCTGCTCTACTATCTCTCCAATCACTTCTCAGCTCTCCAGAGCCCAAGGATCCGCAGGATGCCGAAGTGGCAAACATGCTCATGAATCACCCTGAGCAGTTCCAGAAGAAAGCTAGGGATTGGGCCATCTCGCATGCTGGAGCCCCGTCAACAACACAATGGTCGTCCATAGCTCCCGACCCAGTCCCTGCGAAGCTACAATCGATGAAGAATCTTAGCGATGAGGAAGCAGCTCGGGAGCAAGCTTTGAGGTGGGAGTTTTCCGCATTGACCTTCTACACAACTAACGGGTGCAGATACCAAGGATACAACAAGGACCTTATCGATCGATTTGTGAATATGGGTTTCGATATTGATCGAGTGGTTGAAGCGTTCAACTTCGTGCAAATCGACCGAAACGGTGGGGAAGACTATGAACTCGAAGAAGCATACATGGGGGATATAACTGCAAGATTGTTGGGTGAGCCTTAGATACGGGCTCCAAACCGCAGATTGATGATAACGAAATATGAAACTGGGATAGGTTTTAAACTGGGGTTCTGCATAGGTTCGGCGTAATCGAGTTTTGAGGTCGGCATCAGGCATGGCGCAAAGAATCCCGTGGCTGTTTGGTTTTGTTTTACGAGTCTCTACATAAAGTATCTTTTGTTTTGCCCAAAATTGTCCCTGCTTGTTGCATTCCTGGCCTGCAATAGGTTTGTTAGCTCTCGTCTCTAGTACTTGTCTCTTGTTTGGTACAGTGGTCTTCACAAATCTTCCAACTCAATACGTTTGTTCACTAGTGAAGAATTTCAAAGCACTGCAGAACATTCTAATTCGTATATAGTTCAGAAGGAATTTTGAGGAGCCTTTACGAACAGACTCCTTTCCGGATCTATATGAGCATCATTTATCAGATATACATTTAATGGGTCGGATGAGCGATGCTAGCTAGAGCTTACCAGTAAGTGCACCTCTGGCTACTAGAGTTATCGGCTGACCGTTTCGGGGATGCTATCCTCACAGTAGAACTTTCTTCAAGCAAGATCTCATCCAGATTGAGACGAAAGCATTCGAATCTACCAGCCAGGTTGGGACTGTCTAATGGACCTATTGCCGATTCCACATCGACAGGAAGGGCGAGGCGAACTCATCCACCGTCATACGCGTCAACAGGATGAGCAGCAACAACACCCAAAGGGCAGTAACCAGCCCAAGCCGCGCTTGACATGGTGCACAGTGATATGCGTTGAGTATAAATTCCCGCGACACTAAAAAGACAGACCTGTATGATAGGGACAATACCTTCGGTACTCTAGCTTCTTCTGATACAACTGGTAAGGACCCTTTGCCACGGTATAGGATCTAGTTGGCCAAGAGAATAGAATGTAATACCCAGAAAAGTCCTTGTTGGACTCTATTTCCGTCTCTTTCAGGCGAGAAGATTGGTTATCCTGGACTTTTACTGCAGCCGATGACAGGTGTTCTGGCGACAATATTCCGCCAAAGAGGGGAAGCCAAGATGGCTCAGTTCGTCTGCGATTACCAAAAGTCTATTGCGTTCTCGAATGGAAAAAACATAGGAATGGTTCTCGAACATGAAGGCGGGGATCTATGAAAGCTTTGAATAACCCAGTAGTAGGTCGAATCTCAAGAGCAAACCCTTCCCTCCAGTATTGTTGATCACTTGATATCAGAGACATAGATTAATGCCTCATCGTATAGGTCAAGAGCTTCTCACGTCAAAGAACCTTGCCTTTCTACAATCAATGCGTCTAGAATACATACCTATGCCATGGTTGTTCGGGACTTCGGGACGAGTTTGTTTGTGCCCAGCGATGCTATTATATTCCACGCCTCACAGCCACTGCTTCATAGGCACATGGAAGCTAGAAATAGAGATATATATATTTCAACTGCATGGGAAGCCGAATTCGTCGAGGAAAGCTCCGAAGTCGAGGTATACATAACAGACAGAGCCGGTTATTGGGAGTGCAGTTGCCGTCGCTTCGAGCGGATACTCCCAAACAAGTCTCCTAAAGAACTGCAGTCAGATCCCATTCAAGTAAAGGTGTACGACATACGCGTATCAGAGCAGGTTGAGAAAGTGGACGAGACTGAATGGCTACTGGACGATTTTGTGAGTTCTAAATGCCGAATCAAGGGCCAGTCAGACAGCGCTGCTTTAATTTAAATTTTGTGCAGAGAAGGGAGCAAGAGATGTTCTCGTTGGGCAAGCGCACTTCTGGATTTATTCTCCTATTATTTTAAAGGCCGTAGTTTGATAGCCTGAACGGACTAGATGGCTGGCTGAATGGGCTCGCTGTTACCGAACGAACGCCTGAATCGTCCACGCAGCTCATTCGCCGTTAGCGTTGGGCCGTGCGAGTTTCTCTTGACTAGAAACTACAGCCTTATTGCGCCACAGCTGAACTTCAAGTGAAGACCTTTTCGATTTGTTGTGGATCGATAGTATCGAATTCCCATGTTTCTGAACCATGTGGCGTTCGCTATCTTCCCAAAAATTTAATCCTTTTTTTTTTCCGGGAAGGTCTCGATTGAAAAAGTTAAACGTGGAAGATAAAACCAATCACCTCTTGAAACCGCGCATTATAAAGCATCTTGGGATTATTTTGTTCGTCATTTTTTGTGTTTCAAACTTTTAGCATTCTTTCTACTTCCATATTAGTTTTACGTATATGACAGTTCACATGCATCAAAACGCGCGGACGATTTTTTCCGAGACCATAACAACGGTTGGCGCTTTTCCACCTAATTTCAGAACTGGCGGCTGAAGACGCCCTACAGCCGCATGGATTTCGGTTCACTGCACTAATAGAGTCGAAAAATACGTCTCTTTCCCTTCCGCTTTGTCAAGAGTGGGTTACATAGCTTCCATGTGGCGCTGCGAGTATTGCATTGGGTCAATAGTTTAAGTCCTTGTAGCTAGAAGAGGTAGTGAACTCGTCAAGCAATTCCGTGAAGTGCCGGAAGACATGGTACCAAGAGTATGGGTAATCCAGTGAAATAGGGATTAGACTGGTAAATATTTCTTCTGTTATCTATGTATTGATAATTGGCTAGCTGAGTTGTTGAGCACTGACGATTAGAGATTGCAGACAACAAGTGCGTACGTCCACACTTAGCCGAGGGGAACTGATTCCGTATATTAGAAAGGACTCCCCCAACCTGCGCTTAAGACAGAGTCGTATTGTTCAGATAAAGTCTTTTTCATACTGCGTCAGAGATGTTGTCATGATTCGTATATTCTTTTCTTCCTTGTAGAGAATTCCTTACATTTATTCAAGAGAGTAATCTCCCTTCACTATGGCTTCATCATTACCATCCTCATCTGTTGATAGCTTAGACAGTGGCATCAACGCCGCAAAACTAGAAGAGGCCAATCATTCATCATCACCATCCCCATCTGTCGAAAGCTTAGACAATGGTGTCAACGCTGCAAAGCTCGAAGCGGCCAACCGCTATTTCCGCTGGAACCTATTGTTTCTCCTCACAGTCTTCACCTTTCTTCTATTTCCAATCTGGATGCCTCTTATACCCTACGTCAACCAAGCAACCAACGTCGTCATTACAATTCTAATCAGTCTTTTCCAACTCATCTGGCTGGTAGCCATTATCTGCGCCATCCGTCGAACACTGGCCATCAATAGCCGAAACAAACTCAAAACCACAAAAGCCCAAGATGTCGAATCTGCTGATACCACGGCCAACGACTACTCAACTATTCGTCACATAGTTGCCATGACCTTGTACAAGGAACCCATGAGCGTACTACAAACCACCCTGGACTCTCTCGTGCAACAAAAAGATGCCAAATCTCGCCTCTCCGTCATTATTGGCATGGAATGCCGCACACCCGACAAGGAAGCCAAACGCGATGAAGTCTACGCAAAGTACGAAAGCAAATTCCTCCGTCTCATCGTCACCTTTCACCCCTCTGGCATTCCTGGCGAAATCAGCGGCAAGTGTTCTAACATGAACTACGCTTGTCGCCAAGGCCTACTCATCCTCCGTCAAGATGTCGACTACAACTATGAGAAGTACGAACACATTTTTACCAACTGCGACTGCGACGCCGTTTTCGATCCCGAATACATGATGGAGCTAGAAAGTGAGTACTCCAAGCTAGACTTCGGCGATCGCCACTCCTCCATCTGGCAATCCATCATCATCTACAAGCGCAACTCCATGCCCTTCTTCGTCGACATTACCGGTGTATTGCGAACCTTTTTCTTCATGGGTGTTTTGATTCCCTGGAACATCAATCCCATGTCCCATTACTCTCTCAGCGTTAAGTTGTTGGAGGAGGGCGCCTTTACCCACCCGGCATATCAGATGGAGGATATCATTGCCTTGATTCGCTACACCATCATGACACGACGAGAAATCCGCATCCGGCCTTTGAATCTCATATCCATCAACGGTCCGACCTCTGGCGCCAACTACGTCGATGAGATCCGTGAATGGGCTCTTCAGATTCGTCGATGGACTATTGGGGCCGGTGAGGTTTTTCATTATTTCATTGTGAAAACCTACCGAATGCCTGGACTTTATCTGTCTATCAGCTGGGCTACTCGCTTTTTCATCTACTATGGCCTCGTTCTCTGCGCCAGCGCCATCTTCTCTGTGTTTTCCCCCTTTGTTGTTCAACTCATCAACATGGCTGCTCCCGAACACGATCGACTCTTCATCAGCGATTCGCTTTTTTCAACCATCTGCCTCACCTTCTTGGGAACGCAATACGTGTTTTTGCTCATTGTCACTATCCTCGTCCGTTGGAATCTCCCTGTGCCCGGCGAGAGCGATAACAATTACAACAAGGGGCTTCGGGGAGTCACGAGAGGCTTGTTGCATTGGATATTGATGTTGCCGACTATTCTTGCCTACAGCTTTGTAGAGCTTTACTCTTTCTTTGAATTGGCCTTTAGAGGGAAGGATGTTTGCAAGCATAATGCTGCTAGTAAGAGCAACCTTGTTCTTATAAAAGGTGCTGGGGGTTCTTGAGGTCAGGACATGTGCCTGATGCGCCGCTTTAGATTAACAATACTTTGATAGAATATACTCAGATAGAAGATAGAAGATACTCACATAGAAGATACCCTGAAATGACCAAGGCTTTGGATCCCAAGAATTCAACTTTATTTATTCACGACTTTCCCCCCTTTACTGATGTACCTTTCTCCAGCCTTGTCACTATTGAAGGACCATAATCTCGACAAATACCTTAGGTACGGTAAGGCAGAGTTGTATCATTGGATCGGGAAGTGTGAAATGTGCGACGCGTCAACTCACTTTTGGTTGGCCGAGGAGCAGCTGCCGTCGTCAGCCACAACAGCTGTCTGCCTAGCTTGCCGACCGAGTAGAACGACAACGACATTCCTCAACCCCAACCACAACTTCTCACTTCTCACTTCTCGACGTCCTCTCGTCCTTCATCAATCTTACAACAATCAAAACATCTGTCCATCTTCTAACACACATACAAACCGTCACAGGGCGAGGAAGTCTTTCGACTGCCATCAACAGCCATGGCGGAAACCGACCGTCGAGTTCAGGTGCTCGGTAGGAGATTCCCCGCCTTCGTCAGCCTTGCGAGGCACTCATGCTAATGTGCTTCCTCAACAGCCAACGCCAAATGTCTCTACGGCCGTGATCTCGAAGTTCTAGTCTTCTCCAACAAGGCTAAGAAGGGTTCACAATACCAGGCCGCTGTCATGCAGCGCTGCTACCGCGATGTTCCATGGGTCAAAATACTGTGCAGCCATCCGCCAGCGTCTACTAGAGCGAAAGCCATGCGGATGCTTCTTGAGATGACGGAGGCAGAACTTGGGGTTCATCTTGCACGTCAAGAAATCACAATCCCGATTTCGAAAGATGATGTGAGAAGTTTCGAGGTGCCTTATGAGGTGTCTCATGTGGCTGAGGCTCATGTGGTTGAGAGGAAGGGATCGGTTATGAGTATGAGTGAGGCATCCAGCGGATCAGAGTTTGAGTTCATCGCTACGCCTGCTGAAAGCTCGGTGGGGGGCTTCTCGGACGACGAGGCTGCTGAGGAGGAAAGTAGGGCGAGGAATTCTAAGATTGAATCGGTTGTTACATCCCCTGGAAGTGAACCTGTCAAGGCAGTGGACGTCACCGAGGAGGATGGTAATGGGAAGAGTTTCCAGATTGAATCAGAGGCTGCACCCCCAGAGGCAATTAAAGTCCAGCACGATGCTCCGGCCAGCCCAGTAACGGTCCCAGCCAACACTACAGAATCCGACCTTGCCGTTGAGCGCGACCCTTGGGCACAATGGGGTATGTCAACGAAGAGCAAAAATTTGGAAGTTTCAAAAGTTGGGGAAGCTGAGCACCAGCCAGATACCGCTATCGATGACCGTAGCACTTCGAGATCACCCGGCACCAAACTCACTAATATGGAATTGTTCGCTAAAAACCTTCGAGAGAAGGAACCTGTTTGGGCTTGGGCCGCTGTGGTGGAAGAGGTCAAAGTTCGTGCAGAAAAACAGAAACAAACCAGCGGTGTGTCTGTGTTGCAGCAGGATGCAACTACACTCGAAGCTGTCGAGGAAAAGGAATCATGCGAAGCTTTGTCAGATTCCCTGGACGAAAAGAAAGCAAAAGAGACGGAGGATATGAGACTATTGCTTGGCGCACACCCTCCTCCTACAAATGAGACTCTGACAGTATCCAAGCTGTCTTCAGAGGACGAAATTCTGCCTCCGCCACCTGTAGACGATATCTGGGGTTTTTGGAGTTCACCCCCAAAAAGAAGAAAAGCAAGGGCAAGAAAGCTGTCAGGGATAGCCTTCCAGAAAACAACCTACCCTTGCAGCTGTCTACCACGACTCCAACTATTTCTGAAAATTTATCTACGGCTTTTGGTACAACACGCCAACAGATTCCTGGTGAATGGACATTTTCAGACATTCCCCACGAAAAAGTAAACAATATCGCCAATGCTCCCATTGCTACTCAAAGTCCAGAAGTTCGCAAGAATGATGACTTGCTGAAAATGCAAGAAACTGTTACTGATTGGATCAAGTCAGGCATCTCAGCTGACAAAATGAAAAGGCTTCAAGATCTAATGAACGATGACCCGATGCCTTCGGACACGAATATTTCATTTTTGTCGCTTCCCAAACAGCCTGTGGTACAACTGTCAGAGCCAGAGCCAAATAAAATGGAAGATCCATACGAAGGGTACAATGGATGGGGCAACTGGCGGTCAGCCTCACTGAAATTGCAAGCTAATGGAAAGGAAGAAAGAAGACAACGAATTAAGAAGCTCGGTTCAATTGATCCGCCCATGGAACAAGCATTGGGTGAGTATGAAATATCTTCGGGCTTGAAGTATACAAAGGACGCTGGAAAGCACGATGCTCTTGCCTTTCTTCATGTTGAAAAATCGGAGTCCAAACAGAAAGAAACGGAGTTAGGCCTGAGACAACCTAATGAGGAGAGTTTCAAGTCAGTGGTAAAAGAACAGGAGGGAAATACCAGCAACAGTGCTGTAAATTTCTTCTCGGCCAAAGGAGTGGATGATCCCAAATCGGCACCGTCTGCTTCAGCCGATACCTTCAAGACCGCTGCTCATCATCAAGTCATACCATGGCCAGAAGTTGATTCATGGGATTCCTGGGGAGTACCTCCCAAGAAGAAGAAAGCGAAGAAGCCGACAATCAAGAATCCTTTCGGTTCACTCGGAGACCAACCCGGTGGTTCTTATTCCGACCCGTGGGCAAAGCCGGCAGATAGGGTCTCGCCAGCTGTGCGAGAACCGGAAGCCATTTTAGATGAGTTTGATTCGAGCCAGTGGGGAACGTCGAAGAAAAAACAGCCAAAGTTTCCTGTAAGGCGTTCGCACTCTTCGGTAGCCAAGTTGAATTCTTGGGAATCTGCGATGCTTGCCACGGAGCTATCCAGGAACAGCGCGGAAGCATCTTCCAAAAAGGATGAAAAACCGTCTGAGCTGCCAGCAGTCAAGCCAACACCAGGTGTCTACGGCTGGACTCAATTGGCATGTCTACCAACGACGAAAAGCAAGAACCTGATTCCTGTAATTCTTCCGGAGGCAGAGGCGTCATACAACAACTATTCTAACGAAAACCCTTATGTGAAACCAAAGAATCCCTTCGAGTCTGAGACAAAGCCGACCGAGTCACCAGAGGTTATGTCGAAGCCAGCTAGGAAAGTCTCCTGGGCACCTTTGTCACGAAGGACCCAGAGGAAACCGAAATTGCCCCAGAGGCCGCCAAGGAGCCCAAAGTTTCACCTTGGCCATACCTTGATCCGGAGAGCCGCTTCCCAGCAGTACCATCTACCTCGCAGCAATCCCTTCTTGATGAATTAGCCGAGTGGGGATCCTTCACCAAGAAGGAAAAGAAGACGAAAAAGCCAATTGCCTTTGATTTCCTCGATGCGCCAGTGGTAACTACTCCAGAAATTCCCTCGGTTCCAAAAGATGTCTCTTCGGAGTATGTGCCATATAACCCTTTCGGATGGGGCCCAAACGTCAACCGAAAAAGTAGTGTCAAAAAGGATACGCCTACTGCCAATACTGCCAATGGAAATTTTAGGGTAGCCTCAGTTGGTAACGATACAGTCCCGACATGGACTCCAAGTGGCGAACCTGGCTTTGGAACATTCGTGATCAAGAACAAATCGCGTCTCACAAGCGTCTCCAGCCCGGATCTCCATTGGGAAATGTATGCTCAGAAGAACAATGCGAGGAGTGACTCCTCATCTGTCTCTGAGATGTCTGGCGAGAATCAAAAGGCAACTGCACCAGTACGCGCAGGTGCTCAAGTTGAATATCGACAAAATGTTCTCGGCCTTGACCAGATCGAGAAACCAAAGTACAGCGTGGCATCCATCCCTCCATATCAACCTGATGGCACAAAAATCCTCAATCACCGAATTCAAGAGGACGAAGAAGATATCCCACCACCCCCACCTCCCCACAGGTATCTAAGTCCACGAGTACACGTCTGCGACTACGTCTTCAATGTAACCTACAAACATGCCTTCGGCACTGATACCCTCCGCCACGTGCTTACGGTATCATTCACAACCAAAGCAGCCATTGTAGGTGAGATTGAGAAATTCATCGCTCCCTATGAACCTTTCGGTCAGATCTACACGCGCAAGATTGATATTCTATCGGCGAATGGCCAGGAAGGGGATGTAGATCTGTCAGCGATGGATGACATGAGTTGGCCAGATATCTTGGGCTTTTTGGAGGATTCGACAAGCGTCATCACTGTGGCTGTTGTGGTCACTGATACTTGAGAGGGCAAGAAGGGATTTTGTTTGACTTATATGTAATGATAATGATCAGTGCTTTTTATTTCGTTCTTCTAGTTTTTCTTGTTTTACTTTCAAATCCTGGGGCTTTGCGTTGAAGTTTGAGATGATTCTGCGAGAAGTTTTGACGTTTACTATAGCCAAATTGAAAAGGATTCAATCTCAGGTGTTTTCTACCCTACTTCCCAGCTTTAGAACTGAACCAAATAATGCTCCTGCACAAGATTGAGGCAGTGATGAGATTATTTCGAGAGCACAGTTAAAAAATGGTGAGTCGGATCCTCGCTTAATTGAAAAAGTGCAAAAATGACTAAATGAGAGACGGCAATGAAAATTGACTGCTAGTAAGTTATGTACATGAAGTGTGAAAAGAAATCTAAACCCTGATGGTCTCAAAAAAGTCTGTCCATCCGCCCTGCCGCCTGAATTATCCTCTTGCCCTCATGCCATCCTCCCAAGCACCCATCCTCCCAAGCATCCATCCATTTTCAAGCCCCCCATCCTTCGCCTCCAACACATGCACAACCAAGAATGGAATTTCCCCCTCGCTCTACAACTTAGTAGTTGTAACCATTCCCAATGCGCTTCTTGAGTGGGTAAGTGTTCGAAGTAAGAAGAGAGATTGAACCCTGGACCCAAGCCAAGCCATTAGCACTGTTGCTGAAGTGCTGATCAGCCTGGAAATAAGTGCTTCGCTGCGATCCAATACATCCAACCTTCGCATAGCCGCTGCGACGGTACACTCTTGGGTTGCTGACCATCATGCCCCATTTGCCCTTTGGCACACCAGTGGTATAGGCAGCAGCATAGGTCGATTGCCAAGTAGTAGAGTAACTGATACCAACGGAAGCCGAGATGACATCCTTGACGAAAGTGTAATCGACAGAAGCGGAGACGGTGATGGAATCAGAGACAGAGTAACCACTGGTTACACCAATAGTGTTGGTCTCTCCTGTAGCGTGGAGAGCAGAGGAAAGAGGGACGTCCCAGTCGAGGAAATCGGCGTCCTTGTTGCGAACGATGAGACGAACGTTGGTGCAGCGTTTGTCGAGTTCAGTGGAGTTGCTGGCATCGCCGACGAAGTTGTCGCCTTCGATGGGGGATTCCCAGGATGTGGCATCGTCGAAGGGGGAGTCGGGTCGGCCCATGGTGGTGTTGGTACGGGCGAGTTCAGCTTCGTAGTCAACCCATTTGACGACTTCGGTGCGGCCGTTGGCGCCGAAGACGATGACTTCGTCGGGTTGGAGGTGACGGGGTTTGAGAGCCGCTGAGGAAACTAATGTGCTTGCTGCTAAGGCAAGAGAGAGGATGTTGAGGCCGTACATTTTGAAAATGGAACGGTGAGGGTTGAAATGAATGTGGTTGAAATGAGTGTGGTTTTTGGGTAGTGTTCCTTGAAGGAAAGAGAATGTGATGATGTGGATGATGAGAGGGAATCTTTCGAGGAATGAAGCCTGTTATATAAGAAGTTGAAGTGATGACTTTGACTTGCTCCTCGTGTCTCCTTCACATAGGTACGAAGTTGCTGCCTTCGGAGTTGAACAGGCCGAAGTTCCTTGCACTGAGGAAAGTTGTCAGTACGCACTACGAAAGTCATCATGTGAGGAGAATGTATTGCATACCCTTGATACTTCACCACGACTCATGTTCACCTGCCAGAACTGAGATACATCACAGGGTGTATGAACTCAAAGTGAGTCTAGAAAACTGCGGTGTACTATTCGGGAGACTTAGGTTTCTAAACACAGGACTATCTTCTCTCTTCCTCGAGTTCGGTGATTCCGCGGGCCGTGAATACTAAATCTAAGTTCGACCTCTACAGATTTCTCGTACCTGAAATAATGGAACAAAATTGTAAAGTTCTAAAAAAATAATCTAATCCAATGAAACATACCCATTCTCCATACACGTGCGAGTTCAACCTCAACGGGGAGGTGGGGGTTGGCTCCAGAGTTATCATGACCTAACAAGTATGAAACATCAACAGGGCTGCTAGTTAAGAGGTAAGATCTATGTTCATTTTATTATTTCATAACGCATTGAAGCTCCAATTGAATCAAAATTGCAGAGGTGTTGAAGTTCCACTTCTCGTCGTCTGAATATCTCGGCGTGTTGGCGAGTAGGCGACAAGCTTTTCTGCACGTCAAAACAAACTGCTGTCAGTCATCAGTCAAGTCGGTAAAACATCCGAATAAGGTTTGGCTAGTCGAAAAACTATGTCAAGGCTCGAGCCGTCTGTACTCCGTCCTTCGCAGAGATCAGATAGCATTATCATACCTAGTTGGGACAAATCTCGTATCCAAAAATCAATCTGGAGGGATCCCTGGGCGTTTTGAAGTCTCGGATATATTGCCCTCTGTCAAAATGTTCCAAAACGGAAAATGTCAACTTCTAGGTTTTGTTATCATTGCTTAATTAAACCTTAATTCATTCCCTTCGTTGATGCCTTCGGTACATAGTGCCGGAGAAGGGAGATCTTGTGAAGGGGTTGCGGGTAGGGAGAGTTTGAGATTGAGATTGGGTTGATAGACCGGGACCGCCTTAGGGAGATACGAATAAGGTTATCCATCGGCACTTGACATATTAGTAATAATAGAGATGAAGCTGTACGTTCCATATCACCTCCGCAAAAAGATCCCAGGGTGGAAAAATTAGTCGTAATTTTTCCCGTTGGCTTTTGAATTGTGCTTGTCTAAATCTCTAACAGAACTGGTCCTTTTTTTTTTTTTTTTTTTTTGTCAAAGCACCACATGAACGAAAGTCGCAACGTGGAGGTAGGTGTTGACACAGCAATCGTCAACAAATCCACAATATAACACTTCATTCAATCGTGTATACACCAGATAAATGAAGCTCGTAAACAACATGTGGAGTTTAATTGGCTGTCTTGACTCTTGACTCTTGCCTTCTCGAACCCGTGGTCAATGCCTGTCCCCAGTATGTATGCACCCCGGTTCCAAACTTCAAAATCTCAGCTATGAACATCAAAACATCTCTAATCAAAGCAGATCCACCCCTCTAAACCCTAAGTAACAGGCAGCAACTTCTTTTTTTCTGGTCCAGGCATGGGGGGGGGGACACACTATCCATTGACTCGTGAGTCGTGAGTAGGTACTAGATACTCGTGACCGAATGATTCACCCTCGTGGTCGGGTCTCAGGCCGCTGGTGCTGCATGCTGAATTGACTTTGTTTACATTCTGCGTTCCACCTGCCTACAATTTGGGTATCCTAAACTTATTTCCTTGACTCGTTATCTTCCTTTAGCTCCTACTCGAAATGGAGATCTCATTTTCTTATACTTTCTTAATCTTCTTTATTCACAGTCCACGGGATGATTACAGACCAAGAGGTATTCGTATCCTCGGCATCAATAATCCGAGTTGATCAATCATGGACTCTACGAGATAGGTAACCAGCAACAATGTGTATCCGAGATATCGACCGAAAGGTAAAGTCATCATATAAGTAGGAGAAGGAAACTCATCATTCTTTTTCTCAATCACCTCATCCATCTTCTCTATTTTCCAAGTAACTCAACCTGCACTCCATTCTTCTCTCCCTCAAAATGAAGCTCTCCCTCATCACTATCGTCGCCACATTGGCTGCCAGGTAGCTCAACCCTCTCCTTCCTCATCTATGTCCATCAAGAAAACACCATCTAACTGTTTCGAATCCAGCTGCGCAGCTGATCTTCACAACTTCTGCATCTGTGCAAACTGGGTTGGCGGCGAGGTAACTATTCCCTCCTTCTCCTTCCTCCCTCACTCCCCTCTAGCAACTTCAATCTTTGTTATTTCCCCCTCTCATTAACCCTCTTCAAAAAACAGCTCGAATACAACGACTCCGCAACAAGACAGATGTGCTCCGCCTACCTGCGCCGCAACACCGGTAACAAGCAATGGGATAAATGCCCTGATTGCACTTATGTAAGTTCTCCATCTTCCGGCATATCTCCAATTTCAAAATGCGCCCCTTTCTACCTTTCATTCACTTGGACAAGAATAGTAGAAGAACTCAAACTAACGTCTTTCTTCTCTTTCCAAATCAATAGCTCAAGGATCAATTGCTTTGCCGATCAGCTGGCAAGCACATGGGTGGTGACGAAGTGAACTACTATTGCAAGAAGTTTGGAGCGACGGAGTCGAGATGTTAAAGATGAGGGTTCTTTGATTGTTGTGTTGGGCTGCTTTGGTGTTGTTACTTTCAGATCGATGGTGTATATAATTTTTTGGATAGAGAGCGAGTTTTGGGAATGAGAGGAGATTCAGACTTCAGTGAAAGTCCTTTCAAATACTGATGTCACTGGTCAGCAGATGTCTTGTGAATATCTCAACAGGCTAGGAAGTGCTTAACATATTTAATGGTATTGAGTGTGAGACATTTCACTTTTTAATCTCTGTGGATACTGTGACTCTCCATCATAAGCTCAAACTTGTACAAATCCTGAACACCCTGCAAATATAAAACTAGCATCTCCTACAATTCCTTCTTACTATTTTCCCCATTCCCACAGATCCCATCAAAATCTCCATAAACATCCATACCCTTCTTCACAATACCCACAAACTCCTCCAATCCACAACTTGCTCCCGGTCCCCAACTACAATTTGGAATTGGTCTTGGCGCACTGTTCGCAATAACCCTGATATAATCCTTATCGTCTTTTGGATCTTTGGACACAGTATTACACGTCAACGTCTCGATACCAATGTGACCCAAGAACGGGATCAGCTCAGCCATCTTCCACGCTCGACTCCAATTTATGCGATCAGTAGGAAATTCCTCGGCAAACGCATTCGAGGAGTTGAAGAGTCCGAGTGCCGTTGCAATGAAAGGGGGAACTTCGCGGTGTGTGAAGGACAAAAAGAAGCGTTGATCGTCAAGATTTGTCTTGATTGATTCAGGGTCATCGGGGTTACGGCGAGCTTTGACAAATCGAGACATCAACTGCTCAGTGGTGTTTAGCCATGGAAATCCCAAGTATGGGGAAAGCGGATTGCCATGCCCAACCATGTACGAGTACTTCAGATCCCAAGCGTATTCGTAGGACATCCACTCATCGTCTGTGAAAACGTTGCAGATTTTGCTCTTCTTGCCCGTAATGGCCGACTCGTAACCGCAGAGCTGTTGCATGCCCATGATATCCGTCTCGTCGAGGTCGACGGGAGAAAATTGTTGGAGACGGGCGACAATGTGTTTGGTGTATTTTGCCATGAAGATTCCTTGTTCCTCGTCACCGGGGCTTTGGAGAAGGCTTTGCAGGCTTTGTGGGGATTTTGAGCCTGGAATGACGAGCGGCTGGAGTCGAGTTTGACAATCTTGATTTTTTGCTTGAAGGCCTTGACGAATGCTGCTGCAGTGTCTTGAGTGCGCGATTTGGTATCAGCATATATTCTTTTGGTGGTCGGCACTAATTTTGGATATCTTGACAAGAGGTGTTTGCCCACTGCCTCCGCATCCTTCGCTCCTTGTGGTGTGATCTGCTCCATCTGCTTATCAGGGTTGTCAATTGGATTCTTCCATTTGTCGAAGAACTCCAATGGGCCCTCCCATCCCTTTCTCTTCTTTCCAGATGCGGTTGTGTTCAGCTTCGTGAGGAATGGCAATATGTAGTCTTCCCAGTCTTTGTCGTTCGCGTAGATGGCGGCATGTCGTATGAGGTAGGATGCTGCTGTTACTTCACAATTTAGAGGGGGTCGTGCGATAATCCCGCGCCGATGGCATCGAAATAGGGAGATATCCCTGGTAAATGAAGTAATGCGTCGAATTTATAGCCTTCAGTGTGTGATTCCGGTCGGAATGGGACTTGAACGGAGGCAGCTGAGACGGTTCCAATTGCGCAAGAAAGGGCAATGGCCGTTGGTATACTGCCCAAATGAAACATTCTGCGTATACTTTGGTAGAAGAGGCAAGAAAGAAAGGCGGATTTGTCACCGGGACTGAAATTTTGGAACAGTGAAGGATGAGGTTGAGGTTGAAACGGAGGTGGGAAGTTTTTGAATATGCGAGATACTGGATACGTCATTTTGCCGAGGCACTGATCGCCCAAATCCAGGCACAGATTCTGGGGTGAGGCGCGATCTTTCAGGGGTTGCATTCGCTAAATTTCCAGGGTATTGGTCGCCAAGTTTTGACCGATCCCATACATAATAAACAATGCGAATGAAAATAAGAAGAATAACTTAAGTCAAATTAGAACTAAATCAACAGTATACCTATCTATGCAACTGTTTTTCGCTCTGCGCTGGCTTATCTCTATACACTCGCTATTGCAAGACTGACAGAATCTGGGCCCTAATGAACTGGTGGAAATCCATTTAATTATGATATCTAGTAGTATCTATGCATTCTCCAAAGCCGACGATCTATTGAGCACCGTTTTATAATTCCAATCTTCGTGCTTCAATGTGTATTGCCCATATCCATCCAAGCATCAATTTCGTTATTCCATCAGATCCCTCATCTCCCCCACCAACCCCTCCTCAAGCACCTTTCCCTTCCCAAGCACAACACACCTCTGAGCATCCTTCACTGCCTCGACCCGATGAGCAATAGTAACAACCGTACTGCTCTTCATCTCCTCTCTCAAGATCTCCTGAATTCGCATCGCCGTCTCCATATCAATACTAGCCGTTGCCTCATCCATGATGATAATTGCACTTCTTCTCAACAATGCTCGTGCAAGACCGACTAATTGCCTCTGTCCTTGACTTAGATTCTTCCCACCCGTGTCAATATGAGTTTCGAGGGTCCAGTGGTGACGACCGGCGATCTTCGACAGAACGGAAATGCACTCTTCGTCAGTGTACTCGGTGAGCGGGTCGAGGTTCTCACGCATTGTACCGGGGAAGAGGACGGGATCTTGGGCTAGGAAGGTGATACGTTGACGCAAGATTTGCTTTGAGACCTTGGAAATATCTTGGCCGTCGATGATAATTCTTCCTTCGCTAGGTGGAGTGGTCGCGAGAAGTGAAAGAGCGAGAGTACTTTTCCCAGAGCCGGTGCGTCCGATCAGAGCAGTTGTTGAGCCTCCCTTGATAGTGAGATCGATATTACTCAAGGCAGGATCCAGGTGTGGGGCATATCGAATTGTGACATCTTCGAATACAATATCCCCGCCGAGCGAAGGCCACCAAGCTGGTGGTTCTTGTTTGCCAGGATCTTCTTGTTCCAGATCAAGCAAATCGACCACTCTTTCGACCGAAACGAAATCCATTTGAAGTTGTCCATAACGCGTGCAAAGTCGCCGGGTGGACAGGACGAACCTGTTGGCGGCTGTCAACACGAATGCTGTGAGACCAGCGGACAGCCCTAGATATACTGCCAATGAGGTGATGATAAATGACGAGATGCCAGATAGTGTCTCAAACCGAAGCGTGAGCCAACTTTGGACAGACCAGTAAAAATGATCCATCTTTTGGAAACTGTCAGTAACCGTTACAACACGGCTCTGGAAACGTTTCGATGCGTCATATGCCCGAATAGTCGTAAGGCCAGCAGTCACTTCTCCAAAATTAGAGATGAGTGGGGTCAAGGAGACCATTTCGAGACGGCGGAGGCTCTGAGATGCAGGTAGATAGTATAGGAATATGGTAACATAAGATACCGTAAGAAAGGTGCAGAAAACCAGAAACTGAGGGTTGCGGATGCGATGACAACAATTGATGAGACCCAGGCGATTGAAGTGGTGACAAGATTCTGGAATATAGAGCTGATGTTTCCATCGACAGTATTGATGTCTGATGTGAGCCGGTTCATCAGCATTCCAACCGGCGTTACATCGTAGAATCTGAAGGTAGCATGTGTGCATCTCTTCATGACTCTCTCAAACAAAACCTTTCCTGATCGATAAACAATCACCAGCATGAAAGCCTGCGATATTAGAAATGCAACTGAGTGGCCCACTGCAAGGATCAAGAACCCAACAAGCCAAGGCTTGATGTTCTTTTGCGGTGACGGCAGATTCCCAAAAGGCCCCTTCGATCCTTCACCACTGTAAGCTTCGCCCCACTGCTTGAGAAACCAAGTCTCTCCAACATCGATGGTTCGGAGCAATGTGAGAATTATCACAAGAGCTGTCCACCACTTGAGACTGCCAGCTTTTATATACTCCCAATATACTGAAGTTTTGATACCTCCATGAGCACGACTTTCTTCCTCCATAAACTTCTCAGGAAGGGAAGTTTTTTGTTCCTCGTTCTCCTCTTCTTCGACAAGCGAGGAGCTTGAGGAATTCGTACCGTGGGTGTCCAAGTAAGGACTGTTCTTCGGATCAATTTGTTTTGCTCTACCACTGGAAATCTCGATGAGTTGATCTGCAAAAGCGATGCAAAGTGCCACTCGGTGGGTCACTAGAACAGCAGTGCGGTCTTTCATCAGAGGGCCCTTGAGGCACCTCCGCACGATAAGATCTGCAGTTTGGTGATCCAGAGCTGAGAGCGGGTCATCCAGAAGCAAAATCTTCGCATTCGAATAAACCGCTCGAGCAAGCGAGACCCGAGCTTTTTGTCCACCTGACAAACCAACTCCATTCTCCCCAATAAGGGACAAGTCGCCATTCTTGAATTCTGCCATATCTGGGAGTAGAGCACACGCTTCAAGGACCTGCTTGTAGCGAACTTCGTCATAGGGGGCCGAGAATAAGATGTTGTCTCGAATGCTCATGCTTTGTAGCCATGGAGCACCACAAAATCCAACCATTTCGCTCGTTCTATGATATTCTCCACTGGTCAAGTCCAACTCGCCAAGTACTGCAAGGAGTAGTGCGCTTTTGCCTGCTCCAACCTCTCCACAAATTACTGTAAGGCCAGCAGATAATGACAGATTGATATCCTGCAAAACTGGCTCGGCTCCGCCCGGCCAGACAAAGGATGCATTGCTCATCTTGACTTCTCCGGTTGAAATTAAATCCACTTCAGCCTCTTCCTTGTCTGGTTCTTTCATGAAATCTTCAATACGGCCCATAGCCACCCAAGCATTCTGCATATTGGTCTGTGTTGAGTTAGAGTCTGTTCCGAATTTTATGAATGAGGACTTACGATGAGATAGGGGATATCAGTCAAGGCTGTCTCTAACATCGAGAATAATTGCAATGCCGGAAACGCAATATCGACCGTCAGTGGCTTTCCGGCCCAGACTGTGTATGCATAAAACGCAACAACGGGAAACATGCCGCTGGCGAAAGTATTCGTAAAACTGATCAAAGAAATCCAGATAGAGACGACTACCCGAAGATGAAGCTCTTTGCTTCGCGCCTCCATGATTCGATCGAGCCAAACGCCTTGCCATCCATACCAGCGCAAGTGACGTATCGATTCCACCACTTGTGACACCTTGTGGGTTTTGCATCTGTGGCCTCCCTTCGGGCCCTTCCCCATCGGGTAGCAACCCGGGTGAGGTAGATATTAATAAGTTGCGCTATGATAACCGTTATCACGCCGATCAGGCAAGGCCAGCCAATAAGTCTCCAAATCAAGAATATACAAACTACCAGACCAAGAGGGCGTCTAACTAGATAATGAGAGTCCCAAATCCTGGAGGGAAATTAGTAAATATTTGATAAAACGTAAATTTTCGGATGATGAACAGAACTGTTTCATAACAGATATGGAGGGTCCTGATAATTTTGCAGTAATTGTTCAAAGACCAGCTCTCGAAGCGTAGGAAGGTGCTGATGGCTGCGTTCGAAGAGAGAAAAAATTCAACTTACAATTGAGAAATCTCATATGCATCAAATCTATGATTTCAAAGTCAGCCAATTTAAGACAATTTGTCCTTCTTGCATATCAAACCAACCTCATCAAATTCATAATCTTGCCTGTGGTCGCCAATTCTTTTGCCTTCTCCTGAGCCTCATCCTTCTTTGCCTTTCTTCGAAAACAGCTCATGATATATTGTGAGAACCTAGACAGTTTTGACTCTGTCGCGGATTTCGTAACACCATTTCCATTTGTCAATTCAGATAGCTCCTGGGGTTTACTACTGATACTAACGACCTTCCTCGAAAGAGATTTCTCGTACAACATGGTGATCATCTCTCCACGAGACCTCTCATAAGATCGTCTCTGAAACCAGAGCGCGAAAACATCAAGCTGGTTTGTGAAGAGCTCCACCACCAGGGCTAGGGTTGCGTATTTTATGGTCGCTGAACCAGGTGCTTGAGGATCACCCATGCTCCTGAGTATCTGTTGGAGAAGCACAGGGAAGGTGAAGTAACAGAGCGTTTTGATGATACCAAGAACAGCTGTGATAAAAATGTCTCGACCATTTGCGATCATTAAACGACGGAAAACTGAACCAGGCAATTTTCTGAAGTGTTCATGCAATACAGCATGCTGAAACTCGTACCCGGGCGACCAGACATCTTCATGATTCAGCTGTTGCTTGTTCGCTAGGGATAGAAGAGGCGCAATCCATGATACAACAGACCATTGCCAGAGCGAAAAGTTATCTTCTGGGCTACGAAGCTCGGAGGTAGGTCGACCAAAGGGTGGACTGATGTCATCATTTTGAAGCATCGGGTTTCTCAATGGCATCATTAGAATAATAACGATGGAGCTTAACCCTGCGAGAATGGCCAAGGCAATTGGCAAATGCTCATATTCAATTCTTGATGTGCCGTCGACAAGAAGGATTGCCTGTGAAGCTACAAGACTGATGTGCAGAAGAAGCACCTTGAATGCTGTAGTGACAGGACGTTCAATTGCCACAAGAGCAAAAGCTGCTGCAAATGAAACCGCAGGAAAGATCATATCCTTCCGACGCACTGGATACAAAGCAGCAGCAACGTGAGCCCCGAAACCAATTGCCGAGAAAAGAAGCAGCAAATATGACGGCCGCCTAAAATAGTACTTATGTCTCACAGCCAGCCCAGCCTTTGGAATCTCAGGTTCGGTGAAGAAATGCCGCAGCCATCGTGAGAAGGGCAGCCGCAGGGACAGAATATTGAAGAATGAGACGAGAACAGCCAAGATCGAGATGATTGCCGGTATGGCCGAGATAAATGGTAGAGAGCATTGAGTGAAGCGAGCGTTACGCGCGTCCTACATTCATATTATTAACGAACGTCCAAGGTGATTAGATGGAGGAGAATACCCAAATCTGAGAACATTGAAAAAGAGGGGATTTTTCCACGTCCATAAAACCACGACTGTGGCCTGCCCCATTCTGAACCTGAAAAACTGGGGAAGCCATCTCGAGATATCCAAGAAAGCTTCCTTAATTGGTTTCTTTTTCCAAAGCAGGCTCGTTCCTGTTCACGCTCCAATCAACAACAGCAGTTCACCGCCACTGCTGCATTCCATGAGAGAACAGTTGAGGAAATGCAAGAACCCGATGAGATGGCAAAGATCAACAAAGAAGGATTAAATCTTTTGTGATTAAGGTAAAGGAACATGAAGTTGTCCTGGAAAGTCGCAAAATGAAGTCGGATGTCGAGGGTTCAGAAGTCTGAGATTCTTCTGTTGATGACTGCAAGGCAACGACGACTCTGGTCTGGTCTGAGGGTGGGGGCATGCCCCACCCCCACAAATTGGCGACAAATCACATGTTAGTCACGTGAGCTTTAAGACTTGGATTGTTATGAACAACATCGATTCCTACGCAAAATCTATTGAAGCATAAGGTGAAAAAGATACCCTGTGGTGGCTCACCACTGTCAATCTTCTTATACCTGTGCTCAACCGACATAAAATCTCATTTCCTAAATTTCCCTAAAAAATCACTACCTATTCGTCACAAGACTATTCCTCCTACCACCAGATCCCCAAGTACCCGAGTTTAACATCCACGAAAAGTGGAAGCGCTGAGTTCGTATGATTGTTTCAAGCTCATACGTATGGCTCGGCAGGAGCCACTGTTGGACTTTTTCCAACAGATTCTTCGCGAGAAAGGGATTGGGCGAAAGATGAGCGAGCGCGAAGATTTGGCCCAAAGAAGTATGTCATATACACGGCCATCACAAGAACGAGCGAGATGCATGCTAGAACGAAGTTTATTAGCTAATGCAATTGAAGTGATCAGTAAACAGGAAACAAAACTTACCAAGAATGGTAGAGGCATAGGCGATTGGCTTGGAGCCGATGTTCTGGAAGAATGGTGTCGCAGGAACTGTAAGAACGCCTGCCAGGAAATCTCTCGCCCATCCATTACCACCTGTTGCTGATGCTGCATAGGGACCATATGCAGCAACCATGTAATCGATTGTCGCCATGTAAATAGCGTAGTTGGCAATCCCAACAAAAACAACAAAGACCATGGTTCCAGCCCAGTGGATGGGTGGACCAGTGGCAGTCCAAGCAAATCCAAACATACCGATAGGAAGCAATGGTGCAAGGAAGAGCAAAAGCCACAATCGAGATTCGT
The DNA here is from genome assembly GCA_031472005.1 of Tetracladium setigerum. Classification (NCBI taxonomy): domain Eukaryota; kingdom Fungi; phylum Ascomycota; class Leotiomycetes; order Helotiales; genus Tetracladium; species Tetracladium setigerum. Next base: position 648,963 of record PZJY01000012.1, read on the forward strand.
ACTGTGCTTTCTCACAGTCGGGCTTTCGCTCTCTCTCGTGGATGTTGCGTCGGATCGCGGGGATGAAGAGAGCCCAAGCGAGACCATACCCAACTAATAGTGCCATGAAAGTCCATCCGGTTTGGATTTTGTTGAACCCCCATTGCGAATAAACTAAGGCGAAGGATTCAATGAACATGAAGATAAGCGCATCGCTGAAACCACTGAGGAGGGAGAGTGACAAGACGATAGGCTCCGTGACGAACATCTTGAATGGACGCAACATCGTGAGGCAGATTTCCTTGACGGCGAATCTTTGTCGGAATGAAATCATTTCGTTTGGTCCGAACAGGTTAAGTTCAGGGTCTGCCTTTCTTCTTTGCTTTGCGATGTTGCCCATCATGACTGTAGCTCTTGTCTCTGGAACGAAGAAGAGGTGAAGGAGCTGGACGACGCCACCGAAGATAAGTTGGATCCAGATGGCCCATCTCCATCCAAGGTAAGTTTCAGCGTAGCCTCCAACTATAGGCCCAATAAGGGATCCTCCGACAGAGGAGAAAACGACACAGGCGACTGCGAATTGTTGGTTATGAGCTTCCCACATGTCTGCAACCATTCCAAGTGTAACTGAACCTCCAGCGGAGCATAGTCCGCACAAAGCACGACCAACGATGATGGCCGTGAAGTTGTTTGCAAGAGCGACAGGTAGTTGGAACATATTGACCAAGAAAAGACTCAATTGAAGAACTGGCTTTCTGCCTAGTTCCTCGGACCATGGAGCAAACAGCTCGCAACTAGAAATCAATGTTGGCTTCGTCGAGTAAGATCAAACGTAAGGGTTAGACTCACCCAAAGGCGTACGCGACTAAGAACGCGGCAGAGCCAGCTCTTGCAGCCTGTGCGCTGACATTGAATCGCCCAGTGATGCCATTGACCGCATTTGAGTACAAACTTGTATTGATGTTCATGGAAATCTGAATAATGAAGATAGCCATGACAATCCCCCATTTCTTCATTGGAGAGAAGCCGTAGCCCAGCTCATTCTGGCAGTCTTCTAGGGTGATTTCGATCTTGTCATCGTCAGGAATATCGTTGCTATTCTGGTATAAGTATTTGGCCCGCTTTCGGGTGCTGGGTGCGGCTTGTGTTCTGAAGTGGTCAGCATCTTCTTTCGCACCGCTGGCGGAAGAGCTAGAGGATGAAACTTCTTGTCTCATGGTGACGAATTAACGCAATTAAATATATTTTAAAGAGCTGATCAACTGCAGCGCGAGTTCGTGAATCGAAAGAAAATGTGTGGCAAGTCCGAGAGACGGGAAAGCTCCAAACTTATAGAAGCATTCCCGAGCGACAAAAAAGTGTGATCGTACTTCAACACCAGAAGAAAATCCATAATTTACCTTTACTAAATCGAAAAACTTGATCATTGAATAGGCAAACTCTTTACTCACGATGGCGGGGGGAGCTTAAACTGGAGCTCTAACGCCAAGCCCGAAACAACTTGATCATGCTCAAAAGAAGGAAATTCTACATCAACTTGGGCCAAAATCTTTGAACGTAGGAGAACCTCATACTTAAATTTTTGAGATAACTAAGGAAATTTGAGCCGCACTGCTGGACCGTCAAGTTGAACCTTAATCCCAGAGTGAGGAAATGAAACCTAAAATGTTGACAGTATTAGGTTTGTACTGGCCGAGATATAATCCCAACCTTACCCAGACTGGACCATACAATCCTTCTCTCGATCACTCTCTTACCACCCAACCTTCATCAACAGACTTTAGAAGAAGGCTATCAAACACGCCGAAGACACTACGACCTTCACCAATCATGCCCCTCCATCTTCCACCTTGAACCATCGCCACTCCCGCTCCAAGAACTCGTGCGCCCACATTCTTTCCTTCCAAAAAGTCCCACGATGCTTTCAAAGTAACACCACTACTCACAGCATCATCAACAATGATAATCCTCTTTCCCTTGATCAAGGATAGCTGGTTCGGGTCGAGAAAGACTCTTTTACTGTGATCTGGTGAAGTGATAGATGACAAAGTCGTTGAAAGGTCATCTTTGTACCAAAACTTCCGCGAATATCCCAAAGGAACATATCTCTCTGTTGAAAGTCAGATTAAAACTTATGCTTTGATCAACAAACTATGCAAAACGTACTGTGGCCCAATATTCGAGCAACAACAGCTGCCACGCTCAATCCCAGAGTAGGTAAACCGACAATGACATCTGGCTCAAGATGTTTGATGGCCGCAGCAAGAAAAGTGCCGAGCTCTTCGACGACATCTAGAGATGCCTGATTGATAATGAGAGAGGCGACCGCTTCTCTTGAGTTGTTTGGGAGTCGACGGATGGGAAGGAGGAGAATTCGAGAGTCGGGGAGTATGGCAGGGTAATTGAAGCGAAATGGCGGGGTAGATACTGGTGTTGAGCTAGGTAGGATGTCTTGCCACTTAGATTTGAGTTATGTTAGAGAGAATTTCATCTATAGATGTGAAGAGTGATAGAGAGAATCGTATAGAGAACGTACTGAGCAGTGAAAATCTGATTAGCATACTTACGTAGTTGGTGGTAGGCTCAATGAAGTAGTCTTCTTGGGTGAAGTCCATAGTGTAATTTTACAGTACTTCGGACGTTGAGAATCTTTCGATCAAATTTTGCAGACACAAACTTCTGATCAGTTCAAGTCCAATATCAACACGGAAGCCAGACAGGTGGCCCATTCTCTCTGACAGTATGTGAATGAAAAGTGGGGTGTTGGTAAAGAAAATGGGAGTGAGAGCAGCAACTTCAAAAGTCGAAGTAATTAAAGGGACAGACAATGGGAAAGAACCTCCCAGCTCATATTTTGGATCGAACTCCAACAGACAGGAAAGAAATGAACGGAAGAGGGTGAGAAAGAGAGAAATATATCGCCGGAATAACTTGCACAACATCTCAAATATTTAAATGAGGATAATCGACTTCATACTATCAACCCAAAGTGCACCTGGCTAATAATTAATTGGTGTCCTTTTTCCAAAGATATTGAAAGCTGCAAATATGCCGAGGGAAATAATGAGAATTAAAAGGGGAGAATGATGCTGACTTATAAATATATTGGTTTCCCAATTCCGGTCCAAATCGCAGCCGAGCCCAGACTTCCGTTGCTCATATTGTCCTGTTGAGGAACTCTGACTGCTATCATATGAGCATATATTAACAGACAATAGAGGGAGGTTGATTTTAGTGCAGTATCCAGCTCTCGTGGTTGTGAATTGATTGTGCTTCATACATACACCGATGCCACAAACAGAGCCATGTTGCCAATCGTTAGGAAAGCGAGCAATATTTTCGAGGACTTCTTCGCAGCCTTCTTGATTCGATTTTGGTTTCCCCGAGGAGAGATGCTTCGAATTCGATATTGAATTTTTCATACAGGATCTGTGGCGATTGTTTGAGTAAATATTTATAAGCCGAGAAGAATTTCCTAGATATCTTGAAGGAGTAAAATCCGTAGGAAGCTTTGAATATGGTACGGGGGCTACATTTTGTCCCAAATTTCACCCAATGCGAAAGTCTGGGGAGGAAAAGAGAGAGATGGTGTTTGTAGTGAGAGGGAGAGAAGTAGGAAAGTAATTCGCTAAAGGAAGTGTTGTGAAGTTACAGTCGACACAATATGCAGTGCAGCATGGGAACTATGTAAATTGGGAATGGTCTATCCACCTACCTGTTGGATTTCGTTAAGAGGCTAGCCATTCATGCAACCATGAGTACATACCTAAGTTTGACATGTATTTAGAGCGGTGAAGTGGGTCTATGGAATGACAGGTAGAATCGAGAGTACTATGCCAAGCCTCTACCGAGATCCTGTCGATTTACTCCACGACTTATTATATTTTTTCCAACGACTGTTGTGGAAGGGAAGTTCCAACGTGGTGCGGAAGACGCGGCCGCTTCGACCCGCATTTGTTGCACGTCGTAAAATAATCACTGCAAATCACTTGAACTTTTTTCTGAATCGCTCAAAAATGCAACTTTCGAAATATCTTGGCGCAACTTGGCAAAAATCCCCGATTGCGGGGAGCAAACCCAAGGTGCTCACACTCCCCACTCGGTTCAAAAAAAACAAAACAACGAGCAGCAGCAGACTCTGTTCTTTTTCGAAAGTGCCAAGAATCATAGGATATCAATTACTTGTATGATATCGTTTCAGTTACAAGAGTATTTAATCCGAAAGTGGGAGGTGGCAACAAGTACGAAGTGTTAGACTCCTTCAGTTGTCTGTCCCCACTCTGGAATTGCTTACGGTGTGTCATTCACGCCCTTGCTAGAACATGATCATCTTGAGAACACTATTTATTCTATATTGCCCCTTTAATTTGGATCTTCTCAATAACTTTTTAATTTTATAAAGCAGCGCCATTGATATCAATTAATTCACCACTTTCCGCTTCACTTGTCGTTACTCTCCAATACCAGGTTTCCTTGAAATCCCCTGCGATTTATCTCCTCGGATCTTTACTGTATTTACTCTTACGCACCTTTACTCTCCATGGCATCAACATCTACCCAAACAATCGCTCTTGAGCCTCTCTACGAATCTCCTATCGAATCTTCCCCGAAGAAGAGCACATCACAGAGCTCCAATTTCGACCCTGCATCTGACGCCATCATCGCCGCCTCCCGCTTGGCGGACGCAGACGTTCCAGACGGTGGCTATGGATGGGTTGTTGTCGCTGCATGCTGTATTCTTTCATTCTGGGCTGTAGGAACTCTTTACTCATGGGGCATCATCCAGGCAGCTCTTGTGGAGAGGAAGCTCTCTTCCCCGGCAACGCTCAGTTTCATTGGTAGCTTGACTTGTGCTTGTGTGTCTTTCTTAGCATTGCTCAATGCAAGAATCATACGCAAAATTGGTGCTAGAAACACCGCTTTATGGGGGGTAGGGTTTTTAGGGCTTGGGGGGATCTTGAGTGGATTTGCTACCAGGAGTGTTGGTGGTTTATTTGCAACTACTGGGGTTATTATGGGCTTGGGTTCAAGGTGAGTGACACTAAAATGTTACAAAATTTTTGATATTGACTGCGATTTTAGTCTTCTATTCATGGTATGAACAATTTGTTTGACCAGTTCTCGGCGGTGCTAACTGGATCCTAGGTGGCTTCCACAGTCCCAGCTCAGTACTTCAACAAGAAGCGAGGCATGGCAAATGGTATCGTTTACGCCGGAGGTGGATTTGGCGGTGCTATCATCACATTCGCCATGAATGCTATCATTCAAAAACTCGGTCCGGAGTGGACCTTTCGAATTATTGGTATTGTGACCCTCGCAACTGGATTTCCAGCGGCCTGGATGATCAAAGAAAGAACGCCAATCACAAGCACCACTTTCATAGAGTGGTAAGGCTTTCATAGTCGAAGTTCTCCATGTGATGAAGCTGACAAGGTATTGCAGGAGTCTGTTCAAAAACATCCGCTTTACAACTTTGTTCCTCGCAGGAGCAATCGGAACTTTCCCACTTTTCGTGCCACCATTCTTTCTTCCACTGTACAGCAAGTCCGTAGGTCTCACGGCATCTGAAGGTGCTGGCCTGGTCGCAGGATTCAACTTCTCCTCTGCAGTCGGTAGACTCATCTGTGGTGTTCTTTGCGACTGGATTGGACCAGTCAACACGCTTTTCATCGCTCTCGCTCTCAGCGCTATAAGTATGCTTGTCATCTGGCCTGTTTCCACCTCTCTCGGTCCCCTCATTGCCTTTGTCGTCGTCAACGGTGCTGCAAATGGTGGATTCTTCAGTACCATGCCGACGGTTGTTATGAGTGTGTTTGGAAGCAGAAGAGTGGGCGTAGCTATGGGCATGATCGTTTCGGGGTGGGCCGGTGGTTACTTGATGGTAAGAAACTTAACTCCCGAGTATTGCACTGGTGGCTAATAGAAAAGGGTGCGCCAATCGCTGGATACCTCCTCGACGCTTATGGCGGCGAAAATAGCACCTTGAAAGCTTACCATCCTGCTATTTTCTATGCTGGATCGATGGCACTTGTATCTGCTTTGCTTGCGTTGGGGATCAAAATGATGCTAAGTAAGAGTCCCCTCAAGAAACTCTGAAATAGTTGTACTGGTATTTTAGCATCTTATTTCTTCGAATTTATTCACTTTGGCCCCAGGCGTGGAAAGTCCTGGAAATTAGCAGGCATACCAAATATGCTGCGAACACATACAAAAAGTTTAATATTAGTGCAGTTGTGCAAAGCAGGGCACAAGATTTGGCGGTGCAATGTACATTAAAACCAACTTAAAAACATTTATGTTATTCTAGACAAAAGAGTAAAAGGGAATCTGATTTTTTCCATTTACGAGCTAGAGACGTTTTGTCATGCTGAAATGGAATTTAAAAACGTAGCTAATGCAACCACGACAACTACCATCCTCGCCAAATCTTCTTCGAAAAAGATTCCGCTGATTCTACTGTTCTAGCAAATTCTCCATAAAAACAGGATATCTCTTGCCCCTGATCTCAAATTTCTTCAAGATCTCTCCAATCGCCCCCAACTCCTCCGTACTCAATTCCACCACCTCGGTATTTTCCACAATCCGCTTCACACTCGACATACTCGGGATCGGTACCGCTCCTGATATCTCACCCAAGCAAGTGCGACTTGAGCAACGCTTACACCTCTGTCCTTCGCAATCTTCTCCACTGCCTCGACGAGTTTGAAATTCTCATCAAAGACATCTTCGCTGAAACGAGGGAGCATTCGACGGAAATCATTCTCGGGGATATCGGAGAGTTTGCGAATATCGCTGGACATTAAGCCACGACTCAATGGGAGTATGCTACGAAGGTAATGCCCACTTGAAAAAGAAAAAAAATGTTAGCAAAAGCTCATGGAGAAAATATTTTTTTAAGGTTAGAGGAGGAGGTGAAAACTTACACTCATGACAGGTCTGCAAAACGCCATCCCCAATCGATGCCGTCGACGTCAAACTCAACTCATTCTCAACAGCCGCAATGGGATGAACAGCATGTGCACGCCTGATGGTGGCAGCGCTCACTTCGCTCAAACCAATACCACCAATCTTTCCTTCTGCAACGAGTTCTGCCAGGGCTTTCACAGAAGTCTCGATTGGAACGTCAGGATCAACTCTCGCCATCTCGAAGATATCGATAGTTTTGACCCCATTGAGAAGGCTGAGAGCCTCTTCAACCGAGGCGCGAATTTGTTCTGGCTTTCCTGTTGGGCTGTGGGTAGAGAAGTCGTATGCTCCTTTGATGCTGAGAACGACTTTGGAGGCATCTTCGGGGTATTCGGTGAAGTACCACTTCAAGAGTTGAAGAGAATTGGCATCGGGTGGGCCATAGAAAATTCCCTGGCGTTTGTGTCAGAACTGTGGGAGAAAAGTGGGAGTGAAGAAGGTGGACTTACTCCATTCCAGAAATTGGCGCCTCGTTCGAGGGCTGCTTTCATGAGTTTGGCACATTCTGGATATGGCAACGAAGGACCTTGCTTAGCAGTGAGATCTGGAAGTCTGTTAACTTTTTCTTTTTGTGTGTGGCGTATTGAGGAGATTTGGGTTGGGATTCAGATAGTGCTAGAACACTTACTCATTAAACCATATCCCGTAACTCCAATTGACTTGCCAGTCAGAGTGAGTGTTGGTTGAGAGGTCATGATGTCTAAACAATCAAATGTGATGGTATTAAAGATCGTTTGTGGAAGTCGGCTGGGGGGAGAAGTCAAGTGCGATTGTTGTTGCTGTCAAGATATTGAAACCACGACAACACTTCAGCAGTACTTATACTTTTGAACTTCCTAACACTTGAATCCATATTCGCACCAATAATTCACAATTATCTTCAAAAAATGTATAGCGGGGAGTGATTACCCCGGACCTGGCGTTTTTGGTAGGATGGAGTTAACTGGAGTAACTCCGGAACATCTCATGCATCCACATCCCCTGAACCTCAAGCTTGCGTAGTCGGCTGATTTGTGAGCGACAAGAACATGGTAGCAATCCTCCTGTACTTTGGCTTATTGCAAACCAATAAGAAGGCGAATTGAGATATGGAACTAGGACTGAGAAGGAAATACTCTCGAGGTCCATATTAAGCCAAGCGGCGACGTATCTTGGATTAGATATGAGAAGGAATAAGGTCAAAGAAGATGATGGACATAAGGACTTAAGATGGAAATACAAGCCAAAAAGAAGGAATGATATCGGCCGTCTACGGCGGGTTGTTACAATTGGATTACGAACCATGGTTTCCGATGAAGGAAACTTAGGAAAGTGATGTTTGAAGGACTAAAAAACGGAGAAGTTGGAGCGAGACGGACGAGTTTCCGTTGTGTTCGTCCGTTCAAATTCGTCCGGTTGGGAACAGTGTATTGAGGGTTTGAAAGCACCTTAATTCGAGCTTAAGTTGATACTGGTGTAAAACCTTTCATAAAAATATTACTTTCCTATAAGTTGGTGATTGACTGGGAAGGGTTTCCAAGTCTAAGAATGACTTCAGCAAGTATCTAATATTAAGGTTCCATGCGGGATTTCCCCACCACCGCCAAGCGACCGGCGGTGCTTTCAATCCAAAAAAAGATCAACCTCAAGCTCGCGCGTTCGGTAGAGTTGTCGCAACACTCAACTCAATTCAGCAACCTTTCACACCACATCCCTCTAGAACCGGCACAAACAGACACTCGTTTACCAATCGCCCTTACTAGAACAACAAAATGGGCAAAAACAACCGTCGCCGCCTAGCCTCGGCAAACACCGCGAAAAAATCCAAACTCAGTACCAGCGCAAAATCCAAACCTACTGGCATCTCGAAATCTTCTTCCAAAAACCCCACCACCGCAAAGAAACCCGAGCTCACAAAGCAACAACAAGCATCCCTCGCACACGCCCTTGCCCATCCTACCCTTCCCTTCTCCCCCACCGACAAAATTCTCTTGATCGGCGAAGGCGACCTCTCCTTTGCGCGCTCGCTGATTGAGCATCATGGCTGTGCCAATGTGACGGCTACAGTGTATGAGAAGAGTGAGGAGGATTTGCTGGAGAAATATCCACATGTTGCGGAGACGCTTGGGGTTTTGAGTGAGACGGTGTCTCCAGGGGATGGAGAGAAGGAGGTAGGAGTTGGGGAGCTGGGAGTGGGTGTGGGTGTGAGGTATGGCGTTGATGCTATGAAGATGAAACCTTTTACCGAAGGGGGGAAGAATGGAAGGGGTGTTATGGATAGGGTTTTCTTTAATTTTCCGCATGTGGGTGGGAAGACGAAGGATGTGAATCGACAGGTTAGGTATAACCAAGGTATTTATTTCCACTGCAACTACCACTCCCTCCCGTCACCAAATGACAAAGATACAAGCAAAACTAACAAGAAGTTTTCAAGAACTCCTGGTCGCCTTCTTTAAAAATGCCATTCCGTCGCTCTCGCCAAGGCATGGAAGTTCGATTATCGTAACGCTCTTTGAAGGGGAACCTTATACCCTCTGGAATATTCGTGATTTAGGACGTCATGCCGGATTACAGGTCGAGCAGAGTTTCAAGTTTTTTGCGAGCGCTTATCCAGGGTATAGACATGCGAGGACGCTTGGCGTGGTGAAGGGGGAGACTGCGTGGAAGGGAGAGGAGAGGAAAGCGAGGAGTTATGTGTTTGTGAGGAAAGGTGAGGCACCTCCGCCTGGTAACGCACCAGTGAAGAAGAAGGTAGAGAGTAGTGATGATGAGGACGAGGATGAGAATGTAGATGATGTGGAGGTGATTTCTGAAGATTACGAAAGGGAAATTTCAGACGATGGAGAGGAAAATGGGAGTGACATAGAGGACGGTCACAACGAGGAGATCAGGGAGGATGAGGGATTCAGACAAGGTTGAATGTCTTCGTGGGTATTTCTTGGTCTCGTGAGATCATCATTATCTAACTCGAATTTTCCTAGAACGCCATCTTCACAGCTATCCGAAGCTTGCGGATGTATCCGCCACTTTTGGCACTATTATACACAATACTTGTCACATATCGCCAACCCATATGGTTGGGACCCCAAAGATGTCTAGCTTATACGAGAAGAGCAGGTGGCTGCATCATAACACCATTCAGCATACCCTCTGCTCCAACCGACATTGGAAGCAATCCATTACCAAGGGCACCCTCCGGATGCAAGGCGTACATCGGCGCCTCCATCATATCTCCATCAAAGACGACCAGATTCTGAATTGGTTGCTGTCGAGCTCCAAGAACGTTGATGACGTCCTGGGCAAGTTGACCACCGAGTACCGCAGTTACTGGCGCAATCTCACTGCCGAGGTTTTGCAAGAATTTTCGAAGAACCTCGGAGCGTAAAGTCTCATCTGGAAGACCTAGGAACTTGTGCTTTTGAGTTGCCAGGACTGTGAACAACTTGAGATCCTCGGCTGTGCTTGGAAGTCGTCCACCTTGAAGGGTGAGAAACTCCCATAGAGCTCGAAGACACGAGAGCACTGGAGTGACAGCCTTGAGTCGTCGCCTGCTCTTCAAGTACTCGGCTGGTAACGTAGCCGCATCGCTAGCCAGAAACCATGTTGAATAAACTTCTCGCTTTGTGACCAACTCGATTGTCTTCCATTTTCCTTCTTCATCTTGACGTCTACCACACTTCGTGTCCTCGTCTCCGCCTTGACTTCTGTATTCCGATTACTCTTCTCCCGCTCAACCACATAGTCATGTTGAATCAAATCCGAAAAGATGAAACCGTAGAAACCATGCGCACCCGCAGCATAAAAAGGTCGATGGTTGATCCTCGTAGCTGTATTGATGATATTCAAGGTATCCGGGTCCAAATCCGTAGCAATGACTATATCAAATGCGCCAAAGTAATCTGGTCCCTTCGCCTTGATATCCGACGGATCAACTATGACCTTGACCTTGGGTTCAGTTTTCGAATCTGTGGCGCTGCAGCATTTGCACGATTGGTTCCAACGTCAGTTTCGGAAAGGAAGAATTGCGCGCCTAGGTCGCTCTCTGTGACGAGTTCGTGGTCGACGATGGTGAGGGAGTGGATGCCGGCCAGGACGAGATTTTTTGCTACCTCATTCGCAAGAGCTTTCATGGTGATGAGGAGAACGTTGGCATTACGGATCTTTTCTTGTGCCTGGACGCCCCAGAGTCGAATTTGTCGGTCGTAGAGGGCGATCTCATCTGGAGGAGTTAGTTTTGCTTCTGGCTTGGGGATGATGGAGACAATTACCGGCACTGATGCCCGCTGAGCTGCCATTTGCATCGCCTGATACTCTGTCACCTTCTGGCTCAACTATCTCTTGCCGGAGTGGTAGATTCGTGCTAAATTCGGTGGTCGCCATGTTGTCGAATGCGTTCGTTTGGTTGTGAAGACGGCGTGATGTTTGGAGGGGTTGTGATGGCAGCTTTACCTGGGGAAACGGCCGTTATATTGGCGCAATTGTCCCTAGAGATGCACAATTTCCAAGGTATGAAAGTTTGAACAAGGAGGCTATAATTTAGAAGTCGGGGGAGAGGTTCTTTGGGTAGATGTAAAAGTAAAGATGCGCAGATGTTCCAACATCAAGGAAGTGACTTCGGGAAACGCGATCTGCTGGGCCACCGTAGTAGAGTACCAAACATCGACAAGGCGGGCTCTCGACCCAATTACAGCGGATCGCCACCCCCACAAAGACCACTCATTAATGATACTGCCACTCTGCGCGACCACAAATGACCCGAACGACATCGCATTCACCATCCGAATCCCTTCACTTCCTGTACACACCACCACCACCTACCACCTACCACCACCCATTCTTCCCCAACACATCGAGCAGATTGAAGGTATATAAATCGAACACAAAAACCCTCCGGATCCAACGTCGAGATCATCTATCTCTCTTGCTGTCGAGCCCAAGATCACAGCCCTGCTCTCCCGGAAAGGCAACTTTACCGATTGTCCGCATCGCATATGCCAGATCTGTCTCCTTAATGGTGAGCCAATACGTCCCCTACCACCTTCAATATCTATAACTAATCTCTTCAGTCTGGTAATTCCAATGACCCGTCCGCCCTCGACCATGAGGAGGACCAGGATAGAGCAGACCGAATCATGCGGGACATCCTCCAATCCTCGCAGACCAGGCAGTCTATCAGTCCCTCAGGCGAGCTCTACAGAATGGTAGGGCGCTTCAGCCGACACACTGGACCACACACCCAGCCAGCAATTCGAAATCGATCTCCTCACAGGATGTCCGCGGAGCAAGATGCGGCGGGGGCGAGGAGGAGGAGAAGCATGTTGGGCTCTGGAGACTCGCCATTATTCGTCCTGCCACCTTCCAATCCTGCCATACCCACTCCCCGGGAACGACTCAACTCTAGAATGGCTCGTCGCCTTAGGACGCGGTATATGAGCCAGCAAGAACAGCGAGGTGTCCCAAGTTTCAGTGTACCTGAACCAACCGCTGCCGACAGCCTCCTGGAACTGCAGAACGCAGGTCGACAGTTAGATCAGGCCAGTTCGAATCTTCGGGCACATTTAGACGCACCACTTCCAGACTTGCATTATCACTCTGTCGCCAGCAGCAGTTCATTTGAGCCCTTGGGAGACCCGGATGAAGCATCACATGCTCGACGGGCCAAACGACGAAAGGTCGAAACGGATTCAGTTGCGGAACCTTTTGCGGGCTTTCGCTACGGAATGTATGGACAGAAGGAAGCAGGAAAGCTGAAGATGGAGATTGTGAGCTGTGATGGAGGCATTTACCAGGAGGGACCGTATACCGCCGATAATGTTTTGAGGACTGACGACACGGTGTATTGTACCAAGAGTAACCGATGTAATCTGGTACTTCGGCATCAAGGGGCCACGGTCTTTTCACTGACGGAATTGATCATCAAGGCCCCTCATATTGGATACTCTGCTCCGTATGCTGCCCGCCGAATCGTCTGACTTACAATTTGACTGACTGTTTCCAGTGTACAAGAAGGCATGGTATTTGTCTCAATGACCTCTGATGATCTCCTAACAAGAACGGCCCGCTACCAAATTCAATACTCGCCACCACGGAATCGCACCTCAAGCACCGAGCGACAACCAGGTGAATTGCCATCGATAATGTCAATCCGCCACAACCGTAACGACTCAGCTCAGACCAGAGCAGCACGCCTCTGGGACATCGGCATGCAAGACGAGGAATGTGATTTCCGAACAGCGCAAATCCCACCAGACTTCACGACAAGTGCACTCCCCTTCCAAGTCACAACCGAGTGTAGCGACTCCGAGGAAGAAGATCCCAACCGCGACCCCTTCCGGCCAAACCGCAATGTGTACGAACCCTCTGAAAGCAGCGAAGACGAACCAAACTACCACCCAGAAAACTACCTTATGAACGAGATCCAAGACTACCGCAATTTCCACCCCTCGGCCGTCCGTCGCCGCGAAACAGCAAGTAACATCACCCTTGCCGAAGCAGCGGAAGCGTCGCAACTCGCTAGCCAGGAAGCCGTGGGGGCAGTCGGTGGGGAGTTGATGGTTCCGCATGCGAAATTCTTCATTGAGAGGGACAAGAGCAAGTGCACGGTGCGGTTTGATCCACCGGTCAGTGGCAGGTTTATCTTGTTGAAGATGTGGAGTCCGCATCAGAACCCGTTGGAGAATATTGATGTGCAGAGTGTGGTTGCGAAGGGCTTTGCGGGGCCAAGATTCATCCCTGATGTTACCTTTAGGTAGGAGGGAGGGAGGGGAAAATGGCAGTATGAAGGAAAAAATCGCAATCGAAATTGAGAAGTTGGGTATCGGAATAGGAATGGAAATGGAATTATTGGATTGGGGGCGGGATGAATTGCGGCGTTCTGCTGGGAAACTTTAGGTGTTTGGCTAGGTGGGCTGGTTTCAATGGAGTTATTGGTTGGGTTGGGGAGGGGAATTATGGGGGTTTGATTAGGGTATTGTAGGTTTACGATCTTATCCTTTGAGGTGAACAAACACCCAGGGATGTCAATTAGTACCTGGGGGCTGGCGATGGGATGGTACAGTACAGAACAATATGATATGATGAGAGTATTGAACAATCAATCGAGTCGTACGTTTCTGAATAAGTCTTTCTTGATTGACTGACTAGAGAGTTCACTCCACCTCTTGTTTTGCAGACGCCATGACTCAAGGTACGGTAGGTCTCTATCTAATCACCTTCAAAGAAACACACTATTACAGAATCACAATTACAGAATCGATTGTTAAAAGTAAATTTACAATTGCAATTTTATTTGGTCTAGGATATATAGAAGAGAAGTCGGGGATATCTATATTCTCGCTCCTCCCTTTCCCTATTCCCTCTCTCTCAAAAGTCACGCCAGCGGAAAAGGAACAAAAAGTACCGAGAAAGTACCTAAAAAGAAACACGCTCCAAAATAGACAAACCACAACACAGAAAAAAACCCATCCATCCACCATCCTTGCAATACCACAACGAAAAATTGCCAGGTGAGACGAGACGAAAAGAGAAGCAGAGAAAAAGAATCCTGACTCAATTCCATCTCCAAAAAAGAAGGCTTTCTTCGCCCATAATGTAATTGTGATTGTTATGTAGACTCCGTAAAACGCCAGCGAATGCATGAGGGGGATGTAGCGGTACAACTTTCCTGTGTACTGTACGATGCGAGCGGGTATCGATATGTCTCCTCGAGTGAGCGTCATGTTGCGGAGAGCATCCTGTCTACTGGATGGAAGCAAGGAAAGAATAGTGTATGTGCAATTGTAGAAAGAGTGGTTTGGGCATAACGCAGGTTGCAAGAAGCAACTTCAGCGTTGGAATTGTGAAGGAATGATGATAGTGCGAAGCTGCTCACAAACCGGATTGCCGTCAACCAAGCCGAATTTTGAGATTCTAATATCTATCCAAACTCTGAGAACTGATATTGGCTCGCTTGACTGGAGGTGGTGGCGGGGGCTTCTTTGATCTGCTGGGTGGTGGTGGAGGTGGTCCTTTTCTGCCGTTTGTTGTTGTCCTCGGCTCGCTCCCATGGGATGTTGCTGGGCTGACCGATCGAGCGCCGTAAGAGCGATCTGGGCTGCCACTGTTGAGCGTCGAGTCGTCGGATGGGTCACCAAATACATCCGAGTGTTGTGTATTGATATTGACTCGGGTTGTTGGTCGGAGATGGCCACGAAGAGAACCAACATCACTTGGAATGGAAGCCTTGCGAGAAACTGGGGTTGATTCGCGGTAGATGGAGGTAGGACCTTGGAATGTAGCGGAACGGCCGAAGCTTGGTCTCGTTGGCGAATCCTCCTGCGGGTACTCATCGTGGGTGTTGAGTCGCGCATCAAGTCTGGAAGATGAAGCAACACGTCCTTGGGATCGAATTGATGGTCTGGCAGGCAGTTCTGGCTCCGGTGCAGCTGGCTCTTCGTAAGTGCTGAATCTCTCGCTGTATGAGTGAGCAGTGTTTGAACGGGATCTGGCGGCTGGTCGCCTTTGGTTTCGTTGTTGCTGTGCTTGTCTGCTTGCTATTAGAAAATGGTCAATTGATTGCGGTGTGTGTTTAACATACCCAGCTGGCCAGTCTGCCTTGATTCGCATGAGCTCCTCTCGGCATCTATCGTAGTATTCAAGCTCAGCGTCCAGGAAAGCTCCGAGATCTGCAACGCTGTCTGCCTCTGCTTCCTTGATATCTTCCATTCTTCTCAAAACATCCTCACTGGTCTCCTCATATTTGGCCTTTTGCGATCGCAATTCCTCCTCGATGCGGAAATCTTCCCTCTTGACCTTTTGCATCTTCGAGAGCGAGGCATCATAGGCAAGTCGGCGGGCCTCAAGCTTCTTCCTGGCATTCTGTCCGGGTGAGCAAGAATCCTCGCGAATTGTAGTCTCGTACTTACCTGATATTCCTTCATCATGGCCAGCGATCGCTCGAGAGACTCCAACCATCCGCCTGTAGCATTGACCACGTACGACTCCTGTGTGCGTGCAATTCGCTCATTGGCTCTGCCCATGCCTGCAAGCTGTCAGCAGGATTCCCCTTCAGCATTATTGATAAACTCACTGATGAGACAATTTCCAAACTCCGAATCCGGCTCGAAGTCCTCTCCATGGCGTATCATGGTCTGACCCAAGTATCCGACCGGCAGAATCTTCTCCTTATCCTCGATCTCATTGCGCTTCGAGAGGGACTTCATGTAGATGGTCATTGACTTGTGCAATTTGTCCATGCCTGATATGTGTCAATTGGAGGACCGGGCAAGGTATTGGGCACCGAACTTACCATCATGGCGAAGGGCCATCTCCAGCTCCAGGGCCTTGAACTCATCCGAGGCAGCGGTCTTGGTCTCCTGGCCCATCTTCTCCCCCGCCCATTGGGTGACGCGGTCGAGTTTCTTGATGATATTCATGGTTGCGTATGATCTGTCTTGAGTTTGGAGGTGGTCGTGGTGGTCGTGCTTTCGTACGACACGGTTGCAGAGGGGCGGTGGTGAAAGTAAGAGAGATTGGAGGTCGTGATTGCAGGTGGTGGTCTGGGTTGTTTTGATTTGTTTTCTTTAGCCAGAGGATGGTGGCAGGTGAATTTATCCAAGGGGTTGGTTGGGTTGCGAGGGAGGAATTCTGGTGGTAGGGCCGAGCAATGAACGACTGGTCGTATGTCGAGGCGAGTAGAGAGAGATTGCAAGTCAATTGCGGATCGCTCTCAGCCAGGAGGAAGAGAGTGGGTGAGATAGTGAGTGAGTGAGTGATGATCAGTTAGAAAGTAGAATTGTTGAAGGGGTTGAAGTTGGATGTTGGAAGAGGCGAGGGGGGAAAGGATGATGGGGAGTGGGGTGGTCGTGGTCGTAGTAGTTAGTGGAAGGTCGTAAGTAGGTGCATGCGCACTAATTAATTTACTTGCGGTTGATAGCAGCGATTAATGTAGAGTAGTCTGGAGTAGTGGACGGGAGCGAGTAGTAGTAGTCGTAGCGGTAGCAGGATGATTAGTAGGAAAGTAGTAGGTTGGTTGGCTGCCCTTTTTTCTTCTCGTTTTCAAGCCGGCTTGAAGAAGGTATGCAGAAACAAGATGCAGAAGATGCCAAAGGAAGAAGGTGGTGGCGACTATATAAAAGTTATACAAGTAACGATCCCAGACATTTGTTATTTTATTCTATTCTTTATGATTCACCCACCAAACGGCCTGTTGCTGCTGCTTCTTCTGGAAATTCTTATTCTGGGCGGCGATACGATGGCGAACGCCACGACGCACGACAGTTATTTTAGCCAGCCAATCCTCCAGTCTCCCATGGCCCTTATCGCCATCGCAGAAATCCCAGCGAGAGGATTCTTCATTTGTTTGGTTGAAGGGATTCTAAGGAACTGCACACTCTCCTGTCCACGCATGTGGCAGGTACAGGAACCAAGTATGCATGCAGGTCGAAGATCTCTCAGCCAAGTATTGGCTTGTGTGTTGAAGGAGGAGGATATCCAAACATCCAGCCAGGTGTTATTATCCCTTACCTACCTAAAAGAGATGTTATATCATGTCATATCAATACAATATCATACAATATCATTCTATATTCCTCCCATTTCTGGCTAAGTTCACTTCACTTTGCCACTCCCTTTTCTTCTCTTTTCTCTTTCTTCTGAGCTTCTCTCTCTCTCTCTTTACTCTCGTATATATCGTACATTATCGGATTCCTCGGTGACCCCCTTTTCCATCTCGTTCTCTAGCGCAGGAGACACTCCGTTCTCTCTCAATTCCTCACTGACTTGCTCCTCTTTTGCCGCGTGGAACGGTCAACACGAGCATCCGCTGGCTACCGACGCACATCTCATCCTCACCAAGCGCGCCGGTTAATGCGAAACGCCAGCAGCACCAAGCAGCCCATTCAAAAGACCCAGATCGGACCGCCATCAGCCTTGTCAAACACAGATGAAATTGAAACGTCGTCAAGCCTCTGATCGTCAGAATGTCAGCCTTCCAAATCTTTTTTTATTTCTAAATATAAAAAGGTTGCTGAGGGTTTCATACCTACTCCATCACATCCCATCCAATGATCACTGACTCCGATCCGTCGCATTATTCCCAACGCATCGACTCCGTTGGTCTTGGTGTTGGTGTACGCACTACTTACAAGCACTTACTTCCCGAAGACGCCGTCCAGCAGACCAGGAGAAGCCTTCTCCACCAACCGCTAAAGATGGGGTAAATCCGGCTGTTCCAGAAGGTGGAAGTGATTCGGCCCGCTGAATCGGGTGTGGTGATCAAGTTCTAGATTCCTATGGGCATTTTACTTCGAACTAAACTAAGGGCGTGTGGGGGAGAGGGAGCAAAGGAAGTGGTTTTTTTTTTGTTAGCTTTGCAGATTCTCGGAAAGGGGATAGTTGGCTGTTCTGTACTGCACTATTTCCATGTCCGTCATCTATGGCAGCCAGCCAGGAAAGGTCGCGCGGCTAACAAGCAGGACTTCACTTCCTTCGCGCCAGTCTCACTGAACTCTGTGCGACTGCGACAGAAACGAATGGTCACAGCGAATAATCCCAAACACCCTCGAGGGATCGAATCAGTAGTCCAGCAGTTGCGAGTCGACGAGGTCTTACCAACGTTCTGTCTCGCTAAAAATCGGTAGTCCTCAAACATGGCTTTCAGTACAGTAATGTATCCCAGGCAAGTGCCAATACCTCTGAACTACTTAGTTGGCCTTTCTTTAATTCTTTTACCCCATTTAATGCACTTCTAAACTTTCCTATCGTTCACTTTTTTCTCTTTTGGTTTTACATGTCGAGGTAGTAAGCTCACATGGCGACTATTGTATGCCACGGCTATCATCGGATCGGAGCTCGCAGCATTTGTGCAGACGACCAATAATACATTCTCAACACCTCAACATCAGATCTAAACTCACAGCTAGACTGCATGGCAAAGGAATAAATTGTTACCTAGATATCTTCCATTCAAAATTTAGCCCACCAGTACGTCTTCAGGATACTTCTTCCATCCAAAATACAGGACATTCTGATCGCCGGGTTCAGTTGCAAACAGTGAAGTTCGTTTTTGGACTATAAACACCACCGTTTCTTCAAATCTCTACCTTATTATCCCTCAATTTCACTCTCAGATACAAAGACATTTTCCCAAGAGTATGGAATAGCCCTGCCAGACGACTTGTATTTTAAGTACAGATAATCACGATGAACTTTGTACACATAAAATGTTTGTTTCATCTAGTATTCTTGATATTCATCATAACCTCCTCTATCCTACAATATATATACAGCCCAATCCCATCCAACATCATAAATCATACAAACAAACGAAAAAGATCCATCCCAATTAAACTCCCATCATATGTTTCAAACCCTTCACCTCACTCTAACATCTCCCTCCCCTCCTCCTGCCCCTCCCATCAATCCTCCCATCATCCCCCACCACCGCCGCCCATTCTCATTCCTGGTCCTCCGTGGTGATGTCCACCACCCATCATACCTCCTCCTCCGTGATGTCCACCACCTCCATATCCTCTCCTACCACCACCGCCCATTCTCATTCCTCCCGATGAAGGTCCGTGATGATGTACGACTGTTGGACCGGCGCCGTAGCCTCCTCGTCGACCGCGACTGCTGGACATACATGAGCCCATTTTGTGTGTATATATGTGTGTGTGTTGTGAAGTGTTTGAGAGGGGAGTTGAGAAACTTGATGTTTCGTATCCGATTTTGTGTTATTTAGACTTGTTATATTCGTAAAGTCTTGTTTGTTGTGTTTTGGTTTGTGTCTTTTGAATTAACTCTTCGTTTTCTGGTGATAAAGAGAAAATCGTTTGGTTGTTTGTGGTGGTTTGACTTTGATTTGATGAGTATGGTATGAAGGAAGAAAAATCCCTCTTCAAACAAAAACACACACGGTATATATACAAAAAGCACTTCCGTTTCTAAATCCAACAATCCTAGGTATAGTACGCTTGTCATCATCATCCTCGCATCATCATCGCCATCGCCATCATCCGTCCACTTTTAACCAACAAAACTCGACGTCAGCCACTTCTCTTCGCACGTCTCCCCAGGTCTTGGCATAGCTCTCGAAATACTTACTTTCATAGATGGGGCAAACACAGCCGTTTTCGTGCCCGCATTCCCGACTTGGCATCGTCACATCATCCAAGCTTTTCTGAATGATTGTTCTGCAAGACTTTTGCAAGACTTCGAGAAAGAAGGTATTATATCATCAATTGAGTAAGGGCTGATAAGAAGAGAATATCAGAAGCTATTTATTTATAGAGGTTTTTTTACAAGCTTTCCTACTTGTGCATGTTGAGGTTATTTCGAGATTGAGGATTTGGTGATGGATCTCGACTTCCAAGCATTCAAACATTTACTACTACATCATCGCCAAACAATTGATTTAATCCTTTTTTTTTCATTGATGATATCCTGTAATGGCTCCTTGGAAACCAATTCACCCCGTGGTATTGTTCTAGACTGAGAAAACTTGAACTTGGGATATGTGCCGAGTGAACCGTTTTAGTGATTGGATGGGTGCTTGGTATTGCGTATTGTTGGACTTGGTAAGGCACTATCTTGGTGTATGTAGATATGTATGGAGATTTCTTGGGATGTAGGGGCAAGCATGGAATGGTGCTTGGAATGACGAGCGTAGTTCGAGGATCGAGGAATATTGATGTTTGGTTCTGATTAGAATTTCTCGTGGTGCACCCGTACTTGTCTCTTTGCATCCTACAGTAAGTTTTCTGATTCGCTGAGGCCTGACACAATAACATTGCCACTCGAGACTGTATGCTATCATTATGTTTCTGTGTTCAGGCTTTAGATCTTGATGAGATGTTTCAAGTTTGCGTAGGGAAGTAGTAGTAGAGAAGGATGAACGCCATAATCAAAATCAGCCAAATACTGTAAACAAACATCATAAATTCAGTTCAATGAAAATCGTTACATCCCACAAATATCAGAAGAGAAAAAGCACACCCCTCTTCCCATTTTGATCCCACAACGCTGAGGAACCGTTTCCAAGAATACTCCGTGAGTTTCCTGGAATTATATCTCGACCCCCCATCGTTCAGTTCCTCCTTTGCCGCTCATCTGGAATGTCCTGCTTCTGCCGGTTTGATCCTTTACCAATTAATTCCTTAGTTTCCCACGTCTGTCTTCCCCTCGTTTGACTCTCCAACATTCCCTTTCCCCATTTGTCCTGCTTCTCTCTTTTCCTGTATTTAGAGGTTTTCAGCAGCCTCACCAAGGACATGTAACAAACCAGTCGCCACACCATCAATCTCCGCCGCTGCGGACTTCTCTTTTGGTCTACTATGAATGCTGGGGTTTGTTCCCGTCGCAATCTTCTGAGGGCTTGAATTGGATATTCTCAACTCACGATCAAGCTTTAGTTTATTATAAAATTCACTCGAGCTGCGACGCCTAGGTTGCTTCAGTCGCTTCATGAGGTTTTCGTGGCGTTCGTCGGAGCCAGTATTAGCTCATACCCGGTATTTGAGATAATAATTTGGTTGTAGCCTTGGTCTTGGAGTGTCCAAGGCGGCGGGGAGGGACGACGGAGCCTTCGATGAGCCCTGCCCTCATTCTCCCCTATCTTTTCTTCCCTTGACACAACCATACTCCCCACACCTGAACTACTCGCCCTACTAATTGCGATATCGAACTCTCCTCCTTCATGACCGTTGTCTTTTGCTTCCTTGCCCCCCTCACTCCTCGGAGTCGCAGTCCCAGCCTCAACGATTCTCGCTTCTTCAAGTGAGTCGTCCAACAGATTGTCTTCCTCTTGTTGAGAGAAAGACTGATCAGGGGCTACGACCTCGATCTCTTTCATCCAGTGCCTCAACTCTGTCATTGGAGGCCAGTTTCCACCACCTTCCCTTCCTCGCTTCTCCTCGACCTCCTTGACGTGCTTAGATTTCCCTTTTGAAATCTTTGGTTTAAAGTGTGCTCTTCTAAGATGTGCGGCAGCATTATAATATGCGCCATATTCTCTCTTTTGATTACATGCCTTGCATGCCGACAAGGGGATAATAACCCTTATTCGATCCTCATGCGTTGGTTCGACGCAAATAAATTTCTTGACAGACTTCTTGTGCACTCGATCTTGATGTCTTTGGAGTTCATGTTCACCACGAAATCCTTCTGGGTTATTTTGGCACTGCTGACAGAATAATCGCTCGGGTTTAGGTCGTTGATAGGCCAACCCCGAGAAACCAGGTCTATCTTGCGGCCTCGAAACGGTATCCCCATCTCTACCACTAGGTGGACGAGCAAGCCGTCTATGAAGCTTTGAACGGCGCTCCTGTTGCAACAATAAGGAAGAGGTGTCCGTATCAAAGTTAGGCCTCTGGATATTTTGCTCTTTTGCTTCGGTGTATGAATTTGTTGGTACTGGTGGGACCAGGACACCATCAGTTCGGGTAGAGATCAGAGACTTGGTTACGTTTTCGTCAACATCTACAATTTGTAATGGACTTCGGCTGGAATTTTTATTTGAACGTTGCTTAATCACCAATTTTGTGTTCTCTTTGTGATCTTGACCACCACTGTATGCCAACCTATCTGGCAGTACCGTAGATTTTCCCTGTGTTGAAGATGGATGCTCGTGCTCGTCAACATCTTTAACATATGCAAGTGGTACAGGCCTCTTGCTCGACTGTACCAGGTCACCACTTGAATTTGCGAATTGCTCGGTTGTGGTGATATTCGTCAATAAAGTACCAGCAGATTTTGCGAGAGAGGATTCTCCCCGTTGCTCGACATCATGTATTATCGTAGTGAGCTTACTTCGTAGCTTTCCGAGCTCAATTTGTTGGTCGTCAAGCTTCACTCGTTGTTTTGCAATCTTATCTTGTTTTTTTTCGAGTTCAATTTGTCGGCCTTCAAGTTCAATTCGTTGCTTTATGATTTCACCTCGTTGCTTTCCGAGCTCAATTTGTCGCTCTTCAAGCTCACGTAGCTGCTTTGTGATCTTATCTTTTTTCTTTCCAAGCTCATATTGTTCTTTAGAGTGTAGCGAAGGATAGGATGTAGAGTTTGCGAGTAGCGATTGGTAATTGACAGTGGGCAGTCCAAGATGGACGTTACTGGGGATGTTCTTTGGCGCTTCGACAGGGACTGCCAACGAGACAGTACCTCCAGTTCTCTCCTCAATATCTCTAAAGACTTTCCATGCAGGCAACACGAAAGCTGTCTTGCTTCCAAGTCGAGCAGCAACAATGACCCCAAAGAGGTCGCCAGTTGTGGCGTCAATAACCCAACTTCCAGAGTGGCCAGGAGCTGTAAAATCAATCAATTTAGGTTTCGCCATTGGGTAATAGGATGTAGAACCTACACAAAGTCGATTTCAGTCTTACTGTCCATACTTCTTGAAAGCCGTCCCAACCAGGCATCTTCAGCATGTAAGGACAACTTTGTATTTCTCCCTCGACTTGCTGCCCTGCTGTAACCAGCGCCAAGACACTACCCCCTTTATTTTCCTTTACAAAGTTTGATACAGATAATGTGTTGTTATTGTAGAAAACACTACCCTGACTCGGAGGATGTACAGTTTCTGGATCCATTGGAAAGAGAACATAATCAAGATTGAGTCGATCCTCAGGCTCTATGTTTATCTGCAAATTGTCTTCTTGTTGTTGACCAGAGCTTCCAGATAATGGATCACTAAGCAAAGGCGAAGATTTATTGTTTGAGGTGCCGTTCCGAGAAGAGACACTGGCTTTTTGTTTGTAAGTGATAGGTTTGCAAGACGAGGAACAGTAAACGTCACCTTTGCTTGTCCACTCCTTTTTCGACTCATCTAAGTAAAAGTCATCAGAATCCGAGTCAAACTCCATCTCTCTATCCAAATTGTGGGCGCCTTCATCATCTTCTCCTTCATAATTCAGTGTGCCATGTCCCGCTGTCAAACCGTATTGACCTGTTACTTCACGGACTGTCACATATATGATGCCACCTAAAGTCATCCAATATTTCCCAGCACGGATCCTTGAACCGTAAGTCAAAGACTGCTTGCTCTTTGTTTGAATGGTCTCGTCTATTTGAGGGCCAAGATGGGTTCGGACAACCACATCCACGCTATGCTGGTCCATTTCCATAAGCGCTGTTAGAACCGCCGGCTCCTGCTCTAGAGTTTTGATTTGGATCCCTGAGTACTTGCTCAAGATGCCTTCGTTCTTGATAAGCGCTTTTATCATTTTGCGCTGTTGCTTACTCAAGGATGCGATGATGATAGTAGGAAATGCTGTAGCCGGCACAGATCCAACCATGTGCATTCCATAGCCAACGGACAAGTGCTTGGCCTCTCCTTGTTCTAACTCTTCCTTGTTTTTAGTTAATACTTTGTCGATTGCTGGCAACAGCACAGTTTCGTAAATAGCACAAACCGGTCCTATCATTTCAAAACATCGTACGCCTTTGATCTGCCAGTCCAAGCATTCGCTGCCAATTGACTCCTCAGGTTTAGGCCAAATTGGCTTGGGTCGCCGAAAAATACGGCGCATGATAAGCAGGTAGGTGATTTTCATGTTCTGCATGTTACATGCGTAGATGATGAATGCTCAAAGATGAAAGTCGATGGGATGGAGAGCTGGTCCTGGTGAGCAAGAAATCGGTGAAATCAGCACCTGACAGATGAAGGCTGAGTTAGGAGCTAAGTTTTTGGTCATTTTATCATTCAGTCAAGCCGCTGCATGAGTTCGAGGCTTTTCCAATGGGCGGTCTTCATGGTTTCAGAATGGTGTGAATGGACAACTCATCATTCGTGGAGGCTGTGTGCCAAAACGAGCATACAGTCTTGCCCCTTCAGATAACTCAAGGACTCGAGAGCCGCGGGAAGTTTTGGTTCGAAGAATGTGTAAAAAAAACACCAATAAAGTCAATCCAACTCAAGAAGCCAAAACAATAACCTTCTCGATGGCACTGAGTACATCACCAGTTTTGGGCAGGCGCCTCGCTTTGTCAACTAGACCAGCTGATCAAGGCTGGATTGTATTCAGGATGTTTGGCATCGATATCAACGAAGACGACTATGAGACCCTCTCAAATGGAATCCCGTCGTACTTTGGAGATTAGTACGACGAAAATTATCGAGACTGCGCCCAACGACTTTCTGTTAGAACACATGATGAACTCGTAGAGGTGGTGGGATATCTCGAGGAGCAGGACGCCACAACGAATTCGGTCTTGGCGAAATTGGCACGACAGCCTCATGGAACAGCAAAAACGTCGCAATTAGAAGATTCAATAAGCTCGCCCTACATGTTTCTTGCGCGATATCGATTAGCGAGATTGAAGGATCATACTCTCCAGGACAGGTAATTTCCTGGCCTGGCGACCCTACGTTGACGATTAGGGAGCAGATGGTGGTGGAATTTATTACCCTTCGAAATTGATAGATGAGGTGGTTAAATTCCCGAAAGAGGTATCTGATACAAAGACTGTGGCAAAAATAGCAGGAATCGAGGTGTGTTGGACGAGTAATCTGGCAGATTGCCTTCTGATGCGAGACAACGAGATGAAAGTGACCATCTTCCAGCATGCTTCGATACTGAAGCTCCAGAGCAAATCAAAGTGGTACGAATTCGTAACCTTTCGTGCTGGAGAATTTTACTGATGAACACAGTAATATTCTGGACGAGGATCTTATTGAGGAGACATTGAGAACCCTCGCATAACTGTTACCGAGTAATGAACCTACAGTCCAGAGATGACTGAAGTCAGAAATGAAATTGCATGGGCTAGATTTAATCGTTGCGAAGTGCGGACACCTTCTTGCTCGGGGGAGGAGACACCAAGAAGTTCGAGTTTTGGAGGGATCGACTGGTTATCCTCAAGCAGGCGTTCAATGATGCTGAACCAAAGACAACTTCTCGATGGTGGAATGATGACCTGAAGAATGTACAGTAAGTTGTTCTGGTTTGATTAGCACCAGTTATCTCCTCTTCAACCAATCATTTCCGGAAATGCCCAAAATTTTGAATGAAGGGTTCTTCTATCAAAATCCATCTTCGCTTGTCCGGACCCACTAGTTCGAAGTTCATGCTTGATGGTACAGTACACCTTCTGGATCGCTGCCGCAGTCTTGCTCCGACTGTGATATTCGGGCTGGTACAAAGAGTTGCCGCGGTCCTACAAACATGGAAAACGTTTCACGGTAATGAAAAGTCTGGATCATAGCGAATTTATGAAAAATATTTGTTGTCGGAAGCCAGAATCTGGCGGCTTCAAGGAGCTGCAAGCGTCATTCGAGGGATAACGATTGATGACTTGTAGGGTGGATGGAGAGCTTGGTCGTGCCACCAATGATGATATATATGTTTGACATATGATTGCATTCAGATGATAAGAGCATCGTGAGATGGGCTGATGTTTTTGAGAAATTTGTATTGATGGTATTTGAGGCAGGAGGCGGAGGTCAGGAACGACTCGAGCCTTGACCTCGACCTAACTTTCCAACTAGTTAGTTATCCTCCTTGCTCTAGGTACTGTACTTCATCCACGACTCATATTTGTAAATTTCTAAGGAAGAGACAAAGATTCAAAACTTATTGAATCAAAATATCTCAACTACATAACCATGCAACCAGTACAAACACGAGTGCGGTTCCTTCGCCTTGCGCCCTTATGGACCTGCTTCTCGACCTTCTCAACTTTCTCCTCCTCCAATTCAACACTGAGCATCGACTTTTCCGGCTCAGCACCCAACTTCGAACCAATCTCAACACCCGAATTCGACTTCCCTCCAAAAAATACCCTGTTCGAATGACTTTCAATACTCAACTTCGACTTCCCCTGAACAAACCTTCCCTTTGGATAATTCCTGAATCGCCTATGGAACGAGTAATTATCCTCCCATTCCGGGACCCCAAACTTGCGTTTAGAACGCATAATTTCCCCCTCACTGGTTTTCCTGTCGTATTCGCGAGCCAAAGCATGGTGGATCAGGCGATCTCGATTTGCGCACTTTCGTGCCATGAGAATTGCGTCGCGACGGAAGGGACCAACTATTTCGTGGGAGCGAGAGTTTGGAAGGCGCATTGGGAGAGCTGGGATAGAATCTTTGATGCCTACGGTGGTGATGACGGTTGGACTTCCGGTGAATTGCCACTAGATGGAACAGAAATGTTAGTTTTGATCTCTCTCTCATTGACTATAAAAGTGAAGGAATCAAGACAAGGATGGCCGAGGTTGATTCGACAGCTAGGCAAGACTCACCAAAGTCTTCTTCCCGATGTTCTTGATCATATACATGCCAGAATCAGAAGGGTAGGAATGGTCTTTGAACTTGGCGAGAAGTTGATGATCGACTTGACGGGGAACGGGATGTTTTGCTGTTGTCCTGCCGAAGAAGTCAATCAAATTTTCAAAACTAAGAGCAAGGTAGGAGGAAAGCAAACTTACAAATCCCTCACGATTTTGTCTATCTTCCGTTTCTCGATCCCTGTCCAGCTCAAAATTCTTCCTCCTTTCTTATCGTCGTGTCTATAGCCCCTCCCACTCAACAAGCTCCACATGATTGCTGTCTCTTCGCTTGGTAATTTTCTCGGTGCGCGGAGCTGTCCCTTGATTTTGGTCATGTCTAAAGGGGAGGATAGCTTGCCGAGGGGAAGAGCAGGGCCAGCAAGAAAATCGGTGACGACATATGTTTGGCCAATAATGCCGATGGGAGTCTCGGCCGGGACGATCAAGTTATCGAATTTTGTCTTTGCGTCTTTGAAATTTGGTGGACAGCATGAATTGTGATGCTGGCCAGTTTGGACTGATGGTGGTTGGGGTGGCATGGTGATGAGATTTCTTCCGAGTTGACTTGGAGGATAGTACTCGAAAACGAGGGGAGGCTTTGAGAATAGAGGACCTAATTCGACGAGAAAGTTGGAAGAGTTTATTAGCTCGAGAACTGTACGTTCGCGACAAAAGAACTTGGAGAAGGTGGGAATGAGGAGCGGGAGACGGGAGGAAGACTTATGATTTTATAGGCTTCTGAAGTACTCTTCCTTGAAATACTCAATTGTTGAAGAATTCTTATTGTCGTGTTTCCTGATATTGTGGTTGCCATTGTAGAAAGTGCTGCGCGGATTGCTATTGTCCTCGCTTACGGTACCTATTCACTTTTCCAACCTTTCCGTCGTCGTGAAAATATTTTTGTTGACCACAATCACTTCTGATTTAGCGAGGCGCTAGTGAATCTCTTACTATTGTCATAATCTATTTTATTTGAGTTTCCACTGACTGCTGGACATCTCCATCGCACCCCACTAAGAGGAACCCACAGATGACTTGCAAATAAACCTCGCGCTGCTAGTTATAGAAGGAAGAATTCGTCAATCTTGCGATATTTACCACTATTTTGAAACTGCATAATTGTTTTGGGAGTACAAAAGGTTACTCTAGATTAAGCCAAACATATTTAGAGGGATCAACTGTCTCATGATGCGTAAGAGATTGATTAAGTGAAAAGCGGTGATTGTTGCAATTATATCAACCGGAAAAAAAAACATAAAAAAACATAAAAAAAACATTTATGATAGGTTCTTCATACCCTCTCCCCAAAAAGAAACCTAAAAAGATAGACGTAAAAAGGTGCAAAAACTCACATCTCCTAACTTAGTTAAGAGGGAAGAGAAAAACCTAGGCGGTACAGGTTTTTTTTTCGGTGGTTGGCGTGTTAGTTGTTGTTTTTTGGTGGCCAGTCGATTTTATCCCTTTGAATCCTCCTGTTACCAACGGTCTGACTAGATACACTTTATCGGTGTACACCTTCCGTAGCTGAGATGGGTTTGGCATATTTGAATTTATATATGTGTATGAAATATGTTGGGAAGGCGAGTGAAGAAAGGTGAGGTGAGGAGATGAGCAGCGTGAGCTGTCTCGCCGCCTGCCTCCATTTCGGGTTTCTTTTTCTTTCAAAAATCCGAAACATCAGGATGACCAGCTTGTTCCAATGATGAGAGTTATACAAAGTTATATTCTTAGGTCGAGCTTTGTACAACCGAATTCTCTCATATTAATGTTTCGATGAAGTCTATCGGATCAACGCCAAAAACTAAGTACACGAACGGGATTAAACGTGGTGAGCAACAAAATTCGCAAGGATTTTCATCTTTCGTCTTCACCAAAAAAGGCTTCTCAAGTTATCAAAAGACTCTCTCGGGTCACCGACAGAATTTCAAAATCAAACAAAACGAACGGATGGAAATTGGCAAAAAGCTTTCAAGTTTCTTCCTCGTCAAACCCCAAACCTCAAACTTACTCAAGTAAGAA
Organism: Tetracladium setigerum; assembly: GCA_031472005.1. NCBI lineage: Eukaryota > Fungi > Ascomycota > Leotiomycetes > Helotiales > Tetracladium > Tetracladium setigerum. The sequence goes on from PZJY01000012.1 coordinate 678,144, forward strand.
GAGAATGAATAATCTACGCAAACAGAAATACAAAACAACACAAATGCAAGCAAAGACCGAAATTAAAATTTAACACACGAAAGATCCAAATCTCCTTCATATGCTAAGAAAGCATGAAGTAAAAGCTGCTCTTCTCGATACTTTCGAGTAGAGCATCCTCTCCCCTCTTTCAATCGATCAATCCATCCACCATAACGTTGTAAACACTTCTTCCTCATTCCTCGTCGTTCTTCCTCGCATGATCCGATCATGCCATCTATCAGGTTATTCCTAGTTATATATGTCTCGCTATGGGACGCTCTATATTAGGGCGATCCTAAGGAAGCTTGTGTTTGTGCAGCGGAGGAGAACGTGCGTACATCAACCCACTGCGTACACTACTGTAAGTCTTACAGTACTTAGAAGCTCCGCTCCAGTTTGAGACTTGCCACTTACGAAAGAGAAACCACCAAGAGCCGGAAGAAGTTTTTTTTTTAACTTACTGTATCAAAAAGGAGACCTCGGTTGTTATTAATTTGTGTTTGATATTTTCTAGTTCAGATTACTCCGTACAAGGGTATCGATGCGTCTAATAACTAAAGAAGGCCCCTCCCAACCGCCCAAGTGCGCAAATGCAAAAAGGAAAAAAAAGACATAGTGTGCCGCCGTCCCATCCTATTCCTGTACATCATCTAATCTATTTGAATTCTTATTTTGAGTCGTGAGACATTAATGTGCGTTTCGTTCACAGTCTAGTCATTAAGATACTCTTCCCACTCTTCGCGCTGCGCGAATCCCACTCGCGCTCTTCACTTCGACTGCCAATACTCTCATCACTTATTATCCTGTCCTCCTCGACAGCTCATGCGGTACCGAGTCAATCTTAACCGTAACCTCGCCCTTGACTGTGATCTCACCCAAACCATACAGATTTTCCACACTCTCGCTCGTTCGGTCATTACTCCTGCGCACGCGACCGCTGCCGTTACGTTCGTGTTTCTTGCCTTTGTTGTGGTTGTTGCCTGCGGCCTGGATGATGGTCGTTGTGCCGAGTTTGTGTCCTTTGCCCATGAAAGCGAATGTTTCGAGGCCGGTTTCCTCGCCGGGTGGGTATTCGCTAAAGACGATTTCTCGTCTGGTCGTTGCGTATAGGAGGACGTCTAACCAGCCGTTGGAGGCTATCATGGCACCTGCTACACAGAAATAGGCGAGACCGACGTGGCCACCTCGGAGGGCGTAGATTCGACCGGCTGCGAGGGGGGTGGTGCAGACGGTGTAGATGAGTGGGTAGATTACCATGAGTGGTGTGGCGCCTTCGACTGTTTGGGGAGTGAGACTGGTGTCTGTCCGGTTTTTGGAGGCACGGAGGAAGACGAGAATGAAGGTGTAGGTGATGATGCAGGTGAAGATACAGAGGAACATCCAGAAGTAATGCAACCAGAGACGCTCGTGGGGGTATTTATTGTTGACCCAGCACTGGAGGTGAATATGTTAGTTGGGAAGATGGTGAGAGTTGAGAGGTAAACTAACCCATGCTCCTGCTCTGACATAAAAGTCTTCGCCGTGTATTATAGGTCCCAATGCTCCGAGCAGGTAGACGAAAACCCAGCAGCCCGTGATGGAACTCCAGAAGACTGCGGTCGACGGCCTGTATCCTTTTACAACGCCAAGGAAGGTGTGTATACCGATTGCTGTGATCATAATCGAAGATGCTAGATCTCCAGTGCTCACGAACCAGCCCTGAGCCCAACATGTTGTCGTTCCAACCTGAATAGAATTGTTTTTAAGTGATTCAAGATTGAGCATAAATGCCATTGCTTGTTGGATATCGGCAAAGAGAAGGTTGTATATGAGAATCAAGAACTGATTGGTCGGTTGTGAAAATCCGGACTTCCATCTCCAGGTGATCAGTCTCCAGGTCAAGTAGAGAAAGAGACTTGTTGAAGCGATAAATGACAAAAGACCGAGTGATGCCACTGCTATCAGTCCTCTACTGAGGACTTCAGGCAGTGGTGACAATGTCCTCGATTGCTCATCCAGTTCCATGGCGGTGGCTTGCTAAGGCTGCAGAGGATAAGTGACATCTTGGACGGGAGGTCGAAGGCTTTTGTCTAATCTGAAGATCTTATGAGCAGCTAGCCGTTTCCAGTCTCTACGGAGTGGCCCATGATGCTATCTGTGCGTGCGGCGAACGCAATATGGCGGAGGAAGCTGAGGGGAGAACCCACGAGGCACGTTAAGCATGGCCACAAGGATTATGCATCAAATGGAGAGGCGATCTCACATCTGCCCCTTGCAGATTTGACGGAGGAAGCTCTGAAAACGTTCGTAGTCCGAGAGATTGATTGGAAGAACTGTCCCAGAAGCGCTTCTCAGCATTCCTCGATAGGCAATTGCCCAGGGTATTAAGCTCCTCGCTTGCTCTTGAGAGTTTTTCCGTCGTTGTCATGGAGGAGATGGAGCGAGCTGGATCTCGGAGAGAAGATCCAAATTCCCGACCTTATTTCACAACTCGACTCGCTAGCAAATGATGATGGCTCATCATCCAACAATTTGAATTCTCTCATCCGACAGTACATTGATCATTGATCATTGATCATTGTTTCTCACCGAGGGCTTTTCGATTGGTTCTCAAAAGCTTTCAGTCCTGCATCGTTGAGGATGTTGAAAGAGATCTTGTAACCTTACAGTAAGATCTCACAATTCCAAGCCCACGAACACCAGTGGTAGAGGGGGTGAACGCTGCCTGACTCGAGGGAAAACGCCACATCTGCAACGGCAGGGCAAAGCAAAGCTGGGCCAACTTCAACTCCTTCTCTAAGAAATATTAGACGAAGTACGGAGTTACAATCGAATCAAACGATACTAGGGGGATCCAGGTCAGGGTAAATATGTAGGTAGGCAGCAGGCACCGGGGGCTAGAGTCGCTAGACAGACATCGTGGGTTTCCTGGATAAATAGCTACAGTAGCACCAAACTCCAAAAGTGAAACATCCGAGAAACTCTCATGACTGGTGAGAGTTTGTGAATGTGTGGAATGTGGAATGAAATGGCGACAAAACGGCCTTCCACAGCTTGCACCCCCGATGGTGGCGTTTTTTGGTCAACCGTCAACGGTGAAATGTCCGAAAAAAAAAAGGAAACGGCATCACGGTTGGCTTACGACTCGGCGAGTCGGCTGCTGCTCTCGTAAATGCACTTGCGGCCAGACCGAAATTTGGTCGAATCCTGGGAATCTTCCTTCTTCTTGCCCTTCTAGAATTAAATGCAACCCTGACAGCAATTGATATGTGTCACGTGGAAATTGGACATTGAGTATCCTCCGAAGCGTTACGTTTATTTGTGAGCTCCGTCCCACTTGAGTAACAGTGACCAAGGCGCGAAGGAAAATCTGACTATTACTTCTAGGTGGGAAAGGGGTTTGATCTCTTTGATCTCTTTGTCTCCTCATCTCTTTGTTTCTTTAAATTATCGCCATATCTCCCCCTGAAGCTATCGACTAATCGGAGTTCCTCATGTGGCTGGTCCTCTCAAGAGCGGCTCTCTCTCATTGCCTGCTTGTTCCTCATCCACAGGTGCATCCTCAGCATATTTCAGATCATAGACCGCATACCCAAGGGTTGGGTAAAACAGAATCCTGAAGCGAACGTCAGTATGGTATGCTTCCTCACCAACAGGATATAATGAAATGGCAAACTAACGGCAACACCATGAAGGACAAGACAGCCCGAACAATCTTTCTCAATCGATATCCATCTGGTTCACTGTAATAGCCGTCCCATGGAGCAAAGATGCTATCGAGGAGCAGCCATAGCCAGAGTGCAGTGCTGAGACTAGCCTTCACGATCTCAAGATAGTAGGTGGAAGTCTTCGTGTTCTTGGGATGGCGTTGAACGATGATGATGAAGAGAACTCCAGCGGCCATCAATCCGGTGCATGCAGCAGTGCTGATGACTTGTTAGACGGACGCTTGTGAGCTGTTGATATCGCTGATAAAAACTTACATGAAGGTGTAGATGCGTATACTTTGGTAGTATCTATGTATTGAGATTTTGGGATTAGCGTTGGTACTTTCCTCAAAACCCACCACTCCCCAGGAGAACGGGGCAAGATCGGCTAAGGTATCTGATGAACTACATTGCTCGAAATTGTACTCCGTAAGATTAAACATGTACAGTAGGAAATGGGCACTTTACACTAGTGCTTCCCATGCTCGTTCCCCCATGAGCAACATCGTTGGAAGAGCGGTTATGGCTTGGAAGATGCCGGCCGTGCGGACCATCTGTTGACCTAAAGAGCGTTCCATGGCTTCGCTTCGTTTTTCTTGCACAAGAAGATGATACTGAAGTGATGCAAGTTGTGATTGAAGAAAGGAGATTGAAAATAGTTAACTTTGATGGTTACCTGAAGAGCGCGCGTTGTGTTCAGTTAGAAGATTGGGTAGCCTTGCTGTGCCGCTTGGTGGTAATCTTAAATTTTTCAGGCAACAAAACCTTTGTCTGTCTTGCCGCATTTCTGATGAAACGAGTCTGATCACTTTTCGTCGATTACTGAGAAGGTGATATCAAAGTTGCAACCACAATTTCTCAGGTTGAATAAATATGTACGAAATTGTACAACATTGAGTGCTGCTAGAAACGCGGTGAATAAAGTCCTAAGCTAAGGCACTGCTTGATATCTGCCATTAGAAAAAAAGGTATAGACGAATATACGATGGAATTTGAAAGTAATCAAACTGAGAAACTCTCCAGAGCCTCTCTGGAGTAGTGAAACCTTGCTCAATATTAGTTCTACGAAACCGCGCTTGAAGAAGTTGCAAAAGGCTTTCTTTCACACATTTGTAGTGCCGGCCCGACAAAACCTAGCAATTTGCTTGAATTTAAATATTGGACTATCGTAGTGAGTGATGATTTTCAACAAGAACTCAACATATGAACAATAATTAGAACTCTCTACCATTCCCAATATGGAGAACTCTTTGAAATGAAAAGGAAAGGACTGGGTTAAGGTCACGTGTTAGAGGACCCGCTCCTCTAGCCAACCAAATGCGGCCTAGATGCTACGTCAGAAGAGTCGCCGACTCAAGCGAGTGCAGTTTTTCCTCAGCGTTATTTGCCTCTTTGAATTGAGATTGCAGGAATTCTGATATTCTTTCAACTCCCTTTATATTCTCATCCAATATCTGCCAAAATTCTGCACATTCGACATCACCTCGTTTGAGCACTCTTCTCTTCCCTGATTTCTATCCATCAGGCTTCTTTCAATAGCCCTGACTTGATACTGCGCTAGCGACAGGCTGAAAAACCCCCACCAAGATTTCTTTCCCCTCCATTGATAACAGCCCAACTTCCACCTTTCTTCAACACCACCAACCCACAACTTTACAACCACTACTTTTACAACATGGTTTCCGCTTCAAAGGCAGCCCGTGATGCTAAGAGAGCCGCTGAAGGCAAGGTCCCCAAGAAGACCGTTGCCTCGCGATCCAAGGCGGGGTCAAAAGTTCCATCGGGCGCTTCCTCAGTCGCTGGTGACGAGACACCGCCCCTTCTCGATGCCGAGGGAAACCCTCTCCCAGAGGATGAGCAACCTGCGACTTCCAGCAAGAAGATGGAGGAGGTGAAGAGATTGGCAGAGCAGATGGACAAGCACGGTCTCTCTGACCGTGTCACTACCGGTGTTCTCAGCTCCCTCAAGTCGAGCAGAGATGTCAAGATTACAGCCGCCTCGCTGGTTTTCCACGGACGAGTCCTCATTACCGATACCACCTTGGAACTTACATATGGCCGCAGATACGGTCTCCTTGGTGAGAACGGTTGCGGAAAGTCCACCCTCTTGAAGGCAATCGACAAGCGGGAATACCCCATTCCCGAACAGGTTGATATCTACCTTTTAAACGAAGGTGCTCCCCCAGCGAGCTGGGTGCTTTGGAGTGGGTCGTGAAGGAGGCAGAAAACGAGATGGAGAGACTGGATAAACTGGCCGAGACAATTCTGGAGGATGAAGGACCAGAGAGCATCCTGTTGATGGATCTTTACGAAGTAAGTTTTCTTTGGCCGTAAAAGTTTGCTCCCTCTAACACCAGATAGCGTATGGAAAACATGGATCCATCTACCTTCTCGACTCGTGCATCCCTCATTCTTACCGGTCTCGGTTTCAACAAGAAGACAATCCAGAAGAAGACCAAGGATATGTCTGGTGGATGGCGTATGCGTGTGGCTCTCGCCAAGGCTCTCTTCGTCAAGCCTTCTCTCCTTCTTCTCGATGACCCAACGGCACATTTGGATTTGGAAGCTTGCGTGTGGTTGGAAGAATACCTCAAGAAATGGGACCGTACCCTCGTTCTCGTCTCCCACAGTATGGATTTCTTGAACGGTGTCTGCACAAACATGATCGACATGCGCGCCAGACAACTCTTCTACTATGGTGGTAACTACGACTCCTATTCCAAGACCAAATCTGAGCAAGACGTCAATCAAATGAAGGCATACCACAAGCAACAAGATGAAATCGTCCACATCAAGAAGTTCATTGCATCCGCCGGTACCTATGCCAACTTGGTCAGACAAGCCAAATCTCGTCAAAAGATTTTGGACAAGATGGAGGCCGATGGTTTCATCCAGCCTGTTGACACCGAGAGAGTCTTTACCTTCAGATTCGCCGATGTTGAAAAGCTTCCTCCTCCAGTTCTGTCTTTCGACGATGTTACCTTCTCCTACTCTGGCAACTCCAAGGATGATCTTTACCGTCATCTCGATCTCGGTGTGGATATGGACTCCCGAACTGCTTTGGTCGGCCCTAACGGTGTTGGTAAATCCACCCTACTCCGTCTCATGACCGGAAAGCTCTCAACTACTGGTGGTGTTGTCTCCCGTCACACGCACTTGAAGATGGGTGTCTATAGTCAACATTCTGCTGAGCAGTTGGATCTTACCAAATCCGCCCTTGACTTCGTCCGAGACAAGTACGCCGACAAGAACCAGGATTACCAATACTGGAGACAGCAACTTGGTAAGTACGGTCTCAGTGGTGAGTCCCAGACTGCCTTGATGGGTACTTTGTCCGAAGGTCAAAAGTCCAGAATTGTGTTTGCCCTCTTGGCCATTGATGGACCCAACATGTTGCTCTTGGATGAACCTACCAACGGTTTGGATATCCCAACGATTGATAGTTTGGCGGATGCTATCAACGCTTTCACTGGTGGTGTTGTCGTTGTTTCCCACGATTTCAGGTAAGTCCCCTCTCCGTTTCCGCCTTGATGACTGTACTGATTGGAGTGTAGATTGCTTGACAAGATTGCCAAGGATATCATGGTGTGCGAGAACCAGACGATCCGAAGATGGCCTGGAAGTATCGGCGAGTACAAGAATCATTTGCGAAAGAAGATGATGTCGGCCGGTGCTGTGTAGATTGTGTGTAGAGCTGAGAAAAACAACCGCAAAACAAAAAAAGTTTTTTCAGATGCATCGCTTGGGTCATTGGTTTGCTTTCTATACCTATCCCATACGCGGGCTGCTTGGATGCTTTGAGACCATCTATTCCGTCCCCACCGGATATATCCAGGTCGAGGAAACGGCATCGCATACACTGCATAATTGATCAGCCTGTGGGGATAGATTTTGTTTTTTAGAAGGCGTTACGTCTGATTTATTCAATCAAACCCGATACTTGCAAGTTTAGTTTTGTCTTTGTGAAAGAAGTTCCATTATTGGGCCATACTGGGTGCAAGCAATACAGTGTATAACACAGGATTTGGCGTGAATAGTAAGATTTCCAGCATTGCTGCAGAAGCTAACTTGTCTCGTTGGAAAAAAACAGGCCATGAATAAGGGGTGAGCTCACAGGTTTAGAGCATGGCGCAAGAGATTCCTTGTGTTTAAAGATGGCTTTATGAGATGGGAAGCAACTGATTGTCGGTGTGCGTGAGATGTGTAGGTAAATAATGGGAGGAGAAGGAGGTTACTGTTGAGTCGTTGACTGACCCCGTCCTTGCAGTATCTACTACTTGGATCCTCAAATATGCCAAGGTTTGAAAGAAAAGACGCTTGCTTGGCGTAAACAGACTAGTTCTATTTGGGAAGTAAGTGGCTAATCCTATTTGGGAAGAAACCACGAGCTCTCAACTACTTGATCGGCTCCTCGATCTATAGCACATCAACATCAACACCAACAACCGCCTTTCACAATGGATTTTTCCAATGATTACCGCTATGGCATAGTCGTGAAATTCCTCACCGAAGAATATGCGCATCTAGGCTATCCGCAGCAATCAATCGCTTATGACGCAAGTGCAATGTTATGGAAAAAATATTGTATGCCTCGATGCTCACAAGATGGAATTTTGGCTAACTATTCCAGATTCGCATAAGATGCCATGGACTGGGGTCCACCACGCTTCCCCCAAACTGACCACGGTTGTGCTGTCGATACTACCTCACAGAGCGCTCTAGCTGCTAGGCCATCATTGCAACAACCTGCCGCTGTAGTACACAACGCACACTCACCTGCAAACCAACCGTCTGTCCAGGAAGTATATAGACAAACTCCATTTACGCAGTCTCACGCACGCCCCCGCGCACAACAAACTCGGGCTACAGCTCCATCTCAAACACTTCCTTCTGTCCCAAATCCGCAGGGATTACGTTTACAAACCTCGATGCGATTTGTGGAAGATATGACAGACGCCGAACTTGAAGCAGTGCTACAAGCTCGGCGCAAACGTAAGGCTGCCGAAGCATCACAGCCTCCTCCTCAGCAACATCGGCAACGACCTCCTCTTCAAGCATCAGCAGCAGCTTCGTCGGCGGCGGCATCAGCAGCAAAAGCAGCAGAAGCAGCATTATCAGCAGCATCGGCAGCAAAAGTAGCAGCAAAAGTAGCAGCAGAAGCAGCAAAGGCAGCAGAAGCAGACTCCTCCAGCAGAAATAGACTCCACCAGCAGGAAAAGGAGGCGAGGTCAAGTTTAGCCCCTGCCCGTGAGCCATGGTATTAGCCTCGCCATCTCGCTCGGCTTCACCCATTCCTGAGGTAAAAGTCAAAGATTCGCCATTTCGCTCCGCTTCTGCCGAAGTAGGAACCGAAGACGAATGATCTCGCATCCATCCTCTTTGAAGTACTTCTACTTTAATTTCGCATGCTTTGCATATTTGCAGCCTTTCACTTATCAATTGAAGCATCTTTGCTTTGTTATTTCTTTGGTTTGCATCTTTGCAGCCTCTTAAAAGAAGCATCTTTGCTTTTTTAATTCTTTGGTCTGCATCTTTGCAACCTCATAAGAGCATCTTTGCTCTGTTAATTCTTTGATCTGCATTTTTGCAACCTCATAAGCGCATCTTTGCTCTATTGCTTCTTTGGCCTGCATTTTTGCAACCTCATAAGAAGTATGTTTGTTTTGTCCTTTTTTCTCTGGTCTGTATGTTTGCAACCTAAGTCTTAATTTCAAAATAATTAGAGGACTTGAATGTTATTGTGCTTTCTTCTTATTACGATACTGGGGGTGAAGTAACCGTTGATCCAACACCCTACCACCATCCAGCTTCAAGTTAATCATCGCTTGCGACTGCGGAATAACTTACTCTAGTATGGAACAAACACCTTGATCAGGCATCAAAATTCAAACTTTGACGTAGAAGTGTTTGGATCATTTTGCATGGCATCTGGTCTGATCAGGTCAAGGATGCGACATTACAGTCAAATAATGGTACTAGTTTCGGAAGTCCGATCGAGGGCGAAATCCAAGGTGCTATGAAGGCAAAACTCGGTGCAATGGATTCCATGTTGCAGAGCCTCATCCAAGCTTATTGGGGGAGGTCTCTCAAATTGACGAGAACACAAGCTGCAATCGAAGACAAGACCGGTGCTTTGCAGCTCAAAATTGGGTTACTGTCAACCTCGCACAACCAAGCAACAGCATGCCATGCTGCAAAGCCGTACCTTAGAGGGTGTATCGAATCTCCTCTAATTAGCCGGAGTACAAGACACAATCGAAGCAAAACGCGATGCAGTAGATACCATGTTGCAAAACCTCATCCATCCAAGCTTTCTATTTATTATTGGTTTAGGTCACAAGTAGTGACAGAAGTAGACCCAAGAAAATTGCCACACGTTTCGCTGCCCGGACCAGATCTTTGCCAACTAGCCAGAACACAAGCTGTAATTGTCGCAAAGCTTGACGCAATGGAAACCACATTACAGAGCCTCGCTCGAGCTCCACAGTCGTACCAGATTTTCGCCAACTAGCCAAAGCATAAATCACGATAGGGCATGGAGGAATGAGTGTAATCTTAACATCCACACACTTCCAACAAAGCAGAAGCGAAACGCTGGCAACGCACCTAAGCCCAAGAGCGACACAGGCTTTCTCAAATCACCATACCATACCGATTTACGGCTCTCGTGGCGAGCGTGTAAGCTCGAAAGAGGAGATGGAAGCCGGGTGCAAGAGTTCCAGGGGCATAGGGCATTGATTAACTGTTTCTTCCATTGCAATCTTTACGTGATGCTTTTACTGCCAGCAGTGCTGAAGAGCGGGAGCGGGAGCGGAGCAAGAAGGAAGTTGGATAGTTGGAACAGAACAGGAGAGTTAGGAGGATAATTGAAATATGATTATCAGAAGGATACATCTGGAGAATCTGAACATCAATCAGTCTGCAGAAAAGTAGAGGATGGAGCTGAAAGCTGCGAATGGCGTTCTGGCTCTGGACTGGGCGGCCGAAATGGGACTAGCAGCCCAAGGAAAAGGGCGGCGCAAAAACATCGAAGGCCGGAACTACTGTACCACGAATAAGCTCAAACACTGTAAGGAGTAGGAATAGGAGGGACACTTTCAGAGATAGATCTATCTTTGTTCATCCGTTTATTTATGTATCTACAGAATAATTCTATACCTACTTTGCCTGGGTACACAAAATCATTGAATACAATAATCATATCCGGTACTGTTCCAACCCAACTATTACGGTGCAGGGGTATGCAATGCATCTTAGTGGCACCCTCGTCATTTGTCCAGAGAAATACAACTGTTCTGCTCTGGGAGGGAGAACTGGAGAGGAGAGAGTGAGGCCCCTTCCAATTGATCGGGTGGTCGGTCGGAAGCTTGTTGCTGAACTTTTCAAATCACCCAAACCTGACATCCTACACATCTCCCCCATCTCATTATCTCCCTCCCTCCCACAATCCCAACTCTACAGTATCGCTGCTCTAATCGCGGACCCTCATCGTCGCGACCTACTGTAGACCTCACAGTTGGCGCGCAAGACCAGAACCAGAACCATCCACCACCCGTAGTAATCGAGTCGCCCTTTGTCTTTGTCCGCTGTAACTCTGGCCTTCTCCGCATCTCCTATGGCTAGGTAGATTAAAGACGCACTGTTTGCCTTGTGTGAACTGAAGATCCAGATGGATTCGCAATTCCATGCCACCGTGATGGGGATCGAGCAGGAGGATGAGAGCGCCAGGCGAGACAGAATGAACGGGCCAAACAACAACGATGCACGATCGCCAACACAACCTGATCTACACCTTTCACCATCAAACGGCATCCACCCCCGACCTCAATTCACCAGTCCCTATCCTCCGCAAGCGACATCTCACATTCCTGCCGCCCTGCCACCCTCGCCGCGATCCCAAGTTGTGCCTGCACCATATCAAAACGAATATCAGCCTCCACGGGAGAAGGCCACCAGCAATTACTACGACCCAACCTCGGACTCTAGTGAGCGGCGACCAGTCGAAACATCAAGTAGGACGGATGGACAATCCCATACTCCTCTGGTATGTATAGTAGTGAATTGGAAGTGCAGATCGCGCTAAATATTCACATCACCTCAAAAAAGAAGAGACGGCTAACATCCCCTTTGATGACACAGAGTCGCGAACCTTACGCATACCCTTCCGCTCCGACAGAACCCCCTAAATTCTACAACTCAACATACACGTCGCCGGTCGCGCCGACTTTTCCACCTCGTTCTCCCGTCACGCACTCCCATCCCCAACGTCGTGGGTCTGCAGCCCTCTCCCCTAGTATGGCCGCCATGGCATCTCCAAGTGTACGGCATAATGGCATTGGTGCACCGGTAACTATTGAAGCACCTGTTGCCTCCTCAGTAAGTGCCATTTCTCTTGATAATCGTGGATGTGGTGCTTACTCTCATCATCAGCCTCCTAGCAGACCATCAGACCCCATGGCATTCTCCAATATTCTCTCAAGCGCAGATGACCCACCGAAACCTGCTGCTGCACCTACTCCTCCCCCTATCTCTAAGCCTCGAAAAGCCCCTCGCGCATCAAACACACCTCTTGCTGTCACAGAACCCGTGGCTAAGGAGGAACCTCTTCCATCCCTTGCTCCAGCCCCTAGCCCCCGAGTTCCTGCGAAGCGTAAACACAACAGCGAGCCTAAGAAGCCAACTTCCAAGGCAAAGACATTGACGAAGGAGGAAGACAAGGAGGTTCAGCTTTCCCTGGCTGGACTCGAGACAGATGTCAGTGATCACGAAATGGCAGCCTTTGAGCAAGATGAGCAATTGCACAGATTGAAGAGTAGGAAAAGAAAACTTGGCACCCAAAAGACCGAGATAGCGAAGGATAAAAAGCGGAGGAAAGTCTTCACAGGGGATATATCAGCTAAGATGAGAAATCACGCTGATTACGGGGAACAACGATTCCGTGATCTACACGGTGATGACGCTGTCACGGCGGTACAAGACAAGGAAGTCCAGGCAGAGAAGGAGCGCAAGAAAGATATGCAGCGCAAGCGCCGTAGGGAGAAGACTCTCGCGAATAATGTGGAAGTGAAGGATATTGCATTGGCTAAAGCGCAGGCAGCCCAGGACGAGACTGAGAAGCAGAAATACATTAAGGAAGCTCAACGAGCAGAGAAGAAGGCTCAGCAGACAAAGAAGATTCTGGCAGGAGGCGACAAGGGAGCTGAGATCAAGGCAGTGTCACCGCTTGAGCCCAACCTGTCTGGAGGAATGATGTCTACTTTCACTGCGGCTGACTCTGATACCCCCAAAGCCAAGTCAAAGAGAGGAGGTGCTCGTCCTCGGAAATCCAAGGAGCAGAAGCAAGCTGAAAAAGACTCCGCCGAAGCTGCCCAAGCTGCGATCGATGCTGGAGAAGAATTGCCGCAACTCCCTCCAATCAAGGAAGAGCCAAAGATCAGACTCAAGATCACCAACAAGGAGGCCAAAGAGTCTCGCGACGAATCTCCTGCCACGGTAGAGCCCCATGCATCAAAGGGTTATAATCAAATCTATGAGCAGATATGGAGAGATCTGGCGCGGAAGGACGTCAACAAGGTTTTCAAGCTCAAGGCGGAATCGTACGAAACTCGAAAATCCAACCTTAAAAAGACTGCGATATTAGCCTCCAAGGAAGCCAAGAGATGGCAACTTCGCACGAACAAGGGCACCAAGGACCTTCAAGCCCGGGCAAAGCGTGTCATGCGAGAAATGATGTCCTTCTGGAAACGCAACGAGCGTGAAGAGCGCGATCTACGACGAGCAGCCGAGCGACAAGAGGTCGAGAGTGCGAAGAAGGCAGAAGCTGATAGGGAAGCTAGCCGACAGAAGAGAAAACTTGACTTCTTGATTTCGCAGACCGAGCTGTACTCGCATTTCATCGGCAAGAAGATCAAGACGGACGAGGTGGAGAGATCAACCGATCATCCCGACGAAGCCAGCTCATCGAAACAGGAGGATACTCACCAGGGCCCGAATGTGGAGGTGGGCAATGGCAAGGTTGGAAAAGCCACGAACATCAAGGACATCAATTTCGACGAGGCTGATGATGATACAATTCAAGCTGTTGCAATTGCGAATGCCCAGAGCGCAATTCAAGATGCCCAGGACAAGGCGAGAGCATTCAATAAACCAGAAGATGCCCCAGACATGGATGATGAAGGCGAGATGAACTTCCAGAATCCCTCGGGTATGGGAGATGTCGACATTGAACAGCCAAAAATGCTCAACGCCCAGCTCAAGGAATATCAACTTAAAGGTCTCAACTGGCTTGTCAATCTATACGAGCAAGGTATCAATGGTATCTTGGCAGATGAAATGGGTCTTGGAAAGACTATTCAGTCCATTTCTGTCATGGCATATCTTGCTGAGAAGCATAATATCTGGGGTCCTTTCATTGTTGTTGCACCCTCTTCTACTTTGCACAATTGGCAGCAGGAGATCACCAAATTCGTTCCAACCCTGAAAGTCCTACCGTATTGGGGCACAGCTGCGGACCGAAAGGTTTTGCGAAAGTTCTGGGATCGACGACATCTTGCCTACACTCAAGATGCTCCTTTCCATGTCCTGGTCACCTCCTATCAGTTGATTGTTTCGGACGTTGCCTATATCCAAAAGATGTGGTGGCAATACATGATTCTCGATGAAGCACAGGCCATCAAAAGTTCCCAAAGTTCCAGATGGAAGACTCTACTTGGACTACACTGCCGAAATCGTCTGCTGCTTACTGGTACACCAATTCAAAACAACATGCAGGAATTGTGGGCTCTATTACATTTCATCATGCCCACGCTGTTTGATTCTCACGAGGAGTTCAGTGAATGGTTCTCCAAGGATATTGAAAGTCACGCTCAGAGTAACACGAAGCTCAACGAAACCCAACTGAAGCGATTGCACATGATCCTGAAGCCCTTCATGTTACGACGTGTCAAGAAGCACGTGCAAAAAGAATTAGGCGATAAGATTGAGATCGATCTGCTCTGCGACCTCACGTACCGACAGCGTGCCTACCACAACAAGCTTACACAAAAAGTCAACATCACGGATTTGGTCAAGAAAATCAGATCTGGCGATGAAAACGACACTGGTAGTCTGATGAACTTAGTGATGCAGTTCCGAAAAGTCTGTAATCACCCAGATCTGTTTGAGCGTGCAGAGGTCACTTCCCCCTTTTCATTTGGACATTTCGCCGAAACAGCCTCCTTTATGCGTGAAGGGCCATTGATCAATGTTGGCTACTCAACTCGGAATTCGATCGAATACCAGGTTCCTCGACTCATTTGGCGTGAAGGTGGACGTCTCGATCTCCCCGGACGGGACAATGAAAAGGCTGGTTTCAGGGTTAAAGATGTGTTCAACGGGCTGCTCAACATTTGGAGCAAGGACAACATTCGGGAGCATAACCAGAACAAGGAGACTTTTGCATTCCTTCGATTTGCGGATACATCTGTCCAAGAATTATCAATGGCCTCACGAAAGAACGTCTTCGATCGCGCAGTTGATCTGGCAAAGAAACCTCGTAGACTGGGTGCTCTTAGCATTGTTTATGATGAGGAGAGCTACACTCCTGCTTCAGCAATGCTTCAGATCATCGATCGCAACGACAAGAAGCCCCTTGCTGAAGTTACGAACGAAGGCGCCTTGAACGATCTACTCAATGTCTCGAGGAATTCCTGGTTGGATTCTGGCATGTCTAGATTTGAGCAATGCGGTCGTCCTGCCGCGACTGCTCCTCCTATTGAATTGGTCTGCTCGAGTCGAGGTGCAGTCGCCGAGAAAGAAAATACTTTCTTTAACGTTTCAGTACGACGAGCACTGTATGGACCATCCCCCGTTGAGGAGAAGGCATTCATCACCTCTAAGGTTCCGACTACCTTCTGGCCGACGTCGAAGATGCTTCCAGCCCCGACTTTCGAAAAGCAGCGCTTCACCAACATCAAGGTTCCTTCCATGCGCCGCTTCGTCACAGACTCTGGTAAGCTGTCTAAATTGGACAAGCTTCTCACCGAACTCAAGGAGCAGGGCCATCGTGTGTTGTTGTACTTTCAAATGACACGTATGATCGATATGATGGAGGAATACCTGACCTATCGGAACTACAAGTATTGCCGACTAGATGGATCTTCTACCCTCGCACACCGAAGAGATACAGTGGCCGACTTCCAATCTCGCCCAGAACTCTTCGTCTTCCTGCTCAGTACACGTGCTGGTGGTCTAGGTATCAATTTGACCAGTGCCGATACCGTCATCTTCTACGACTCGGATTGGAATCCTACCATTGATTCTCAAGCCATGGATCGTGCTCATCGTCTTGGTCAACTCAAGCAAGTCACCGTCTACCGCATGATCACCAAGGGCACTATCGAAGAGCGTATCCGCAGTCGTGCTTTGCAAAAAGAAGAAGTTCAAAAGGTTGTCATGACAGGTGGCTCTGGTGGAGGTGTCGACTTCAATACCCGAAGCAAAGAGAATCGTGCCAAGGACATCGCCATGTGGCTCGTTGACGACGAGCAAGCCGCCGAGATTGAACGCCAGGAGCAGGAATTGGCCGAGCTTGAAGCAAAGGACCCTACCCTCAAGAAGGCTAATTCCAAGAAGCGCAAGGCAGAGACCTCAACATTTAACTTGGAGGATATGTATCATGAAGGTATGTTTTCCATCTTGAACGGGTAAAATGTACCTAGTGCTAATTATTTTGTTCAGGCGAAGGTAATTTCGATGATGTTAGCAATCGACCCTCTGGAGCCGCGACACCGATTCCTGGTACCGAAGCTGCTGGTCCCAAGGGCAAGAGACCGAGAAAGGCTGGTGGCAAGAAGGCGAAAACCGCTAAGCAAAGACTTGCTATGGCCAATGGCGAGGCTGACATGGCTTGATTGTTGCCATAATGGGATTCGACAAATGATTGTGATGAGCTATGAGTTGGGAAGGGGCGGTCTATTTACACTTGGTGGCCAGGAGGAGGCATGTCCAACCAAAAAAGCATCTCAAGTACGCACGCACGCACGCATAGAAGGAAGCTTCATCTGTCTCTATCTCTTTCTTCAATGAAGGGTAGAGGATATTTTGTATTTATATTTACTCTTTTTATATGGAGAGCGTGGCTCCTAAGCGTTGTTTACTTTCCCCCCATTCCCGGCGTTGATGTTGCGCTAGCTAGGTAGCTAGCTGGTTGCTTCTGTGTTATTAGAGAGGGAACAAGGGAGGTTCTTGTATCAGAATCGACCCGACTTATAGGAAGGATAGAGCGAGGAGCAGATAAGATATATGATATGTTAAAGAAAATCAGGGGCGCCTTTCTTGTGGTTTGAATAGATGTACTTTATGGGTGTGAGTGTGCTTGTGGTTGTGATATGAACCACTCGGTCATTTTCTTGGCATTTCTCAGTAAGAACACTTTAGCACACGCTGGTTAATTATGTCTGATCTTATAGCAACCTACTAATATGCAATTTGATAGGCTTTGAAAATATGATTATGTAGATGTTTTGTTGGGAACAGATGGCAGAGACTCATTTATCGTTACAGCAGCTTCTTCTCACGGAGGATTGTTCGTTCTGTTGCAAGGACGACCAGTGTTATTTCTGCTTTATTTGATTTTATTTCACTTCAAAGAGAAGTGTCAGCTTTGCTATTGCACGTTCAAGATTGCGCTTATGATTTACCAGATAGCAACCAGAGTCGTGGGGTGGGCTCAATTGTTTTCCTCTTCACCTTTAACCGACTGCTTTTCTAGAGATCACTAGCCAACCTTCGACCCTCCATCGAGTTTCTCAACTTCCTCAACATCCTCAACATGACGCAACTTCCAGTCAACAACAAAGACAGCGCAACTCCTATTCCTTCCTACATCATGGAACTTCCCGACCCCCACGATCCCGCTGCTAGCCTTCTACATCAATACCTCGCAGCCGACCGCAGTCGTCTCGCCTCTGTCGAAGAAGCCCTCTCAGCCGGCCGCCAAACCTTCAGAGACATGAAAGCCGCGTACGAGATGCTGGAAGCCGAAGTTCGTGATCTCAAGTCAGATATTGAAGCAAAAGATGGATACACCATCGATCTTCGCGGCCGATTCAAGACACTCCAATCTGACTATGAAGACGTCGTCCAAAAGCTGAAGTCAGCAGAGGCAAAGTGCGACGATCCGCTTGGCCGCCAGGTTCTTGCAAGACTTGAGGAAGAGATCAAGTTGCGTTTGAGCCTGGAGGAGAAAGTCAAGCTGCTACAAGATGGCGATTCAAAGGAGTTGAAGCTGTTGAAGCAGGAACGCGATTTGAAGGAGCCATTGGTTCTTATTGGTACACAGATTCGATTGCGGTTCCTGGAGCAAGCCAAGGAGACTGTTTGGTATGAAAGAAAAGATCAGCTTGACCAGGCTATTCTGGAATTGGGAAATCAAGCCGCACATTGTGGAAATGGGGAAACTGATGCTGCTTTGTTCGCTTTGGGTAAGTACCCAGTCTGCCTACTCCTGTTCCTTTGACCTCGCGTGCGACTCATAACTAACTCAAAGATCTGATACACAGGTGTTATCCCCGAAGCCCAACTCGCATCAATGACAAAGATCTACGAAGCTCTCTACTTCAACAACCCAACCATGTTCAGCTCCGGCCCTGCTCCCCTCCGCGAAGTCATCAACCACAAAGTCACCATCCTCACGCTCCGCACCCTCAACAGCAGTCTCAACCGCCCCGTTATCGAACGCCAACGCACCATGGAGCAAATAGGAATCGTGCTTGAAAAATGCGTCAAGCTCAAGGACGAAGCCCTAGTCATTGAAGATACCGATATCGCTCGAAGAGTTGCTGCCGTTCGCGAGGGAACAGCTGTCATTGTCGATTTAGATAGGCAGAATATTCCTCCTCCTCCTTCTTCCAATTCTAAGGGTGGTGGCGGCTCGAAGAATAATAATGAGAATCGTAAGATGGGTGGTGGTGGGGTGGTAGGGGACAGAGGAGGGTTGAGAGGAGGGTTAGTTCTGGCTTTGGACTTTGCTGATTCATGACCTGACTTGACCTGAGTAGGCGCGGTGATTCAAGTTATTGGTATCACTTGCTCATTCAATTTCACCTACTTGCTTTCTATTTGGTTGGGGCATTTGGAAGAGATCATTCAGCACACAACTTAGGTATGCTCTTTGCCAAACTTATAGAACAGATTGGTGATTGGTTGTCTTCCTGCTTGGAGGTTCTTGCACTTGTACATGTGAATCAGCATGAGACCTGTTTGTTCGGGTGAGATGTTCTGCAGGCCTAGTAGATTGGGTTCATTGCGGATTTCAGCAAAGTTGCAACATTCTGTCAATCTCCTGAGACAAAATAAAGCGGATTCAGATGATGATTGTTCAAGCCTAGGTGCTTTTGACAATAATTCAGAGTAATTGAACCTCCATTCAACACAATTTTCCGACCTTCTTAAATGCATTTCTCTATTCTCTTGTTAAGTATCTTTTTAAATTAGATCTTACTTCAAAATCATCCTACCCACCATCCCCATCATAACAATGGATCCAGCACGACTCCCTCAACCCCACCCAACCAGAGAAACAACAAAAGAAGAAATCTCAATTCCCATCTGGCTTGGCGAACACGGCCACGAAGAAGCCACGGCAAAATGGCTCGTGGAACATGATGATCTCTTCTCATCAATGGACAACAACACCACCACACACCTGCCTGATGCTTTTGCACAACAGGAAATCAATGATAACAATAGTCATAAGAGTAAGAACAACAGCGGGTTTGAAGATATCATTATGTCTTCCGCGGAGCAAAATGAAATCATTGATGAGTTGCGAGAACATTCGGATGCTCAGTTGGAGGTGGAAATGAATGGAATGACCGCGTCGTCGATTTCTACTTCTAAGCGAAGAAAATTTTCGGGGGAGTTGATGATGGCGCCATCATCGCCGGCGGCGTCTAGTATGACTGTGATGATGGAGGAAATGGAAAGTGTTGCTGATATGGAAGTGGGGATGGAGGAAATTTCCTCAACAACAGCAACAAGATCAACTTCGATCAACGGAATGGAAATTATAGAGATGGAACAATATTCTCCTCCAACGAGAATATCCACGATTTGGGAAGTTGCTTCTTCGATTGAAGAGCTCGAGCAGGAGGAGGCGGAAGTTCCACGCCCTTTCCATTTATATGAGACTTTTGTGCCGGGCGAGTGGCCGGAATGTGCGAATAGTCGAATGAAAGTGGTTGAGGGAGAAGATGCAAAGAAGGAGAGAGAAGGGAGGGAAGAGAGAGAGGCGAGTTGGCAATCGCAGTGGGAAGTTTCACCGTGGAGTGTGTGCAGTTCGGCAGCTTCCTCCTCTTCTGGAGCTGGGGAGAGAAACAAACATGGACGTTTTATTCCTGTTTTACCACTTTATTCTGTTCGGATTGCGAACGTGGAGTACCCGGAAGAACTTCCTAAATCGCCAATTCCATTGCCATTACCAACACCATTGCCACCACCAGCTACAGCGTCCAATTCTCAAAATAATAATCCCCCAGAACAAAAGCAAAAACATCCACAATCCCCAATCATCACCAAAATCGAGCACCTTCAATGCCTCCTCCTCAACAAAGTCCAAATGCGAAAAGAATACACCGAGCTCTTCCAAGGTCCAATCTCCAACGCTGAATTCCTCACTCAGCTTGCAATATTGGATGATCACTGGCTTGCTCTTGCTGCTCCTCCAGCACCAAGACACCCAACAGACCACAGCACGAACAAATCGCATATCTTGAAATGGTATGAAGCCTGGATAGCCGAACATCCCGACGAGGAAGTCGTTATAGATCCAGAGGATTACGCAACAACAAGCGAAGATGATCTCTGCAATGCCATCTTCCTCGAAATCCAAGATCGCTATCTCGAATTCGAAGAGCAAGTCAACGAGAAAATCGCCTTGGCGTTTCAAATTTTCGGGGAAAGTAACGCAGCTTTTTCTTCCCCTTCTTTGACTTCTCCTTCAGGAATTGATACTCGTCTTTGGAAAGTCGCAACGCAGATTCAACGATCTTTGAAAGGTAAATATAGAAGTGAAGAAGGGAAGATGGATCTTGAATATTTGGTGTTTGATGATGTGTGGGAGCCTGGGGCGGAGGCTTTGAAGGATTTTGTGGGGAGCTGGTTTGGTATTTCGGTGTGACGAGAGAGTATTTGGAGGAGAGGTATAAGAAGTGGGTTTTGTGTGAGGTGAGGGGGCTGGTGGATTGGGGTTGTTGGGGAGAGGGGAGGTGTTGGAAGGGTTGTTGGAAGGAGAGTGGACAGTTTGGAGTGGGTATGGGCGTGAGATTTGAGAGGTGATGCTGGTGGAATGTAGGTTTGTTTGCTTGTGTTGTTTAGGTGGAAGGTAGGTAGTGCATGAAGTGTTCCTATGCCGTAGAGTGTGATGCTGATGCATGCATGGGTTTCATGGAAAATAGACACGTGGAATATATTTGAAAAATTTGTCTATTTACTATCTAGTGGAAAGGAGAGTGTTGGACAGAATTTAGATGATAGTTGAAATGTTGTAAGGGTGAAGTTTTGGGTTGTTGGAAATGTCAACATTCCAAGTTCTCTCCCGAAATTTGACGAGGAATGTTGATAGTTTCCCTTCGCGTCGATATCTTTAACCTCTTTGTAATTTATGTTAACAAGATGAGCTTTCCAACATAGTCTGAAGTTGATGTATTTTATTATAGGATGAGATACTCCAATTCTTTTAGGACTTCGCGAAGTCAAGTATGAATGAGTCGTTGAAAGAATATCTTCCTGTAGCATCATCCTTAAACAAGTCTTTGTTGGGTTTCAAAAATTAAATCTTGGGATTCCAATAGGAAATATTTGTCAGGCTTCCCATTCATGCCTAATGCAGGAGCCCATTCACCTAGTGGCTACAACTTTCCGCCAACAACTATATCAATGGCCTCGTCGCCTCAATGACTTGTTAGTCAAGTTTCAAAACTTTACACAATTCGCAAATCAAGTAACGAAAAAACAACATCAAACAAACCGAATACAGGTTACAAACATATTCTCTAGCACTATGGTTGATGGGACCCCATGACCTCCGACCTCGAGCTTTTCGCTCGCACTCAGTCAAATTATCAAGAATTAAACACTTGTATGTTCACCATATGAATGCATGAGTAAGAATGTAAGATACAGGGCTGATGGTCTATAGTCACTAATAATCGAACCATCGATTTACAGAAGGCATGTTACATCAGGCATGCAAAAAATTACAAAGGACCGGGATCGAAGCGCCGACTCAGACAAACAATAGGACAAACAATAGGCCTGTTTTTGCCTAAGATAGAGAGTGAAAGAACACAATAGCGTAATTCTAACAACCTTTAAAAATAAGAACAAGATGATTGTATACAGCTACACAGCTCATGAGCCAATTCCCTCAAAGGCTTTGTTTAAATGGAGATAAATAACACAAATATTCTCACAAATTCTAAACTTGAAAAATATAACTGGAAGCTACGCAATAATCCTAGGGCATACAATTTCTTCTCCTTTGAAGAGAAGGCTTCAAAGATTTTTAATAATACAGACGATATTCAGTACTTAGTAATCTACACAGATTTACGATGCCCGACCCAAATCCAACCCGAGAGACCCAAAACACTTCACCTTCTCCAGACTCAACGGACTCCGCATTGCAGATACTACGCGACCGCACAGCATACATCAACAGGACGATTTCTCGCTTGGAAGTTCGGGATCTCACCCAAATTGAATCAGACATTCTTCGGACGATGGTGGAAGACCTAAGAAAACATAATGAAATGTTGAGATCTGGTCTTCGGAGTAATGCAGCTGGCATGGAAGTGCTGGAAAATGATTATGGAACGGAGGTTCTTGGTGTTTCGGATGATGAGGTTGAGGTAAGAGATAAACTGGCTCGTCCTGAAGAGAGCGAGCGGATTTTGACCACTGAGGAAAGAGTTCTTCATAATCAGTCGAGTAGGGAGGGCATGATGCGATTGTTGCGAGAGGATACGCAACGATACGATAGACTGCGAGAATTCCAATTTGGAATCAAGTATGGTAATCGTGGATTGGATTTGTAGGCCCCATCCCTCAATTACGTGTGCGCCAGAGACGCCAACGACGGGATACTGAAGCTATCGGACGGTGTAGACCTGATCAAATTCTCGCTTTGCAATACCCTTCGCGGACAATCACTTGATGCCAGGTAGGCTAGATGTACAAGTTTGGATTTGAAATATAAACGCACGGCTTTATAAACAAAGACACCCAACTCCCCCAAATGCATCCTTGACTCCCCAAACCACAATAACAGACAGCCCTCTTATGCCTTCTTGGACTTCAACTCGATCTCCCTCAGCAGACCAACCAAATCAGCCTCACTCCCTTCCATCTCCAAGCCCTTCCCAACCCACTCCTTGGCCTCCTCAAATCTACCCATCTCCATCAAACACTTTCCCTTCCTCCACCACGCCTTTGAGTTCCCGACCTTCTTTGCCTCAACACTTGCCTCCGCATCCACGGCACCCTCCACCCAATTTGACAGAGCCATATGTGACTGTGCGCGGTTGGCGAACAGCCCGGCGACTTCATCTCTCACTAATCCTGCTGGTTCCCATAGCGGTCTTGTGAGGGCCATTTGTAGACCTAGAGTGTAGAATCTAATGGCGTCGACATGCCTGCCCTTGCGAAACTCGTTATTTCCAGACTCTCGCAGCTTTGTGATGTTGGCTGATCGTTTTGGGTTGACGGGAACAGGTGGTGGAGGAATTGGAGATTCAAGGGAGAGTAAAGTTCGGTGCAGGGCGTTTAGTGTGTTGAGCTCTTCATTGAGAGCGCGCGAGCTGGATGTGGTGGTAATGGCTTTGGAGGTAGGGTTGAGGTGGAGGGGGAGAGAGGTGAAGGTCTCGAGGTCTTCCATTGTGTCTGGGTGATGGGATTTCTTTCGAGATTTGATGTAGATAGTTTTTTAGAAGTCGCAAAGCTGCTGCCTTTCAAATATGATGTGTCTTTGACGTGAGGTACTGGAGGCGTTTGGTGGAAGTGTGTTTGGGGGATTTAAATCTAGAAATTTAATTAAGGACAGCTGTCGACCAGATACGCGCCAAGACAAGGCTACCCAAAAAGCTTAGCGTGTCTTCCAGGTTCTCCAGCCTGAAGCCAAGCCTTGCACCCCTCCACTAACGTCGAGTTGTGTTTACATCCTTACATCACCACACCACCATCACTTCAGAGTTTGTCGATCCTTTCAACTTCTTCTACAATAGGAATTTTCCCACTCGATGCCTGCTTGGCCAGGAAAATGTGACTTCGATATCCGGCGTGCCTTACGATCAGCAGACATAAAAGCATGTTTGCTAGTCACCAGGCTACGCTGAGCCGTTCCGCACGCCACTCGGTGTGAAAGGTTATGTGAGTACATAACATGAGAATGCCAGCCTAGGGGGAAGTTTTCTCATCTTCAACAACCTAAACCTATCATAAACAAAAAAACCCAATTTTTGGTTATTTCGTCAGACAACTACCCAGCAAGTTCAACCAACTCAACCTTACTCTCTTATTATACTACACCATGTGTGGAAGGGTTTTCAAACAGATTTGGTTGGAAACCTACGAAGTTTGGGATGCAGTTCTGTACGGTCTTGGGAAAATGATGTCAAAGATTGGGCTTTGAGGCGTAAATCAAAGAGAATGGCGATTTCACGAGACATGGCTCCACGTATCCATTCACAAACCACGGCACGATCACATAAGAAGTGGAACAACAGACATCAAGTTGAATTATCTTCAGTCTTCAAACTTTGCGCATCGACGACAACGATTTACACAACTCTCGGATCTTCGCTCTGGTATACTTCGCGAAAGGCTTCTCGGAGCGATCACATACACGATAACACCATCCGGACACGTTGATAAGTAATGGTGGATGGAAGCAGGGAAGGAACCTTTGGGCAACAAAAGCTCTGTGAACTGGTTGTTCGAAGCAGAGCAAATTCAGGGGAAGAAACAGTCGAAGATCCCGGTCTGGTGTGAACAACATTTTCGCTTAGCAGCTCAACGACGATGCGCACATACGTCAGAGAAAGCTGGATCCGTTTTCACAGGATACAGAAGAAGATAATTTCAAACTCGTCTTCTGTTCTTGTGGGATCGTGTAACAGCTCTTGGTGGGTGTGATATCGTGCTTTGTTCAATGGTCTTTAGTATTGCTGCTCGTACTGGGTAATGGAACAAATACATAGGGAAGGAAAAGGAAGTAGTTGTCTAGCCGAGGCAGTGTTGTGGGAAGATTGATATGGATGTGAAGATGGGTTTTTGTTTGTTTTTATCTAAAATCACGAGTATGATAATGAAATAAGTATGGAAATTGTCACAAGAAGTTCAGAGGGCAGTCCTTGGCGTTTCAGCTTCACAAAAACTAGGGAAGATTACACAACAGGAAGGGTGCACGAGTAGAGTTGTGATAAGTTCTGAATGGCAATCGTATTCCTTATCGCTCGAGGCCATGACAATTAGTTGTTCAACAACACTGCAAGAAATCTTCAAGATTATCTCCAGGGCCCAAAATGATTCTCAAGATACCAAGAACTCCGCACGGAAATCATGTCGAAACAAACACCGCCAACTCGATCTACCCATCCTCATCTATCGACCTGTATATTTCATGCATGAGATCATGAGAATCTAATAAAGTCTGCTCCGTGTACAACCATTTATCCGCTCATAACTAAGTTGCATCAAACAGATTGATCGAATATATGTCAATGAGGTTGTTGTGGTTTGGGTTCGAAAATTGTGCGCTCTTAGCGAGACTTGTCAAGAACATACTTCTGACGAAGCTCATTCATGCCACTGTCAAGCTTTGTTTCGATTTGTTCAGATTGCTTCAAGTCCGATGGCTCACGCCTGAAAATCGAAATTAGTATCTGAATGACGAAATTAAATGTGGACATTCATACTCAGCTTGGAACTTCTTGACAGCAAATTCAACCTCGTTGCCAGCAAAGCTCTCCTCGCGAGGAAGAGGAGCGCACAGGCAAGTAGCCAAGACCAGCTCCGTCTTCTGACCAATACCATTGACAGCACCGTTGACAGCGGCATCAGGCTTGGCCAAACCCTTCGCAAAGACCATGTCCTCATTGTTCAGACCAAGGATGTAGAATCGTCGGCGAGGCTCTTGAGTCATGTTGTAAAGTTGAACGTGATGGATCAGGCGTTGACGCATCGACATATCGGCACATTCGTGGTTGGCAGGCTCATTGGCATTCAAAGTGCAGAGCTTGTATGGGAGGGGGTGGGAGAGATACTCGGCGAGCTTGTAGTGAGCATTGAGACCACGAGCGATGTCAGCAACACGATGATAGTATTGAACATCAGCATCATCAAGGTTGATAATGTCGATGGAGTTGGCATGGCGGTCGTTCTGGCTATGATATTTTTAGAATCTCGCTGGAAAGTGCGTGGCAAGAGCAAACTCACTCAAAGAAGTGGTACGCATAGAAGTGATAAATCACATCGGCACGAGATTGCCACTCCATGGTATTGAAGGCCTTGTTGGATGGTGGTATGGAAGACATTGTTGCTGACTTGAGAGAGTTTGGGTTGTGTAGTGTTGTTGATGGCTAGTCGAGAGTGGTGGTTGTCGGCGTCGTGAAGAATGGCAAGAAGAGTGGCACGAAGAAGTAGATCTTCGAGAATTTGCGAAGAGCGATAACCACGAAGAATCGAAGCTTGTGCCCTGGCAAATCAACCTGAGAGTCCGACTAAAGAGAAAGTGAACTTTGGGAAGTGAAGTGGGAGGAAGGCAGGGCAAAGTAAACATTGCAAATTATTCCAAAAGTTCGACAACACTTTTCATAAAATCAAGAAAAATTGATGATGAGATCCGCAATATTGTTTTAATCTTGTGAGCAGTGTTTATCAGAAATTGACCATGATCCAGGCAAGTAGTACCAGAGTAGGTAGGTGAGTTCGGGAAAGAATAAGATCAAAGTCAGCAAGAGCGACTTGCCAACAAGTAAGATAAGACAAGCCCCAACGAACTTCGAGATGACATTAAAACAAACAAATCAATATTTCAAACACCATTATCGCATTTACTATCATAGCACCTTACCTCCGGCTCCATATTCACGAAGGCACCAAAACGAAAAACAAAGAACCAGATCAGAGAGTCCTTCTTCAAACATATTCTACAAGTTTGCCAAATCTCATAATCCGATTCCAGAAATCCACGGACAAGATCATTCACCCAAAATCACTTGTAGAATTAGTTATCAACCTTCGACACCGGATCAATATTACAAGCACCAAGATCAACAACTCGCAACTTCGGTCCTAAATACAAGCCATGTCCAAAGTTTGGGCGCACAGCAACTCTCCAACGCTACCCAAGACTGATGTTTGGAGCTGGCGTTGTATCAATGTTCGTCCCGTTCCCAATTGGTTACAACCAGGAAGGACTCTTAATAACTCTCCTTTACAGTGTCGCAATCTCAACACAAGTCCTCGTTCAATCATGTTCTATGGCCTTTGCACAAAATGCCAGAAAGTCCGCACCCGAGAATGCAAGATCATTTGGAAGGAAGAGGGCACGGGTAAGAAACGTCCCAAAAGGCCAAATTGTAATAAAGATCCTAGAATCATCACCTTGGGTACTGAATAATAACTTGGAACAAGATCACTACGAGGAACTGGTGGAGACATGGTTGGAGCAGATCAATTAGAGGCCTGGAGGAAGAAAATCTCCAAAGGTTTCTGAATGAAAATGATACGGGGCCTTGGCTGGGATCACGCAGGGTTTTCTGGGAAGCGATTGGGTGGAAGGTGGCGACAGAGTACTCCGGATATACTCCGAATATTGCGAGGTATCGTTTGAACGAGTATCGAGTATCGAGGACCTAGAACAAGGAATCAGCAAAAAAGGAGTTATATGTCCAGTGAGCGTTAATAGAAACCAAGCGTAATGCACCTTCATACACACCTACGTCCATAGCATCTGAGATGTGAAAAAACATACATTACTAGTATTCAATCTAGTGTTGTACAATTAAATAATAGTCCATCCAAAAAAGCCATGTTACGCTATATACTGGCTGACAGAAAATCAAGAGCCAGCTTCTTCATCCCCAGCTTCCCTGTCCACCTTTTGTCTTTTCCCGCGAAACAAATCACCTAGTGTATTACTTAAACTTCTCGCTCGTGATCGACTCGAATATTGCAAATTTGAGGATGACTCGCCCAAAGCCTCCGCCGTGGTGCTCTGCTTAAGCGGTGAGGTCCCAAACTCGTCTAACATGTCACTAGCATGTGACAACCTCTGAGATCCAGATTTACTTCTCCGTAGCCCGAGATGACTACGTTTGCGTGAACTAGAACCAACTCCCCTTCGCAATGAATCTGCTACCACAGCACTCAGTCCTGATGATAAAGGCGAAATCAAAGGACCAGGGAGCATTCTTGACATAGAATGACGTGGTGTCTTCGGCCGGTCTGCCTGTGGTGGAGCTGGGCCTGTCTGTTCGTCTGGATGCGTGTGTATGTTTTGATGTGAAGATGATCTCGGGGTCCGTGGTGGTTTGAGAGAGTCGTTGGAAATTTGTGCTTCGGAAGGTAGTTGTGGAGAAGAATTGTTGGCAGACATTCCGGGATGCCGAGCGGCTTGAAGCGATTGAAGCGATTCCACGGCCGTCTTCTTCCAAGGGTTACCGAGAAGGGGAGATTCTTCTGAATTAGAATCAGATGATCCGGGTCTTCTGATGGATGGTTGATTCGAGTTGGTCCGTGATAGTGCAGTATGGGGTGTTGGTTCGGCGAAACTAACATGTGACAAACGTCTCGAATCTCCTCTCGAGTCCACGGTTTCACTGTCGTAGGTACTATCTCCACCAGCTATCCTGTTTCTTCTCATCGAGTCGAATGCCTGAACCTCTTCCTCTCCAATATGATCCTGCTCTGCCAATCCGATCGTCTCTTCTTCTCCGTCTGATTCCTCTTCATCGTCATCCGGATTACTTGGTCTCCCGCTGGTAATGAGCCAAACACCAAAAAAGGTCAACAAGCAACCCCCAACAAATTTGACCATTTTCTCCAAAGGTGCTTTTTGAAAATCTCTAAACAAAATTGCACTTCCAATAATGACTGAGAGTGTGAACATGACGAATTGAACAGGAATGACCTGTGTAGAATCGAATCTTTGCAAGGCTTTGTTGACATAATGCACTTGCATGATAGCGGTGCCAACAAGGACGATGACCAAAACATATGTCACTGGTGTTGAAAACGCTCTCCAAAGAGTTGCGGAGAGCATCGAAGCAACACCCTTGGTTGAAAGGGCAGTATATCCTCCTGTTTTTGTCAGTTGCTTCTACCAAACAGCAGAGTAAACCTACCGTAAAGCCCAACAAGCCCAAGGTCAACCAAGATTGTTTTGCTTCCATACCTTGGGCTTGCCCACATCAAAATACCTATCAGAGCTATTGTAATGGCCATGTAAACTTCAAAGTCCACAGTAGTTATCGCATCCAGAATCTCGTGAGGGCCAAGTTTTCTTTCCTCCGTTTTGGCACTCAATACGACTGTGACTGCTCCTCCCACTGCTACAACAACGCCCCAAAAGTCTCGTAGCCTGAATGTCTCTTTCAACATGATCGGAGCTATCACACAATTCGATACCAAGGCTACCACTCCCAGCGGAGACACAATTGAAGCCGGAGCGAAGCCATAAGCAAGAAAGTTGCCGGTTTCCCCAATCGTCATCAAGGCAATTCCTCCCCACCAGTATGGTGATTGTAGATACGTGGGCTCCCGTTTATGGTCATCATCCCGAAATCCAGAGGATCCCGAACTTGACGACTGAAATGACTGCGACAAATCTTGCGCCGTGGTCTGCCCCTCCTCCCCAGTATGATTTTGACGACCCGTTCCATTCGTACCGTATCCGTTTGGTGTTCCCCTTGATGGGCTCTTTGATTTCTCCCGTCTCTCCACCTTTTCCTTGTGAAGTCGAATATGCGCGTACCGCTGGATATTGAGGGCGAAGGAGATCAGAATATTGCCAATGATCGCAGTAACAATTCCAATCGTGGAACTCCACCGCTGAAGCTGAGAGTCTCCCCCAGTGCCCAGCGACTGTAGATGATCTATCGAAGAGACTCCATCGAATTGTGGTGATGCCGGCGCATAGAGTAGTGCTCCGGAAGCTTCGGCGATTGTCGCTGATAAA
This sequence comes from Tetracladium setigerum, assembly GCA_031472005.1. Taxonomy (NCBI): domain Eukaryota; kingdom Fungi; phylum Ascomycota; class Leotiomycetes; order Helotiales; genus Tetracladium; species Tetracladium setigerum. The sequence continues at coordinate 708,069 of PZJY01000012.1, forward strand.
TGCATCGCCGCGATGTCGAGATGCAGGTAAACCGAATGCGAATCAACTCTGGAGAGTTGCAACCTCTTTAAACTACTTTGAATACATGTAGAATACTGGCGAAACTGGTGCCGGCAGCCGGGAGGGTCTGGAGTCGTGTTGGTGGATGTTGTCGTAGTTGTCGGTTCGTTTCGTCATTTTCATGCGGCCAAAGGTCCGGCGGCCGTCAACCTCCACTAAATTTCATATCAATGAGGGAGCTCCGAGGAAGTTCGACACAACCATCAACAACGCAGCAAAATGAGCGACGAGGAGGATTTCGAGGTGGAGGCTCTGCAGATGGAGGCAGATGATCCTATGAGAGCATTTCTTCCACAAGGTTTCGGGAAAGCACGCAAGGAAGCAGATGTTGCTGCACAACTCCAACGGTCAAAAAGGGCAACAGGAAAGCCAGCAGCAGCAGCTTTACCAGAAGCTGGAGCCGACGAGAAGGAAGGCACAACAGTTTCAAAGACGAAAGATGATTCTGACAGCGATTCAGATGATTCCGAAGAGTCTGAGGATGACGAGTTTCCGGTATCCCACGAATTAGTGTTGAAGACACACGATCGCGCAGTCACAACTGTTGCTTTAGATCTGGCAGGTGGAAGACTGGTTACCGGCTCGACAGATTGCACTTTAAAGATTCACGATTTTGCCTCCATGACACCAACGACCTTGAAGGCATTTAAATCCGTCGATCCAACTGCCGACAAGAGTTCTGCGAGCACAGAGACGCATCCAATCAATCATGTTGTATTCAATCCTTTGGCAGGAGGAACCTTTCTCTGTATTACGGCGACCCCCCAAGCGAGGATATTGAATAGGGATGGCGAGGTTATCACTGAATTCAAAAAGGGAGACATGTATCTACGGGACATGAACAACACCAAGGGTCACGTTTCCGAGATCACGACGGCTGCCTGGAATCCCGTGGAGAAGAATATATTCGTTACAGCCGGGACGGACAGCACATTACGAATCTGGGATATCAACAACAGACAAAGTCAGAAGGAGGTCATTGTGCACAAATCTCGAGCGGCTGGCTCAGCTGGAAGAACAAGAATGACAGCTGTTGCCTGGGGAAGCCCGCTTCAAGGCGGTAACAATGTTCTGGTTGCCGCTGCTTTGGATGGTAGTTTGGCCATGTGGAGTGGAAATGGTCCGTTTTCGAGACCAGCAGGCGAAATCAGGGATGCCCACAAGGCTGGCACATGGACTGGAGGAATTGACATCAGCTCAGATGGCAGAATGGTGGTTACGAGAGGCGGCGATGACTTGATCAAGCTGTGGGATACAAGGAAGTTCAAGACCCCGGTTGTGACCATCTCACATCCCTCGACATCAGACGTCTATGCCATGTCTAATATCAAATACTCCCCCACATCCTCGAACATCATCACGGGCTCCGCATCTGGCCATCTTCACATTCTCAATCCAGGAAACCTCACTTCAGAGCTAGTTACTCCAGTCACGCCTGGGTCTGCTTTGATTACGGTGCAATGGCATCCGAAGATAAATCAAATCATCACTGGATCAGCAAACTCAGAAGTCCATGTCCTCTACAACCCCACAACATCCACCAAGGGTGCAGTAGATGTCATGTCTCGCGCACCAAAGAAGCGACACGTTGACGACGACCCCAACTTTACGACCGACCAATCTGTTGGCATGTCTGGAGATAATATTATCACACCCGGAGGTCTCTTGACAAACACTAGTGGCTCATCATTTTCCGCTCGTCATCCAACCCTGGGACTGACGGCTTCTGGTCGCTCTCGGGATCCTCGTAGACCCCAGATACCAATGGTAACACCCTTTATGAAAGGTGGCGCTGACGAGAAGTATATCAACGAAAACATCACACTGAGCAGCATGAGAGACGAGGATCCGCGGGAGGCTCTATTGAAGTATGAAGAGTTAGCTCAGAAGGATCCGTTATTCACAAATGCCTGGAAGACTACACAGCCAGTCACTCAGTACCGTGATTACAGTGACGAGGAGGATGATGGACCAGACAAGAAAAAGGTAAAGAGGTAATTTAGATAATATTTGGATGTGACACTGGCGGGCAGGCGTTAGGGAATATACCAAAAGCTTTCTGGCCAATATACTTAGGTACCTGGTAGGTAGCGAAAACATTTTTTAAATTCATCCATCGATGGCGTTTGGCTCATGTTCTTTGATATGGGTGCCAAATTATCTTGTAAGCTAGCAAACTTGCTAGCAAACTAAATACGTTCAGCGACCATTTTATCCTCCGCGCTTTCCTCACGAACTTGATATGCAACAGACCTACCTTTGACCGTCGACATATTGGCCAACAAAGCTGCAGGCAGACTGATAGGTTCCGGCTCTGTCTGTTTACTTGATATGTTATCAGTAACTCTGCATTGCTTCTAAAGTTCCGAAGCTGAAGTGTCATTTTTAGAGGTGCGGATGATGCATTCAAAAGTGAATAGCAGCTACACTTTCTCACTTCAGAAATCTCACCTGTCAAAGCGAATGGAATTCTGCTTCTCATCATTGCCAAATCCCACAATACTATAAAAGTTCTTCTGGTTTGGTCGCTTTTCAGCTTCGCGAATAACAATAGGAATGCTTTTCGTTCCATCCCATGGTTACCAGCACAATTCGCACAACAATTGTACAAACCCAATCCCTCATTTACTCGATATAATTTGAACGCCTCCTTCAACATGCCGGCTTCCGCATCTTTGCCCTCTCCACCAAAGGCGTCCTTAAAATCCTTACCAGCAATGGGATCCATTCGACCAGCCAGTATGGCGAATCTACCAGGCACCGCAAACGTATCAGGCGTATGGAAGCTCACTCCCCCACTGACACCACATCGCTCGCGATCCAGGTCCTCAGAGCGCACTATTCTCACTGGCGGCCATTCTTCTCTCTCGTCTGACGAAGACATGACAGACGATGAAAGTTCTCCAGACCAACCCCGACACACGCAATCATCCAGACAATCCAACCCTTCGACGAGCTCCAAAGCTCCTAGGAAGGAGGAGAAGAAGGAAGAGAGGATATATGGTGTACGCAAGCCATTCCAAAAGACACGTCCTATTAGCTTCCTTGCATCACGAATCTATGCCGACGTTGTTCCTCAATTCACTTCTCTCACCAGCCCTCGGAATTCCATCGCGATTTCCTTCCATAACTGTATGCCTGATCTTCCACTTCCTCGTCTTGCCGGGCCGCTCGTCAAGGTGGAGAAGGAAAGCTTACCGGCACCTGAACGACCCTGCCGCTTAGATCAAGAACGATGGGAAAAACTTCGAAATAGAGACACATATGTTGATAGGAACGGCCGGAGACGAGCCTTCCCACGATCAGAGGAGATAGAGCCAAGAGAGCCTGTGAAGCCGCACTTTATCTTGCTCAGATTGAAGGACAAAAATTTGGTACGTATCCACCATTCTGTTTGTGTCCTTCTATTTACATTTTCTCAGTGGAAGTGGATTGGAAGATCCGCCTCGTTGTCTTTTCTATCCGCTTCTCCCAACCTCCCATTCCGTGCAGTCACGAACAATCTTCCTTGTGTCGGCCCTTTTGCACGGATGGCTCTAAGGGATGCACAAGACTGCGCCAATCGCGACCGTTTGTTCTGCCACGCTCAAGCCAGAGCATACCATGCCCGCAAGAAGATGAAAGCGAGCAATCACTTCAATCAGTCTCCCAAAGTGGAAAATGTGTTTTCCGATAAGCGAAGGTTCAAGCTTTATAGTGGGCCAAAGCATGTGCCAGGTCCTTCAAGTTTGAGAAATGAGTATAGCTACCAGGAGAAGAAGAAGGATGCACTTCGGCTGCAGAGGCTCTCTGGTCGTGGTTCGAAGAGCAGAGCCTTAGCTGAGAATTTCCGAACCGACCAGATGGTTCTCGACGCCGCAGATGATGCCCTTTGGAGAAAGACAAAGGGTTCAATGGGTCAGATCAATGCGGCTAAAGCTTACAAGTCCAAAGGTACTTTTGTTCCGAGCATCTTTGGACCTGCCCTCAGAGAGATGAAGGCGACAGATGCTTTTGTTTGGAGCCCCTCTGGGTCTACAGAGAATAATCTTGCTGCTGCAGATGATTTTATTTTGAGCATCTCGAGGTCTATTGAGAAGAAGTCGGAGGCTCGCTATGCCTTTATGCGGAGCATCTTTGGACCTCCTGTCAACGTTACAAAGGCTACAGTTGCCTTTCATTTGACTACTCCAGGGGTAAACGATAAATCTGATTCGAGCATATCGAGGTCTGTTGAGAACAGGATAGAGCCTGGCAGTGCTTTTGTTCCGAATACGCCAAACTCAAACGTCGACCATGCTCCTACGGAGGAGAATTCTGCGGCTACAGATGCTTTTGTTCCAAGTATCTTGGAGTCTGTTGAAAAGAAGAACGAGGTTGGCGGTGCTTTTGTTCCGAGTACGCCAAACTCAAAGGTCGGCCATGTTCTTTACGATCCTACCTCTCCACCTACATCACACCCGTCCAGCCAGCAAACTCCTTATTCTCCTCTATTTTCCAGCAACAATCTCCTCGTATCACCAATTCAAAACGGCAATCCACCCGCAAGCGTTTACCGAAAACGTAAGCGGGAAGATTTTGACGAAACATATGGAACCAGACGAGATGGTGGCTTTCGAAGTGGGCTGCCGAGAAACGCAAAGCGCGTGTGCAGGGCCTTCGTGTTTTCCACCTCTGCACGCAAGAGGAAGAGGGACGAGTGCGATATCTATGACGAAGATGTTCATCGCAAAGTTAAGTTTGCTTGCTATGATGATTGAAAGAGACGAGAGCGAAATAATGTGGAGTGGAGCAAAAACTGTATGCCGACTTTTACGGTCGCTACAATGATGAATGAAGAATTGGTGGCAAAGATTTGGAAGAGTTGGCAGGGCATTTCATGATGGCAAGATTGGCAATGAGCAACAAAGGTCTAGCTATAGTTGCAAATCCGTTCGTAATGCGGAGCTGATAGTTCTGGTTACACGATTGCGGATTATTCTTAAATTACTTGAACACATTCTCAAATTTTTAAAGTCTGCTCACAAGAGTGATACCTATTTTTCGTCCAATTATGACCACTCCTTAAATCCCGCCCGGGCAGTGTGCCTGTTCGCCAGGTGTGCCAGATTTTTGGGGCACCAGCGGGGTAACACTTGTCGATAAGTAGTCATTTCTTCGGATTGACGGCCCTCCAAATCTCCTAGTTGTTTATTAAATCTTACTTCATAGAACTTAAAATATCTTAATGTGTAAATTATACTCATAAGACCCAAAGGAAGCTAGAAACAGAGAAGTGTTTGTAGCTTGTTTACTACACGTGATGCGATTTCGCTTCAGTGTGAAATTTTGCCAAGAAATGTGGAGGGGTTGAATAATTGAAGCAGTCCAGCATACACCCCTCTTTGGTATTCCAACTAGAATCGATGTAATTAAAATTCAAGAAAAATCTTATTTTGATACCGCATTCTTGTTTAGGCACGATATTCAGGAACTTATTCAAAATATCGTGGCCTTCAAGTCATGCGGACGCTTGAAAGGAAAACGCAACTGTGAATGCGCGCACTTTGAAGACGAGCGAGGATAATGGATCAGAAAGTCATGTGGTCATAATCACTACTGATGCTCTGAGTTTATCTGGAATTAATACACCTCCAAGTGTTCAAGTTGGACTTGGTAGCAACGGATGAGCGATCTCTCCGAAAGTAAATTTATCGTTCACATCCATCTCAAATGCCATGCATCAAAAGTTCGCTAAATGTTGGATGATATTCAGGTAGCTAAAATTCACTTTTGTCGATTGAGAATAAGGTTACACGTGACCATTGTTTATTTCGTGAGGTCCAATTCAGATGCTGGCGCTTTTGGAACAAGACAGGCCGCACTTCTTCAAAACCATACACTCCAGGCACTGACGACACCTACCCAGACAAAATCATCTCCTTGAATATGGAGTTAGATTCATCCCACCTAAATTCTCGAGCTTCGAGATCCGAATTTGACCGTGGTCCTCCCTTCCCTTTGCATGATCAAGGTCGGTTACAAAATAGCACTTCAAAGTATTGGCGCGCTAACACCGGCCGGCAGAATATGTTAGAGGTTACCACGTTTACGTGCGCAGATTCAACTTGAAATTTCCTGCCGATATCGTCCTTCGATCAGATGGCCTACCTGCCGACGCCATCCAAGTTTTCGGTCCCAACGCCTTCCCTGCCATTCGTGGTCGCCACAGTGATTTTGGTCGCTCTATCGACATATTTCGAGAGTCGTTCTCACAATTCAATATTGGGTTCTATCGACTCAGTGATGGGGAGAGAGAGATCAATGATCAACTAGAGCTCATTATTTGGGTCGAGCGCAACCTCGTTCGGAACACGGCGGAGATCGAGGAGATGGAGACGAATCTCTTGTATGGATTGAACAGATGGTCGCAGTACCGCGAGAGTAAGCCTGGAGTTCATGTGCCTCAACGTAGGTTCTTTCCTCCTGTTTTGCTGCAAACTGAGTCAATATAACCTTAACTCTTGTCCTTTGTAGTCATGCAGATCGATCAGTACTTGAGACTGCATCCCTCTGAATTTGGGTTCGAAAACAATGAACGTCTCGAAAATGGAGGACCTCGTGTTTCTACTTCCCGCGAGTATCGAGACCAATATTCCTATGCTACAGTTGACCAAAAGTATCGAGATGAACGCCCTCGCACCCTGATGCCTATCGATCGAGATCAATCCTATGGCTATCCTCGTGCCCGTAACCCTTCCCCACCAGATCGCCGAATGAGAGAGATGGAGACTCGAGAGTTATTCCCAAAACACGGTCCTCCTCGTGGTCAACATCTTCATGCCCGTCGAGAACGTTCCGTTTCCCCTCGGTATCACAACCAGTCCAGTAGATCTCATCAGCCGAGGTCCCCTCTCCCTCCACAGGATTATGAGTTCAGAAGAGGTCGTGATTATCGCCCTGCCCTGAACGATCACAGCTCAGAAAGAGGAGAAGGACCACAATCTCACCGATCAAAGCAATCTCGTCGAGGTCGCAGACGTCAAAAGGCAGATTTTCATTAACCTTTGACAAAATGATTCTAGAGCGAAATTTGATGCTTTTCTTCTTCAAGTCTGGGAGTTTCTGGAAGCGTTAGAGCGGCTTTAGTTTTTGAACTAAAAGCGATTGAATTCAAGAACTGAACACTGGGAGTTGGAGAGATAAACGACCAAGAATCAAACAAACCAGTATCAAGCGAAGTACAGATCTTGAAACTGGCCTGCTTGTACTACCAGGAGGAATTTTCTTTTTTTTTGGTTTTGCTTCTCTGCGGCATACTATCTCTCCAAAAGCACAATCCATACATTTTTTTCATTCTCCCAGCATCTAAATAGGCTGTTATGTAAATGGTGTAAGATTACAATGATGAAATAAATTCGGGAATTCGAGTCATCATCACAAGCTCCCACACCCACCCAGACCAGCCCGTATTTTGGTATTATACTATAATTATACTAGCAACCACATTCCTCAATCCTCACAACACCAGCCAGCCGTTCTCGGTCTGACGTTGGATTTGTTTTCCCACCACAAGCGACTCGTCGAATGGCGATGCGCAGCCCGCCGTTTCCCAAATTTTGCGAACTGCAACAAAAGGATGCAGCGTGGTGGTGCGCAGCCAGTGAGAAGCTGCGATGGCGGGGTGGTTGTGTCTTGGCGGGAAGCGGGAAACGGAAAAAGTGTTGACAACACGAACACATTTCTTGCACAGCGAAACAACTTAAACAACACACCTTTGCATAGCCTGATAATTGGTCGATTGAGCTTAGGCAACTTCTTTTGTTGGGGGTATAGCGGGTGCCAAATATAGCCCTCTCGTCAAGCGAAATAATACGACCGAGCTTTCCGTATCGTATCCATGCCTGATTAGGGTAATAATTGGGCTATAGCGAACCACGATTACTGGTGTTGGGTTTTGGAATGTTGGGTTGTACCATACATAAAAACAAAAATTTATGAAATATGCTTTGTGTTTGAGCAACGGTGTGTGTCAGAATTTGTGAAAATGCTTTCCTCACTCGTTGTTGGCCTTTCTGGCTGTGTAACGAGTAATGGTAAAAACTCAAAGTGTCGTAAGGAGGGGACTTGCTCAGTCACGTAAGTCCCCTCCCACCCCTACCTCTCAAATACTTCTATTTAGTTCTTATTCTAGCGCTAGAGGTGGGAAAGTTTGAGATGGTTATTCCCACATGCATTGGTGGAGGTTCAAAATACTTCCATCAATCGGACTAGCACAACACGGAAACAATAAACCAATTCCGTTAATCCTCGATGGAAAATATTCTCAGGTCCAGATATATCGTCTAATAAGTCTTGAATTTTAGAAGAATCTATCTGCAAATGATGCAGGCTCCGAAAACATAGTGGCCTGACAGCTTCGAAGACTTGGAACGTTGATAGTTCCTTTCATCCCTAACGGCGAGTTTTAAGATGATATGATGCGAGTCCCTTTCCTACGGTGTCTTTCTAGCCTAATAAAATTCTACAGTCTCCAAGTCCGACCACATCGCGGTCGCTGAAAGACCTTTCCTTCGATCTTGAGAAACGCTTACCCAAATCTCGTCAACTTTCCTATGGCCTGTATATCTTCATGATTGATTATTATTCGACTCTTTGATTTAACTTTATTCGTTTAAAATTTCTACTGGTCCGCCATCTTATCGCAAAGCTTGGTCGTGGAGGAGGGGTAAAATATGGGAGTTTTGGTCCCCGCAAACTTAAATATGAAACGCTCATTATTCCATGGCAACCACAACTCCCAACAATTTTAAAGTTATTAAACAAAGCGTGAGTTCTGGGAGGACAAGACCTACAATTACGAACAGTGCCATGAAGATATTGCTTTGCTCAAGGGGAGACAAAGGAACAAACATGATATAAAGGTACCATCCTCTTGGGCTGAAAACATATTTATTTATATGAAAGCACAGGGAACGACAGGTAATTGAGTTGGGAAAGTTGAGGAAGTTGGCTTGATCAAACCGCCCGTGAAAACATGGCAGAGTGTGAGAAGTATTTGGATATTGCTTGTATACCACCTTGGGTAAAGTTGCGAGGTTGAAACTCTGAATGAGCATAACACATATAAAGATGCAACTGCTCAGGAACTCACAAATATATATTCCTGCAGCCGCACATCGTTTGCTTTCGAGTTCTTTCTTTGCCTTCATGACTTGTTGTTTGTTGAGTTCAGATTAAGTTATGGATGGAGCTTTGCCAAGGCTCGGTTAAACTCGTTACCCCGCGGTCGACCCACTTTGTCCCTAGACGTCGTGTTGCAAAACTGAGAGTTTAGAGAGAGGCTTGAATAGATATATCTTGGGGATTATTCTTTAGTATGCCTTGAAGTCTGAGAAGGGGTTTGGAGCTTTGAGGCTTGATGCGGCAGATAGAGACACAATTGTAAGCTCGGCAGGATTGTCATCATCACAGCTTATAAAAGGCACGACAATTTTGAGACGTCCGGATGAAGAATAGTAGGTGTTAAATGACTTTAAAGAATGATTGCTTTGTAGCTTCTTGTCGTGGAATCACAGAGTTGCACAACAAGAGATACCCTGGAAGATTTGGATCTCATAAATTTTGAGGTAAAAGGATTGAAACATGTAGTGTTTGACGAATTCTGCAGTAACAAAGGTTCTGAGTGTAAAAATATATGGAGCTAAGAAGAGAAGAGACCCTTAAAAACCTATGATTTTCTTCTCTGCATCTTCTTGTTCCTGCAAACGGAACGTAACTAGCCTTCCAGGGTTCGAGCAGTTTTTCTCAGTACAGGAATTCGCAATAGAAGTTACACGGTCACCAAAGGTCCCCAAGCGCATATGATTGTTTGGGAAGTAAAAGCGGTAATATTCAAATGGTTTCGAAGAGCTTGAACACAGCAAGAAGTCAGTTATTGAGAGGTGATTCACCATAGACAGCTGCATTGCTCGAGAATGGAAGGAATGGTTCTGTGCATGTCAATAAATTTCCTGTCCATATTAATGGAGGCAAAGGCTTAGTTGAAAGCTACCAAGAACCTGCTAATCTTGTCTCCTATGCTTCAGGGTATTTATGGGGCCACTGTTAACTTCAGTATGACTTCACCTTGCCAAGCCTATTGGGGATTTCAAGGACTTTTCTCGTTTTCGTTCCGTCGGAACACATCCAAATTCTCAAAACAACATCAAAACTGCAGTGATGGAGTCCACTCACCCCCAACCAGATGATCCATCTGCAACGGTGTGGGATCTCTATTGCCAATTGCAAAACCTGGATATGAAGCTCTTATCGCTTTACGATGGTAATGCTGAGCATGCAAAACGCGCAAACGCAATCAAGGCTTTGAGAGATGTAAGAGCAAATAAACCACTCCCTCGATTGTAAGACTACTTGCTAATAGCTCTCAGGACCTTTGGAGATAGAAGTGTGACCTTACCGACCGCATCGCTACAAGCATCCCGTCTAATAAAAGAGAAAGATGGGTCCACACGGAAATATCGGCATCGATCTCGACCTCGAACAGGCGGCAAGCTCCCAACAGTCCAAAGAGAACAGATCACAGGAAGCCGGCAACCCTGCAGTTGAAGCAGACAAATCCAAAGGTCTTGAATCTGACTCTGCTCTTGTCGAAACGCAACTCCTGGCTGAATTAGCTAATTTGGCTTCTACCTCCAACAAGAAACCAAACCCCATTGAATACACTGGCCCGCCAATTACAGACGGAGTCGAACCCAATACAAATGCCCTTCTCGAGGAAGGAAAGAAGTCCGAGTCGGATATTGTGCCAGAAGATTCCAAATCCACGTGGATGGAGTTCTACGCTAGAGCACTCGACCCCCTCGACAACGCCTCAAAGGTGGCCGCTTTGAAGCGACAAAACACAATCCTTCATCAAAAAATCAAGAAATTGGAGATGGAAGCAAAGCTTGCAAATCCGTTGTTCATGGCTGGTGTTACGGTTCGAAAGAGATATTTAAATCACATCAAGAGAGGCCAGCGTGGTCCACCTCATGGCCAATTAGACTTTAGTGCTATTGAAGCTGGCAACCGTATCGCGCACAATGCAAATATCCTCGCAGAAATGGCACTTTTGGATTTCTTAGGAGATGAAGCTGGTACCTATCGTGAGACGGCGTCATTCATTTACACGTCTATGTGGTCACCGCAGAAGTCTCCAGGATGGGAAGACATTGCTTGGGATGACCGTAACGCCGATTTCATCAATATTCAGGCAACTATCCGAGCAAACCAGGTTATCCAGGAGCCATTCGATCCAGAACTGTCAAGTTTGGGCAAGCGGGTGGTCGAGGTTGCTGCTACTGTACCAAGTGACGAGCATCTGTTCTTCTGTGCGGCAAAACGAGAGAAGATCAACTCTGATGCTAAGGTCAATCAGCTTGTTCGCAGACTCCAGGAACTACTTCATCCACGCGCTACGATTAAGAGACACAATGCACGGATTGCGGGAGCAGGATGAAGCTCAGATCTGAAATTTATAGGAGGTTGGGTTTGTTTTCTTTTGTGCCTTGGCTTCATTGTCATACACCTAACAAGCAAAGCTCACTTGAAATCTTTTGAGGTTGGAAGAATGAAAATGAACAAAAAGGAAAGTGGTCATGCGTAGTCTTTAGCCATAGAAAATTCTCAAAAATAAATGGCTTTTCAATCTCAAGTGCTTTTGTTGTTGTCTTGGTTCAGATTCCGGATTGCTCATCGGCTAAGTGAGCCATAAGCCTTTCTGCTTAACCTAACCTGTGATACTTTTGCAAACCATTGAACACGAAGTCAAAAACTGTGGACTTGGTTGGACTGCTTCTTGAAATAATTCCAGACCAAGTTTACTCACAAAGCAGATTTGGCAAGCTTCACTACAGTTGGTTCGATGTTGGATTTGACTCTCCAGAAATACCCCAACAGCCCTCACCCCTATTCAATCTCCCATCTAAAGTTTTAATAAAAGCCGACGAAATATTTAATTTTCATAACCATTTCCCTTCACTTCCAGACCCTGAATCAACTGCCGGTCGTGCTCTCCAAGTGCAGAGGAACCAACCGACATGTTGTAGTGAGGGAAGGCGCAAGTTGATCGTATCCCTTCTCGTCCATCTCACCCTTGGAAACAAATCAACAAACCTAGAAATCTTCTCTCTCTCCATCACCATTCATCCATCATTATTTCCATCGCTTAACCGCCACAATCATATCAATCAAAATCCTTCCAGCCGTCCCGAAATCATCACAATGCAACCCGTCCAGCCTCCTGCTCCCCCCGAAACTTTCGACTTGAAGATTCTTGCAAAACAGGCTCAAGAACTTATCTCCGATGTCAAGGCTGAGGAAAACCGGAAACTTGACGATTCTGCCCTGCAACTCGAAGCCCACGCCATCACTTTGGATCATCAAGAGCGCGATCTAGCCAAGGAGCGAAAGAAATTGGACTTGATGAATAGAGAGTTGATGGAGGGTTATGCAATGGCATTCCAGGTGTTGTCACAAGTGACGCTGGCATTGAAGGGAATGACTGAAGATGATCTTGCTCTTCGCGTGAGTGAAGACCCTCATTTGTTGCGTACTCTTACTAATGCCAATCTAGCTTCAAGATGTTATGAATCAAGTCAGCCCTGTCACAATAGTTGAGCATGGAATCACAGAGCTTGAACCGATAAGGGACGAAGCCATCCGTATTCGAACCGAAATCTCCTTCCGTGGAGCACAAAAAGCACACATTGACGCTCTGCAGCAGAGCCTGAAGCTGGTACAAGAGGAACACGATGAGTTGATCATCGCCAACCAGAATTTGAGAAGGCAGACCCAGAAGCAGAAAGAATTGTTGAAAAGTCGGAGCAAGTCCTCCCTACGAGTAAGCTTGAGATTTAAGTCTCTCTACCCGAGGTACAAAGAGCTGTATGCCTATGCTAAGTCTATGATGACATTAACCCATGATAATTTGTTGTCCGGGGATGACTTGTGGGCGGAGAGACGACAGCTCAAAGATAAACTATTGACGTTTTGAAGTGGGGGACTGGGAGGCTAGCCACGGACGACTTTGGGATTTGTACAGGCAATGAAGGCTGGCTGTTATCACTCCGTTTGAAAAAATTATTTATCGAATGTTTCTACGCCGTCGGGGAGTCCCATTTCAGTCCATTAGTGTGAAGCCGACGGATTGAAACTTCAAGAGAACGCAAGCAGAGAAATGAAGCAAAATAATGACTCGCTCGGTTTGGTTTCAAAATAGCCGCATCTTCGCTCCTTGCACTTCATTTTGTCAAATTGGCACCAGGCTACAGCTTCTCCAAATGAATTGTGGCTAGATCAGATTTGAAAAGCTATCCCAAAATACCGCGCCACCTGCCAACGAACGAACGAGGCAATCAATCCCTCCGACTTGAAAAATGCCTCAAGAACACCGAACAAAGCCCAGATAAACGACACATCATTCCAAACAAACCACTGCATGAATGATTGCGGAGTAGAAATGCGCGTGAGGAAGACAATAGATGCTGACGCAGAGGGGGTTGATGCAAAACCGGGCGTGTTATCGTCTGGAGATAGAATCAAAACAACAACGCATCTCGAAAAAAAGCAAAGAAAATATGATCAAGGCTCGCGTCATCAGAGTCATGAACACCAAAAGACCATTACCACTCCTTCTCCTCAAATCGAGAGAGAGACCTTGTACAACAGTTCACAAGCAAGCGACTAATAATGGCAATCTTTACAAACTGTGAGTTAACTATGACTGAGAGAGTACAGAATGTGGATATAGGCATATTTCCTAGATTCTGCCATCTTGCGACTGTCTTTCTGCGCGCGCATTAAAATCGTTAACGCTTTGTTTCCATGTCTTCTACGTCGTTGACCGACCTAAAATCACTTTTTAGGACTTGAATGCGTTTTAACATAGACACTATTCGAACAAACGCGAAAAGTCCAAATCACATACTGTAGTACGGAGTAATAATAACAACAACAACAACAACAATACATGGAGGCAAAGTTCCAGGCAACCGCTGCGCCGCATAAAAGCCAAAGTGATACAAAGTTTCAGTTCATCGCAAGATCTTTTCAAGAAGAACAGGACAGAAGACAGGAGATCTACACTGGCAGCTCGAGTCACGCTCATCCACACGGACATGCAACTTCCAGAACCCACGAGGGCAAGATCTAGACGTCAACGAGGTTTCTAGATGACGATGAAAAACGATGAGAAAGATGACGAAAACTTGGTGGTGCCAAAGGAAAAAAAGCGACGGAAATTGATGAAGATCCACCAAACACCAATTTCCCAGCCACCACAGGGTGATCACCAACCTCCAGCATTCCGCGAGATTACCAGGTTACAAGAGGACAACATTCCGAGTCTCTGGGTCGCTCCGTTTCCAGGGCCATCTTCGTCTTCCATTATTTTGTGTTCCCCAAATATATTCTTTTGCCACTTTGAGAGCTTTTGAAGATATATCATTTCTATCATATCCAGCGTCGATCACGAGTTTGTCTCTCTGACACTGGGCTACTTTTAGCGTTCAGGGCCAATCACTCCCGATAACGCCTATCGATAGACCCCGCCATCCGCCGCATCCAGAACAGAACAGGCCAGGCCAGGAACGTACGCAGACCGAGTATATCCACACCACAACCCGACGTGTGAACACAACTGGCTACACAAACCACCCAATAGCCCGACGCCGTCTCAGACATTTGTACAACGAAGCAAACCCAAATATCCGGCTAGTCCTCGAATACCGGCAGCATCTTTAGTCCTGTACAGTACCGAGTATACTTCGCACCAAAACATCACCCACTACATTAGTTCACGCAACCATCAATTAACAACACCGTTACGCCGTCCACCTCACTAGGATCCCAACTACACCCGAACTAGCAAAAACACCTCTCCTGAGGGGAGAGGCCGTCGTTTGAAACATGTCGACTATCAGTCCCGCTGCGCCAGATCAGCTACGTCGTCCTTCGCATAGTCGAACTTCCTCGTCCCCGCAGAAATGGGGACTCGAAACATATAATACCCGCGAACTATCACCTCCTTATCCCACATCTCTCACTACAACTCGGCCAAACCCACGAAGCATACCCAAAGAAGACGAAGAAGTACCATCTCCTGTTCGCCAAACGCGTGGACATCAGCGATCCCTCACCGAACTCCTCCCTACTTTCTCCTCGAACCTCTTGACTCCTAGTCGGAGTCGCAGTCCTATAAAAGAGATATCGCGGACGGGATTCGAAGACGAATTCATGCCTACCTTGACGGGGGATCGAGACGGGGTTGTGAAGGTCTCGGATAGACCGCGAGCAAACGGGGCGGGAGGAGGCATATCTTCCTGGTTTACTGGATCCTCTGCTCCAATTCCTTTGGGCGTCGCGGGAATGGAACAGCAAACGACCAGCAAGCAGCAGAAGAGACTCACGAATCAGAGTATGGATTCTGTTTCGAGTTTTATGAGTAGCACACCCGCCACGCCATCGTCCGCGAGCTCTATGTTCAGCGGGTTCTTCTCCTCTTCAAAACCCCAGCCACCAGCGCAGATCTCGCCGGCACTCAACGATGACTTCCTCAATCTGGACATCCAACAAGCTCTCTTTCCTGCTGGTCAACCACAGGATCCCTTCTCCCCAGCTGCGTTCATGAATCTACTTCAAAACGCAGAAGGGATCCTCACTCGTCTTCAAACGGCATACAGGTATCGCACTCTCGCCCTCCAAGACCTCTCCCATGAACAAGAAGCCAAATTCGAAGAACACGAAGAAGCCTGCATTCGCGTAACCAGTCTCAAATCCCAACTTGAACTAATGTCCTTCCAACTCTCCGAGAAAGACGACCAAATCCAACAACTCGCCCAATCCCTCACCCATGAAAAACAACTACGAAAAGATGAAGCAGCAGCCAGGGAAGCATCAATCGCCCTCGTAAAAGCAAACTCCAAACTATCGCTAGGGCGAAATTCCGACATCTCGTTCCTGGAGGATTCGGATTTCGTGGAATCAACGACGGACTCCTTGACACCCACACGTGCCGCACACGCAAGATGGAGATCTTCCTATGGCGCGACATCCATCTGCTCGACAGACGATGATTCGCAATCCGTCTTTTCGCGCAGCATGTCACCGGCTTCCATGACAACAGCGTCAACACCAAGTATCCTCTACCAACACAGCGCAGCCTCGCACTCCGAAGCCTCCATCCACGAAGCATCATTCGCACATATCATTCAGAACCCGCGCCCTTCGACTTTCTCGCCCGAGACCGCAAAGCCCATTCAGCAGAAGAGTACTTTCCAAAAGGTTTTGCTGGGATTGGGCGCCAAGGCGGAGAGGAGGAATGATGTTGAGGACGGGGAACTGGGGACAAGTGAAATGAGATGTAAAAACTGTGAAGGGAAAGATGCGAGTTTTGCGTGGGATACGGTGGGAGTGTTGAAGGCGGAGAATAAAGGTTTGAAGGAGCAGGTAGGTAAGTTGGAGGATGGTGTTGAAGGGGCGTTAAATGCTTTGCTCGGATTTGGGCTTTGAGAGATTGAAAAATTGCAAAAATTCATTTTGGGTACTTTTTTGGGGATTAGGTTGGCGAACATGCATTTTTCGCTGTTTTGATGATTAGGAAAGAGAAAGAGAAATAAATTTGCATGGGATGAAGAAATGAATGGAAAGGAGTTTGTCTTTGCCGCGCACTTGCTACAGGTCCGGACGTTGAACGAATGTACGCCGGCGATTTGAATTATATATATTATTAGTCGCATGATACCCGGTCAAACAAGAATCATACACAACTTGTACCCATTTCACGAAAAAATGATCTTCACAATTGACAAGAACAGAGAGACGGGAAGTTTTTGTGTGAAAACAGGAAAGGATCTGTGTCGATCCCACCAAAGCAATGTTTGTTTTCATTCATAAATCAGAGATATCAGAAGGTAAAATTCCAACATCATCAGCAAAATATCAAAAATTACAGTTCTCCGCTCGAAAGAAAGTGGTTTTGGGTCCGATGAGCCTGTCTGTCCGCCTGCCTAATTTCTGTTTTTTCAAAACTAAAAAAGACGACTTAAGCACTAGCACCAACGGCCCTAGCACTTTCTCTCGCGAGAAGAGTCTCCATGACACCAACAGGGGTTGAGGACTTGATCTCTTTGACGACATCCTCAACGCCAAGTTGAGCATCGGTCCAGAGGGGCTCAGGAGCGACAGCACCCTCTTCACCAACACCGATGAAGCCTCCTTCCTTGGCCCATTGGCTTGTTCGCTTGATACCGAGCTCCGTGAAGACAGAGTCAATAGCTTCGATGAGATGCTCGCGGTATTCGCGGGTGTGACCGGGTGTTGGCGTGATCCGGAGACGTTCTTGACCAACCGGGACGGTGGGATAGTTGATACTTTGGACGTAAATTCCGTGGGTATCCAGGAGCATGTCTGATGCTTTCTTTGCGAGCTCAGCGTTGCCTACAAGGATTGGGATGATATGACTTGGATTTGGAATAACAGGAATGTCTCGCTCTGAAAGCGAGTCCTTGACTGCCCGAGTGTGCAGTTGTTGGAGCCGGCGATCACCTTTGAATTCCTTTTGGTATTCAATGGCCGCTTGAGCGCCAGCCATAGTTGCGGGTGGGAGGGAGGTGGTGAAGATGAATCCTGCTGCAAGAGAGCGAACCGCGTCTACCATTTTAGTGGAACCCGCGATGTAACCTCCTACACAGCCATAAGCTTTTCCAAGAGTGGCGGTGATGATGTCGATTCTGTCCATGACCGTTCCCTTGGGACGACCATTGGTGTGGGCTTCAAAATCCAAATGCTCTGCAACTCCGGCACCGTGTGGTCCGTACATGCCTACAGCATGGACTTCATCCAAAAAGGTGAGAGCGCCGTATTTCTCTGCCAAATCGCATATTCCTTCGATAGGTCCAATGGAACCACACATACTATATACAGACTCGAAAGCGATAATCTTTGGGACATCCAAAGGAAGAGAAGCTAGCTTTTCTTCGAGATCAGCGAGGTCGTTGTGTTTGAAGACCAATTTCTTCGCTCCAGAGTGACGTATCCCTTGAATCATGGAGGCATGATTGAGAGAATCCGAAAGGAAGACACAGCCTGGGAGTTTGGCTCCCAGTGTTGCGAGTGTCGCATCGTTGGCTACGTAGCAAGATGTAAACACCAAAGCCGCATCCTTTCCATGCAATTTCGCAATGGAGGCTTCCAGGCCCACAGCATGTTTGTTGTGGCCGGAGATATTTCGGGTTCCTCCTGCACCGGCACCATATTCTTCCAAAGTATCGTGCATGGTCTTCAAGACTTCAGGATTGCGTCCCATGCCCAAATAATCATTGGAACACCAGACGGTCACCTTTTCCTTCTTGGAAGCCATGTGGGCGCGGGGGAACTCCTTGGCGAGCCGATTGATGTTGTTGAAGTAGCGGTAAGACTTGTCCTTGTGCTTCTTCTCCAATTCGGCATTGTAGAATCCCTCGTAGTCAAACTTCTTGCCATTATGACCGGGCTGGCGGGTGGGTGCTGGTGGGGAGAGGGGGACTGAAGTTTGTGAGTGTCTAGCCGGTAGTGGGGTTTCTGCGCAGAAAATACCTTTCTCGCGACCAAACAAAGTATCCTCGACAGCTCGGGCTTCCTTTGGACGACTGGTGTGGATTCTGGCCTTACCAGAGTTGACCTTGCCAGAGATTGACCTGATTGCTCCGAGCGCTGCTGCGCTTCCAAAGCCCATCTTTCCCGCCTTTGCGGTTTGGACAGCAAGGGCTTTGCCCATGATGGGGCAGCGACGAGCGATGGTCTGCAGATTGGACATGCTGCCACCGCAAGGAGAGGCATTGCGAGTCGAGGTCGAAAGGGAGCGCAAAGTTGCGGGCGAAGTCTTCATGAGAAATGGACACATGGACTTCGATTGACGAAGAACGGCGTCCATGGTGGCGAGTTTTGCGATTGCAACGGGTTGGTGTTGGTTTGGTTTGATTGAGCGCAGAGTAGACTCTGGGAATCTTTGGGAAGAAAGGAAGTACAATAATTGAAAGAGCGGTAAATGGGGGGGAAAAGGAAGCAGAAGAGGTGGTGGGCGCGAGAATCTCAATAAGTGCGAGGTTGATGGGGTCAACTTTCTTTAGTTCCAGTTTCGCAGCAGCGAGAGATCCGCTCAGGTGCAGTCGGATTACTCGCACATTAGACAACTTGTGATTGGTCAATGATTACATTTCCCCGGATGTCAGAATATCCTTTGCGCCTCTTGGCCGTCGCATCGCCCTCTCTCGCATCTTCAGACGATCGATCATTGATGCTGACCCTTGTATAGTATATATTATATATACATTTGCCCTACTATATTATTAATTACACAACAGGACCGACGTCTTTTGCAACATCAAAACTTCGTCTATTAATTAGGAACAGATTCTCATCTGCACTTAGCTTAGGATCACTCCTCCGCCGGTTCCACCATCGAATCGTACGTTACCATTGAAAGTGACGCCGTGGCCGGCAGCAAGCCTCCAACGCAAAGAACACTGCATGTGGTGTCAGCCGTCCGCCTCCATCTAGCAAAACCCGTCCTCGGATTTGGTTATGTAACACGATGCCTACCTACCCCATAAGGTACATTTCAAGTAGTGCGAGGTCGGCAGGAGAATGAAGTACTGTATGTACCTCCTGTCGGCTATTTTGCCAATCATGCTCGGTTTGCTTCTTGCGTACTCCGTACCACCAGCGAAGAAGAGATTCAAGCGAAGGAGTTCTTTGGTCATGTGCTTCGATTTCCCACCAAACATTTTGTTCCAATTTTCTGGATTCTAAATTACTTTTTCACATTACTCTACTATACTAGTTTCTCGGTTCTTACCGTAACTTTTCAAATCCCGAAAGCTCCGCCTTCATCCGCTCATATTCTCGCACCACATCCCGACTCTCAGCTACCTATTGATCTATCAAACTCTTCAACCCTTTGGCATCCACGCTCAACCTCTCCATCTACCGGCTGGTTATCTTTCCAAATCCCGCGGATTATATCTCCAAAGATAGGTGACGACGATATCTCGTCGAAATCTCGTCGTTATCTCGGTGTTCGCACTCTATAATGTGTTGGGCCGCCGTCGGTTGATGAACAATAGTCCCCGCGGGCTTTGGTCCTCGCTGTTCTTAGTGATAGATGAAGTCTCATCCTGTTTAATGAATGGTTTGATACTCAAGTAAGCCTTAAAGGGAAGAAAAGGCCCAAGCAAGCGGAACAGTATATTAGGGAATAAATTGACCCCAAAACAAGCAAACGTGACTAACTATACTTCGCCGAAGTAAGCATACCAGAAACATACACAAAACATTACGAATGATCCATCTACTTTCGTAGAGCAGATCCAATCTCAAGCCTCGTCAATCTAGCGTGCTCTTTGTCCGAAAATTTCAGGTACTCGCCCTTCTTTGCCTTTTTGAATCCCTTCTTCTCCCATTTCCTGAATTCCTTTGGCCCAATCTTGTGAAATGGAATATTCAGATCCTTAGAGACGCGGTCTTCCCATGCCGCCTTCGAATGACTATTCAAGGATCCTTTCTCTGGTGCCTCTCCTTCTTCATAGAAAATCGCCCTCATGATTCTTTCGTCGCGTATATATTTTCTCGCCCGGGCTTGGGGTCCACCCCAGACGTCAGACTTGAACGAGTCCACGACCTTTTTGAAATCTAATTGAAAGCCAGCTCTATCGTAGGTCGGAGGGCCGTTGGGACCGCGGTGGATGCACATATAGCGACTAAAGAGGTAGTGTTAACAAAACATCAATTAGCAGCCTCCTCATTGTCTACCGCACCGCACCACCCGAATGGAGGAACATAGATCTGTACATACTTGTGATCTTTATAGCTTTCATTTCTCACAGCCCAATTTGCCTTCTGATCCTGCCTCTCCCCCCAAATCGTGCGAACTTTCTTCCCTTTTGGCCCATTTGGCCCTTCTTTCCAGTATGGGAAATCCGGTGCGTGCAGGGACCAATCATACTTGGTAACTGGACCATTGCGACCAGGCTTTCTTTGGTAGTTTGGTTCATCGGCTAGCTCTGATGGAAGACCAGCTGTGGGAGGCGGGGTGGATGGTCGCTCATTAGAGGCTGTTTCTGGCTTGATTTCGGGCTCAATCTCTTGCTTGATGGACTTTCGCTTCTAACCGTTGTTGCTTGCGAGTTGCTGGATTTCTTCTTCTGCTTGATTCTTTGTTGCTTTGGCTTTTGAGTCGGCTTCTGGCTTGAATTCTAGCTTGATCTCTGGCTCAATTTCTTGCTTCACAGCCTTTCGTTTCTTACCGTTGTTGCTTGCTGGTTGCTGAATCTCTTCTTCTCTTTCGTTCTTTGTTGCTTTGACTTTGGTAGCAGCGTCAACATTGGAATGTGCTGTTGTATTAGGCTGAAGAGCCTTCCTATCTCTGAGAGGCGGCATTTTGTAGGAATTGTGGGATGGTTTTGAAGTAGAGGTGGAAGACTTCAAATGAAGAATTGGCCAACAAAGGGGGGTTATATGCTTATCTTGTCTCATCCTTCTGGCGAATTTGTTTTTTTTCCTAGATCACCTTCTCAACGTACTGTGTTTGAGTTGGTCAATAATCATCACGTGACGACACTTTCCGTGTTTTGCGTTCATTCCTTTCCTTTCCACGACCATCCCTCGACAAAATGCTGGAGACCCTGATCAGTCGGTGTATCATTTGAAGGTTTAACTGGTATAAGATCCAATGGTGGGAGGTTCGACGGAGGTGGGTGTGACGGGAAAGGGTTCGATTGGGGAGGATTCGTTAAGGGTAGATTTGACTTCCTGTCTTTCGCTTCCCTTGGATCGTAACTCTTTCTCAAGCACGACAAGCTTTCCAGGACACATCGTGCCCAAATACTCGCTGCCAGAATATTCAACACATTTCCCCCATTCAACGCCCACATGGTGAATCGATGCTCTCTTTTCCCTATCTCTCCATCTATCCCTGACCCTTCTAGTTTGTAGAAGCAGCTTTGAGAACTGGCAATAGTGCCTCTTGCTTTGTCGATTTGCATGACCGTGGTCGCGAAGAGTAAGACGTATAGCGACAGAGCTACAATTCCGTTGGTATGTGTACTCTGATGTAAGGATGCGTTGTGTATGAAGTGCCCAGTTACGGCCTCAGGATTCGGACCTCTCTTGTGGATGAAGTATATGAAGTGTGCGAAGCAGAGGAAGACCGGCAGGGCAAACGTATAGATCCAGAATTGTGATTGATTGACCGTCGAATCTCGGAACTCAATGCAACCTTGAGTGACGGATTGGAAGTATATTGTATTCATGGCTGATGGCATGTTGAGTATCGATAGTTTTGTCTACTCGATTATTGCGATTGAGAGCGCATTTGTTCTGTTGATATCATGATCCAACATCTAAGTGGCACAGCACATGAGTCGACATTTGCATATCACGTGAGACAAATTGAGTCATTAGCTTAGATCCTCAGATCCGCTTGCACACTTCATCGTTCTGATTAGAGATGCGGACGAGGAAGAATCAAAAAGTTGAGATTTCACATATTTGCTATTTAACGTGAGGCTGGTTAGGGCCATTCCCAAGTCTATTGTATCTTCCTTTAGCCACGACTTTTGATTAAAGGTGCTAGCCTACTTTGCTATAACTCCCTTGAGAAGTACAATCTTTTATATTCAGAATATGTTAACAGCATTCATGCTCTTACTTGATATCCTAGCTTGTGCTCAAATAAGTTGTTCGGCAGTATCTGGTCAGTCCTACCAAGGTTTGTCAGAGGAAGATACCTTGATTCACTTCACATCTATCACTGTGAAGCAAGAAGCTAAAAATAGTTCTGTAATTTCGAGTTCTTGGTTTCTCCCCAGGCTGTGGTCTTTCTGGTTCCTAGTTCATAGTTCTCATCTCAATCTCGAGCTTTCTATTTGATTCACTTTCGCGTTTCTTCAACATTCGCGTCGAATCTTCGAACATTCAACAACGCGAGGCATCAACAGAACTTCGTCTCAGCACCGGCTTGAAGCCCTTATTCAATACCAAAGTAAGTCTCCGTTTTGCAAAGCACCAAAGCAAATGCATCTTCTAATCTTTTGGTCATTGCAACTAAAGTCCTCTTCACACCTCTTTGAAAGACTGCAGGCAAAGTGGTGTTCACCGAACTCTGTCTCAACGGCAGCTTCAAATTCTTTGACCCAATCGAATTCAAAAGCGATTGATGACCGTCGAAAACCCAAATTCTCTGCTTTCTCTGCAACTTTCACCTTCGAAATTGAATTTAAAGGCATCTCCCCCGCAATTCAATTTCTATCCAACCCTCTTTTCCCCTGCTCAAGAAGCCAACAACAACCCCAAAACACCTGTCTTTACGACGAATGTTCTCAAGACAATACATAATCTGAGTTGATTCACCGCCAGCCTACAAGATATCACCAAGCCTCTACTGAAAAGGCCTCGGTCGATGAACAGAGTGGTGTTGGTGGCACGAAATTCTCACAAATTCAAAAATGAATCCCACCGACGACATGGATAGAAATGAGATGATGAGAGGTAATACTATATCGTGGGATGATGCAGTTGCCGCACTTACTAATAGGCCACGTACATCCCGGGAGAACTCACATGGCAGAGCTGATGGCCAGAATACCTTTCCAGCCCCGGCTTGGGGTCACAATCCGTCAATGCCATCAGGTCAACAGGATTTTTCTCATCAATGGGCCCATCCTAATCAAGCACTAAATCAAGCACCAAATCAACGTGGCTCTGCTCAAGATTGGGCCCAAAGTTGGAATCAACCTTCTGCAGTACTAAACCAGCATGCCCCTTCCACAAATTGGGGTCCATCAGGTCAAGCAACAAACAATGTCCATCCTGCTTGGTTTACTTCAAGTCCAAGCATCAATGGCTTGGACTGGAACTTCAATCCTAGTCATCCTTCAACCGGCTGGGATAATGCACTTCCAAGTTGGCAGACTGCTCAGCAACAGAAGTCTAATTCGAGCCGGGGAGCACCACCAGCGTACAATAATGCCACCACTCAATATGGCCAAGGTCCTGCAGGTCCATCTTCGAGACGTGGGCTTAACCAAGCACCCAATAGACAATTATGGAACAGAAACACCGTTCCAGACCGAAATTGGCAGCAAACCTCGGCAAAGGGCCAACCGATCGTTGCAGATATGTCTGGTGGAGATCATCCCAGAAAAAGAACTGGCGACATACTTCAGGAGTCTAGAAACCAGTCATCCAGACTATCTCAGCATGGGAAGACCTCCGACGAGTTCTTAGCACCAACAGCTGCGTCCGCAGCATATTGGAACACCAGTGACGGTGGTGATTGGGAGAGCCTGCGAGGAAGTGATTCAGCATCCAACTACTGGCCGGGAAAAACTCAAAAGCGCATCATTCGAAAAAAACCCAAGCAAAGATCGGCAGGTGACTTGCGTGTTCCAAGCGACTCATCAGCAGGCAGTCACCAAAGTATTCCACACAAGCGTACTCGCAGTGGCAGTCTGGTTGAGCAAAATACTGGTAGCGAAAATGAGAAAACCCCGTTGAATGACGAAGCATCAGAGGTAAGTTGCTTCTCACATACCGAAGAAGTCGAGGCTAATTAATTTAGGAGCCTACTCACAGAACCCCTCGACCAAACACCACCAACAACCTGGAAGATCAAAACCCCAAAGGAGGAAGTTTCGACCTCGAAACTCCCCGTCCCCTCACTCGCACTGGCAGCGCTGATAGCATAGCTCATCAAGCTCTAGCCAAATTAGAGATTGCCACAACCCCTTACAAATCCATCATCGCCGAGAAATTCGCGAATAGATATCCCTTCCGACAACCCCTCAAGTACCCATACAAGGAAGTATGTTCCATGTTTTTCTGTTGGCAGGAAGATCTTTCAACCTTCACCGGCATGATTGAAGAACTTCGATCGGTGTTCTACCATCAGTACGGATCGGCCATCGTAGATCTCTACCCAATCCAACACACCATCTCTCATGCGACGGTCTGTGAAGCGATCAATAAGTTCGTCAAGGAGCATTCCCACCACGAAACTTTGATCGTTGTCTACTATTGTGGAGGTGCTACTCGAACTCCTGATGCTGGTTTGGCTTGGTTCCCTCTCCAGTACGTCCATCATGATTACCCCCCCAAAATAGCATCGCTAATATCTGCTTGTAGACACGCAGAGATTCCAGATCGAGGATCCCACCAGTACCCCAAAGTATTCTGGGAAGCCCCTCAATCTCTCCTTGAATCCACCGAATCAGACGTCTTAATCCTCCTCGATACCTGCGGTCGCTACGGCGATCCCCCAACCTCACGCACCGCCCACGCACCTGACCAAGGCAAGACTGAACTCCTCGCTTCTTTCGAATTCGAAGAATTTGAGCTCCCAAGCATCTCAACCGCATTTACGGCATCCCTAATCAAAGAGTTGACCTTGCTATATGAGGATGGGAAGGTGTTTTCGGCTGTGGAGTTGCATAGGCAGTTGATTAATACTTACAATCACGGTAGGCATTCGAGAAAGGAGTCGGCCGTGGTGCCATTCTTCATGAGATTGAATGGCGCATCGCAGGATGGAAGTATTTTGTTGAAGCCGGTGGTTTGGCCTGATCACGATGACTGTGGAGAGGGTCATCAAAGCAGTTGATTTAGGGAGGGAAGTGATGGGCTTAGTGGCAACCTGGAAGAGAGAGAGAGAGCCTTGAATACTTGCCATCACAAAGATCAAGAGCGAGAGTGGGAGAAGGTAGCCTGGAGATTTCATATCGCATTTGTTTGTATCATCCGCATTCAGTTTCGTTCCCGCAGATCTTTTTCCACATTCGAACGCATCATCGGTCTCCAGAATCATCGCTCTTATCGTCCACGACCAAAAACCAGTTATGAACAAATTCTTGGCTCCAGGAATCTTTCAAACAAAAGATCTGTGTAAATAATAGAGTAGCAGTAGGAATCAAATACCTAAAACTCACATCCTCTCAAATATGAATCAAGCGTCCACAAACGCATCAAGCTTGGCTTGATCATAAACGTCTTCCTCAACCAATCGGTCCCATTTCTGTGTTCATTTTGTTTATTAGTCATTCTTTATTCATGATTTGCCAAACGAAGTTGTGATTATTCAGACTTACACCATCCTGAATCTTAATAATCGTCGGCACTCCCGTGACAGAATACGGCGCCTCCCTCCACGGATTTCCTTGTGGCGATCTCCATCTAAAGAGTCAAGCATCCATCAGTATTACTCACCTTTATTTGCCAAAATTAAACCTCGTATGATCCCTTCAAATGGCCAGCGAAAGAAGAGCTCATCT
Organism: Tetracladium setigerum; assembly: GCA_031472005.1. Taxonomy (NCBI): domain Eukaryota; kingdom Fungi; phylum Ascomycota; class Leotiomycetes; order Helotiales; genus Tetracladium; species Tetracladium setigerum. The sequence continues at coordinate 734,429 of PZJY01000012.1, forward strand.
TGATTGCCAATTCACTTCGGAAGGAAAACTCACTCCAATCTACTACCCACAAAAACGACCCTAACAACATCCTCCCAGTTCCCAAACTTTTTCAAAATAAATGGTTCAGCGTCTCGGCAGTCACCGCACCACATCGTGCCGGTTTCAGGGTTGATGGAGGCATAAAGGACGATGAAAGCTTTTCGGGATGCGTTTGAGGAAGAGGATTGTTCGGAGGTGATTGCCGAGAGGAGCTCGGTGGGAGAGAGAGTGGTCGTTTCGAGTGGCATTTTGAGAGCTAAATAGGTATTCTTTTTTTGGTAAGGGATTTCAAAAATCAGGTTGTTTTCGGGCGAATGTGAGTAGTTGTAGAAGTAGAAGTTCGGAGGAAGAAGTTGTTGCGGAGTTGAGGTCTTTATGCCAAGCATTTCGACATTTTCGAGGTGGAGCCAATCAAATGCGAATTGTCAAATATCACGTGATTCTGGCTGCTCTATTTTCCTTCTTGTTACGCATTGCAGGCGAGTTTGATGTATTTATATATATATTCCTTTAGTACTCATTTTGATTTCATCTTGACGTGCTGTTAGAACTCCTAAACAATATATTTGCAACTTGGTGGAAGGTCTCTACGTGGTTGAGTGTCACACAGTTTCATCCTAAGCACATCATACCCAGGCAGAAACAGAGGATTTCGGAACGAAAGTCTGTTCAATTAATTCTACGTGGGACTTTTTACAAAGTTGGTGGGGAAATTGTGAACATGCCATATTAGAGTCACCCTAACTTGTAGCAATCGCAATGAAGGAAGTACAAAGTGGTCGTCCAAATTCTTGTAGAAATGCACGCATTTTTATCTGTAAAATGTAATGGTGGTACTAACTACCTAGGTAGTACAGAGAAGTGGTGACACATAACCGTGCCTATGGATATATACCCCCAGTTCAGGACCGCCTCTCTTCCACTCCTTAAATACGGTGAATAAATCAGACTTACCAAAGTATACGCCACGAATCCCGTATTCTCGCACATCGGTCAACCGACATTATCACTTCGAAATCCAAAACCACTATTCATTCGCTGCACACAGAAACTAGGCTGTCTCGGATATATTAAATCAAGGTCGTACAAGACAAAGTTCATTTGAAATGAATCAAGAGAGTCGAGAGACGCCATCCTCGGGCCGCCAAGTCCATGTTCTCTTCGTGTCATGGGAATGCAAAAACGGCCAAGACAAATTTAGCGGCATGTTTGATGAGAACTTGAAGAATCTCACACTTACATACTTAGGGAAATATAGTTTCAAGCTGGATCGAATAATTACAAGGTCCGAGAACACCAGGGAAGAATTTACCAGGGACGCAACGACCTGTCACCGGAAAGCTAAACTTCTTCCAAATGATTTAGTGATTATTCACTATAGTGGACAAGGAGGTATTTTGTTGGGAATACTGTACCAGAGCCTCACGTAGAACCTTAGTCAGATATTCGTCATCACCAGTAGTTATATATATGGAGCTTAACTCCCATCATCTTAATATACCAGACATGAACAAACCACCACCTTAAGACTCACCGTTTCTACAGCCACTGTTACGCATGCGTATAAGTGTTTACCAACATATTTCACACAATGGAGAGTTTCTTTTCCAAGCAGCACAGTCAGTAACCCATTCTATTGAGCTTGACACAAGAACGTGCCCAAGCTAATGCGCTCAGTGCAACACACGTCTATCTTGGCACACCATTACCGCTTCCTTGGTCGGCTCTCGGGAAATTTATCTACGATTTAGATTGCGATGTTTTCATGACGGTAGATGCTTGCAATGCGGGAGGTATTATATACTCTCTCGATTCGACCATTTCCTCAAAGGCGTTGGACCCCACGCCTCAGCACAAACGAGAGCTCATTATGAGTTGCGCCCACAACCAGACTACTGGACCTGATTCAATGGGAAACAACTTCTCTAGGATCATGCATACCGAGCTGGTAAACCGGGCGAATGGTGTACCATTCACTGTCGCTGGTCTGTACCGAGCCATTTGTTCAAGCATTATCTCGATTGCAACTAGACCTATGCTACTTCCTCCTTCGGTCATAAGTCTTGGTGAAGCAACTCGGCGGCTACAATGTCCCATCCATGTATTTCTTGGAGATGGTCCACACACTAGTATCTTACTCAACTCGCTTGAATCGTCCGATGAGACTTCATCCCCATCCTCAGACTCATCAGAAGAGACCGACGACGAATCCTTGGATACGTCTCCAAATTCATTCTTGAGATTATCAAAAGAAGTCGACGTCGAATCCTTGGATCTTAGTCCAATTTTGAAGGACCATAAAACGACGATGGTACGGCCTCAGCAAACATCCGACTTGAACCTGCACCGAACGGCCCAATCCAGGATCCCACGAATGAAAGGATTGACAGCACGAACAACGATGTGAAGTGGCTGAGAAGTGGCAGGACTGGTTTTAGGTAGGAAAAAAAATCTCACACCCATTTATCGCCATAGACAAGGTCCTGGGGAAAAAGGAAATGGATTTCTTGGGGGATTTCTTGGCTATTTGGTGCAGATGTGTGTTGAACTTGGTTGGAAATAGTTGCAAGGTATTAAAAGTCATAGCTATGCTGTCGATTCCTTTCTTGACTTCCCGTTGTGTATCTAGTATTACTCAAGGGTAGTTTGTGGCCAGTCTGGAAGGGTTGTGCAGAGTAGTAGCGACTTTCGCGAATGGATGACCTTTCCGTTTTGAAATGATCGGATTGTTTTGTGTTCTCAGAAGAAACTGAACTCCGTTGATTACCTGGTAAACAAAATACTATACTTTCAAAAGCTTGACAGACTTGTAGAGAGACGGAATGAAAAGGATTTAGGAACTCCAAGGAAGTATCTGGGAGACCTTCCGACTTAAGCAGCAACATCTTGTGGCGGCAGAAAAACCGACTTGTCAGATCCGTATCAAACCAGGAATGATTAAACACGATATCAGGCCAAAATCAAGATGGCGCAGAGAAATATATGGAAAGCATGAAGATGGCCATAGTACGGCATAAGAAGGTGAAGAAATGACATCTGGAGTCCAGTGAAAGGACACAGGTGAAAGCTGTGGAAGCCCGAGACACATTTCAGCAAGCACAACCGTACTGACCGCTGGAGCGAAATTTAGCGTCTGTGAATACAGATCTAGCATTATCAGACAAAACCGGAAGCATAGCAGAATTGCAGGAGATCAATCATCCTTTACGATGAATACAGTAAGACCGAGAGGGTTGTCATCCTTCCTCCTGGCCTCCAGGACTACACCTCTCGTCTCGCTTATCACTCAGGGGCTCCAGGCCCGCACCCAGGTGGTCACCAGCCCACAGATTGGCAAAACCTTGGCAGTCTTATCCAACGAAACACAAAACATCTCACCTTCTGCTCAACAACCATCTCCCTTTTTTCTCATCGACATTCTAGCATCTCAAGTCAACCATTAACAGATGTGAACTTGGAACGAATGGACGATAAACAGCCTTTGCTATCTGCTGGAAGAAGGGATGAGGGAGAATCAAGGGTCCCGAAGAGCAGGGTGCTGAGAAGAAAAGTGGGGGCTTTGGTTGTGGTCGTGATCACACTATGTTTTGTGATTTGGGACTTAGGGATGGTAGTGGATGTTAGGGAGTTGCAAAAGAATGAAAACAATCGGAAGGAAGCAAGTAAAGCGTGGAAATGGAGTGAGGTAGAGTCGCCTCACATGTTCCGTTCTACTACTGTACAACTTTAGCTAACCAACACAAAGGTAATCTCGTCAAAGAAGCTGGCGTGGCAACCTTGTTATGAGAAATTTGATTGCGCCAAATTGGATGTGAGTCGCTCATGTACTCCAATAAGATCCAGCTCATGAAATCACAGGTTCCCCTCGATTGGCTTGATCCTTCTGACGATGCTAGAGCTTCCATCGCTCTCATACGATACAACGCTACGGATCTCGAGAATTACAAAGGATCCGTGATCATTAACCCAGGTATGGAATGGCAACTTTACTTTCAATAATCTAACATATCACAGGTGGTCCTGGTGGATCGGGGATATTTTTCGTGACGAAGCTTGCCGAACATTACCAGACGGTCGCTGGTCGAAATTATGTAAGTCAAATAGACTCGACGTAGTAGCTCCATCTTAATTGCTCCAGGATATCGTGAGTTTCGATCCTCGAGGAGGTATGTTCCGTCTTCCCAGTCTTGCTCAGTATGTATTGACTTACCAATATTATCCAGTTGGAGCAACGGAGCCTTTCATATCATGTCTCGAATCACCTCAATCCAAGCTCATCTGGTCTCTTCAAGAAGAGCCAGTTCTAGACGCCCACCCCGGTGTACTTTACGACACTTACGCTCGCTCGTACGCCTACTCCCAAGCCTGTTCAACCTCCATAAACAGCAACACCACCAAGAGTGGGCAGTTTGTCTCCACCACCTCCACAGCCAGCGACATGCTTGCCATAACCGAAGCACTCGGACAACCCAAAATCCACTACTGGGGATTCAGTTATGGTACCTTTCTCGGGCTCACTTTCGCGACTTTATACCCGGATAAAATACACAGGATGGTTTTGGATGGCAATGTGGATGCCGTTGAGTTCTCCAGCGGAGCTGGGACGCATTTTCTCGAGGACACTGACAAAGTATGGGAAGCATTCTTCACATTCTGTCATTCCGCTGGGCCGGAAAAGTGTGCTCTGTACCTAGATTCACCAGCAGAGATTCAGAAAAGAGTTGAAAAGCTATTTGCACAGGTCAAAGTCCATCCCGTTATTGTTGCTGGATCAACTCCTGGCGAGAGGCCAGAGATCGTTTCATATAGTACGGTAAAGAAAGTCATAGCTGCTGCTTTGTATCGGCCGGTCTCGCAGTTTGGCTTGCTTGCTGCTGCACTTGCTGAACTGGAATTTGGCAACGGCCTGCCGATTTTGACGCTCTCTGGGAAAGACGACGAGGAATCCCTGCTTTGTGGGGGTGGAGAAAGCGACGAGCCTGCTGAAGGAAGCGGAGATGCATCCAATGCAATTTTCTGCTCTGACAATGGAGGATGGGCGGAGAATGGAACCGTATATGATTTTGGTGTCTTCTTGAAGACGGCAGAAGAGAAGAGTAAAAGTATGACCTTCATACCAAATCTCACGATACGTACACTAACGGCATACAGTCGCTGGTGCGACGATGGCTTCAATGGGAATTGCGTGTGTAGGATGGAATGTAAAGGCGAAATGGAGGTTTGCTGGTATGTTACCCCTAGTCTTGCGAGAGAGTCAAATCTAACAATAATGTAGGTCCCTTTGAAGGAAAGACTAGCCACCCGATCCTTTTCATTTCCAACATAGCAGATAACGTGACTCCGCTCGTTAGCGCACGTCGAAATCAGGCAGGATTCCCAGGTTCAGAATTGCTGATACAAAATTCATATGGGGTGAGTCTGGTTTTGTACATCTTGATATCATAGCTAATCATGATTAAGCACACATCTCTTGCGGCACCATCTAAATGTGTGGCAAAATCTATCCAGAAATACTTTCAGATTGGCGCTCTGCCACCTAAAGACACCATTTGTGAGGCGGATGTTCAGCCATTTGAATCCTTTGGAGATCATCTGCTAGTAAAGATCCGCAGCGAGATTGATCTAGACGAAGCTCTTTGGAGTTTGATGGCGGCACCAGTCATTGGAATGTAGACTGTCTAAGCAAGTAATGGAAAGTAGCATATAGATTGCAAGATTAAGTTAATCAGAGCAGAAATCATTTGGCGTTTTGGAGAGGTGTACGACCCATATATCCCAGAAGAGAATGACATCCACTAGAACCGAAAACGAAAAAAAAAACCACTGTCATCGTAACCATCATTAATCATTAATTAGAAGTGATCAAGCGATCCCAAATGTGCGTGGTCACGATGAGCTTCAGCATGTACAAACACCCACGCCCTCAGCACGAATACATAGTTCTGCAAATGAATTAGCGATTACATATGAGACTGTGGAGAGATGACCTACACAACATTGTGTTCAACATGTCAATCTCGGAGCCATTTGACCATCCTTTTGGCTGTGATGATCTGACAGGAACAGAGATCGAAGCTTGCTGATCAAGAGAGGGGTTCTCGTCGGATGATCTGCCTTCATACTTGCAGGTATCTTGAAGGTAAGATTTCTACAATCAAGGTTTTTGCCTCCAAGGTATGATTTTGTCACGCCCCAATCTGCCATGGCTCACAATATATCTTCAGGTTTTCATGTGTGGTTCACGATCTGAGGACTACCCGGAACCATTCACTACCATAGGAGTCGAAGGTCTCCTCTCCCGTTGAAAAGCAGGGCCATACGATGACACAACGGCTGGGGATTGTATTGAGTAAACGGGAGAAGGATTTATTGACGGTCCGAGGCTTTGGGTCGGAGACATCGAGTATGGAGTATATGGATATAGTGGACGAGAGTATGAAGGAGGCATATGAGACGACAAATGCCTCATTGAATGTTGAAAAGTCTGCGTCGAAGGCATCGGGTACGAAGGGGAGGTGTTTATAAAAGGCGGTGGAGAAGGCGGAGGGGAAAGCGTAGAGGAAATTGACTGGTACTGACACCAATAATATGGATCCTGCGGCGTATCGTCATAGCAGAATATCGTCACTACGTCTGTTCGATTTCTATCGTAAACAGTTGGTATGCGACCTTCGATAGCTGTGTACTTCAGCACGTCTATGGAAAAGTCAACTTCTTTTCATTGAAGAGGCAAAAGTGTAAACATACTAACAGCCCTCTCGAAGTTGTCCAGTCCACAAAGACGAACCCAGGCATTCAATCTTCCAGTCGGGTCGACCATCACATAGTCCACCTTGATGGGAGCGCCGTCGTTTTGAAGAGCATCTCTGATGCTTTTCCAATGAGGATGCCACTTTAAATTCCCTAGAACAATGTGGAATATGCCGGTTTCCAAGCCAGGACGGACTTGGAAGGATCTTATGGACATCTTGTCTCTCTTCGACGTTGTGGAAGTTTGAGCAAAAGCTAGTGTGTGATATATGACAGCTGTCTGGGAGGAGAGACAAGCTCTTCTTAAGAACGGTGGCTGGAGAACTTTCTCGGTGGGTTCTTCTCGTATTAGTCGGCTGGACACCAGTAGAAGAGGTTCAAGAAGAAGTGAAGAACTATGGGAAAGGTCAGACAGATCCAACGACTTGCAGGGAGATATGAGAAAAAATGAGACCCACTCGATATTGTATGATGGGATTCGCGCAAGAGAACGGCTTGGGTTCAGATCAACTTCTGTTACACAGAGAACTGTACCGTCTCGCAGAAGCAAGTGCAGGGAACGAGGACCAGGGGACCGGGATGTGTCTTGCTCTAAGATGTAATGTTGGTCTCGCGTAGGTATTCCCCGTCCAAAAAGAAAACTGACCAAGAAGAAGTGTAGAAGGAGAGTATGTTACAATTCTTCTGAAGTGAGCCAGTGGCCCCTTCCAGAGACTCGTTTAAACTAAACGAGAAGGAAGCCCCGAAGACATGTGAGTCCTGAGAGAGTTTGGAACATTGTGAGGCAGACGTCCATCCAAAAGCACATGCTTTTCTTCTGCTCCGTGTTGAGAAGGCTTCGCAGATGGTATCGACATATTGACCCCCAGTCGCACTCAAGTCACTACAGCCGTGGCTTGCTGCGGTACAAGCTCCGAATAATCTGAACAAATGATATAGCATACTGGACCGGAACTAAAATATAGCTTCCACCAGGGTACATGAATGCCACCGAGTTCGAGACACCTCGATCCACCATTTTGATGTTGGTACGTTGGGCGCTTTTCGCATTATTCCTAAACTGAACGGTTTCGACTGGTGGCTGCGCTGTTCTTTTCTCGGTCCACATGATTCCCGTCGTCCCTCCATAACTCGGGCACTATTCTGAGTGGGAGAGAGAAGGTGGGTTGTTGGTGGCGTGGTGGGGATGCAACGAGAAACCTGAAGGAGGGGAACCCGGGGAAGTGACAGGTCAGTCAGAATGGAGATGCATTTACCTCCTTGTATGATAGCAATACTATTATATGAAGAAGTCCGAAGAGACTGCCAGCAATGTGTTGAAGGTATTAGCACCTGAAGACAACTGTGCTTACTGCTGTGCTGTAAACCCCTTTCAAGCGAGGAGAAGTCGCCTGGGAATCTATCCCGTTCTCCTCCCCCCAGATACCCACTACTGTAGCTTCGTATACTAACCCTAATCACACATCACATTGAAACAGTCCGATCACTCCTGTGCCGATGGCAATACTCTCCTCGGTCTTGAAAGCCGGTGCTTACGGGTGCAAGAACCATCAGGATCTTCAAGCTTGCTGGTGGTGCATGCCCTCGTGGTCGTATCGATGAAACCATCTTGCAGAACTATGGCCCTACGGCGGCCACTGGGCAAGCCAGAAATCGAATCCGCGGAATGGAGCATCCTAGCTTGCATAACGGACTGGGTGGTGGGTTGTGATCCATTGGTTTGTTGGGTCACTTCCGAGTCCGGGCTGTTTGCAGGCCCTGGAGAGAAATATATTAACAGGATTTAGCTTGCTGAGATCGCCAGATGCTTGTCATGGCTGAACAAGTTGGAGGCTCATCGGCTCAAGTTCATCTTCTCTCCATAAACTCTCAATATGCTTTGTGTCAATGTACACCTAAGGTTCCACAGACCCGACAAGCTGGGTCGACTAGTGGCGCTGTGATTCGGGCTTGACATCATCTTACAGGTTGGTTTGTAAAGGGAGGTCATCACTTCGTTTCCAATTCGTGAACTTTGATTTCTCTCACTGTTAAATTTCCCAATTGGAACATTTAGATACTGGTTAGAATTATTCTCCCTCTTCACTACATAGAATGTAAGGCTGGGGCATAATACAATGCTAGGACTCGATGGCTGCAACCAATATACATGCGAGACCCTGCAGAATCCCTCCTTGGCTATTTTTGCTGTACAGTATACATCGCCGATCCTCAGACAAAAACTCTCCAAGAGACTAAAATGTCTCTTGATCACTCCTGATTACTTAGGTCAATGCTGGTGCGTGTCTCAATTTGAGCCGAGTTTAGTCGTGTGGTGTTTCTTGGAAGTTTTTCAGCCCAAACATGAGGAGAATTCCCCACATGTTTATGATTTCCCTGGCATAGACCCATTTCTGGCTCTGTGAATTATTCCCACAACGGATTGAAAAAAATTGTGTTTACTGAAGATGTCTAAGTCTCAGAAAAACCAATGAATTGCACTAGTAATCTCTGCCACCAAATGACTTTTCTTCCGAACTCCTTCTCCTGATGGGATCTCAATGCTTCATGGCCGATTCTCCGAGGTCCTGGTGATCACAGTGCGCTCAATTATTAAGTACTGTTTTAGAGATTAACCAAGTGGAACCTCCTTTTCTTTTTTGCTAAAAGATGTGGGAAGCGCCATCAACCCAAGATGCTCCCGCTCAATTGCTGCTTCCGCTCTAAACGGAACAAGCATGCAAGTAATCAGCCCGTGTGAAGTTCACTCTTAGCGGCAGTCGGATGCAAGACCAAGCTTCCCGGTGGATAAGTTATCTTTTTGTCTTGAAGCCAATTCTGGCACTTATAGAGTGCCTTTGCGAGGCGAAATCTACTCGAATGGGACGTCCGTATGGTGGCATACATGGTCTACTCGTGTAGTTAACGCAGGGGTTTCGATTTCCGGGCTTTTTAATCCGTCGTCACCCGAGTTTGGCCATTGATGAGATGTTTTTGGCAAGGAAGCGCGATAAAGGACGTGGGGAACTTGAGGTGTTGGAAGAAAGCCGAGCCACGGCTTCACACTCTTGCTATGACCAATATGGCAGGTCAGCCGTGTTTATTCGGTTCGTTAATGACCTCAGAATTGCTTTCCGAGAGTCCACAAGGCCAAACCAACACCGAATATTGTGGATTTTATGAGCTACGTCGTGGTTCGATTCCAATTTCTGCATGGAAAACGACATATCACATTGAACAGGCGCTTAAAGTGATGGTAGCACAAACACGGTCATGTTGGCTTCGGCTTATTCCACCGGATTGAGATCGCTTGTTACTCTTGATCGTTTCGTTTTGTTCGATGGGAGGTCGATCTATGACTGTGAATGAAGTGTTGGTGTACAAAAACTGCTGCACTTTACTTTGTGCCGCAACAAACCAACTCTCGCCCTTCTTCCGCTCTTCCGTACGATTTCGATTAATGAATTCATTTAAACCATTCCAGAATTTTAAATGTGCAGTGAAGCAAATTGATCTTTCATAACATCCATGTGTGACTAGGGACTCAAGGCGAGATTATGACCAGGATTTAAGCGCTGTTGTTTACATTCGTTTAGCTGATTGGAGGAATCGGGCCCAACAACTCGGTCGACCCCACCCTCAAAACTCTCTACACGCTGCCTTTATTATCCCGCAGCAGCAAGAGTTTCTGTATTTAAAATAACTTGGTATACTAGATCTTTGTTTTCGCGGTCGTCTACAAGACCAATGGGGGGGTTCATATTGATTCAAAACTGGCAAATCAAGCAGACGCCAGTTCCTGCACTCTGTTTCTCTCTTGTTTTGATTTTGCAGCCGATTTATTCGTCTCCAGATACCCCATCGTTCTCTGCCCCCAACATGTTGTATGAAGTACACATATCGATGACCTTTTTCGCCAACCAAATTCCCAAGATCCCCAACTTCCCAAGCCATGTATCTCTGCCACTGTTATACATTCCTTCACCGCTCTGCATAATTGGATCGAACCTCCGTAGACATGCCTTCATTTGGCAGTGCAACACGATACCATGTTTGGTTCGGCCAGACAAAGAGGCGTGGTTCAACATGACTTGCCAAGTGAGCGTTTTCCGCTCAAGTTTGGATCGCCTACCCTTGTTTACAATCATAACTATCTTTTCATCATCTTTAATAGGAAGGAGGTTTTCATGTCACAACCTCAGATGGTTTACAAAATTGCAGTCCTGCCGGGTGGTGATTGAACTTGCATGCAGACCACCAACACGATCCACCTCGTCCACATCACTGCGTGTCTTGAACTTGAACGATGTGACCGTCACAAAAACGATTTTCCTTCCAAGCCTTTTCCGTACGGAATATGAATACAATTCTTTATTCTCTATCCTTGCGCGAACATTACGCCCGCACAAGGTCTAAAGGCCGTAAGAGTGACCTGAGAGTTTTGAGGGTCATATGGATCTCCCACCTTGGACAACAGATTTGCTTCTTCGCTATGACCAGCCCTATGCATAAGAGATGTTGTTTTGAACTTGTGCCACATGCTGCGGGAAAACTCCCCGTATAAGTTCGAGGAAATGTTGAGGAACTCGTGGGCATTGTACCTGACATGACGGCACAAGCGAAGCGAAACGGTCGTTTCGCTAGAAGTTGAACGTCATTGCTGTATTGTATGTCTCTATGACCCAAGGTAAACAAAGGACGATTTGTGCTTCTTAATCAATACGGAATCAGTATTTCAGTTGTTGAAGCTGCTCTGAAGCGGGAGAACTCAGTAATATCTGCTGTCAGGAAATCCATAGACTCACAGTCACAAATACTGCGTGAAGAGCGACACCACCGCATCGCAGATTTCTTGATTATACGCAATTCGTACGCAAGCTTGTTACAAATTGCTTCCAACCTCGCTCTTGAGAGAATATGAGGCTCAGTGGGGTTTGGTTTGAGCTTCGTTGCCACATTCCAAAATCTCAACACCCTCCCCCAAATTCATTCCTGCCACGATGAATACGGATGCTTCTGAGCACGATATATAAGGAAAGTAGGTTGTAGAATTGTAGGATAGCCATATTTTTTGGTTTTCTGTTCATTGGCTGGGAGGTGGATTTTTTTGGGAGTTCGAGGTATTTGATGCGAATGCTGATGAACGCAAGTCGGAAGTTACGGCGGGAAATTCGTGTTCATTGCGAGTGTGATCTGTTATTGTCTAGATCCGCCAATATTCTACAGTAAATCTAAAGGATACTGTATGTGGACTTAAGTCTACCGGTGACCTGCCTCTGATTTAATGTTGTTGAAAATAATCGAGCTGAAAAGCCTGAAATGAGCACATCTTTTTGTAGTGAGTAGGCATGCGGAGTAAACACATCTTTGGTGACAGACAGTACAGAGTGTTTTCCGAATCAAGTTCAAGAACACAGAATTGAAAGTTAAAAAGGCATAGATCGATATTTACCTGGTGCTTCAGAAGTGACAAAGGATCAAAGGCCGTAACGGCCGTAACTAGCGTATGAGCAGAATGGCACAGCAGAATTGCAAGCCATACTAGGAAAATGATTCCTGTGCGCCTGAAGAATTCTTCTACTGTTCCATTGTGAATTGAAATCAAGTTCATCTAAACAGTTGCCACTTTCCTTTTACTCGTCATACAGGCCCAATATTCTCGACCTGTTGCTCACCGTGAGTCGGTTTCGATCACGCACTACCCTGAACTACTGTTCACGTCACAATTGTCCTTTCCTCCATCCAGCGAATCACAACTATCAGCTTCTCTAATACGAAATAATTAGAATATGCCTTTCTAAGCAAACACACATCACAACATACTACTTGCTGCCCTTCAACTTACTCGGAGATCCGATCATTGCGCCGCCTGTGATCAAGAAGATAATACCCCACATTCAAGCAAGTGACATCAGGTAGGGCATGAAGGAAGTACGGCGCCAGAGACTCAAGGGGCGGCGAAAAGATAGCACTAAATATCAAAGTCACACAAGACACCATCGAATATGAGAACAATTTTCTACGAGTACTATTTTTTTCTTTTGCAAAACCCAAATGCAATGAGCAAACGACCTGTACGCCAGGACCTGAGTAGTTACACCAGAGCAAAAGAATAAGTCATTATCCCAAACAAAAAAAAGAAAATCCTTCTCCCCGCCATCCCTCCAATCAATCCATGCAGTTGTAAAAGCGTTATGCTATCCGCCACTGACTTAATTCGAAATGGCAGAGCATGAGGATGGAAAGGAAATCGACATTCTAAATATCTCAAGATGTGGAACGGACATAGCGACCGACAACGATACAATGGTCTCTCTCGAAAGGCTCTGTTTTGGGTTAGCTTGGCTCGTAGAAAGTGATTCACGTACGTACCCAGAGTCAATTGCTCCAAAGGCTTAATTCTCTCCTCCCTCAACTTGACGACCTCACTTGCGAACACGGCTTCTGGGGCGGCGGTACTGTCGATACAGTTGGCCTTGATAGAAATGACAATTCCACCTCCAACCTTCAAGAACAAATGGGCGTTCAATCCAACGATACGGGCTTGATCTGGTTGAGCAACATCTGCGAAGATCACATCGACCATGGAGACGAGCATTCTGTATCGGAGAGGGTGGCGAGCATCTTCGATGATTGGGATGACGTTGGTGCGGTGGGTAGCCATGTTGATCAAATCACGACCGGAACGATGCGAGAACTCAACGGCGAAAACTCTTCCTTCAGGACCAACGATATCGGCGACGTGAGAGACCGAAGTTCCAGAAGCAGCACCGAGGTAAAGGACCTTTGCTCCGGGCTTGATGAAAATCTCATCCAAACCTCCCAAGACACCGGCGGCCAACTTACTACGGAAAGGATTCCAGACTCGGTATTCGGTTTTGGTGACATTTGGGGTTCCATCGGCGTTGGGAGCTGCGCTGTTCTCGACACTGATGCGCTTCTCACCGTACACAGACTCGCCGGGGGCGATGTTCTTGGTGACCAACATATCTTCCTTGCCTCTTGCGACAAAGATACCACCATGACGATGGGGTTCCTGTGGGCGTTAGATTTCGCATCACAATGAGAATGAGAATAAGAATACATACAACGATGGTCTTTGCTCCGCCCTTTGCTCCAGCTCCGCCGCGGGGTCCTCCACGACCTCTGGGTGCTCCACGGCCTCCTCGAGCGCCACCACGACCGCCTCTGCTATCGCCTTTTGAGAGTTAGCCATTGTATTCTATGTCTGTCGCATGCGCAATGCTCCATTGAGCGCAAGCCGACAATACAATTCCTGAAGCATAAAGGCTTGCAGTGAATTGGCCGACAAAGACAATATTACTGACCTCTGCCACCACCTCTTGAGAATCCTCCACGTCCTCCACGATCACCACCTCGTCCACCGCCAAATCCACCGCGTCCTCCACGGTCTCCGCCACGTCCGCCTCGGGGTGTGAATGGTGCCATCTCTATGTGTGTTGTGCGAAAACGGTTGAGTTGTCGTACTTTTGGTGGTTGGAGAGCTTTTTGGTTTCGAGGTTTCAAGAAAAAAATAAAAGATTTCGATCGAGCTTCGACCAATGAGAATGGCGCTAACGAACGGTGGGCAGAGTGCCAAGCCAGGCTTAATCAGCAGCTTGTCACAATATCGCCAATCAGACTTTCTTCGCAGGTGAAGATATACTCACATAACCCCAAAACATTGTGAGATGACAAAAGCAATCAGCACGCCTTGCGCAGTATGCGAGAGATCTCTCAGCCAACATCACTCCATCCCAACTCCACATCTCTTTGACACTGCTCACACAGGATTGAAGAGAAGAAGCTCTCAACTTCTTGTGGTTCTCGGCCAAATTGTTCTGTGTCCACAGGCAACAGGACATGAGTCTTTTCATCTGAAGCTCCCCTCATTGAAAAAGTTTGTCAATATCGGCAGTTGACAGATAACTTACATCTTGTCATCTTCTGTGGGGAAAACTGACCCAAAGCGCGGGAATGCTTCAACAAAACGCTCCTCCCCCCAAGTCGAAACTCAACGGCGGTGCATCTCAAACATCGAACCCAACCCCGATACGATCAATATCAGATGTCATCTGTTGATTTGGGTGTTAAAAACTCACATATACATGTCAGTTGGGCAATTTGTTCGGACGGTCAGCATGAGCTAAGCCCACGAGTTTTTACATCGTCAAGTCCTCCGTTGAAGTCATCGGATAGTCTTCTTCCAGAGTCGATGCTTGTCTCTTTCAATGCAATCTATTTTCGAACAACCATGTCATGAATAAAATATGTCATCTGCTATCTTTTCGTCTTCAGTGCGTCATGTCAGCTCATTCTTCGACTCGGAATCACAATTGTCAAAATCTCAGGTATATCGATTCGTCTTATGGCATTTGCAGTGGCGTTCGTCCCGTTTATCAGCTCGTCAATAATCCCATCTCTCACCTCATCTGTTACAAACGTTGCTCCGTCCAAAGTTCAAACCACATTGGTTTCGTGGTGGTCTTGAAACTAGCTCCTCATGAATGCCAAGACATCCCAAGGAGACCTGTTTCACAACCCGTCCACATCACAATTGGTCAATCAGGAATTAAGCACCGTCGCAGTGACCATGTGCTACCATCACAGTGTGATGAGATGAAAAGCTGTCAGCTCAAAGTTCGAACGGGACAAGTCAGAAATGCATTGACACAGCCTGGGTTCATGCGCTTGGCTCACTCTGCATCAACGCTTTGAGGTTTTACTGAGCAAGGAGCACCTTCGGATGACCACACATTCGGGAAGCGCATACAATGTTTGTTGTCGATGATACTGTTCTCTGAGAAGGCTGGGCGAGCTCAGTAAACTATTTGAAATCCACCCCTTGAAGATTCCCTCTCTTCCGTCCGGGCAGTGATGGATCCGTGTAGATCATTCCTGGGGAGTATGAGGATGAGAACAAATATATATACTACTTGATCTCTGTGATGATCAAAAATATTCTCAACACAAACAACTTTAATTTCAACCCAATTCATTCTTTCAGAGCGCCCCAGTGGCCGCCACCTTCATTTTTAATTACCCTCATTTTCAGCATCAACCTTCCAGTCCTTCTCACTCTTCATCATGCTTTTCTCCAGACTATCAACAGCCCTCTTGGGATTTGCTTCATTAGCATCGGCTAGTCAGTTTCCCCACTCCAGCCTTTCACCTGACTTTATGCTAACTATAATCAGGCCCGGTTGCATACAACGCTCTTGCCGTGCGAGAAGCATCTGCCATTGAACGAGGAATCGTTTGGGCGCCTCGAGGGCTCCAATCAAGAGATCGCAACGACAACAACAGAAACAACAACAACAATAACAACCGAAACCGAAACCGAAATAACATCATCATCCTCCAACCCGTCAACGTTCAAGTCAATCAAATTCAAATCATCCAAGAAGTTCAGATCGTGAACGTGATCCAGAACCTCATCCTTGTCGTTGGTCTCGATAATGCGCGAGACAACGTTCGAAGAAACCACTACAGAAACAGGAACCGAAACCGCGATGTCGTAAGTACCCAAACTTTTCCATTTTTAAACATAATATCTAACTCTTACAGAATACTGTCGTTATTGTCGTTGTCGTGGTCGTCGATGCTCGAGACCGAAACAACCAGAGAACTCGCTATGTGACGCGCCTCGTTGAATCAAACCCCGAGGCCGCGACCAAGGAATGGGTAGCCGTCACTGAACAAAGCACCTTGACTGTCGACAGTCAGCCAACCGCTACCGGTGCCGTGGGATCAACGGCCGTTCCATCCATTCCAGAGGAGGTCGGTGGTGAAGCTGTTGCCCCACAAGTTGGAGTTTATGATCCTTCTGCTGCTTTGGACGTTAACTCTGGAGAAGCACTCCTACCATCGAACATTGTGGAACCCTCTTTCAATGGTGCTCGATCAGAGCAGGATCCAGCTATCATTCTTGAGGCCAACCAAAATGTATTCATCGTTTTCGATGATCAAAATGACAACAGAAACAACGGAAACAACAACCGAGGAGGAAACGGCAGGGACTAGAGCATGATGGCGGTTCTCTATGAATGATGTGCAGCATGCAAAATCAACTGGCGCCGCAAAAGGTCACCTGTTTTGCTTTGTGCTTATGTTTAATGTTTGTAATGGCGCATGTGCCCTGGGTTTGATAGAAGGGTGGGAAGGGCTGGAAGGGCTGTCAGTCTTCGGTAGATCCGAGACTTAGAATGAGGAGTTGGATCTTGTATTTGGTGCATCTTTGTACGCAATTTAGGATACCTTTATACCAATTTGTCTTCCATGCACTTTGCCTGACCTGAAGTCGTTTCTTTTGACCTTGACGTTGTATCTGTTCCTGGCCACAGAATGAAGTAGTAAGCCATGCGCATGAGATCTAGACCCTTCGTCTATCTCTACGATCGAACAACCGACATGCACAATAAAGTTCTCGGTATTCCAGCCTTGCATATCTACAGTAAGTTACAGAGTAAAGTACTGTGCAAGAGCAAGTTAATCTCCCAATAAATGGTCTCCCGTCTTTTGCCGTCGACAGAGTGCACCATAAATCCATTATTATTATCTGATTGGCGATCTAGATTCCTCGCCAATGTGACCTTCGGGCAAGCCGAGGGATGTTCAATGCTCAAGCTTCGTCCTCTTGGCCGGGGCTTCAACCTCCCCCACCAATCACAACGCCAAAGCTTGGGGATGGCGCTCAATCTTCGCTGAAATGGGAACGACCAGGTTTCCCCCGATCTTAGTTGTGGTTCGCTGCCACCCCGAAAATGAACAGGGTGGTCGGCCTTTGAACGTCATGGCAGCACTGTGAGACAAGTATATGATGTCGAGCTTCCCCCGCGAGGATGGATGGGAGGTGATGGGTTGACTTCCAACTATCTTGTTTCTCTGCCACCTTTGCCATTACATACTCATCTACTTGCGATTCATTCCAACTGAATCTACCTACATTCCAAAAGATTATAAACCAACAACAAGCTGTTATCAGCCTTGAGTCCCAACAATCCCGCAAACGCTTTGTCGTACGATACCCGATATCAGCGCAAAGTTCAAACAACAACTACAAACCTTAGACCAAGAAACCAGATATAGCAACAAAACTAGATCAAGATGGGTTTCCGAGATCACTTCCGCAGCAACAAACGCTCCGACGACCGCACATCCTCCATCTCCTCCTCTTCCACAGCCGGCAAAGCCAACACGGGTACAACCACGCCCAACAACGACCTCACCACCAACCCATCCCCTCTCCAAACCTCCAAAACACACGTCGACAAGACCAGCGACAAAGGAACTCCTCAAATCACACTCACCAAGACGCACTCGCGTCTCGCGAGAACGCTGACATGGCACGCATTCTCCTCGGCGGACAAGAAAGAAGCAACGAAAGATAAGCAGCTCAAGGCTTGGGCGAAAGAGGACGCCGTTGAATGGACTAGTCCGATGAGCCAGCGGCCGGGGAGGAAGGATATGGGTTGTCAGAATACGTTGAGGGCGTTTGATTTTAGGCAGGCGGCGTTGGGGGAGAAGGAGAGGATGGGGAGTGTAGGAGATGTTAGTCCGAGCTGTTCGAGGGTGGGAAGTGTGGATAATGGGGTTGGTTTGGTGCAGCAGAAGAGGTTGAGTGCGGCGGGTCCGGGGAAGTTGAGTCAGGAGATTGCGAGATAGATATTTAGAAGAAGTACTGAAGGGGAGAGATGTGGATGATGATTATATGATGGAGTTCAAAATGATACTCGAGTATGGAGTTGGTAGTTTTGGGATGGCGTAATATGGGTTGGGAAAAAACTAGCCTTCGTACATGCAAGAGGTTTCTGATTACAGATCAGTCCTATACTTTCGTAGCACTATACAAGTATGCATATATTTGTTTGTACCTCATCCAAGCATTAACATCCCCTTATTTTAATGCCAGATCTCGAGCATGCATTCTTTGAATAGAGGAGGAAGCAATATCTCATCTCAAAGAAGTACAACTTTCCAATATCAATTCCTCCTATACCAAAGAAGCGCATTTCCGCAACCCCACGCAGGTAGTAATTGCACAATAATCCAAGAACAAGTTTTTGTTTTCCTTCATGATGCAATAATGCAAGCTCCCACCACCACTTTGCATTTCTTCATCAAAGACTCAAGACGAAACCCGAGCAAATCAAAATGTTAGTATTCCGAAGGTATCTGATGGCATGTCAATTGTATTGGTTCGCAAAAAGCATTGCATGTCTTAACCTTGTCCAGCTGTGCATGAGCTGAAGTCGTCGTCCACGTCGTCAAAAGTTATTGAATGCAAGAAAGTTTAACCACGGCTTCCAATTAGTATTGCTAGGTAGGTGGGTTTGAAAAAGTTATGTTTTTATTCTTGTGAGTATTGATTCACTCACTCACTCCACCTTGTCCACCGAAAGGGACCACCTGGGGATTTAAGGTTTTGAGAGCACCACCGCCCGTGCGTTGTCAGAATTGGGGGGGTTTTGGGGTAGATTGGTACAGCAATTTGCATTTCCTTTTCCACACGCAATTTGGAGTTTCAAAGTTGGGATTCTGCTATTGTGAATTGACCTCTAATATCTAGCGACATCCCCGAACTTGCTTTGAAATACGGGTCGTGATCATCTATCCACCTCCTTTCCACGAATTCTAACAAGTGGGGTCAGAAATTTGGGACGCTATCGAGCAACCGACCACTTGCTGTGCAGCCAGGCGCTATTTTAGTGATCACCGACAATCTGGTGAAAGACAGACGCCATCTCCATCATCAACATACGCTACAATGAATCGAAAGCGTGTCAGATGTACGATTTTATGTGCATGATAGTTCGTCAAATCTTGTCAAGGTGAAGGCTCCTTTGCTCTTCTGCCCGGCGTGCCTGTTTTGACACAACTAACTAATCTCGATAGCTTGATGGGATATGGATCCCCTCATCAACGCTCTCGAGCTTTCTCCCTCAAGAGCAGCCAGTCGGCACCTACGTGAAGTCCTGCGTACATGTATGGTAGAGATAAGGCAGGAAGATACAAACATCGAGGGGGGATCTCGAGTATTCGAACGATGGCTATGGAAGATCCCCAAAAACGAGCCGTTCTGGCCGGATTGCTGCCCCTTTGTCATTCACAGACAACATTGTGCTATTATACTTTGCTCGCTGGTGGATATCACTACTTACGGAGCATAGCCTCTGGGCGGTCAGTACGGTCTCTTTGTCTCTCTGACTGGTGTGGAGTGGAAAGTCCATATTGTTGTAATTCGTGTCTGCAGTCTGGTCCGAGAGAAGGAGCCCACATGGCGCTCACCTAACAGAACCGACCGAGTGATCGGGACGTGAGCGTTACAATGTCTGATCTATCGATCCAGCGCTCTGGTTCATGACGTCCACTAGTGTAGTGTCTTGAGCAGGTACTTTAGGTAGTTCCTCTACTGCAAACTTGCTTAGCGTTCACATCGGCTGCTCAAGTGGAGCCAGGAGCAAAAGGACAACTTCATCGGCAGTTTACAATGACGCTGTTCTCAAGTTTCTAGGCCAAGAGTGTTTCTGCAAATTGTTCATCCTTTCATGGCTGGCTGTTTACGGAGAAAGGGTGGGAATATCTGCAAAACTTTTATGCTTTTACAAGTATTGATAGAGAAAGATGGACCGTTTCGTGATTACCGGGCTTCGTTGTCCCGAGGAGCAGCATTGGTGAGACCTCGAGGCTGTTAGTTGCTGCTATGCCATCGAGATCTGATAATTTGAGATCCATGCAAAGATTTACTGTACGTTCCTGTGGGGTTTGCGCTACTTCGCCTGGTCATAAGTCATTTTCTCCAGAAGTTAGCCCCAGACCTCAACCCAACAGACAACTTCACTCCATATCAAGAACAAGAGTACAAAAATGAGCATGGCCATTAGTACATTGAAAGTATATATACAGATGTGGGTTGTACAGAATTGCATTCCCCCTATTAGGGAACGCATATGCTACAGAAGGGATTAGAGTTGCGACTCCCATGAATGCTTTCATTGCCTCGTCTGGTTGACGTTTTGATGCTCTCTCCCTCCAACCTAGACATACAGTTGGGGAATAGTCTCTCCAAAGAAGTTCTCGGCGGGAGTATCTGTCTGGTTCTGAGCAAGTGCCAATGCTTTGCCGATCAGTACTGGAACATCTGGGTTTGTCAACGTTGCCAGAAATCTGTCTGCATCCGCCAGGAGTTCGGCGAGTGTTGGCCTTGTTGCGGCATTGATCGATTGCTTGGCCAGACCAATGGCTGGGAGAGAGAACAAGACAAAGCGAGAGATGAGAGCATCGATGTGACCATTCATTGCCGCGGTAGAGTCGAAGGCCTTGTTGATCCATCCGACCTCTGCTGCCTCCACAGCACCAATATCGTTTCCGCTGAGAACATACTCCATCGCACGACCACGACCAATCAAACGGGGCAAGAAATTGCTTCCACCAGCTCCTGGGATAAGACCCAGTCCGATTTCTGGCTGACCCATGAGCGTGTGGGTTGTAGTTGCAAATCGCATGTCCAAAGAGGTCAAAAACTCATTGCCTGCACCGCGCGATTTACCTTCAACAGCGGCGATGGTAATCTGGTTGAGGGTGCTCATGTCGAAAAGTAACTGAGCGGTGCGGTGGGCAACGGTTGGATCTAATTTCAATTAGACGAGATATCGAGGAATTTGTTTAGGGTCAACTAACCGAAAGGAGTAATGAGAAGATCCAAGTGGTTGACGAAGAAACGGGGGACATCGCTTGTGAATAGGATGACCTTTGTCTCCGTATCGTTACGGAGCTTTTGGACAATATCGGTCAAGCCGGCGAGAGCGTCAAGACCCCAAACATTGACAGGAGGGTTGTTGAAAGCGACTTCAAGAACACCTGCTCTGGATTGGTTGAGGCGGAGTCCAGGGTAGGCAGGGAAGTCGAGAGCAAACACGGTAGACGCAATCATAGAGAGCGCCGAGAGGCGAATCCAGGAGGGAGACATTTTGAGCGGGTAAAGAGTGAGTAGATAAGAGTGAATTTTTGAGAACGTGAAAGAGATCTAAATGCAATGAAGCAGATACAAATGAAGGCGAGAGGTGGCTGAGAAAGAAGAGGTAGGAGGAGGACATAGATATACTTCTCTGTCAACCCTTACCTAGGCAAGTCTATCTATTAGAGTTCCGGCATGTAAATTCTACACAAGACTTACTTGTGCAGGTCAAACAGCTTGCAAGTGCTATTAGTAATTCACCGACCTTCTCATCTGAGGTTTGAATGTTTTAATTCCACAAGCCCGACAACCCTGGCAAATATCTCGCTTACGTTGTCGAGGAAGAAATGGTCCGAACCCGGCATGGCCCGAACCCGGTACTCAAGGAGCTCGGATCGTCCGAACCTGGCACAAAAGGCGCTTGTTCACGCGGGTAAAGGCCCGAACCTAGCATACCACGCGCTTACATGTCCGAACCTTGTATCATCGGCAGGTTTTGCATAACATAGCCT
The DNA here is from genome assembly GCA_031472005.1 of Tetracladium setigerum. Taxonomy (NCBI): domain Eukaryota; kingdom Fungi; phylum Ascomycota; class Leotiomycetes; order Helotiales; genus Tetracladium; species Tetracladium setigerum. The sequence goes on from PZJY01000012.1 coordinate 756,647, forward strand.
CTTCGAAAGTCCTTCTCTCACTTCGCATTGCTCGTTTAACATTTCCATGGTACAATTATGATTCCGGTGTCTTTTTCATTTAAAGCATTTGCTGATTTTTAATCTTTGTCTGGTGACTGGTGAGGCAACTTTTTACAAATCTATATTTAACTTTCCGGGTGCTCGTTGCTGAGTCCTGACATACTCAGTAGCAGCGGGGAGATTTACGAGTCCGGAATGAAGACCCCAGCTGTATTGATCAGCATTATTACCGAGACCGTGGTTGATCTCCATCTACCACACTACTAAGCAAGTGTTACAATAACAGAGTTTTGTTGTTGTCGTCCCGTCATTAATTACCTTTGAGCTAATGTGATGCAATGTTCTTGAGGCTTGAGAAAGTTGTTATATAGGGAGTTAGCAAAGACCCCTTCTCAGTCTGTTCAATCCCTCCTCACTCTCTCTACTGCTCCCCAATATTCTAAGCCCAAAGCACACAAGTGACAAACTAAATTCACTGAAAATGTCAACTCATCAAACCACTCCGACCCAGTTTGCCTCTGTCAATGGCGTCAAGATTGCTTACCGACGCCTTGGAAAGCAAGGTGGCATCCCGCTTCTCTATCTCACCCATCTGCGTGGAACTATGGATCTGATTGATCCATTGCTCATCAACAGCATCGCCAAATCCCGCGAGGTGATCCTTTATGACGATGCCGGCTGCGGACATAGCGAAGGTACCGTCGCCGAGACACTCCAACAGTGCGGCTCAGCCGTCATCAGTTTCCTCGCCAAAATCAACGTACCAAAAGTCGACATCCTTGGCTTCTCATTGGGTGGAATGATAGGGCAATGTATTGCTGTCGAGAGCCCTCAAACCGTGAACAAACTGGTCTTGGCGGGTACACAATCGAGCTGGACAGATGGTGTTACTTTTGGGGGTCCTGAAATTGCCGAAATTGCTTCTGGTGTCAACCCTACCGAGAGCGATATGATGAAGTTGTTTTTCTTCCCGTCGGAGACAAGCAAGGCTCTCGGCCAGGGCTGGTGGCAGAGACGACAGGAAAGAAGCGTTGCAGGGGAGAAACCCACAGACTTTGTTGACCATGCGGGTGGAGCAGCACAACAGGCGGCCATTGGGAAATTCGTGTCGGATCCATCGTTTTTTCCTCGCCTTGCCCAGGTCGATATTCCGGTCTTGGTGACCAATGGTGTGAACGATATCATGACCCCAACTGCCAACAGCTACATTCTCGTGGAGAGACTTCGTAATGCTGAACTCCATATCTATCCTGATTCTGGCCATGGTCACCTCTACCAATATCCTGAGAAGTACGCCAAGAATCTTGAGTTGTTTTTGGACGATTGATCAGTGGTAAATGTTCTACAGTGTTTGGAATTGTGGTAATGCTTCTACTCGGCTGGTATTAAAGTATCAAGGAGGAGAGGTACAGGTTTTCAATGATGAAGGGTATTTATATCATTAGCTCAGCCACAAAGAATGGATTTTATGTTTGGGATCCTCAATTTTATTGCGAGATTCTCACACTTAAGCATTCCCTGGTTCATTTTAGCCTGTCCGTTACCATTCAAGTTAATTGCGAATTTCCTCATGCTGAGGAACCCCAGAGTTTTTAGCCACATTTTTACATACTTTTTTACACAGCTAAAATGTGATCATCATATAATCAATTTAGATATACACGATACCTTTTGATATAATCGATTCAAGTTCTTCGCAATCGAAACTATTGAAGTGATTGGGCTTGCTAAAGAACCCGTAACCACTCCCCTTGGGGATGAGAATCCAGGATTCTTGGAGTAAATTATGGATGCGTGCACAAATAGCGCACTGGCTTGCTTAGATTCAGTATTAACCTAAGATGTTAGTAGACATTAGTACAATATGCCCCTTGATAGCATCCTCAGGAGTAACATGCTTTTGGGGTCACACGCATATTTCCTGTAGCTTCGAAACGACAAGCAGTAACTGACAGCCAGTAAGGAATCAGTCGAACAAAAAGTATTCCGGGATTCCTACAAATAATTCCAAGCGGTTTATCAGCTTCCTGAAGCGTGCAATTCAGGTGTGAAAGTTGGCGCAAAATCCACTTCAAGGGTCAAGTCCGCACTCCGTCACTCACGGAATCCAAAAATTCACTCACGCAGATATTTCGCTCAATTCTTGTCTCGATAAATATCGATGCCTCCATTCTTCGAACCAATTATCGCATGTCTAATCACAGGCGCATTTCCAATTTTTGACTGGCAAACTTGCTCTATCACGCTTATCCCCACAGTTTCCTCACTTTTTCGTACAAGAATATCCGTATTCAAGTGGAAAACCTCCATTAGGAATTGATAGCCATGAAATCGGGTTCTTGTGCAATATGTGTCGAAAGGGAACAGTCCGTTGTTGCATATTCCCCGCAGCCTTGTTATCGTGAAAGTCGGTCCGTCACGAAAACGACAACGATCTCAACTATTACTATTTTGGTTCACAGCCAAGCCAAAATTCAAGTAATTGATAGAGTCCTGTGAAGGCATTATGTGATGTTCAAATCCCGGTGCTAGTAATCTCGCCATCATGTACTACTGCAGTTCAGTGCGGTGTCCTGATATAGTGGCACGGCACTTTGGAGTTGCAGCTGTCCTGCATAAGACTGCCGATTTGCAAACCAGGAACTTTCAACATCGGGAAGGAGGCTGCACATACCAAGAGGCGTCGAAAGTGCAAATATAAATGACTGGGTTGATTGGGTTATTTGATGCGATCCCACTTTCAATTTTTGTTGCTGTATGGGCGGGTATATTCAGCAGCAAGGGTGAATCGCTTGGTATCGCGTGCCTTTTTGGAGTATTGATCCTTCAACACTTCGGTGTATCGGCGTGAGAATATATGTTAAGAGTAAAGAGATGTCGCAAACAAAATCCTGCACAGCAGAGGTAAAAACCATTCTCTCGACCACGAATTTCCGAAAATGGTTTTGGCAAAATTTTGGACTGCAGCCCTTCTAGGGAGCGCACTCGCTGTTGCATCTGTCACTACCAGAGATGAATCGGACATTTCAATTTCCACAAAAATCATTCCAGGGGCGTACATTATCGAACTGGCTGATTCGGCGGTACGGCTCTCACCCAAGTATCGCATAATGTCACTAATGCTTTCCTTCAATTCAGGACGCAGACGCCTTCCTCGGACGGCTCAAATCAGAAAGAAGAGTGAAGAAGGTCTCAACTCGCCTCAATCTCGATTCTCTGGTATTCAAGGGAGTATCTTTCAATGTTGAATCCTCTGGTGCCACGGATCAAGAGACCACGGAGATGATTGCGGCGTTGCCTCAAGTTAAACAAGTTTGGCCGGTGGAGCTCATTCGTCTTGAGACACCCAATGTGACAATCACTTCTTTGCCAGAAATGCGACGAAGAGCTGATGAATGGGCCGACTATGCGCCTCATGTATTGACCCAAGTTGATAAACTCCACGCCAAAGGATATAAAGGCCAAGGTCTCAGAATTGGCGTGGTTGATACTGGCAGTACGTACAGAATTTCATCACTGGCTTCTCTGCTCAGATCCGAAGACAGACTTCCCTTGCGGTTTCAGCAGTCCGAGATCTTTTCCAAAAGTGATGGAACATTGCTAATCAACTGTATTAAAGTCGACTACACTCACCCAGCCCTTGGTGGTTGTTTTGGACCTGGATGCTTGGTAACGCATGGAGCTGACATAGTAGGTGATGCTTTCGACGGCGTAGCTTCGCCTATACCAGATGACGATCCTCTCGATCGTATGTATACATACTGTCCAAACCTTTTCTCAGAAAACACTGCTAACGGTCTCCATAGAATGCCAAGGTCATGGTGCGTGTTGTGACTTTCAATCTTCGGGGATCATGCTAATTCAGATATTGATGATTAGGCACTCACGTTGCTGGTGTAAGTCTTCAATTTTCAAATTTCATCTTTCCATGGCAGTTGGATAGAGCTTTTCACTCTAGCGCTCCATCTGGATTTTCTCAATTCACTTCGGACATCCCCGTTAGAATTCCGACCGTAGAGAATGCTGACCCAACCACCTTATTAGATTGTTGCCGCGCAGCCTGGCTTTGTAGGTCCCGTTGGCGCAGCACCAGAAGCCAAACTCGGCGCTTATCGTGTATTCTCGTGCGGTGGGTATAGTTCCACTGATCTTATGATCGCTGGTTTTCTTGCGGCTTTCAACGACGGAAGCGATAGTAAGTGATTGAGAGAATCTCAAAATTGAGATTTTTAAACGTCCCAGAAGATCTTTTACTAACTTCTCGTTCTTCTACAGTCATCACCGGCTCCATTGGTAATGTAAGTGGTTGGTCCAGACATCCTTTTGGCGTGGTTGCCGATCGAGTCGTAGAGAAAGGCGTGCCCTGTACTTTTGCCATCGGGAACAGAGGAGGTGGTAATTATGGTTTGTTTGCGGCTTCTTCACCATCTACTGCGGATGGTGTAATGTCAATCTCATCGTTTGATATTGACGGAACAACCGCAAGTAGTTTCAGTAGTCAAGGCCCTACATTTGAAATGGGATTCAAGCCGCAATTTGATGCGCCTGGTCGCAACATTCTGTCAACCTACCCTGTACCTCTGGGAAGCTACGCGGTGTCGACAGGTACCTCTATGTCGACTCCTCTCCTCGCTGGTATTGTAGCATTGATCTCGCAAGTCCGAGGAACCTTGAAGCCTAGAGATCTGGAGCGCGCCCTTACTTCAACCGCAAAGCATGCCGCAATCGCCACGGTTTCTGGACAGGTGATAACTGGTTTCGCTCCTGCCATTCATCAAGGGGCCGGAATTGTAAGCGTCTTTTCTTTCCCATGTCAAGGGCAGTCTTTAGCATTCTCTGTTTCCAAGACATTACTCCCTCGACACTCTCCTACTTTCTAAGAAGCCAGCCAACTCACAGATTCTGGTGTATAGGTACAAGCATGGGATGCAGCCTACGTCAATTCTCATTTCAGCGTGCCCAATCTATCATTCAATGACACTGAGTTCTTCGTATCGAAAACTTCCTTTAAAATCAAGAACGATGGAGATATACCCACCACATACATTCTCTCGCACACACCAGCATTGTCTACCGAGACTTTCAGAGGCTCCATTTATCGTACTTCGAGTCCCTCACTATTTGATGCCCCGGTAAGTTGTCATATTTAGGATCTCTCCGCCCTCTTGAGCAAACTTCGCAAGTCTCGAAGCCCAAGATCTCGCTCTAGGGACCTCTCTAACACAAATTATCGATTTTGAGAGAGGTAAACTGATTTTGCTGGTTATTAGGCAACCCTGACCTTTGAGCCTTCAACGTTTACACTAAAGAGAGGCGATAGTGCCAAAGTTCGTGTCAGCGTCAAGTAACCGGTCGGTCTTACTTCCACGAATTTGCCTGTCTACTCGGGCTGGATAGATGTCAATGCTAGCAATGCTAGAGGACCATTTAAACTCACCTTACCATATGTTGGTGCAGCTTCGGCCTTGAGCAGTCACACTGTGAGTATTCACTTGAGAATCCCGTTCTATTCGTATAATAAGAATAGGTAGTAACAGATATACTGACATTCTACCAACCTAGGTCATGGCCTCCGATCGCATGGCTTTGACAAGAAGAAACGATGTTTACTCAGAACCAATTCATGAGAACTTTATCTTTCAACTACCAGTGCCAGCACAACATCCCACCTGGGCAGTCCCACAAGTTCCAGCCAAGGAAGGTGTCATCGCAGAGTTCGGCGATTATCCTCTCCAATTTGTGCTGAATGTATTCGGCAGTGCCTTGGTTCGCATCGAAGTTGTACCAATCGGTCCACCACCAGCCAACACTACCAATATCTATATCACACCCGGAGACAATGGCTTGGGTGAGTTGACAATTGGAAACGTGGCTCGTTTCCCTCGAACATATGTGAATCCTATTGGATGGAATGCGCTGTGGATGGGCTCGTTGGCGAGTGGGCTGTGGGCACCGCCAGGCAAGTATTCATTGGTGGTGTATTCGTTGAGGTTGTATGGAAATAGAGATAAGAAGGAGGACTATGACCAATTTAACTCGGGCGTGTTTGAGATTAGATATGTCTAAGGGATCAATCATATGAGGGCTGGGGAGTCGTTCGGATGCTCTGGTTTTGTGAAGTTGTGTCCAGACTTATTTATTTATTTAACATCAAGAAAAGCCTTCTGGGGCATTAGATCTCGGATTAGGGCCTATAATTTTACATCTCCTTCTCCCTCAACCTTCTCCCCTTCAACCCAAGTCCCACTCTTTCCCCCTTCCTTGCTCACAACCCTCAAACCCTCAATCCTCATGCCCTTATCCACCGCCTTACACATATCATAGACCGTCAAAGCAGCTACACTAGCCGCAGTCAAGGCCTCCATTTCCACGCCTGTCTTCCCATCACAGGAGACCGTTGCTTTAATCTCCACCTTCCCATTAACATCAACCTGTTCCCGTTCCCTAACGACTGATTTCGAATTCCACTGATAAGCATCACCCTGACCCGTCCCCTTCCACTTCTCACTTGTCGCCATTCCCACTGCTTCATTCTCACCACCGCCATCACCACCAACGACATCGACTTCAACAACTACGCTCGTGATAGCAATTGGATGACACAAGGGGATCAAATCGGCACATTTCTTCGCTGCCATAATCCCCGCTATCCTCGCTACGGCTAGAACATCGCCTTTCTTCATAGAGTTGGTTTTGATGAGAGGGAGAGCGATGGGGTTGGAGAAGTGTAGTGTGCAGACGGCTGTTGCGGTGCGGGATGTGGGAGGCTTGTGTGAGATGGGGACCATGTGGACTTGTGAGGAGGATGTCAGGTGGGTGAGTTTTGGGGTTGGGGTTGGAGATGGGTTGGAGGTGTTGGGTGGTTTGGTGGTGCTGGAGTAGAGGCGGAGGAATTGGGTGGAAGAGGTTGCTTGCAGTGATGTGAGCAAGTGGGTTGGGATGCGAGACCATGGTGATGTTGTTCTTTTGAGTGAGCGAGTACTCTGTAATTGGGGCTTCGGTGGTGGGAAATCATCTGGAAATTTGGAAGTTAGCAAGTGAAAACAGCAAAGGCTCCTGGCAATCTGGTGATTTGAAAGATGCTGCTAAATTCTGCTATGTAACTACATACACTTAGGTATATAAATCGCATCCCCCATGCCCCCTTAAAATGCTCCACCCATGCAGCCAGCAATGAGATATCAATTTAGAGACGGAGATGGAACTTACCCACCTATCAAGATCATTGGCCGATTTTTCATATTCTCCAATGTTCCCATTCCCGCATGTTTTTCCTTCTTCCTGCTCACAGCCAACCCAATAACATCCAGTAACTCCTGTTCGTGAACCGTATGGCCAAGCGGCCCCTCTGAACCAGACAAGCCTTGCTTCCGGTCCATTTCAATCTGTTTCATAGCCTCGAAGGCTTGTTCATCGATGGGATTTCCATCGTTGCGCTTTCGGATGATGTCTCGTAATGATACCTCCGCGTTTCCAAAAAGGCAAACCTTCAAATTTCCATCACTCGTAATTCGTAATCTGTTGCAGGTACCGCAGAAATTATGCGTCATGCTTGTAATGAAGCCCATTTTCCCCACAAAGCCTGGAATCTCCCACGTCTTGCTGGTGTCATTCTTGTGGTCTGTTACTTTTCGTAAAGTAGGGTATTTTTCTCTGATCATGTCCAGCATTTCGCCATAGCTTAGCATCTTCCCCTTGCTCCATTTGTTTCCATCGAAAGGCATGTACTCAATGAACCGAACCTCGATATCCTGTTCTCGTCCCATCTCGATGAAAGGAAGGATCTCTCGGTCGTTCACCCCCGCATCACCACACAGTTGATTTTGAGTTTTATCCCAGCACCCACTTTGTTCATTTCGAGAATACGGTCTTTCGCCCTCATGACAGCATCGAAGCCTTTCCGCCGTGTCATAATTTGGAATTGCCAGGGATCCAGGGTATCCAGACTCAGGTTCACACCAGTCAGACCTGCTTCCACCATGCTATCCAGTTTTCGATGAAGTGCAATGCCATTTGTAGTCAGACATATCTCGCGGAGTCCTTGTGACCGTAAAGAGCCTATCTGATGCATCAGAGGAAGTATATCTTTCCGGACAGTTGGTTCCCCGCCCGTCAGTCGAATTTTGGTAACTCCTTCGGAAACAAAGACTTGCGAAAGTAGATAGATTTCCGGAGTAGTGAGAAGCTCATCTGGAGGAGATTGTGGGACTCCCTCTTCTGGCATACAGTATACACAACGTAGATTGCATTTTTCGGTTAAAGAAATTCGTAGATAGTCGTGCTGGCGGTGGTAGGTATCGGTAAGGAAAGAGGAGAATGGCTTAGCATTCTTTATAGAATCTCGTCTGTTTGCCACGGGAGGTCGTTCAAGAGGCACATCGTGTGCCGAGTATTCTCGTACCGCAGGAGAAGCAGATGAAAGCCATCTCTGAGCTCCAAATGGCACACATTTCCTTGTGCCACTACTGATGGCGGGGCAATTCCTAGCTCTTCTGAGAACGGTCATGATGCTTGATGTAGGACAACGTTGCAGGCTGAGGTTGCTGTTTATGTAGGGTCATACCCCATTTTGCCACATTCCCAGTGACGAAGAAACTACAGGAAAATGAGGAGCAAAAAGAAAGAAAGAAGACGGGAGTCACTGAATATAAATGAGATTTGGGTGGGGGAATTTCATTCCGCGGCAAGCTCGGTCTTAGTCATCACTGCTTATCGTACTAGCGTCGAACTGCTGATTGGTTCCTCCATCTCAATGTAAACAAATCTTGAAGCCTCACATATTTGTCGACGATAGTAACGGTATTTTCAGCAACCATCACAATGCGGTTCTCACGCTGTCTGAAATGTAAGTCGGAAACTACCAGAAACCAAGATTATGCCCGAACTAACCGTACATCACAGCGTCGAGTCAGTCTCTCCCGAGCCCAAACGGCGCATTCATTGCAACCCTCTTTCCTTCAAAACTTAGCATTCGAGAGACGCGATCCCTCGAGATCACACGCGTTATAGCCCTTCCGCCTGAGCTCGCCTCTTCTATATCGTGGTTCTTATGGTCAAAATCTTCGAATCGATTACTTGTGGCGTCTGCAGAGAATATTCGAGTCTACTCGGCCACCAGCTCCCAGTTTTCTGCAAACATTGCAAACCCTACCTCAGGAACCACAAGGGTCGTATTCGTTGCGTTTGGATCGACAGACGATGAAGTATGCGTGTTTGCAGAGTTCGGGCTCAAGCTCTCTATCATAGACGTACGGACTTCGAAATCGGTGGATATCAATGCGCCCAAATTATTTAGCCCCGCGACTGCCAGCAAAGGGTACGCATATCGGCCAGGAACGAAGAATATGGCTCTTCTGACAAGACATGCGGGGAAAGATGTTGTCAGTATACATGCGAAAGACAGTTACGAGGTAACGAGGTCATGGCATCCGGATACTATTGATGCTCAGGGATTGAGTTGGAGTCCGGATGGAAGATGGCTGGTCGTCTGGGAGTCCTCCGCGCAAGGTCACAAAGCACTGGTATATACCGCCGATGGACATCTCTTCAAGACTTGGAACGGTCCAATTCCAGTTCCGGGAGATGAGGTGGACACAGCGCTTGGGGCTGGCATCAAATTATTCGATTGGGCGAAGACCGGTACCAGAGTTGCGGTTGGCGATTATAGCCGCAGAGTTAGCGTTCTTGCAGCACCCTCATTCTTCGAGTCCATGAACCTACTTCACACAGCTTCTGTGACGCCAACAGACTCTCTACAAGTGTGTACCCCTGACAAGAGAACGACATGATCGCTAATGGTTGCAGATCTGGCAAGAACAAGTCACTCCATCTCAAGGGGGAGAGTTTGAGCGCGAATTTGTCGCAGCTGCCCAGACAATATACCTTCCGACTTCAGAAGTCTCCGCAACAGTAGAGGTCAAGTCGGGCACTAATATTCTTTCTTTTGATAATTCTGGCACACTCTTGGCAACTAGAACAGAAAATATGCCCACAGTCGTATGGATTTGGGATACTACAATGCGTGTGCTGCGTACAGTAATGATACTACACTCTCCTGTTGCAAAAGTTACCTGGCATCCATCGATCGATGAGATCCTACTGATTCGTTGCGAGGGCGACGATGGTCGATCCTTGGCACATCTATGGGATCCGTCTTGGTCGGGTCCAAAGATCATTGAGTTCGCAAAGCAGATGGCTGGTGGCAAGACTATTGGGAAGACTGTGATCAGGTGGTTGAATTCCGAGTCGCCGGCGCCTGCTGTGTACTTCAGTGATTCACAAGACTGCGTTTTAGCATCACTTCCGGATGTTCCGGAAGCTGGAGAAAAGGACGTAACTTTGCCTTGGACAGATGCTGTTGCCCGCGGATTCGACATATACGGGCAGCAAGAAGAATCTCCATTGTCACTTGTGCCTGCGAAGGAGCGGTACGGCCGGGTAAGAATGGACGAGATGGATGAGGGCAGTACTCGCATGAGCGGCGCCTCGGACGAAGTGGATGATACGTTTAGGTTCAAACGGTTCATCGACCCCGGAATTTGAGTCCGAGCCAGTTCCTGCTTATATAAAGAAGGCCGTAACATAGGTCAGCCCTATCGGCGAATAGATTTTACGAACTAATGTATATGATTTGCGATTCGGCGATCGGCACCCGGTTATCTGATCTGACGACGCAGGGACTTTATGCATGCTGCCCGTCAGATTTCTCAGGACTGACGACACTAACTGGCTGCGCCTATCTCAACGTACCTGCGTCGTACAACTTACCGCGTTGAGTTTGTCGACGTCTCCCATGGCCCAGGCTGCTGTTGGCGAGTGTTCGTACCGGGATATATTTATATTCGCATATCGCCGACAGCGACGCGGCGACGGTGTGTCGGCGGTTTGTTGACAAAGGTACGTACCACCACCATGCAATCATGGGGGCACGGCGGGTGGAACGAAAGTGGCATCGCAAGCGAGGGCTTAGGCTAGGACAAGCTTCCAACCCCTGGCGCTGCCGATATTTCTCTTCAACCACCAGTGCTTTCAAGCGGCAAGCACAACGTGTGCAGGCTAGCGGCTGAAGAGGAGACCTGGAGGAAAAGATCAGATCAGATCAGAGAGAGTTCAGAGAAGGTGGACGGAGTGAATAGGCGATATGTCCATGAGGAGCTTCTAGGTCCAAATGAGAAGGTAGATCCGCAATGGCTGTTTGGCACTAGGCGCAAGCGAACAATCTGGGTGGATTATTGTTACAATGTCACTACTCATGAAGCCTGATCGAAGGAGATCGATCAATGGCCCATTGATCCATTCATTGATCCATTGTTGTTGTTATAGCCGCGGAGTTCGCATAGCCGTATCCATTAATCTTGAGGCCAGTGGTCAGCACTTTACCCAGTCTCGGGTGGTCCAAACGAGGGAACGAGGGAACGAGGGAATCAAGGGCTCCGCTCTTCATCCAAGCTGGAGAAAGTCGCGGAACCGGCCCATGATCCCCCTCAATATTCTGATGATTCCCCAGATTCCCCTTGATCTCTCTGTCCCTCTTGATGACAACTAGCCAGCCAGAAACGCAAACAGCGTCGTCTGACCTAGCTGAGGGATGAATGATTTCACCCACGTCATGATGTTCATCCGGGAGCACGTCCACGCTGGCCACGAGATGCATTCTCTTCTGAGCAAACCCAGTGCCAACATAAACTATTTCACAATATTCGATGCATCATCAGCTTTGTGCCAACAAATTCAATTAGCGAGCTCTCCTTCTACCCCCAAAACAGGGTTGGGAGATGTGCATGGCTTGGCGAGAAGACCCCTGGAGAAGCATGTTCCCAAGCTTCCTTCCTGGCAGCGCACCGCCGTGGCTGATCCGTCCTGCCTGCGTACCATCGGGACACAAATCGAAAGATTGGAAAGATTGGCCTCAGAATATCAAAATCTCGAGGGAAAAGAAGCCCAGCCAAGACATCTACGCTAGCCTCCCCCATTTTTATTTAAAATATCGTGAAGAGGTCAAACGGGGACTGGGCCCCCGTCGTCGTCGTCCTTGGCTAAACGCCCCCTTCTCTTCACCTGAATCCTCCCATCCCCATCCCCTTCCACCTTTCTTAGCACTCCCCATATTTCTTCTACTCTCTCCTTGTTTTCCTCTTCACTGCTTCTTCTTCCTCTTCCATCTCCTCCCACATTTCAATTCCTCTTCCCAAAGGACAACAGCAATTGTCTGTTATCCCATTTCCAGCACATCTCGCCCAAAAGCCACTCCACAGAATCCTCAACATAATGGTTGGCACAAAGTTTATGATGGGAGCCCTCAACAGCTCAATGATCACCGATCATCCCTTCTACCCTCTCGAGGTTGAGATTGCCTCGTACCTGGCAAATGAATGGACAATGGGAACTTTACTCGGTGTCTTCTTTGGAGGCATCGCAGCAATTATTCTCTTCACAAGATTGGTGGTGAACAGAGTGCACCCAAACCTCCCAGGCAGCGAAAAGGCGGCCATTTGGTGGTTTATTATTTGTACGTATAAATTCTCCAGAGAAAAGAGAGCTGTAAACCAGTCAATTGGCGTCAATTGAGAGCTAATTGGTGTTTTTGTTACAGCTGGCCTTATTCATTTGTTTTTCGAAGGTACGTAACCATCGACCCACCACATTGCGATAACAATACGAACCCCCGACTAACTAATTCGCAGGATACTTCTCCCTGAATCACAAGCAGATGGGCCCAGCCCAGGATCTTTTTGGACAATTGTGGAAGGAATATGCGCTCTCTGATTCGCGATACTTGACCTCGGATGCCTTCGTGCTCTGCATGGAGACGGTCACTGCCGTACGAACCCAATTGACACCCCCAACTCCGCTGGATATCTGCTAATTACTGTGCAATGTGCAGTTCACCTGGGGACCAATCTGCTTCTTCATTGCAGCATTCATTACCACCTCCAACCCTCTGCGACACCCTCTCCAAATCATCGTGTGCGTTGGACAGATGTACGGATTGATTCTCTACTATGCCACCAGCATGTTCGATTTTTACTACCGCAACATCGAGTACAGCCGACCTGAGATTCTCTACTTCTGGGGATACTACTTCGCCGTCAACTTCATCTGGATGGTTATCCCAGGCAGTAAGTTCCCATACTGCAATACACATTAAGCGCTAGGAGACCAAAATGCTAATTTATGATTTCTTACAGTTCTCCTCGTCAGCAGCGTCCGTACTATTGCTCGCGCATTTGCAACCCTTGATAAGCTCGAGAACAAAGCCAATGGGAAGATCAATGGAAAGGCCAATGGCAAGGCATACAAGAACGGCCACGCAAAGTCCGCCTAAATTTCAACTCCTCGAAAACCGCATAGAATTTCTTTGGATCTCCTCACCATTCATAGAACAGCGCCCACGACACCAAAAAAAAGGAACGAAGACAGAGAGACGGAAATATTTAGATATTAGGATACGATTTTCTCGTTGGCCTAAGACTTTTGGCCACTTTTCAACTCGTGGATCAGCAAAAAAAGAAGACGCGGGACCGTTTTGCAGTCGGCGCGGTCCCCGCACAGCACTCTATCACATTAGACATTGTCGAGGGATAAAGCGATACACATCAATTGAGTAGTGTAGCATAGCAGCTCCCTGTCTGATTTTCTTTTATCGGTATGCATTTTTGCATACTTCATGAGCGGGGGTTTTTTTAGAGATGAACTGCGACAAAAGCAAGGATACAAGTTGGATCTTTAGATAGATGTTCTGGTTGCCACCATCGAATTAGAGATAGATGTCTTGCTGTAGCATGCGAGCGTTTTCAAATACCATTCATAGTCAAGTTCTTCAGTTATTCAATCATGTGTGGTCTTTACGTGTGTGCGCCTTTCTTTGGGAAGGAAGATCGCCCAGGGGAATGTTGCGCTGGTCAAGTAAGAGCGATGAAGGATTTCTAGCGGAGCTATAGATCCTTCTCTGTTTAATTCCATGTCTAGTGTAATGTGAAAGCAAGGTATAATTCTTCTCATATTCTACTCTAACTTCCTAAGGTGTACGTACAGACAGTTCTTACTGTACCAACCCTCTCGATACGAACCTCGGTTTCAGAACCCAGCACAGGAATGATCCAAGATTACACGGAACATCATGCGGCGATCAAAATACCAACAATCTGTCTGCTTATTTCCTTTTCTCTTTTTTGGGGGTGCTCCTCAAGCAAGCTGTCTCTGGCAGTACAGTAGGACAATAGGGCAGGCCTCTTTCGATGCGGTGTTACAGAATAGAAACCTCCCTAATGAGTCTAACACAAAATGGGCAAGGTGGGGGCATGGGATAAGTCCGCACGGTAACAACACAACTCTGAGATTATGAATTGGAGAAAAAGTGGGTGAACGTGTTTGTTTCATCGAGAAGGTTTGATTGATTATCCTACATTTACTAGCTGGATTGCTTGGTTCTTCAATGTTTGTGGATTATTATGGTAGTGGATGGTCTGCCGTTCTGTGGTTTTGGGAGCTCCTAAAAAGTTGGATGGGAAACAGGGGATCGGATTTCACATGTTGAAACAACACTTCGATCTGATGAATTCGCGAGGTCATCCTTGCGGGATTGCAATAATGTTCTCATGACAGCACAGTCAAATGATGCCCCTCATTATTGTTGTCTCACGGTTTGTTGACATCTATCTGATATTACGGTCAGACAAGGCTGTCAGCTCTAGCTCTGAAATATTGATGGGCAGAGGAGAGCTTCGGTGTCCACGTTTTGCGGTTTCCGATGTCAACAGAACTCACAATCCATGGAAACTATAATAAACCTGTGTTATGAAAACAACAACAACAATAGAAAAACCTGTATTTGGGTGACTTCATCGCATGTCTCTTCCCCCTCTTTTAATCTCAAACTTGATCACTTTTTGCAAACCCGACCACAAACTTTTACGAAAGTTGTTCTGGAAGTTGGATGTCGTTACCCCATCAACCAAAAGCTGCATCATCAAAGGTTGATTCCGGGCGGCCAATCGAGGAAGGTTCGCTCTTCGACTATCTGGGCTTTGCCTTTCGTGCCCATCATTGTTCTCTTGTCATACCTTGGGACTTCTCTATTGCGCATTTGTTCTTGACAACATTCTTCAATCTTTTGGATCCTAGACTTCGAATTCCAGTGTCCCAACAAACTCGCCAAAGAGAGCTGCCCAAAGCTCAGCCTTTCCGGTTCTTATGATATCGAAATCCGACAACCAAGGTGTGAGCGCCGGAGGAGCAAGCGGTCGATAGCGTTTGGTGGAGGATACATTGGAAGGATAGGTAGGCAGTACCGAGTAGATGGTATTGATGACAAGTTTAAGGTCCTAGTCGCACTACCGACTGGGAGCTTTGTTGACGTTACATGCTGGGCCATGTGTTGGAATGTAAACTAACCTTTCATGACCGATAGCTTCCTCCTCCCTGGATAATGCATTCCTCTCCAGAAGATGACGATACCTCGTCGCCATCTCCAGCTGCCAAACGGAAAGCATCGCAGCCAAACAATACTCCAGTTCGCACGTCTGCGCCGAAGCCGAAAACTACGTCCACGCCTGTCAAGAAAGCAGTGGGAAATGCGGTCAAGACTCCCAATACCGCGCCGGCACGTACAAGAGCTGCGAAGGTGCCAAAGAATGAACCAACTCTCCTGGGCGATTTCCTCCTGGGCAGGCCGAGTCCCGCGCGACAGCAGAGGAGGAAAAGTTTGGATGCCGTCAAGCAGGAGTTGAAGCAGGCAAATATCGGTACTATACAGCTTCCCGGTGGCGTAAAGGATAGAGTGAAGCAATGGCAGAAGACGAATGCGGCAGCCGTGGTGATCGAGGACCCAAATGTCGAATCTGAAGAGGATGAACAGAAAAAATCGAAGAAAGCGAAGGTGCCGGAAGGGGTGGATGAGACGAGTGTAGATGAGGATGAGAGATTGAGGATAAAGTTTCGCAGGAAACCTGGCAGACGGAAAAGCAAGGAGGATGATGAAGCCAGTGAGACGCATTCGAGAAGTACCACTGCTCCGAAAAAGAGAGTTGTCAGCGATGAACACTGGCGGAAAAACCGGACCCCCAAGGGAAAAGGCCCAGGAAACCAAAGACAGGCCAGTCAGAAAATTCCAAAGGATTTTCTCGTCAAGACGGTTGTAAAAGAACCTCTTGGACAGAGGGTTCAAGATTGGATCAAACTTTCCGAAACACCCCCTCCAAAAGAAAGGGAGCCGAGAAAGACCAGGCCAGCTAGGTCAGAACCGAGAGCTTCAAGGGAAGATTTATCCGAAGGAGGAGTTCGAGCACGCCCACGTTCAACATCATCAAGACCGTTGACCCAAGGCGATGGTATTCGTGTCAAGCCATTAGACGACAGTCCAAGCCAGAGTATAGCGGACGACGGTATACGCGTCAAGCCGATACGCAAAGATGGAAGCAAACGACGACCTAAGGAGTCCATGGATGTGGAGGAGAGTGAAAATAAAACCCCAACTCATAGACCAGAGAAACACCTAAAACTACCACTAGAGGTAACGGCCACGTCGAGGGCAAGCTCACGAAGTAGCAAGAAAAGGGATGAACAGGACGATAACATTTCAACTACTTCGCCTAGTCCGCCGGGGAAGTCAAAGAAGAAGGCAAGAAAGTCAGAAACCCCTTCGGAGCTGTCTGAAATACCTTTTGGCAATTCAGCATTTAGTGTTCTGGAGTTACCTCTTGGTGCCGAAGCGAATACGATGCCTTCGAGACGACCCACTGCAAAACGAACGCCCAGTTTTGGCGTACCGAAGGTCTTGAAGAAGGTCTACAATGCTGTCCACGATACTTCTGAAGCCCAGAGAGGAGGCCCGAATCAGCCAGCTAGCATTGAGTCGTGGCTTCATGGAACATCAGATCCGTTTGTGGACCGTCCAACACCTCCTCAATCGGTAGTTGGCCACTCTGATGTAGCCCCTTCAAGGAATAGCAGTCACAAAGCAGCCGATGATCCCGAGCCCGAGTTTACTACCAATGAAACAGGGACTGTTAGGCGAAAGCGACGCACTCGGGCGTCTTTAGAGAGGATTGAGACTGAGAATTCTCCGCCAAATGAACCCACGCCGCCGTTGGACAATGTAAAGACTCGAGACAACCTCCCCAGTGTGGAGAATGCATCGCCAGTATCCCCAAGTGGACTGAGAAGAAGCCTTGCCACCCGAAATACTTCTTCGCCTAAGACTATAAAGAAGTCGCTGTTTAAGGATGCTATACTTGATGCTTTCAAAGGAGAGTCAGCCATGACAAGCAAGTCAAAGGCACCCAATCCATTTATTGAGATTACAGGGCTCAGAGAAAGGGAAATAAATCGCACACCGTCGAACTCTCGCGAGCAGGAACGCGTTTTTGAAGGAGACACCCCAACCAAGGAGAATCCAGCCCCAAAAGAAAAGACAAGACTGGATGATCCATCTCCACCACGGCATAGACCACTTCCCGCATTTCCACGAGGGCCACCGCCAACTGGAAATGGCCATCGCTTGTCAACAATTGCCTCTGTTGAGACATTTAGTTCATCTTCTGCAGCAGATACCGCATCTGATATTTCTCAAACAACAATCACCCAAGACACTGTTCTTTCAAGAACAACGGCTTCTACTCTTTCACGCAAAAGTAACAACAAACCAAGCAAGCCTGGAGTGAAGCGAAGATTGACAAAGCATTCTGATCTGTTATCCATACTATCATTGCCCGATACCGCCCAAGAACCAGGACGATCAACAAGCATCAAGTCTGCACGCAGTGTACGAACCACAAGATCTCGTCTTGATACTGCTACAATGCAAGATTTTATGAAAGAAGTCACAGAAGATGAAGCAAAATACGCTAGGGAGTTGAAGACATTGGTTGATGGAGTGATTCCTGTTCTTTTGACCTGCGTACTCTCGAAATCAGACTCGGCGATTGCAGCAGGTCTGTTCAATCCCAACTCAACCTCTACAGACAAAACTTTCACAAAACCCATTGTTGATATGGGAGTTGCCCTCGAACGATTGAAGAGTCTTCACAATCGCATTCCCCTTGACAACGCAGACTCCTTTATTACCTGGGCAAATCAAGCGCGGAGAACGTATCACGATTACCTTGTCGCTTGGAGAACTGGATTCCAAGATGTTGTCGTTAACCTCGCTCCGGCTTCCAAATCTGAACCAAATAAACCCGCTGCGGATGAGATGCTTCGCAATGCACATGGAGATGTCATTGGAGCGAATGGAGAGCGTGTTGATGTTGCATACCTTCTGAAGAGACCTCTCGTCAGAGTCAAGTATCTCAATAAGGCAGTCAAGGTCAGTTTTACCACTCAAGTATTATCAACTTTCTAACATTCATACAGGGGCTCTCCGATCTCAGTCCAACAATAATTAGAGTCAAGGCTAGAGACGATTGGCGTGAACTAGAAGCATTCACAAGAAAGCGATCCAGGGAGGAAGAAGCTCGCCGTGTTGACCAAGCAGCGAATGCAACAGACCCTACTCGAGCCCGTGACCCTCGAACTTTCGCGCCAATGGACAACGTCAAGATTGATCAGACCCGACAAGTATTCGCCAAAGACTACTTTGCCCTGGATATCTCACATTCAAATGGCCAGAGGATTGAATGTCGCGTCGAGATTCTAATTCGTGATAAGTCATCCGACCCGAATGACAGCGATATCTTGATTTGCGAGGTGGATAACTACCGACGATTCCTTCTCTTTCCCCCAATCGCCAAAAACTGCATCTCGGCGCGCATGGGAGACAATAGAGATCAATTAGTAGTGATGATTCGAGGTGTACATGAGTCAAGCGAATGGGAGGAGGAATGGAAGGAGACATTCATTCTTGAGCCAGAAGAGGATGATGCAGCAGAGGACTGGCTGAAAATGCTCGGCACCGTTCCCGTGCCTCCCCAAGTCTTCCATAGAGCTGTCGATATTGAGCCGGAACTGTCTGAATTGTCGGTTTCTGTGGTTGGACCCAAGGACGAGCCATCGACACTTTCGATTGATGGAGATGTTCCAATCGGAGAGCGCCGCCGAAGAGAAGCAGAAGAGATTGAGGTGAAGAAAGACAAACGCCGAGTATCACGCACGCAAACATCCCTGAATTCAGCTGTCTTTGTCGAAGAAGAGTCTGTTGTTAGCGATCATGTTACGGATAAGATCGTAGATCTGAATGATGCTATGAATAAAGCTGGAACAACACCGCCTGTCAAACGTGCGAGAGCAGCAAGATATCATTCGAGGACTAAGAGTGCTCCATCAGACTTTCCTCCCGACTTTATTCCCGAAATGTCTGGTGGCCTTGATCCATACCCAGGGGAGCCATTGAAGGCAGAGAGTCCACAGATCGTTGAAGAGGCTATTACCAACCCAGAGCCTAGTCATCAGACGACCAAGATGCCGCATATCCCTAAGCTTCGACCTCAGAGTGCGCCAACCACGCCAGAGAAACCTTACAGCAGCACGCCTTTGAAGGAGTCTATGAGACCAGAAATTTCAAAGAAAGCTCAGCCTGTCGCCGAACCTAAAGACGATGTACCACCACCTCCACCACCTCATAGGACATTGACACCTACCGGGTTGAAGAACACGCCCGTGTTAGACAGTCCAACTCCCAAGGCTAAAGTTAGGAGATCTTCATCCCCTCTGAAGCATGAGTACCAACCTTCAAACGAATCGGCTACCTCATCAAGCGAGTTATCTCAGTCTCAATCCTCGGACTCCGAATCGGAAACAGAAACAGAATCCGATTATTCAGATGACTATTCCGAAGAAGAGGATGAATTGGAGGCAGTTGATATGCCCAGTGCTCTGCCTGAGGTGCATGTTTATAACAAGCGAGCTTCTCCAAATGGTTCAATGTACAGCATTCCTAACAGTTCCTTGGCTCCATCGAATTCCGCCTCTCAAGGTCCGTACCGTGGAGTGCCTACACCCCAGCCAAAGGATGTCATAAAAAGGAACGTTGCATTGGTCTTTGGCTGGTTGGAAAGCAAAGGCGAGTGGGTTACCTTATACCCAGACCCTTGTTCCATCGTCGTCTCTCCTGGCACTGTTGAAGTGTTCCGGATGCAAGTTGCCCAATCTTCACCTGATACCGAAGAAGACGTCCCTGCCGTACCAATTTTCACCCAGATTGTCACTCCCGTTGTTCCTCTTCGACAATCAAATGCTATTGATATCGAGATTCGAAACCCTCCACTTCAGACTTCCGAACTTGTCATCGCAAGAGGCTTCCGAGTCATCAGATACAGAGCGACGAATCATCAAGATTGTACGACACTTTACGCGGCACTTCATCGCGCGCGTCTTGAGAATCCAACGTACATGCGACTTGCGGAGGAGCGCAGAGTCAATGGCTTTGGAACTAACTGTATGACTGGCGGATCTCAACCTCCTCGTCGGAGAAGCTGGATGATTTTCGGCCGGAAGAAGAGTTATCGTGCCAGCACCCGTGCTCCAAGCGAAGTAACCGAGAGTGATCAAAGCGGCAACTCAAGAAATACAGCAATGTCAGCACTTCGTGGCATGGGAGGTGGCGGGGACTTCAACATTGCTAGATCCACTATTGACAACCAAGGATCTGCCCGTCCTTCATCCAACTATACCAGCAGTCGAAGCGACTATTCTGGTCCGACTCCACCACGCACACCGACAAGTCCCAGTCTTATGGGAAGCGCGTACACGACTAGCAGCGGTATCCTCGCCAACAGAGGCAATGAAAACATGAAGATTCGCCTCTACGAACTTCACTCAAGCTCCAAATGGAATGATCTCGGTCCTGCTTGGCTGACTGTCACCATGCCCGCCGTAGGCATGCGTCAAGCATCATCCCTCTACCATGGCATCGAGCGTCGTATTATCGTGACTCGAAAAGCCGCATCACCAACCATGTTTTCCCTCGCCAACTTCACAGGAGGAGGAAACAAAGACAGCGAAGAAAACAACTACATCTTCCTCGATATCATCCTCGGCGCCGCCTGCTTCTCCAAGGTCGGTCGAACAGGTGTTTGTGCAAATGTTTGGGAGGAGATGGCTGGGCCGAATGGTGAGGTCGGCAAGGTTGGCCCTACGGGTGGAGTGGCTGGTCGGACGCGGAAGTGGCTGTTCCAAACTGGCTGTCAGGCTGATGCCAACTGGGTCTTCAGTCTTTGCGCTATTGCGCGATAGATACACTGATAATGTTCCCTCACGAATTTCTTTTGTTTTTTGTTGTTGTTTTTGTAAGATTAGTTTGTTACTCCGGTGGGTACACAGCATTGACTCGCGATCTTTTTGCTCTGCAAAGTGGGGTCATACAAGTACTTATCATCTGGATAAAGACGATTGTTGGGGGGTTGTAAACCTTGAAAGTTCTTTCAGCGTGTCTTTGCATTTTATTTATAGAAGATGGGATGGGGGTTTGTTTGCTGAGGGCGTTTACATCAAGAATGGAGGGCGCGTGGGTGGTTGGGAGGGTCAGTTAGTCAGTCCGTATATACCATTTGCTTTTTTACAGTTGCTCCTGTCGATAAGTGGAAAATACAAATATATGAAGATCAACATGAACATCAATTTTGTGGACATCTATTATTTCCACTTCTTTTTTAAAAAAAAAAAAAATTCGTCTTATCCAGGCAGTGAAGAATGTCAAAATTGATACTGGCGGAATCACGACAACAAGTCTGGGACTGGTTTTATTTTTTTTGGTGTGATACTATTATCTCGAGATCGAGCGGTGTGACACTTCTACTTTATTACATGAATTCCGACACTCACTCACCAATTGGTGGGAGGTAAGGTAGCTAATCCATGATTCTTCGTCCCACCACACCTCACACTCCTCCACCATTTGATACTATGCTACACCCGCAGACGAGAATCATCCTTCCTGGGTTCTACTGTAATAACAGCAAACGCTATTGAGCCTAAGAAGTACTGTAAGGTCACTCTCCAGGTAACGGTTGATAACCTCTCTCTCTCTCTCTCTCTCTCTTTCATCAAAACAAAACAAAACTAAGAGACTCAGCCAGCCACTCTAGATATCTAATGAGTATACCCACCAACAAGTAGACAACACACACACACACACATACGGAGGTACCCCTGACATGATAATAGGGCAGGCAACAGCCATCTCCCTTCCCAAACTTCCGCAAGCCATAAAAATTAAGGTACTAGACTGTACAAACGATTGGGTAGAGGAAGGAAGGTTGGGATGGCTGAGGTCCTCAAGCGAGAAACAATCCTACTGGATGAGGAGGAGAAGAAGAAGAAGAAGAAGAAGAAGGTTTGTAGAAATGGCACACACACACAACGCACGGCGTGGCCGCGCGCCCGCCATGCACACACAACGCTCACCGTGATGCAAAGAATGCAAGCCACTGGAGGAGAGTTTGATGAAGCCGAGCTAGCTACCTGTAGCCACTACTGTAGGAGACGGAGTGGCACTGCTTTTTTGAGGATTCTTGTTCTCTGGAAGTACTACTGCGGAAGTAATCTCAGGGCGTGCTTTGACTGGGTTTTAGAGCGGATGGGATAGTTTGGTAGTGCTATTAAGGTTGAGATGGCGGAAGGGCCGATGTGGTTGTGGTTGTGGTGGTGTTGTTGGTGTTGTTGGTGCTGGGTAAGCTTTTTTGGGGTAGAAATAATGGAGAAGTAATAGAAGGCGAGAATTGGAACGTAGAGGAAGGGACAAACACTTCTGGTGGATAAGGTAATATAACGATATGATATATAATTAATGATTATCTCATCACACACGAGACAGAAACTTGTATTTTCCACATACTGCAGGATTTGCAATTGCGCGCAAATCTTCGTTGGGAAAAGAAGTGCCGACTTGGATTTGATCGCCCTCGTAAGCATGTCAAATCAATGCGCTGGATATATGAAGTTACCCCGCTCCCTTCATTATCATTATTCTCGTGGTTGGATGCACAAGCACACAAGCATAAAAGGTCGGTGGAGTGAGCGAGCACTGAGCACTGAGCACTCACTGGGTGGGCAATGGGCACTAGCACGCACATCAAAGCCAAATCGTGGTGGGCATGGGTGTGTCTCAGCCCTACACCCGAAATCTTCCAATCTTGAGGTGTGGAATCAGTCGGGCTTGCTCGTATTTACAAGAAAAGGGAGAGAAGGAGAGAGAGAGAGAGTAGGATTGAGGATGGTAAAGCTGTAACGCTATAAACCAATGTGCGCCTGTATATAATTAGACAGAGTCGTAAAGAAAGAGTAGTGGAAGAAAGCTTACCAAGACAAAACAAACACCACACTACTATGTACTATGTACCTACACATATAACTACCCACAAACACAGCCCTCCCTTTTCGGAAAGGTGTCAAGCCGTGGTCATCTTCGCCTCCTTTGAGGAGTGACAAAGAGGCTAGAAGAGGTGCACTATACTCCGTATGACAGCCCTAGTCATTATAGTGTTGAACTTGAGTGGTTGATATTGCTTGAACCAAGAGGGAGGAAGAGGAGGGGGCGTGGGTGTTGACGACGCGCTGATGAAGGGAGGTCTGTGATATTCCCTTAAGTCTCTTAAGTCTCCTTGGGGATTACAATTACAATTTCAATTCGGAAAATCAGGACGCTGATGTCAGACGGCTCCCGGTGCTTGGCAAAGACTTCGCTCACTCATATTACTTGACCTTCTCACCCTCTCTCTCTCTCTCTCAACACCATTCCATTGTTATCTTCCCCCTGGTCTGCTCCTTTCTCGCTTTCTTCTTTCTTCTCTCGTCAACATCAACAACATCGACGTCAGAACAAGCAACGAACAAACGTATAACAACAAACCCACCAACCGATTATACGTTTCATCCTCACGCATCAACCATCTAGATCTTCGAGAGATCTCAACCCACCACCCCCACACATAAAGATACAAAAGTTCAGACTGAACCTCAACCGCCCACAATGGTCAAAACAGTCTTCACGACCATCACGCCCCTCCCCGCCGGTGTCTCGCGCGAAACAGTTCTCGAAACATTCCACGACCATCTCGAAATGATCGATCTCAACCCCGCGCACGAATCGCGCGAACGATGCGCCGCACCACCCGAAGCCTCCCCGGAGGAGTACCACTGCACCTGGTATCAAATCACTGACAAGATCTCCTTCATGCCAGGCTACAAGGGCAAAGTATCCTTCAAGGCCGTCTTCAACGATCTCGCCAACGGCCTGCAAACCCACGTCTACGCACCGGCTGGCTTGCACATCAAAGAGCGCTGGACCATTGGGGGAAATGCGCCGGGTGAGCCTGTGCAGCCGGCTGAGATTGGGATTGGGGCGCCGGTGTCCGGGTTGTATATCAGAGAGGATGTGGAGTTGAAGTGCAATTTCTTGATGACCAAGTTTGTGAGGAAGCAGTTGAAGGATGCGTTGGCGACGCTGGTGGCGAGGTTATTGGTGAAGAGTCAATTGCAAGAGGCCGTAGAGGCGAATAAGAGATTGACCATGGGTGGTGGGAGTGTTCTGGGTGGGTCGCAGATAGGGAGGTCACAATACGGAGGATCGCAACATGGAGGGTCGCAACATGGCGGCGACCGATCGAATTGGGGCGGCTCTCAGAACGGCGGTGGTTCAGATTATGGCGGTTCTGAAGCGCCAAATTCCCCACGATTGCCGATGTCTCCTCCATTATCTGCTGGGCTCAACATGAGTTTCCCCAAGCCTGTAGGCGGCGCACCACAGCGATTGTCAGAGCAATATCCAGATGGTCAACAGCAGTATCAGCAGAATATTCAATATCAGCAACAGCCGCAACAGTATCAGCAGGGATTGCAACCTTCGCCACTTCACTATCAACAACAATCTCCAAACTTAGGGAAGGCTCAACAGTTCCAGCAGCAGCCGCATCAATCCCATCCGGCGTTTGTGAGTGAGATGGATGCTACCTATAAACCGCCGCAGGGTAGTCCGAATGCTCCTGTGGAGTTGGCTTGATTGGGTTCTATCAATGTATGAGAGTGGAAGCTATATCGAAATCAGAAAAAACACACTGACGTCAAGTTGGAGACGAAGCCAAAAAGCGGAGGAAGAGGGCAATCAACCCCATAACGCAAGAAACCCAGTTTCGATCGAGAGAGGGAGGGAGGAGTGCAAGGAATGGGACTCAGAGAATGGAGTTCCTATGAAATGTTTTTTTTTTTTGGTTCTGGAAAGGCGTTTTTTGTTTTCAACTTCAATACCCCAGGTTTTGCTTATTTTAGGAACTTGCTATGGGGTTGTTTTTATCGTTCCATTGAAATCGAGAATGAGATATAATGGACTATAGATGGTCAATGAAAAAAGATATTGTTCAACTTAAACTACCGAATAATATTTTCTTACCGCTTCTCAAAAAACTTCCACTTGGTGAGCAAATCATCAGAATTCATTGGTTAGGTTGAGGAGTCGAAAAGTGTGAAGATGAGTGACTTTTGGTATTCCGTCAATTCTAGGACCTTAGTATTTCACTTGGGGATTTGAAAAATACTTTGAACGAGAGATATGAATAATAAAGAGAAGGATGAGGAAGATGAGAGAGATGAAATAAGAATCTTCGATTTGTTCTGCAACCTCATTCAAGAGAGAATCGTGTCGGAACAAAGCTTGTTAAATGCACAATTTGTAGCCGTACCTTTATGATAGTGACACCTTCGTCCTAAGTTTTCAAAATAATTTTCTATTGTTTTTGTCTTTCTTCTTCCACTACATACCTAGGTAGCTTGAAGTTTATGTATAATATTTCCACAGCCCAACCTTTATTCTTTTTTCCCGTTCATCTATCATAATTTCATCAATCCCATTTATCATCAAAGAATTTTGGGGTATCATAACTGTTGTCCCACGCAAAATGATCTCTCTACTAGTCTCTAGAGCTCTGGATACTCGAACTCCCGTCGTTCCTCAACGTAATCATGGCCAATCAAAGCTCTCATCTCCATTTCCTCATGATTCCACTGGTCAAGGCCAGCAGCCATGTCATGCTGATCACCGCCGCCGCCACCAACCCAGAAGGGACCACCTTGAAGTGCTTGTTGTTGAATAGCCCAGTCGATATTGTCGAGAGGGTTGAGGGGGTTAAGGTCGAAAGCGCCCTCGACTGGGATGAGTTCGTTTCCACCGTCGTCAGGCATAGGAGATTGCCATGGAACGATGAAGTCTTCGAAGGCTGGCAATGGGTCATGATCTTGAATAACCAGAGCAGAGAATTGGTGGTCAGATCTCAGTATTGGTCGGTTAATAGCGTTTGGAGGCTCCTGACCAGCTCTCTCTCCTGTTAGTTTCTCAACAGCTGTTAGTCCTCTCTTCTTTGGCTTCTTCCTTCTTGTTCTTGGGCCATCAGCATCCGCATCGTCAATGAAGCCATCCAAGTTATCTTCAACAGGAACATTGTTCTTGGTTCGCTTGCCATTAACCAAACTCTTCTGGCCTAGATGAGCAATTCGGATATGATCCTCGAGAAATTGCTTCGAGACGAAATCCTTTCCACAGCCTGCATCAGGAGTGAATGCACCCAAGCCTTTGGTCTCGCTAACGTCGGCCTCACCACAGATGAATCTCTCTCCCATATGGGCACTTCGGATATGAGTGTTGAGGTTGGATGTCTTGGTGAAAGTTTTGTCGCAGCCGATATATGTGCAGCGAACCTTCTTTCGTTCTTCTAGGGTAGCTCCGGAATGTTTGGTCTCGATGTGGATCTGAAGCTGACGTTCGTTGGAACATTCCTTGTCACAGAATATGCAGGTAGTATTGGTGTGCTCCTTCCGAATGTGACTTTGTAGTTGTGTGTTTGTGGAAAAGCCAGGATGAATAGGCGAGCCATCTGGGCCGAAGGCGAAAGGAATTACGCAATTGGCGCAAAAGAATTGAGGAGCACCATGGGCAGTGTCTTCATGTCTTCGAAGTCCAGATGGGCCATCAAATCCAGCTTGGCAGGCTTCGTTGGTGATAGGGTCG
This sequence comes from Tetracladium setigerum, assembly GCA_031472005.1. NCBI lineage: Eukaryota > Fungi > Ascomycota > Leotiomycetes > Helotiales > Tetracladium > Tetracladium setigerum. The sequence goes on from PZJY01000012.1 coordinate 783,597, forward strand.
ATGTATTTGCAAGGGTATGGGGAAAGTTCGAGGTGGTCGGCTCGGATGTGTCGTTGGAGAGTTTGATGTTTGCGAAAGGTTTGCTTGCATGGTGGGTAGTCCTTACACCTGAATCTTTCATGACCTTCATGGGTAGCGATATGTCGTCGGAGCCGAGTTGCCGTAAGGAAACTCTTGGTGCAATCCTCCCAGGTACATTGGTGTTTTCGTTCGTGAGTGTGCGAACCTTTAATATGTGCCTGCAAATGCTTGTCCTCGAAATAAGACTTGTCACAATTCTCATATGTACATAAAAATGTCCTCTCATTTGTGTGTATCTTCAGATGCGTCTGCAGTCGAATCGGTCTGTTGAATGACTTGGTACAACCTGGGTAGGTGCATTTCAAGGTCTTCAACTCGGAGGGGAACTTCTTTCGTCCTGGGGAGAAGGGGGTGCTGGGGGTATCTACGGTTCGCCCATCGTCTGTAAAATCATCTGGCTCGTTTTTGTACTCGTCCTCCTCGTCCTCGGAATAGAATTGCGGATCTAGAGACCGATTAGAAAATGCTAGTGGGGTAATTGAAAAAGACTTACCAGGCGAATCAGTCCCCTCAGTCCGTTGTCGCTTCACAGCATCTTCCAATGGGCGAGATGCCTTCCTCTTCCGTAGGCCTAGCATGGTGAAAACACTTGCGAGTTGTTGACATCGAGAGGTTGTGCCAACAGCTTGTTTTCGGTGGTGATATCTTCAAATTGAAATTTATATTTCTCGACGCACATCCCTGCCACTTTTCCGTGAGTACCAGAGGCAAAAAGTTGGGTCTTGGCGCGCTAAACCTTAATCTTTCAGAAGTCGAAGCCGAAGCCTCGCAAGAACATTTTTTGACAGGCAGAACTTCAACAACTCTGACAGTCGCAAGCTTTCGCAAACAACAACACCTTCTCCATCCATCCTCAGACTCTTCGCGCCTCTACCAGTCAACATGTCCGATGATGAAGGAGATATGGGAGGGGGGTAAGTGATTCTGTGCAACCTCGCCAACTACATTCTCCTCAATCACGATCTGACTAGATCCTCCCCAGATTCTCCCCATCCTACAACGATGAGCCCGAGTACGATCCCGAAGAAATCGAACAGGAGCCCTATGACCCAGAGGAGGAGAACCACGCTGTTGACGACCTGGCAGTGGCTAATAATCCAGACCAGCTTCTTGCGACTGGCGAACGGGGCGTTATCATTTCGGGGGACACCAATGCTGCTGCGGCAGCTGGAAGAGGAAAAGACAAGACGCCAAAGATCAAAAAGATTCCCCATGATCAGCGTACCACTACGCCTTACATGACCAAGTACGAAAAGGCGAGAATTCTGGGTACTAGGGCTTTACAAATCAGGTTCGTGTCATTGCGGTTGCTGGAGACATGAAAAATGGGACTAATGTGTATGTTTACGCAGTATGAACGCCCCAGTTCTTGTTGATTTGGAAGGCGAGACGGATCCATTGCAAATCGCGATCAAGGAATTGAGGGAGAAGAAAATTCCTTTGATTGTTCGGAGATACATGCCTGACGGATGGTGAGTACAATGGTATCGGAGATGCTCTCAGCCACTAACCGAAACTAGGTATGAGGACTGGACGTGCGAGGAGCTTCTACAATAGTTGAGAGGATACGAATGAACGGACAATGGTAATGCATAGCAAGGATTGGTGAACTTAGGCGGCGTATCACATGGCGTTTATGGAGGATGATTTTCCAGGATGTACTATGACAAAAAGAAGCGAAACCTCAAGCGGAGGAAGATAGTCTGTCCAACATTGCAAAGTAAACAAACCAAATTCTCAAGCGAGTTTCTCCCAAGTTGTTTGAGCCCAAGAAAAATGCCGAACCAATGCCGCAAGATCTCCGAGATGGCCAGGACTCCAGCACCCAAAGAGGTTGCTTCATCCGCTAGAACGAGCGGGGTGGAGGGGTCAATAAAACAATCCAAACGTCACTTGAAATCTCCAGTTAACAAAACACAACATCTCTCCATCTCCCTCTTCCTCATCTCTTCTCTTTTTTCCAAGTTCCCCTAGTCCTCAATTCATCAATCCACAACCCAAAATGTCTCTCACAACCAAAGCAACAATCGCCTCCTTTGGGGGCAAGCTCCTCAAACTCACCCACCCCTCCCCACTACTAGGATGCGAAATGGCATTGAACCTGTACCTCCCACCACAAGCCGCTTCATCCCCCGACAAGAAAATCCCAGTCCTCTTCTACCTCGCTGGTTTGACGTGTACGGGAGACAATGGAGCTGAGAAGGGCTTCTTCCAATCCGCTGCTGCGGAAAAGGGAATTGCCGTTGTGTTTCCTGATACTTCTCCTCGTACATATACCTTTCCCCCGTTCTCCCACTTAATAGAAATCAAAGGACTGTTCGGTGACTAACCTACATATCCAGGTGGAATCCAAATCGAAGGTTCAGAAGATTCCTGGGATTTTGGCACTGGAGCGTACGTCCCATCTTCTTCCTTTCCCTTTCCTCTCTCATAATAAACATAACAAAGCTAACAGACAACTTTCACCACCAGAGGATTCTACATAAACGCAACCACCCCCCTCTACGCCACCAACTACAAAATGGAATCCTACATCACTAACGAACTCCCCTCCCTCCTCTTCAGCACCTTCCCCTCGCTCTCGCCCACCAACATATCCATCAGCGGCCACTCGATGGGCGGTCACGGCGCCCTAACCCTCTTCCTTAAAAACCCCGGCCTCTATAAATCCGTATCTGCATTCGCGCCCATTTCGAATCCGATTAACTGTCCGTGGGGCCAGAAGGCTTTTGCGGGGTATTTTGGGGAGGAGGATAAGGAGAGTTGGAAGGGGCATGATGCTACGGAGTTGTTGAAGGGGTGGAAGGGTGAGGGGAAGTTCGAGGCGCTGATTGATGTGGGTACTGGGGATGGGTTTTATAAGGCTGGGCAGTTGTTGCCGGAGAATTTGGAGAAGGTGGCGAAGGAGAGAGGGTTTGATGGTGTGAAGGTTAGGTATCAGGAGGTGAGTTTCTTTTCTTTCCTTGAGTTGCTTTGTTGTGGCTGTGAGATGATGAGATGCTGATGAATATAAATATGGGACAGGATTATGATCATAGTTATTTCTTCATCGCGACCTTTGCGAAGGATCATATTGAATATGCTGCAAAGCATCTATTAGCATAGTATGTTACATTATTACCGTCAGCGGCAGAGCTGATTGAGGTAGAAGCAATAGATATGCTCGACTTTAAGCGAGAAATAAGAACTATTAAAGTTGCCTGGTATTGTCTTTAAATTGGCTTCCACTGTGAAAGAATATCAGCAAGAAGATCAACTTGATGCAAGTATCGTCACAGCAAACTGTGTCACATTAGAGACCCCAAATCCCAATATATGCAAAGAGGTGAAATGGTAATACAAATTTCAGAGACTCGCTGACATTGGTTCATTGCAGTATAAAATTGGGGAACGAATCTTCCCACGAGTTGTAATCGTACAGACGCACAACTATTGCTAATCGTTCTATCTAAAAATAAATGCACAATGCTAGTCCTAACTCTTTCCTTCCATGCGATCCGAATTTTCCGTTTTCTCCATACACCAAATAATTGTTCCCGGGTATCAACAGAAGAGAAATCTGATAAAATGTTGTTTGCAACTCAATTGCGATTGCGCAAATCTCCTCTTGGCAGCCTTTAAGGTGAAGACATCAATCATACCACCCGAATCTCTCACTAACTCTTCCTGTCCCCTATTGACCCTGTTGCCGCTGGATTCGGGTAGGTGTGCTCTGGTTCTCCAAGTTTGACTTTCATCTCTGCTGCAGCCTCTCTCCTGATCCTGTAGAAAGCTAGCTTTTCAAATCGACTCAAGGCTTTCCACCAATGCCTGCCTGCTTCATGCTCGCTGATGCGATCGAGCAGATCCACTACCTTCAGTCGAACATCTCTGTCTTTGTGAAAGAGACCCAAGGCAACATAGAAGAGCCCAGCGTGCGATTCAGGAGCGACAGTTAAGAGTTGACAGATTTCATCGTAGGAGTGCGTATACTTTGAGAGGGCGATGTAGATCTCCCGACTTACTGAGGGCGTGAGTTTAGTCAGGCGGAGGCGATCGTGGAGGTGGTGGAGATCAAGAGATTTAAGTGGGCGGAAGTTGTAGAGCTGTGCTGTGTCCTGTGGCGCTTGTTAGAATTGATATAATAAAGAAGGGGATAAATGTACCTGTTTGAAGCTGAAGTAACTTCTGGTTGTTCTCCATCCTTCAATCCGACTTGCACCACCAGCCAATTCCCTCAATCTTGAAGCATCGTCAGCCCACACGTAACCTTGCCCACTCACACACTCATTTCCTGGCTCTGCTTCTTCCAGCCCGATGTATAATGCACTTGCTCCATACACACTCTTTTCAAAGGCTGCAGACACTCGAGTGAATTTCTCAACCCAATCTCGCCATTTCGCTCGGAGAGATCCTTCGCCATGACGAGCTGCGATGCTGCGCAGAACTTCTCCCATGAATGTCTGATCACCTGTGGGATCTCCCGGGACCGGATTTTGCAAAGACGATGCTGCGTTCGCGGCAATTGCATAAGCTGGGTTTTGTTGTTGGAAGTTTATTAAGCCATCTGTTATAGGGGCCGGTTCTATTCGACTACTGATTCTCATTCTACCGCTCGGTAAATCACACAGGAGATCCCACCATTCAGGATGGTTTTCAAACGTGGGATTTGTAACTCCTGCAATGAAACCAGGGACCTTCAGAAGATCATCGATTTTGCTGAGATCGGTATACGGGAAAGCGTGACGAGTGAAGCCTCGAAGAATACCCCCAGATACTAATGCGCAGGCTGCGAGGACAGCTTCAGCCACTTCTCCTGATGGTCGATTGTGGCCCAGGAAGATAACACGTTTCTGGGTTAGCATTGCATTGGCTAGAACAATGATAGGGTGAGTTAAAGCACCACTGGTGGTAAGGTGAGAGTGAAGGTTAAATGGTTGAGGGGATTTGATATGTGGGTCCGAAAATGTTTGAATAAGTTTGATGAGTGAAAAGTCGCCAACTGTCTCGGGAGAGATGGCAACAGGGACTTTGATGGGAATTGGTATTCCGTTGTAAACAACCCGTGTTTCGAATTCGTGAGTATCTCGAGGCACGGAATAAGTTGAGTGGTTCACCACATGCTGTTTTGTGCCGTTTCTCGTGAGGTCCATTCGTTTTTCCGGACTTTCTGAAAGTGCACCAGCATCGAGCAAAGCTTCGCCTCTGTCTTCGGCCATTCGAATTTGAATCATCTGTTCGAATTTCTCTACAAACAAGTCTTTGTTGTCACTGGCTTGCAACAGATGTCTCTCCAGCAGACTGAGCCGTGGCATAAGTGATAAGTCCATCGTATTAACGGCTTCGTAGAGTGAGGCCAACGTCACTGGATGTGGTGATTTGAAATATTCCTCCAAGGCTAGTAATAATAATGGCTACTTCCGTCAGTTCCGTTCAGTCAAACTTGGTAACAGTACGAACCTTGTAAATATGCAAAAAAGGATGCCGGGTACATATTGCCATGGCTTTTACAACTGCCCCTCTCTTTGCCGTTTTGTCTTGCTTTGTATTGACCAAATTCAAGACGTAAATCAAGGGAGGTCCTTCTCCTCCTTCTGGCTCGCTCTCGGAGTCTGACTCTGAGTCCTCCTCGTCCAAGTCCTCATCTCCCGACTCCACATCATCTGGATCGAGCAGTCCAGCAGCTCGGTCTCTTTTTCTCTGTCTCCTCCTCTTCCTCTCCTCCTTCATTTCTGCCTCTTCTTCTTCCTGGCTTGTGTCCTTGTGCAAGAAGAATATAGTCCAATCCTGATTCCGTACGTGCGCCTGATCTGGCAACATCAACTCGGCCAGCATATGCTCATCCCCCGTAATGGCAACCGGATATTGATGTTCCATAATAGGACCTTTGTCAATATCAAAGGAAGCCACCAAGATGTACTCAACATGATTCTCTACATCCCCGCGCGGGTACTGAGACCGCAGCCTCCGCTTCGGGTGGGCATCTGGATTGTATCTTCTCGGCGCGGATAAGGACGAGTGTTGCGAAGATTCACCGCTCGAGGGCGTCTTCGAAGTCGAGCTCGGATCGGACGTGCGATCGATCATGGGTGGATTGGGGACCGCGAAGGTCGAAATTCGTGCGACATGGCAGATGGAGAGCGGGAAGAGGGAAAGGAGGAGAGTGAAGTTCGACGGTTGCTTCTTCCGGGCAACGGACTTCCATTGGAGGTGTTTGAGAGAGTTTTCGATAGTGGAGCGGCCGTTGAGGACGAGGTCTCGGTGGTAGAAATAGTTCCTCGAGTGGTGGGACGCTGCATCTCTGCAAGCTTCTTCTTGGTTTCTTTCGTCGTCCGATAAATCGGTGTGCTGCCCATGTAGGCCGCCATCTCTCGCTCGCACTCGCACTCGCCGCCCTCGCTTTCCCTGAGCGAGCACTATGTTCAGGGTTGTGATGATCCACTCGGCAGGGGCATAAGTTTGGGTATGCGGCAGTCGCAAAGTCTTGGAAGGCTGTTCAAGACGTGGAATTAATTGAAAACAATGCGATGCGCGTCAAAGTTTGGTAAGGAATAGGCATGTATGAAGCTATGGAGGGCGGAAGAAGGGGGTACATATGGCTTGCATCTGGAATATCAAATGGCACAAATCCCACAGCGTCTCTTTGGCAATTAGGCATCTCAGGCTGAATGAATTGCATTTGCCCTGATGCCCCTGAACCAGGATGTTGAGCGAGGAGCCAATCGCGTAGGGAGCGATTGCTTGGAGGCGCATCGCAGACGCTCAATACCCCGGAGACAGCCTCGTGCTTCTTTGTTTACTTTCCACAAGCCTCACTCGCCAACATCGCTCGCTTGACCGTTGTTTACAATAGCTCTGTGAATTACCTTTACCAACACCACCATCGATAGATATATTTGATGCACTTGTAATTTGGATCTGCCTGCCATAAATTACTAATTCCTTGTACTCGCCCAGATCTGAACTGACTCCCAACCCACATTTCCAACCCCGCAAAACCCTCTCTCTTATTATTCTCGTCGCCCCAGCGATCATCAAAACATCAAGGCAAGTCAACATCGAGGCATCGCCACCTTCATCGCAACTTCCTCCTGCACCACCACCACGACCACGACCACTATGGCTAACTCTATTCCAGTCTCAGATATGGCATCTCAATACCGACCTTCACCACTCTCCTACGGCTCGCCACGATCTTCACCCTTCCGTCGGCCAGAAAGCCCGGCCTCGCCCTCTCCCCTTCGACAATCCACCCCAAACCCAATTCCAGGCAAAATGTCCACTGCCTCGTCAACTACTCCTCTCGTCTCCAACGCACATCTACACCTACCACCGATACTGCCTCGGCAGATACCTGGACACCCCGTGGTCTGGTGTCCACAATTAAAGACCGCGAGCCTTCTTCGCCGACTCGAGGAGCGAATAGTCCTGGGTTTGGGGGTATGCTTACAACGAGGAATCATAGTGACAGTAATGCATTGGGAAAGTTACAGCCGGCGCAAGTCAGAGAGTTAAGAGAGGGCTTTCAAATTTTGGACAGAGATAGTGATGGACAGGTTGGAAGGGAGGATGTCGCTGAAATGCTGACACAATTGGGCGAGTTTCCTTATCCCAAAACAAAAGTACCGAGTTGACCAAATGCTAACATGAATTTTTCCTACAGGTCTCCCAGCGAACACATCCGATGTAACGGCATTCTTCCCACCATCTGCGCCGCAGACCGTCAGCCTACCAACTTTTCTTAACTCCCTTGCAAACCTCCTAGCGACATTATCGCCTTCAGCAGAGTTGTTGTCTGCATTCTCGGCGTTTGACGAGGATGATAGTGGACAAGTCGATCTTGCGGAGCTGAGAGATGCTTTGTTGCACACAGCGCCTGAGATGGGAGAGCAAGCGTTGACCGAGAGGGAAGTTGATAAAGTTATGAATGGGTTTACCGGGAGGAGGGCGTTTGGAAAGTATAGCGGTGGCGGGATGGGTAAAAGAGGGGAAGTGTTTAAATACCAGGAGTTCGTTTCGAGTGTGCAGGGCGGTGCTAGTGTCGAGGGGAAGGAGAAGGAGAATGGCGAGTAGTTTTGTATTAAAGTATTGGGTTGGTTGTGGAAAGTACATTGGTTGGTGTTGGTATTTGGACTGGTATACACGATTGACATGAGCAATTAGATTAATGAGGCTGTGTCGTAATGGTATAAAACTTGCACTTTCCAACAGGTCTCGCTGAACCAATAACTCATTGTAGGTACTTGGACAATACATAAATCCATTCCGTCTGCACAAGCTATGCGTCAGTGCGTGCTATATCAGAGTTTTCAAAATTCGAGAATAAATGGAATTGTCACACCTGACCCTCGGTGAGAATTGAGAGAACTAGGGAGCTCTTCCCTACCTAAGTAGGGTGCCGTTGTGAGGACAATATTTATACAATTCTTAGAGCGTTATCGGCGCGAGACAACAATACAGTCCACATACCTACAGGACACCCCCTCGATATCGCCCTTACAGCTTTCAAACTAAGGCAGTGCCTCAGTTTTTCCCTCGCTACTTAATTATTTTATATACTTTATACATGCGGTGGTCTACAAAAACTATAGAGTAACGATCCCATCCGACATACCATTGTCAACTTCAAAAGGAATGCAATCAAACATTTGCGTCTTTATTCATTGATAGAATTCATATATTCAAATTGATATCTCGTATTATGTCTTCATCGCCTCTATTGATTTACCTAAAAGAAAACTACACTTTCCTCTTGTGTTCGCTTCTACCCCTCTTCATCTCCTCTATCTAGAGACTTAGGTAAGTTATCTTTCCAAAAGTCATAGTGCTAACGACAACAACAACAGCAGCAGCAACAGCAGCAACAACAAAACAGCTAGCTCAAAATCAATCTGATCTACGTAATCTGACGAAAAGAAAGGAGTATATAATGATGATGAAGGGAAGGAAAGCGATCTAAATATTTCCATGCCCCATGACCCATGACCCATAACACATGAGAGTGTACCGATGCGATGTAAATGCAGCGTATATTTCTGCTCTCTTTCCTGATCCCCAATTTGTTCCTCTCCTAACCTTTGAAGAAAGAGCCGAATCCAAATCAACACCCAACAACGCCCGTTGGGAGATATCAAGTTTCATACCGATCCCATCCCAGTCATAATCGTATCCCAAGTTACTTCGATCCCGCTCTTCCTTAAACAAAAAAAAGAAATGAGAAATGAGAAGAGAATTTCCCACTTCGATACAGTACCCGCCCTGCAAAGCTTGTCTTTCACTTACTTGTCTCCCAAAATGTAAAAGACACTGTTTCACATCAATACACACCCACTACTCCTAGCTCGTCTCCTCCTCCCCATTCCACCCATCCCCATCCCGCCCTCTTCCTCATCTGCATGTAACATCTGTGCCTCCCTCGCTCGTCGCCTCCTCCTCCTTATACCCGCTCCATCTGCCCCCGCCTCCTCATTAGCGACCATATACTCCGCCCATTTCCTCTCCAATCTCCCCGCTGCAGGAAGGTCACCCTTCAACACCCTCTTGGTGTGTTCTTCTACCGTCATTTGCCATCCATAGAAACATTTCAAGCTGATGATTTCGGTGGGGTATGTAGCGGTCGGTGTAGCGAACGTAGGCTTCTTGACTTCCGAATTACGCGAGAGCACTTCACGGATACCAGTCCAAGTCACATTCTGGCAATCAAACACCACCATTCTCAGACCAACGCGAGGACGAGAGCGAGAATTCGTCGTCCTCGAAGCACGCGTGCGGACCATACTCGCAGCTTCGGCAAGGACGAGATCACTTATCTTGGTATTATCCATGTCGATACTTTGGAGCTCGGTACAGGCACGTAGCACGGGGAGCATACCGGTATCACCGATATTTTCACAATAACTGATTGAAAGATGTTGGAGGATGGGTGCACATGGGGCTTTGGCGAGATTTTGGGTGAAGAGGGTATTGCTTAGTTCGGAGAGTTCTTCGAGGTCGAGGTGTGTCAGACGGGGGTGGAATCGAGAATCCCGCAGAGTGCGATGTCGGTCAGGGAGACGCAGCCATTGAGTTGAAAGCCTTCGAGGTCCGGGACAAAATTTGCGAGAGCCTTGACGCCATTGTTTGTCAGCCGAATACAGCGCGTGAGGTCTAGATGGCGAAGTTTGCGGGCGGGAACCATGGGTAGGTCGGTTAAGATATCGATTTCGGGATCATGGCCAGAAATCATGGTTTTGATGAATTCGTCCGTGATGTCTGCGCACCCACTTAGGACCAATCTCTCTAGGTTATTGGTCTCGAAGAGATCTTGGGCTAGCTCGACGTTGTTGAATCCTCTGACTTCGCCAGCTCGTAGGTCTTTGAGCTTTGTGCATCCGGAAACAACACTTCGGAGTCCACGCGCATCCATATGTGTACACCATGAGACATTGAACACTTCCAACGAAGGACAAGACTGTGCAATGACCTTGCAGGTTCCATTCGTCACCGAGGTAAGTCCGGTAAGATTCAAACTTGCAAGCCTCTCGTTGCTCTTCAAGAGATTGTGTAAGGTTGATCTCTGGAAGTTCCTGCATCCTTCGAGGGTCGCATTTACAAGATTCCTGCAAGCCTTGACTACCACTTCTGCCCGTTTGTAATGCTCCACTTGAACGCAGCCTCGCAAATTTAGGTCCTTCACAAACGGTCCAGCGGCCACGATGATTTTCGCGAGCGACTCGGCTGGAATATCTTTATAGAACTCCGAAGCATCAAAGCTCGTCCATAATTGGCCATCAAAACATGTTTTGTAGAAGCTACTGCAGACAATCGAAGCTCGAACCAATTCCTTTGGTTGGAGGTAGGCGAATATTGACAGTTTAACCTCGTGTGGCATCTCTCCCCAGAAATCCAGATTCCTTCGCTTCGGCTTGACCACTGCAAGTGGGAGAGAGAAATAGTCCTCCACGAGCTCTGGAATTGCCGAGTGGCCAGGATGTGCTGAAATCCCGTTCCTGGAATTTGGACGAATATCGATGGGTAAAGCACATGTTGGGGAGGATAGTGCCGTTGAAAAGGTACTTTTGCCAATTCTTCGGTTTGGCAGATTGTCCAAGAATGGCGTATTTCCAGGCGACCCAGGCGCAGAGGATGGAGCAGTAGAGTAAGTACCTCCTGATGACTGGGAGGAGTATGAGTTGTCGTAGGTGCGTGGTGACCCTCCATTGCCGCTCAAGCTAACACAGGATAAAGAGCCTCTGGAGCTGTATGGATTGCTTACTGCCCTCCTACGGCCCATATTCGTAATTGATGGAGAGGAGGAGATTCGTTGCAGACCCTGTCTAAACTTCGTTCTGCCCTTATTTCGTGGTGGTTCGATAGGAATTGCATCGGAGTGTTCGACAGGTGTCGCTGAAGTTTCCACCTCCAGTATCACGTCTGGTATTGTGTTTGCCATGATTTCCGCGTTTGTGAATCGCGTGTACGACTTCGGTCGACTTGAGGAAGGTGTTTGTCGTTCTAGAAGATTGCCGTCAGGCGATGCGGGGTCGTCTGCTAGTTGTGGGGATGTTTTAGAAACGGCGAGTTAGGGATTTGTCGTCAAGGTATGAAGGAAGCTCGAAATGCTGAGTCTACGCCTGCGGACAATGAATAGAAGGATTCGTTTGCTCCTCGAGGAGACATGCAGGAGTCCGGGGTTTGCTGGCTGTAAAGTTGTCCTTTACCTTTAGTAGGTCTTTGCTGATCTGGATGCAGAGCTGAAGGGACGAGCGGGCAGTCCGAGGTCTGGAATGCTGTTTAAGTCAGGTTGTTGGCCATGGTAACAGAGGCACCCGAGGTGAGGTAGAAGATAAAAAGATATTATCTGAGATTGTTGAAAGGAGAAAGATGCCCTTACAAAGTCGATCACCTGCTCGCCAGTTGTGGAAAGAGAGAGCGTGGTGTTGTCGTTGTCTTTCCTTATCGAGTCGTTATCGCTCCGGCGATCAGCTGGGAGTGGATGAGTGAGACTCCTTTATCACACGACAGACTCCTTCGACATACGCGATCAAGGGATGGTGTATCGGATGGCCCAGAACTGAATCCCAAAGATCTCGATACCTTCCTTTGTTAGCTTTGAGCGATATAGAAGAAGTCTATGGTATCCAAGGCCGCGGCACAGCCGTTTTGTCCATCCTGGCACCATCCATCTCCTTACAGGAATGAACTTCAGGGTCCAAAGCACGCGAGGGAACCACCATTCATCCCCATCCTTCGCATGGCCGAGTTGGAATAGGTAAGCTGATTCATCCCATACGCTCGGTTCCTTTGGGCTGCCACACTGATTTTTGACATGAATAGTGCACCAATCATGGAGACTGATCATCACGAAGTCGTTCGCTTTTGAAGGTAAAATGTACATTCAGTAGTGGGGTAAGTTACTGTATACTCCGTAAACGAACGGGTGTGGGCAGGTCTGCAATCGATAACGGAGATCCTCCAACCGTGCACCTTGCACATTGACTTTATCCCGAGAATTCTGGCTTTCCTTTTCTAGCCAAAAAGAAACAACCGAGTTCGTACAATTATCCATCGAATAGCAGGGTTTTGTTGGGATGAAGCAGAAGCACTTCGGAAGTTCGTCGTCTAGATAGAATAGACGTCCGGAAGCACTGCTTCGAGAAATGAGATTAAGGTACTCGGAGGGGTTGCCTTTCTCTTTATTACTGTAAAATCCGATTTGCCAAAATGCAGCAGGTGGCCTTTTGAATTCTACTTTGGGCAATTGTTGGATATTCCAGATTCCGACGGTCAATTATTGCGAGTCAGGATGGCTCGTTCTCAGGGGCTCATATTGCCTATAGCCAAGTGGTTGGTGAAAGTGATTTCCTGGATAGTCGTAAGATCTTGCGTTAAAGTAGACCAATAATTCTAACGAAATCTGAACAATAGAGGATAAATGCATCATTTCTGTCAAAGCGACGAGTGGAAACAAGCGAGGCGTTGTGGGGTAAGAACCCTCAAAGAAGGGATATGGAACGGTCCCAGCGAGCTAACAATTTTACCATGGCCTTTGCGTGCACCGAATATTACAATCATCACTGAGGTGCTTTCCATTGTTGTTGTCAGGGGACTGAATTGAGTGCTTAGCTCTCCTAGAGAACGGCGATAGTAGTTCAAAGGCCATTATTTACGCGGACGGAGTATTCTTCCAAGTTTATTTTCCCTTCTCTCTTGGAGTGGGGTGTCCTTTGTGTAATAATTTGATCGAATAATTCTCCAAATGTCCGCTCTCAAGCAATGCAAAACACGACAAGAGAGCCGGACAATAAGAAGGTGTAACAACCGAAATATCCGAGTTCTTTGGATCTCCTTGGGAGACAAAGTCGGTGTGTCTTGAGTCATTCCAGTAGCCCACGTGAGGTGAGTCTCTTTGTCGGTCAAAGGGCAAGACAAAACAACTTGGCTTGGCGTATATTGTATGTAAAAAGCATCATCTTTGTGGAACAAGAAGTCAAGGGAAGAAAGGATACTTACTATAATACTTGCCAACACTACTGAGGATTATTTTAAGAAAAGTGTGTGTGTCCTGTTGCTACTTGCAAGCATGTGAAAACAGTCAGCCTTCTCTCACTACTACTACCACTCAAGCAAAGGGTAGGAAGGAGAAGGAGGTACCGCTTAATTTGTCCATCCATCCATCCCAACTCCCAAAGCTACCCACCCTCGCCAAAGGCTCGCTTCCGGATGCTGCAGTACAACACTACTACACTCCACGGGGAATCTCCCATTTGATCAAGAACAAACAGAAGCCTACCACCCAAAATCCCATGATCCAGGGCGTGGGCCACTTGACCGTGTTGTTGTGGTGTCACAAGCTCACGCGATGCGCAAGCGTGCAAGTATGCAACCATGAGAGCGAGATGATTGTTACCCAACATGAAATCTTAATAGCATCCTCCTTCAAGGGTCCCTCTGTTGTATATGGGAGAGAGAGGGTGTTTGGTATCAGCTGTCTGCCTCCACAGTTGACATGATAATACAACAAATAATGGGAATGTAGGTTGCCGGTTTAGAGGAGTTTGAAAGTGGGCTGGTGAAGCTTTGCACCTGTCTCGTGAGTCGTGAAGTTTGCAAAACCGGCTCGCTAGATTCCGCAGGGAAGAAAAGGGGATTCCACATGGGAGATGTCTGCAAGGAGAATTGTCCTTCCGTCACCACCAATTCTTAAAGGTACTGAGCAACGCGAATTCGTAATAAGTAGGGACCCCCAACAAAGTCATAGGGGGCTTGCAGGATAAGAGCCAAAGACTAGCTTGATTTGATGAGAAGACCCTTGATTTTCGCCGAATGAAAGTCCGGCTTTCCAACAAGAAGTCCAACATGAACATGTACTCCTACTGTAGAAGTACAGTGCTTCTTCGCTTGGTATTCAACTTGGTATTTGAAAGGGTTGAGAGCGAGAGAGAGAGCACAACAATGAAGACTTTGAAGTTGAGAGGCCTCGTGGTGAAGTTGTCGTTGCCTGCTGTTCCTGTCCATTGAACATCTCCAAAAAATACAAATATCTCATCTCCTCCCATTATTCTTGATTAGCAATTAAAGATTTATTGTTTTGGTCAAAGATCAACAGACACTTTGACTTCCGTCGTGGTGAATTAATCTTTTCAACACCTACGTCTTGGCAAGCCCGCTGTTCCCTGTAGGAGTAGTGGAGGGGTTGCTGTCGACCGCCGCCCACTACTGTAAATCGGGGTCAGGAATCAAAATCCTTTCATCATCGAAAGCTTCCATTCCATTCATATCAAAGTCAAGTCTCTGCCAACTTAGACATTTGGTCTATTTACGACAAGCGAGAACTCACATGTGCAACCCTCCCTGTCCTCCACCCACCGCATAAACGCACAGCCATTCCTGTTGACCTCTTTCTTTCCTACCTTGCTCATTACTCCAACGCCAATTCTTGTCATTAAAACTCCCAAACACCGGGCCTCGTCGTCACTTAGCTCACGCCGTTGTGTCAACGACTTGTCCACCACATTTACCATCCCACCTGCTAGCTTCGCAGTCCTCCTCGTTCCCTTCCCTTACTTGAGGACTAATTACATCACAAACCCGGCTAGAACCCCCTATAGGGCGAAAATCCAACATTCGTTCTGAAGGTTAGCCTTCGTCAAAACGAATCCGAGCTCTGCCACGCTTGATACACCACAGATTGGCCTTGTTTCGAGAACCAACCGCGATCCCTCGCGGGCTTTTACTTCAACTTAAGTATGCTGGAGCCAGACGGCACAACTCATCATGGTGAGTCTTGCTCTATCCAGTCGTCCCCCGCCAACTCTTTCACCAGCATTTATGGAATCTGCCACCATTACTGCATCGCATGAGACGCCTGCAACGACCCTTCCCAACATTGCTCTCCTCGCACCATATGACTCAAGTGCTGGGCTGATTCCGAATATAAACACAGGCGCCGACATCCAACCAAGACCGAAAGAACGAGGCCGAAGAAGTCCTTCGCCAGGCCACGGCGACATTCACTTGCCCAAAAACCGAAGCACCGGCAATCTCCTAGCACATGCACACCCAACAGACAGATCTAGAGTTCGCTTTTCATTTGACGCAGGATTGGCGGCGGAGTTTGATGCAATGTCGAGGTCAGTCTTGGGAACCCCATTCGATATCTGGGGAGAGGAGCAGTGCGGTCGGGAGCTCTTGAACTTTTGTTCTTGTAAAGTCTACATGCATGGAATGGATCTGACTGTTCCTCCAGAAATCCTATAACGGAGCATGAACACGGAATCGGTGCCTCTGGATTAAGACGAATTAGACAACAACCCCCAATGCGTGTACCAACTGTACCCTCTTCCGAAGCCTCCTCCCGGAATGCCTCGGCTGGCCCAAGATCTGGTTCCCTTACCCTCACATTATCCAATTCTCGTGTATCCTCCAGTGCTAATATCGCCTCTGGACCATCCTCTCCGAACCTGAATTTCACAGAAGATCTCACTCGCTTCCCATCGGAA
Source organism: Tetracladium setigerum (assembly GCA_031472005.1). Lineage (NCBI taxonomy): Eukaryota > Fungi > Ascomycota > Leotiomycetes > Helotiales > Tetracladium > Tetracladium setigerum. The sequence continues at coordinate 799,637 of PZJY01000012.1, forward strand.
TCATTACATTCATTCTCATTCGCCCATCAGTCGGAAGAGTTCATGCACAATAGGCAGAATGTGCTGAAGAGATCAGTGGAGTTTATGTCACAGAAGTTGGGCTGGGGAGGTACAAATGCTGGAATAGCAAGTGCACAGGCACGAGTCAATGGAGATGCTGAAATGCAAGGAATGCTAGAACTCTTAGCCAGAGCAAAGTTGGTCGGGGCAAATAATATTTCAGGCATAGGGCATTCATTCATGATTGGCCCTCTTACTGGCCCTGCGTCCGCTGAAGATTCCTCGAACGTATTTGACAGCAGCTTTGCTCCACGCTCTGCGAGCCCTGAAGACTTTTCCAAGCGCCAGGAATCGCTAAAAACACAAAGAGGACTCGGCGACGAAATAGCTCCTGAAGATTCAGAACCAACCTTTGTGCCAGATGGAACATTGGTTTCTGAACCGGAGTCTGAGCCATCGTCAAGAACACCCACAAATGAAAGTCGGACAACCGCAAAGACTAGCCCACCAGGGACACGGAGACAAAGTCTGATAAGGACCTTGACTGATACTGGACCATTGCATATTCAGCATAGGTTGATGGATGCGCTTGCACAGCCATTCAACACAAGTGATACTCTACATCGAAGCTTGTCCCCTCCATTATCACAATCCAGCGGCCCATCGACCTATGCTCTTTCAGGGCCTCACCCACTTGGTCAAGCTGTACATGGTCATTCTAGCCGATGGGCTCCGGCAGCCCAAGCAATTTTCACAACTCAGAGCACCGCACCTTATACCATTCTAGCAGCTAATGACTTGGCTTGTTTGGTGTTTGGAGTGACAAAAGCTGAGGTACGAAAGATGGGCATACTCGAGGTAGTGCAAGAAGAACGGAGATCCTGGTTAGAGGAAAAATTATCACAACCTGGGTTATTTACCGGGTCGGAGGCAGGAGCCAAATCACCTCGTCAGGCTGGCAGTCACAGCCAACAAAGCAGCCCGACCTCTACAACATCCTTTTTCTTGGGCAAGGGTGGAGTGACAGCAGCTCTTCTTAGCAAACCGAATTCCCGGCAGCAAAAGCCAACTCGAAGAGCGCAAACGGACGACGGAGCTGGTTCAAGTCTTGTGGCACGGAAGAAAGCCGTCAAGGGTGGCCTATATCATCCTAGTAACAAGTCAAGAGGTGTTCTATTGTGTGGAGACGTTGTTCCCATCCAGAAACGAAACGGCGCTACCGGCTCGGCTAGTTTGTGGGTGAAGGAGAAACGGGGCGGCCTTATCTGGGTTCTCGAGGAAATTCACGAGGATGTTGTAGTGTTAAGCTTCGATAACGATGCGAACGTCACCAAAATTGTGGGAGCGACGAGTCCGGTTTGGGGAGAGGACATCACCCGCGTGGGCATGGATATCGGAAAACTCATACCACGAATCCCCAGACAAGGTATGGATGGTAGGAGTGGACAGCTTGATTATGCCGAGGTCGCCAAACGGAGATACTTCACGGCTCGAAACTCAGGACGTGTAAACATTCCATGTGTGGTTGATCGAGTGCCCGCCTGCACAGACCTGCGAATATCAAGTTTTCCTCACATTGCTGGAATTATGGTTCTTCGGGCTTCGACACTAGAGATCACCAGCTCAAATTCAGTATTCTCTGCTGCGCTTTTCGGACAAGAAAAACCTGACGGTCGCTGCATCACTGATCTCATTCCAAATTTTGACAGGATTTTGAAGATTCTGACCGAAGAAGACGGTGTCGCGCTAGTCGATGGTCTAGTCATCCCCGAACATAGTTTCCGAAGAGCTAGGGCATTCCTAGCTCTTAGAGACGGACAAGCTGATGCTGCAGCCTACTTCTTGCGCCCTGATGGCCTTTCTGCAAAACACAGAGACGGAAGTGAGATAAAGATAGATGCTCAACTGAGAGTCGTCAAATCCGAACCAAATCAGCCAGCTTATGATGAGCATGTTATTGAAGAACGTAGCGACGAAGAGGATGCTGGGATGAGCTCATCAAGATCTGAAACAAAATCCGAATCTTCATCTGAACTCGTCTATGCCTTATGGATCACTTACTCGCGGCACATCCATGCATCTAATAGCAGTTTGGGTGGCTCTTCACCTCTACTTTCAGGTCTTGCAACTCCACTGCACCAGCCGTCTCCTGGCCAGACTGAAATGGCAACTCCAATCGACATGGACTCCGACGAACCAAAAAGGAGGCCTCCCATGCGTCGATACTTACTGCACAACTCAAAGCTGCCGCAAAGAAGACCGCTGCCAAGATTATTGGAAGGGAGTCAAGAACTCAGGAACCAGAAGCAATGCCACCACCAGAGCCTGTCGAGTCTGCCGAAAAGAAGACTATCAACGACTTCGTGATTCTTGAAGAAATGGGGCAGGGCGCATATGGCCAAGTCAAGCTCGCACGGTACAAGAAGAATGGAAATAGGAAGATGGTGCTGAAGTACGTAACTAAACGCCGAATTCTCGTTGACACGTGGACTCGCGATCGACGACTTGGAACGGTTCCTCTTGAGATCCATGTACTTGATTACCTGCGACGCGACGGTCTCAAGCATCCCAACATTGTTGAGATGAATGATTTCTTCGAGGATGATGTCAACTACTATATCGAAATGATTCCTCATGGCCTACCTGGCATGGATCTCTTCGATTACATCGAGCTTCGAGTCAATATGGAGGAGAATGAATGTCGAAGTATCTTCGTTCAAGTAGCCAAGGCGATCCACCACCTACACACGAAGGCTCTAGTCGTCCACCGTGACATCAAAGATGAGAATGTCGTCTTAGATGGCGAGGGTAACATCAAGCTCATCGACTTCGGCAGCGCTGCATACATCAAAAATGGACCCTTTGACGTTTTCGTGGGAACAATTGGTAAGTCATCTCTCCCAACTAATGACACTCGATCATGAGCTAACAAAACAAAGATTATGCTGCACCGGAAGTCCTGGCAGGCAAACCCTATCGTGGCAAAGAACAAGACGTCTGGGCCCTTGGTATTCTCCTCTACACCATCGTCTACAAAGAAAATCCATTCTACAGTATCGACGAAATCATGGATCGAGATCTTCGAGTGCCGTACATCATGAGCGAGGATAGTATTGACCTGATCCGATCGATGTTGAATCGTGACGTCGAAGATCGAATCACTATCGAGGGTGTGATGGATCATCCATGGTGTCAAGAGATCATCGATGATTGAGTGCGTGAACCACGACATCTGCAAGGGAAGTCGAGCGGAAGTGGCGTGCGGAGGAGGTATTCGGATAGTCGAATAAGCACTCTATTTGCGATCTAAACGAACAAGTAAGCGAGCGTTGTTTACATGCAATTCTAAGATCAAGCGGAGAGATAGCGAAGTTATCATAGGGACAATGTTTAAGGATCTTGCGGACTACATTAGATTTGAGAGAAGAATCGGAGTCCGAAATGGAGAGATGGAGAGAAAGAGTGGTAAAGATGGTTGATCTGTCTGGTTGTTCTAGCTACTAAGCAAGCATGTTTGCATTTAGAGGAGTTACACTTTTCTTGCCTTCTCTTACAGGTTTTTTTCTTCTTTTCTTGCCTTTTTTTTCTTTTTTGCTTCGTTATTTGTGTTAAGTCCCCTCAGTTAGGTACACCAGCAGTACCCTGGCGTTCAGTTGTTTTTGTTATTTGGCATTTTTGTTGGGCATTTTTTGGGTGGGAAGGCAAAGCGGAGCTGAGTGGATCAGATGGGTTTTTGATCAAGAGGAAGAAGCAACACACGAAATGGAAAGAAGTGAATTCGAGACGGAGATGATGAGATGCATGGATAGACGGATGGATGCACAGATGGAAGAGACGCACGGGAAGAATGAGGCGGGGGTGGGGATGTACGTCTGGGAATAGGATGGGATGGAATGGAGGTACACGAAAGGAAAGGATAGGAAAGGTACACGAAATGGAAGGAATGGAAAGCACCAAAGACGGAACGAGACGCGAAAGGCGAGGATGAGACACAATTTATTGATACCCCTTTAGGTAACTTTGTAGCAAGGAGAGCGAACAAACCAGCGAGAAGAGATTATATATATAAATATATATATTTGCATGCATACATGTTGGCTATCCGTTGTTATGATCTATATGTATGTATGCAGTCTTTGATGTGTGTGGGGTGAGGGGGGTTTGTTATTTGCTTGTCTTGTGTCGTTCTCACAACTTGATCGTTGTCTTTGTTGTCCACGATGGGGGAGAAGGAAGTCACTTAAGTAGTATGCTGGTATGATGGATGGTAAAAGAGGGGACAGAGAGAGAGAGAGAGAGAGAGAGAGAGAGAGTCGACTAGAGAGTGAAGTGAAGAGCAAGCGAGCGAGATGGAGCAATGACGATGCGAGTAAAAACAGGTAGGTAGATATACAGGCTCTACTCTAGCTTATTATCATTATAGCGTACTTATCTATTACTAACGAACTTAATGACAATTATCATTTTCCGATCTTCAAATTACCACAGGGATGCATGTACTGTATGGGACCAGAGATTGTGTGTGTGCTGTACCTACTGTACAGTGGCACAAGCTAGGGAGATAATCTTACTATACCGTAGGCATTCCAAGGCAACACAATGACATTCCAGACCTATTCAGAATTAAAGTTTGATATTTAATTGCAATCTCATCTCTGTGAAGAGATATTCTGTGTTGAAATTTGACTTGATGTCCTGTTTTGGAATTTCTTTTTTTTCACTCTTCCATCACCATCATTCCATCCATCCCATCAAATCAATGCATCAATCAATCCATCCATCCTTCAAATCATTCAAATCAAAACCATGCTATGATATCCGCGCCAAACGAATGGCAGACATCCTCAAACAAAAGATTCTAAACCCCCCCCCATTTCTACCATTCATCCCCCTCCATGCACAACACAACACCCAACACAACCAACACCACCTTCGTCATTCCCCAAACTCTTTCCCATCGAACAAGCAAAGAAAACAAGAATAACTCCGCCGCTGAATGATTTTTTGTAAATGCCGCTCGAAAAAAGGGTGTTCTCGCTCGCTTGCTTCATTTAGCACACATTCCAGATAGGGATCGAAAAGAAAAAATGTAACAAAATCCAACAAAAAGACAGCAAGGAAGCGAAGCATCATTCCACCAAGAAATATAAATAGAAACTGCCCGCATAGGTGGTTCCGTAATATTCTCAGTGGTTCCGCTGTCCCTCTGTCTCCCTTCTCTCTCTCCTCCCTCATTTCTCTCGCTCTCTCTCCATTCTCTCTGCGTTCGTTTGTTCATATCTCATCATCGATCAATCAATCAAGCCCATCCCAAATACTCCAGCGTCGATTTCGAATCATTCGCCGACATGCCACTGACTCCAAGACCCAACGCACGCCCTTGGGTGCCCTTTCTCAATTTTTGCAATCCCACGGGTATCTTCCAACTCTCCTCCTGCGGAATGATGAAGAGGTACTTCCTGCCCTCCTGATCGCGAATGCTTGCTCGTAGCACGTGCAATCGCGCGGTCTTCAGTTCTCCGGTCTGCGAAGCAACACCATGTTTGTTAGTTCTCAGGTTATCTCTAGGCGACGACGAGCCAACAGAAGAACCGTAAGCAGAATCAGAACGATCATCAAATGCAGAACTGGCAGCAGAACTCGCAGAGTAAACAGAAGAGGTCGCGTACGAGCGCGGAGCGGCTACAGGAGGAGCGGTGGGCACACGACAGTTGTTTTTACAGAGATGCAGCATGTCGACGAGGAGAGCGTCTGTCTCTTCGGACGTAGCGACTTTATCTTTATCAAGACCCCATAAACGACGAAAAGAGGTCGACGTTTTGGAAGTAGGAGCAGAGCGCGCAGAAGCAGAATTGCTAGTGGGATTGCGAAATGCAGGACACCATACCTCTACGAGTTTCATAGTCCATGCTTTGACGTCCCATTCTCGTTGTGGAACGCCACGGACATCGTCATCAATAAAGAGACCTTCTGTTGTGATTCGGAGAATTAGACCATCGGTTACGGAGCCAGCACCTGATACTAGTTGCGAGGTTGGATCCTTGATAAAACCGTTCTTGAAGGCATAAACAGCTTTGATAACAATCTTGTCGGGATCCTTGGTGCTGTAGGGAGCTCGATGCGAGGGTGGAGGGGTAGTCTTGGAGGTCGAATACGAGGCGGCATATGAGGTTTCGGAGTATATCGACGATGGGGCTTTGTTGTGTGTCGGTTTCTTAGGTTTGTCGTACGGGCGGTATGAGGTGGGCTCCTCGTCCGGATCTAGGTAAGTCTTTGCTGTAGGGGGAGAGGGTTTTCTGGGAGATGCAGGAGGGGGTGGTGGTTGGCGAGGTTTTGGTGCAGGAGTTGGAGAGACAGGCCGACCGTTAGGCCACATGTTGAGCTTCTCGCCAACAGAAGAGAATGCGTAGGTACTAGGAGGTGGTTTTGATGCAGCCAGTTCTGCAGCTTTCTTATCAGCAGCCTCCTTTGCTTCCTTTGCTTCCCTTGCTTCCTTCGCTTCCTTCTCTGCTTTCTCCTTCGCCGCCGCAGCAGCAGCAGCTTTTTCTTTTGCTGCAAGAGCTATTCTCTCAGCTAATCTTGCTTTGGCCTCTGCCAATTCTTTAACGCGTTCTTCGGCCCTCTTCTTCGCATTCTCCTTTTCTTCTTCTTCCTTTTTCTTCTTCTCTCGGTTGGCTCGTTCGCGGGCTTCCTTTTCTCGAAGCTCTTTCAAGCGTACTTCTAATTCCTCTCGCCTCTTCTTTTCTGCTTCTTTGGCCTTGCGCTCCTCTTCCTTTCTCTTGGTCTCCTCCCTAGCCTTTTCCCATGCACTCTTTGCAGATGGATTTGGGGTACTGGGTTTTGGTGTCGGTCCTGGAGTGGGCGTCGACCGTTGCCATGTGCTTGGCTTTGGTGGAGGGGCAGATTCAGCTTTCGGCGGCGGTGCCGTCTGTTGTGGTTCTGGGGGAGGAGGAGGGGGTCTTGTGAATTCGGGTCTAGGCGGAGGTGGTGTGTATTGTGGTTCTGGTTTGGGAGGAGGTGCGGTGTATTGTGGTTCAGGTTTAGGAGGGGGTGCTGTGTATTGTGGTTCGGGTTTAGGAGGAGGCGGGGGTGTCGTATATTCTCGCTCTGGAGGTGGTCTCGAGTACTGTGGTTCAGGAGATGGCCTCGAATAATGTGAATCTGGAGCAGGGCCTCCAGATCGTTGGTTTTGTCCTGGTGTTGGACCTGGCGTTGGGCCAGACTGTGGAGGGGGAGGCGGGGCACCACCCGGATACCCATTTGTGTATCCATTGGAATGTGAATGTGAATGGCCGCCTCCAGATTGTGCTCCAGTGAATGAACCACCACCCTGCCCATCAGCATTATATCCAGCGCCCCCGCTCGCAGAGGCTCCTGGCCCGCTGTCAAGTTGTGCCCTGCCAATTGCCCAAGCGCCCATACCAACTGCACACATCAATAAGATCACACCAGTTCCCCCCGACGTTTTTACGCCATTCCACCACGATTGAAAAGCTGGTTTCAATGCCGACCCAATAACTACCATGACAAGCGCAGTGGCAAAGCCGAGAGCGAAACTATTGGCGCTCGGTCGCATGGACGGTAGGTATAGAAATCCAGAGCCGGATGCGTGTGGAGGGATAATGAAAATATCATATTTTCCTGGAGGCAGTCCCGACGACCCGCCAGTTGATTTGGGTGCATGTCCATGAGGAGGTGGAGGCGGCGGTGGGGATTCATCTTGTCCGGTGAAGGCTGGCGTGTTGCACCAGATCAGATCGTTGTGTTCCAGCTCCAACGGTCCCTATTTACAATGGAAACAAGCTAACGCTTGGTTAGAAGATCGATTTGGTCGTCGTAAGGGTATCTCGCAGAGTCGTAGCAGGGGCATGAAGTCGTCAAAAAGCTACTGCGCGGTCAGCTGAAGCTCCTCGTCTTGAAGTAGTCCGAATGTCAACAAACCGGAGAAGAAGCAAATAAAAGACAGAGAAATGAATTGGCGAGCTCGCAGACGGGATCAGAACTCCAAACTCCTCTCCGACAAGGTGAACAGAAGTCAAAGGAAATGCAGGTGAACAGGTAATAATGCCGGGTTTGGTGGCCGTTTGCTTCGTCGATGGTGGTCGATTTTGAAAAGCTGGCAGCAAAGAAGCTTGAGTGTTTATTTCGTCGTTTGGCCGGGAACGCTAAAAATACCGAATTTGACCCTTGTTCTTCCAACCTGCACGCCGATAAAGGGGAACGAACTGCCAGTCGTGCACTGTGCACTACCCTGGACGTCTGGAGAAGATGATAAAGGAACGATGAAGAATTGTTTGTTTCACAACAGCCGAAAGCTAATTAATCTTCAGCGTTTAATAATTGCGCGAGGATATTCAGAGGCAATCAGAAAGTCCCAGCTAATTCTAACTCAGGTACTGTACCTAGCTAATCAATCACACCAAAACAAAACAGCTTGGGCTATTGGGCCTCGCGTCTTTTTTCCTCAATTTCCTCAATTCCCTCGTCGTCCCCACGCCTCTTCTTGCCCAACCAAAGCCAGCCGACAACCCAAAGCAAAGCAAAGCAAAGACACACGAATGAGCAGCAAGAACAGGCCAACCTACACGCTGAGAGGCCGAATCAAATCCACAAACAGTCTTTTCAATTGACCAGCGAATCGCGGCAATTCAAAGCAGAACCGAGTAATAATAAAAACCAAAACAACCCACGAACCGCTGCTGAGCAACGACGCAAGAGAGGGAGAGATTTCGACAAATTAGAAGCACTCGAGCTTTCTATTTGCTTCTTCTGCTTCGTCTTGACTCTTGGGTCACACCGCCGCTGTCACGGCATGCCGGGGGACACGAGCGAGAGCTGCAACAAGGGGGGTTATCCGTTCAGTACTCCTTTCCGGAGGTGGTGGGGGAGAGAACTCGAGGGTTTGTATGGATGAGAACCCCTGCCTTTATTTACACTCAGCGCTCGCTCCGTACCGCGTTCGCGCTCACTCTTCCTGCACTACCGACGTTTGTTGTTGCTGTTGCTGGGCCGACGGATGGAAGTGTGTGGAGAAGAAGCGAGCTGTTCGCAGGTGACGAAACCTGTGACGAAGCAGGGAGTGACCACATACAACACAGCACATGAATATCTGTGAGATGTGTGCAGCAGAGTTGCAGATTTTTTACTCAACGTGTCACCACTCAGCATGTATGTGGATACTGTAGGAGTATGTGGGCAATAATGGAGCTTTCCAGATATTACATAGCAACCAAATATGCTGCTGGAAAGTAAACAAAAGTCGACTTTGGCAACCGAGAGTGGGTGGGTGGATGGGTGAGATGGAAGAAGTTCTTCATTTGGGTCACGAGCCATAGTCTCGTGGATTAATACTGTAATACCACACAGTCACCCGCCCAGAATACCTTATACTCTGCTCATCCCTCCTTAGCAAAGTAAGTACTTCTTACCTGTATGTGCAGTAGTAGTACAATTCTCGAAAGTCAAAGAGTTCAATGCACTATAGTAATTCCCATCAGTGCGGTATGTAAGTAAGTAGCATATACGGAGGTACAGAGGTAGATTCTCATTCTACATTACCTACTTATTATGCACATATATATATGTATATATATTTTCCTCTTCAAATATGGCCAAAATCGATTACTTGTCTTTCAATACAAATTAATCACCGATTGAATACCGGCTTCTATTATTACCTATGCCTAATGCCCCTCCCTCTCTCTCTCATGCTTATTACAATGGTGTACAATCCAAACAAAAGCTCAATAACCTCTCGCTGAAACGAACGAGTAATTCCAAGCAGAAAAAAAAGTCACCGCCATGTACTGTACTGATCGCTGATGACGCCCAAACCCCGCAATGCCAAATCTACAAATCGCAAAGCAAAGCAAAGCAAAAGGCTCTCATCATCGGCTATCCTTCCTAATCATCAGTGAGATCCGTGATAATGATGATGACGATGATAACCACCGACTCAATTTATCTTGCCAATCCTTTTCTTAGCCACTTCCACCTTCTTCGCAACGCGATCCGCATTCTCATCGACATGCTTCAGTAGCTCATTCTGATAATCCAATTCCCCTTGGATAGCCATACCCATTTCTCTTTGTCTCCTGACCAGCTTCCCCAATTCCTCAACGTCCATATCTTGATCTTCCATTAATTGTCGTTGTAATTGCAGCACCCCTTCGTTATCCAACTGCCTCGTTTTATCCGTCTCCGGCACAGGCGCACCCAAGACCCTTCCACCAGGCCTCGAAACATTCGGGCCAAACAACGCATTTTTATCCTGCTGCGTCGCTACACCCCCCGCCTGCTCAGCACCGCTCTGCGTCTTCACAGCCAGACTAATAGCCAATTTCTCCAGCCCATCTCGCTCGACCTTCGCACTCCCCAATAAATCCCTTCTCCTTCTCACCTCCCCATGTCCCAACTTTGCACTACTCCTTCCCTCCGTCGCAGCCTTCAAACCCTCCTCCAAATTCCCAATCAGCCCCGTCGCCTTCACCAAACACCTCTTCGCATTGGCCCCGGCCTCATGCTGCGCCTGCACACTCGTAGCACCATCCCTCCTCCCGAGGAACAATCTCGCATCATGCAACTGCCCCTTCATCTCCCTATGCAAATCCAGCCAAACCTGGGGATCACTCGCTACCATTCCCGCCCCCCCAATCCCCCGCTGATGCGCCGCAACCAGTTCGCTCCGCGCACTCCCCGCAGTCCCATTCGAACTCGGCAGGTTCAGGAAGCTACGCCATATGCTTGTTTCGCGCCAGCGACGGTCGGGATTTTCGGCGATCGCTTGCAGGTATGTTTCTAGACCCGCTCGGCGGGACTCGGTGAGTTCGGGGGAGGAGGCAGTCGATTTGAACCATGATTTTGAGGGAGAGGAGCAGGTGGGGGAGAAGAGATGGCGTTGGTGAGGGAGGTGTGGAGGGTTGCGAAGTCAGAGTAGCGTTTTTGAACGACAAAGGTACGGAGAGGGAGGCGGAGGGTGATGTTGTAGAGGGTATAGGGTTTAGGATCTGTCGAGAGAATGGTAGATGGGATGGTGATTTCGAGGGGGGTGCCATAGTCGGCGGTTGTTTATTATTAGGTAGGAGCTGGCTTGTTGATAATATCCAGATCGATATCGATAGTCAGAGAGTGAGGATGAATCTGTGAGCAGAGGTAGTTTACTGCCTAGGTAGGTAGGAGATTTGGATTGTATGAGGAAGAAGAAGAAGAAGGTGAAGTTTGATGATTGGGATTTGGGATTGGATTGGGAGTGAACTGGTGATGACGGGGTCCTATGCAACGCAGCTCACCTGCATTCATGCCGAAAAGGGATCAAGCGGCTCTTGGCAGGATGGGCCGTGCAGGTTGTCAATGATGGAAGAGAAGAAGAAGGCAACGCAACGCCACCAAAACCTGGCATTGGCGGCGTTGGTGGGGGTTGGCCGGCGGTTGTCTTTGCCGCTAGAAATAACATTAACTTTGGAGGGAAATTATGAAATAATATCGGGCAAAAGGAGTTGGACAATTTTAGATTATGTTGTGATCAAGTTCAGCACATAAAAGGTCATTTGGAAGAGGATAAAGTAGGTAGGTAGGTCTCGAGTGAGTAATAACAAGTAACAGCCAATTTTATTAGGGAAATCGTGACGCTCATTGCACTGACATACTTGCTAAGCTAAGCATGCAATGACTGGTACGTGAAATTCATCTCGCATCCTGAAGAATCAGTGTTTCGTCTGTCTTCTTTCCCTCTGCATGCTCCAGACCGAAAGGAAAACCACATGTAGTAGCAAGCCTCTCTTTGCGCCATGCAGAGCATCCATCCGTCCATCCATTCATCAAAATGTAACCGCAGTAAAATGGGGGGGAATTGTCTAAAATGTCTCTTGGTCATCAGCGCCATTCTCCTCGGCCGGGATCTCAAAGCCATCCTCCGTCGAGTACAAAATCGTCTGGATGTGCTTGATGAGGCCATCCTCCTGCTTCTCGATCTCCGGGTCCTCCTCACAGGCCTGTTGAACCAATAACTCGATATCGCGGAGCTTGCTGAAATAGAAATCTCGCTCGCGCTCTAACCCTGTGACTGTCTCCTTTAGAGTGTTGTTCTCTGCCGTCAAGGCCGCAGCTGTGGCACCACCTCCGATTGCACCGCCAATCTTCGCACGCCCGCCTGTGGTTGTCGGTGTGGTTCCTCCTCGTCGTGCGGTACCAGCAGATGCTCGTGGAGCGGGAGCCGATGCAGCAGGAGGGGCGCCGGAAGCACGTCGACGCGCTACGGCATCGTAATCCCCTCCTGGGAAGTATTGGTCCCAATACCTCTTGCTCCACTGGAGGAATTCGAGGTTGTCTTGCATCTTACACTTAATCAATTGCTCGACATTGACGGGGCGATCGATGCCATGGCGGGTGAAGCATGCTGTTGGAAGCGAAGATTAGCATATGATAGACACTTGTGTGGGCCGGGCCGGGAGCGAGCGTACATTGGAGGACCTTGAAGTTCTGCAGATATGCGTATTCGGTATTGACGTTAAACTTGACCCTGGACATGGGCACATCGAGGTAGATGCTGTCAAAGACCTGGCAGAGAGCGGCACTGGAGGCGCAGAAGTTGTTAGCAAATACTGACGGATAGCCAGGGGTATTCAAGGAGGGGCAGAGTGCGGGGAGAGAGGAAATCTCCTTACCCAGTTCCACATTGCTCGACCTTTGTAATGTTTAGTTGGAGGAGGCTGTTGAGCCATTGAACGAGCTCTTGTCTGCAGAGCGTATGTTAGAATACAAGGGCGAAGACGAGGTTGTTGACATGAGGGCAGCCCACCTAGATTCTCCCATCTTGGATATGCAGTCGCCAGAGAGTGGAATTTAGATATCTGTATCGTGGTTTACCGGTGACGGCTACGTTTTTGAGGGTTGAATGAGAAGAAGAAGAGAATTCTGTGTTTGTTTGGTTGGTGGGTTGTTTGTTTGTTTCCCGTTGTCTTAAGAAATTGAAAGTCGCCCGCGCTCGCTGGGATGATGGTTTAATCACGAAGGCAACAGAAAAGTGACAGGGGTTGAGGAACCTTCGTAGCCTTGGCAAACAAGCGAACAAGCGAGCAATAAATTCTACGAGCTTCTTCTCTGCTTCAAATCACCGTGCCTGAGACCAGGCATCCGAATTATAATAGGCAACAATCAAGGAAGTTCTTTTCATCTCTTGTGTCATATGTGCAAGTCGAATGTTTCAAGAAATACGAATTCTGGATTTCACTACGTCTATTCACAATGCCAATCAGGCATCTCATTTCCCCTACGCAATTATGTACAAGAAAATTTGCCAGGTATCCCAAGAGCTAAAACTAGTCCAGAAAAACTAAGAATCCATATCCCTCCTTCCTTACTTGCACTTAGTGGTAGGAGTAGAATCTTGCAGCTCAAAGAGAGCAATAGCCGCACAGAAGTTGTTGCGATTATCCTTGTCCAATGCGGCGCTCTGTCCCTCGACTGTCACTTGATTGACAGCAGCCTTGGTCGACAGACCATAAAGATGGACCTTTCCTGAGTTCTTGATATCGACCATGTTATCTGGAAGCATGTATGTTAGTTTGTGTCATTGTGTCTGGTGTCAGGCAAAACAAAATGAAAAGGGTGTGACTTACCTTGACAGTTCTGGAGCGGCACACACTTCTGGTCATAGTTCTCAAAGAACGAGTACAACCCAGCTCCAAAGATGAAGATATCTTCTGAATCGAGGATACGGACACCCCAAGCCTTATTATTTGTTGCGCCACCGTTGAATACAGGATCAGCAAAGGCGACTTGCGAGGTGAAAGGGGTCGTAGCATCCGGGTTGCTTTGGTAGTACGGAGTTTCAGTCTGAATGAGGGCCATGTAGACGTTTGATGCATTCGTAACTTGGTAGTTGTAGAGAACGTTGTGCTCGGATGCGGTGCCCCACATCCAGACTGGTCCTTCCTCTGAAGTGATAAGAACACCTTTGGCAGAGTTAGCAGTGATCTTCAAGCAGGAGCTAGACTAGACTCTAGAGAATGAACGATAAAAGAGCAATAACAGTACATACCTCTGCCGTTGTAAAGATTGATCTGGTTAAAGTCGGGACGGTCCAGTTCGTGATCAGCAACCCAGAACCAGCAGTTTTCTACATAGACTGCTCCTTGAGTGGTGACGTGAAAGAGAAGGAAAGCTGCTACACAGGCAGGGTTTGGAGGTGCAGTGACTGATGGGTTCTTGGCGCAAATATCGGACTATTTTGAAAAGGGACAGTCAAAACTCCATGCAAAGATGATGAGCATGGGGGATTTCTCCACATACCTGTAGTTGGGTACCAGCGGAGCCTCCAATGCGGAAATGAACATCCCACATGCCGTTCGAACCTTGTGAACTCTGTCCAATATTCCATTCCATGAGTATTGCACCTGGTTGTGGGCCACTGTAAAGAAAGACATATTAGAATATTGCTCCTGGCGCGTTGGGGCTTTCCTTACATGGTCTCGATCATAATGTCAGATATCTCCACAGAGCCAGACTCTCCAGGCTGGCCGATTTGTAGGACAGGCTTGGGATTGTTTTGGTCCTTCCATGTGCTGGAACCTCCAGCCATGATAAGAGCCCAGATTTCTCCAACAATTCGAATGTTCTTGGGAACCTTGACGGTTTGCGTGACCACGTCTGCAAGAATTATCAGTCAAATTGTAGTGTGTGGACAGTGGAGGAAAGTACTTACATGCACCATGAGGGAAGAACACAATCTCGGAAGGTCCAACAGAGTCGAATAGTGCTTGAATGGCGGCAGTGTCATCGGTAACACCATCACCCTTTGCACCAGCACTCTTAACACTCTTGAAAGCGGAAAGTGGCTCATTCTCGTACTGTGGCTTTGATCGAGTAAAGACGTTGCCGGCGGAGTTCAGAAGAGATGCGGGCTTGGTGACTGTAGAGCTCGAACCCTGGACGGCTTTACCAGCATTGACAGCCTTATACTCCCGACCTTGAATCCAAGATGCTACTTTGGAGTTTCCTGCAAGTAGAGTAGCTTTGCTTTCAGCATGCTGAACGGCGATTGGAACGTTCGCGGTGAAGTCTACGTTGTCGATAATCAAACTGCCATTCGTGGAAGATTGATTCGGCGAGTATGCGGTGAGAATACCGATTGGGGTGTTTGAGATCTTGCTATCGACAAGGAGAACGGACTATTTAAAATCGATGTTAGCCTGCTGCTGATGAAACAACGTTGCTGACCTGTGTTCGCAGAGAAATTAATGCCCAAGGAAAGGTGTACTTACTCCGACAGTCTGAGTCGCCCCACCGTTGGCCATATCCAAACTTTGTGGATGTTAGCATAAGCGGATCTTGCTTGGAAGAGATAGGCGGATATTACTTACCCAACGCCACAGTTGTTGATAGTAACACCTGCAAGGGTCCAGGCCCAGTTCCAGTTCATGAAGATAGCAGTTCGGCACTAGAAGAATTAGATGGTTCATAAATCTTCGGGTTTCTCAAAACACTTACATTGTTGAATACTAAGTTTCGGGTGGTGAATTGTTGGCTACCGAAGAAGGCACCATATCCACCTCCATTGAAAGTCAAATCGGTCATGAAACCACCTTGAAAGGCCAAGTTAGTGAAGGGCTTTGAAATCGAGGAGCCAGGAATTATAACTTACCACTTCCATTATCCATGAAAATTCCCTTTTGCTCGTTCGCATTTCCACCATCGGTGCGCATGTTGAACTGAAAGAAGGGGTATTGTGTTAGAGAATTTGCTGAGCAGCTACAAAGAAAGCCACTGGCTTGAGTTCAGGAACTACTTACCACGATATTTTGAAGACTAGTAGCTTGAGCAACTGCCGGTCAATTGATTAGCATTTATCGAACAATTTCAGGCCAGGAGGCTTCTTACCTTGCCAATGAATACCTGCACCAACATTGACAGGCATTGCAGTGAGATCGATGACAAAGTTTCGGATTTGTCTGAAGAAGTTGTTCTGAATTTGCTGTTAGTCTTCTCTCATCGCCCACCAGATAATCAGAAGGGACAAACCTGGTTTGTGTACCAATTGGCACCAGTATCTGTGTAGGGATCTGCATCAATGACGGCCATTCCTTGGAAATTGGCGGTCGCCTTCAGAGTTGGAGGACTGATGGCATCTCCGATGAATTGGGTGTAGTAGTACTGGATGATGGGCTGCGAAACCAGATCTGAGAGATGTTATATTAGCACGTGCTCATGAGAAGCTGGTGCTTGAGCAGGGAGAGAAGGGCGAAACGAGGACATACAGGTTCCTGGAGGGAAGTAAACAAGAGCCGGGGTGACAGTCGTAGAGTCGCATCCCAAGCCACATCGATTGCCTTGCGAAACAGCCGCATTGATGGCAACAGTATCATCCGTAACGCCTGCGAGATATGTTAGAAGCCATAAAATGGAGATCAAAAATGGAGAGAAGGCTCACCATCTCCCTTTGCACCGAAGTCTCGAACATTACGGAACACTTGATGAGAAGAAGATCCATAAGCAGCAACGCCTTGTCTGGCGATTGACGCGAGCCAGTACGAGCCGGCCGCAACCTCGATCTCTGCGGGTTGGGAAACCGGTGCTGCAGCGGGAGCTCCAACAACGGAGTGGGTGAAGAGTTGTAGTACGCCCAAAAGGACGATAACGAAGAAGGATGTCATTGCCACGTAGGTCCAGCTACTGTAAGACGATGATCGAAAAGAGCGTGGAGACTAGGTATGGAGAGGTTTGGTCAGTCTTGTTTATTTTTGTTTTGATTTGGTTGTTTATGGTTGTAGTCGTGATTTCGTAACGTCGTAAGTAAACACTTGGTGGAGGAGGGTGCAGAAGGAGGAAAGGTTGGGTTTGATTTGGGAAGGGAATATTTTGCGGGAGCTTGCAATCTGAAGATGCTTGTAGAGAAGAATGAAGGTAGGAGATTCTAGGAGATTGTCGAGGTTTTGTAGGTGTTTGGGTGTTGGAGGTTGGGCGACTGAGAGACAATAGGGACAATAGATGTCATCTGGCTATTGTCGTCGCTTCTCGGCCAGAATACAAACAACCAAAAGGCAGGGGCGGCTCGCAGTACTCAGGACAATACAAATGACTTATCACAATAGGAAGGAAGGAAAAAGCAGACTCACAAAATAATTAGGCAATGAAAAGCGAAGACCGCAAATATGGAAAAAGAGAGCACGATGACGACCAGAGGCTGGAGAAGGAAGGTCACAATCTTCTTCTTCCAAGACGAGGTGGTCGGCTGTTCTTATGCCTCCTTCTCCGTCCCTGGCCTCATCGTCAGTGTACCCCATCATTTCCAGGGGTGGTCGAAGTGAGAAACATTCTGCTTCTTCTTCTCGGAGATAGAGCCATTTCTTGCTGGACTGTACTCGTATTGGGCGCTTTGGGGCCCATCCGCCTCGACAGCTTCATACTCATACACGACAGGCATGGCTGGGACCACAAAGAAATCGAATGCCTCTTTTTTAGTTCCCAAGTACCGCCATCTCCAACCTACCACCACCACCAGAAAGGAACTCCGTATGAAGAGCAGACCCGAATCGAAACAACGGGGGCGGTAAGATTCTCGGTAGTTCGATGGCTGGCCAGGGTCACGCAGGAAGCTCTGGTGATAGAGAAGCTTTTCTAGATGATTCAGGGGGTCGCTTGATGCTCTGCAACCTTTTGAGCTAGAAGAAGGAATAAGTTTTAGTGAAACAAGCGCTGCGAGTGGCTGAAAGGTGTGGAAGGCGCCGCTGCTTGTCACATTCGCATGAAATGATTATAGTCAAGGTAGGTATAGAACTAATAAGGTAATGAGTTGTGGTTGAAGTTGGGCTGCTGGTACAGTACCTGTCGATGAATGATGTGTCGTCTCAGGTGCTTGATGGCTGGAAGAAGCGTTGGACGGCAGATCTTCCTGGGGCTTGCATCCGGAGATTTAATTTTGTCCAAGCGTCCTCCTCCTCGTCCTCGTCCTCCTCTTGCCTCGGAAGTTATGGTCAATCCTTGCTCACGAGAAGAAGAAGAAGAAGGACTGCTGTGATCAGAAGATCTTCAAGGGGAGCATATGCACCCCACAATAATTCAACTGACTTTCCCTCAACAACGTTCATTTATATTAGTCGGACATTCATCCATTCGGTCCTTTTGTATACTCACTCTATCAATCATGGGACATCAAGACAAGAAGAGAAGCCTCCCTCGCTTGAGAATCTTTCCCAATTTCCAATCTCAGCACAACTTCATCTATTTGAATTTAATCTTCTTTATGCGAAAAAAAGTGTATCGTGCAACCAAGCTTGAAAACCTTAGTGATGGCTCGAACAAGAATGTTTCCCTGTTTCGTTTCAACCACCCACCAGTCACAGTGGTCGAAAAAGAGGTCGATGAAGGAACTTGAAACGCCGCTCGCTTCAAGTTGGAGATGGGGAAGACGAACCATCTGATGTTTATTCGTACGACGATATTATTAGACGATAGTTTTCATGCGTTAATTGTTCGTTCGGGACCTCGGTGCCCAAAGCAGCCAAAGGAGAGTCCCCGTTCATCCGTGTTCTCCGTAGGTAGATTCTATTTGTGTACTGTAGTAGTATACCAAACCAGACAACGACATAGCCGCTGCACCACCGAATTTACTTAATGATGTATCCAGTCGAGGGAACAGATGTCGTTATACCAAGACTTGACATGTATCATAAATTTCAAGAAAATGTTCTCCAAGATACAAAAAGAAAAAGAGCTGACTTGTGTCCATGATGTCATGTGGATGGTACCTAGGTAGCTGACAACGATTAGAGTCTGTAAGGCTGGAAAAGTTGAAAAGATTGTCATGTTTAATTTTATTAATATGATCTATAATTGAGGCGGTACATACAATATAGAAGTTCGCTCAAAGAAAGTGCTGGTGGTAGGTTCACAAAAACAATTCGAAACCAAGCATGCTCAGCTGAAAACTCATTATTCAAATGTCAATAATCTCGGCCAGATATTGGCACACACTAAAAGGCACTATGTAAAAATCTGCAATGACCATGAAATCGAAGAGCTCGAGAAGGTCAGAAGAGCTGGTCACTTGTGTCGCTAGAGTTGTACTGTATCATCATTCACCATGCATGCAGCGTTCAGAGGCTTGGCAACGTTGACACTTTTTGACATATTCTAAAAGGCGCAAGCTATGTACTCCCTCCAATCCACTCACACCCTTCCTCAAGCACCAAATTCCTTCTCATAATCGTCAATGTAAACCTATACTTAACATCATTATTGTGCAACCTTGTCAAAGCCACCGCCAAATTCTCCTTGCTAATTGGGATCTCCTCCACCCAACTCTCAATCTTCTTCTCAGCGGCCAACTTCAGCATAGCAAGCACCTCCTTCCTCGATCCCAAATGCGACGCACCGATCAAGCAACCATTTGCCAAAAAGCTCTGCGCCTTCACCTCCGATCCACTACCCTCTGGCAAACCCACCGAGATCCACTTGCCATGCACATCCAACAGCGTCAAGTACTTATCCAAGTCGAAATTCTCGTTGGAGGAAGCCGTGCAGATGATGAGATCGAAGGTCATGATGTGAGGCACGTTCCAGTCGGCGTCTGCCGTGGCGAGGAAGCCATCAGCGCCCATCTTGAGTGCGTCGGCCTCCTTGCTGTGTGTGCGGGAGATGGCCCAGGTTTCGGCACCAAGAGCTTTGGAGAAGAGGAGACCGAAGTGACCGATACCGCCCATGCCAACGATTCCGACTTTCTTGCCTGGTCCGGCTCCGTTGCGGACGAGGGGGGAGTAGGCTGTTAGGCCGGCGCAGAGCATTGGGGCGGTCTTGTTGGTGGAGAGGGCATCAGGAATGGGGAAGACCCTATTTGTTGGTCACCAAATCGTTAGCTTTCGGTCACCCCTCTCCCCTCCCATTATTCACGGTCGAGATGTTTCAAAGGTTCCAAGCTGAGTGAGGATCAGATAGGTAGGAAGGAAAGGGAAAACATACCAGTGCTCGTGGGTTCTCACATGAGAAGAATAACCTCCTTGGAGATGATTCCCGTCTCGGGCCATTTAGCACCGTAAGTATCCAATTGATGACGGCAGTAGGTCTCGTTATCGTTGTTGCATTGTCGGCAGTCGAGACAAGAGTAGGATTGAGCGCCAACACCCACTCGCTCTCCTGGCTTGATCAATGTAACTTTTGGGCCGACGCGCAGAGCTGTGCCGATGATTTCTGTGGGAATTGTGTGAGCGAATGTTTGGAGACCCTTTCGCTGTGTGTTCTACCGAGCTGGGCTGGCAAAGGTGGAGATAGAGGGATTGGGGATTGGAGATTGGGGAGAGAGAGGTGGGGGATTTGGAGGAGACAGAGAGGAGAGCAGCTGCTAGTACGAACCGTGACCAACGCAGAGAGGGAAGTGTTGTTCTCCCCATCCACCGGAAACTGTGTGCAAATCGCTGGCACAGACACCGCATGCCAGAATCTTGATATCGACATCGTAGTCTCCGAATGGCTTGGGAATGAGCTCATTCTTTTGGAAATCGGTCCAATTCTTGGGATCGGTGATCTGGAAACCGACAAACTTCTCGGGGGCGCTCATTTTGAGAGGATGGGGATTGGGGAAGATTTTGGGTTGTGAGAGAGATTGGTATAGATAGGTAAAGTATGCACCAAAGCAATTGAGGAAATTTCACGAAAGAGAGTAAAAATTATTGGAAAATAGAAATCGAGGAAAAGAAGGAGGGGGAGGGCTCGCGCTTATATTGTGACGATTGTCCACTGGGAAATCTTCTGGTCCTCCTCCTGCTACTTTACCTACCTAGGATGGGATGGGATGTTTTTACTATCCACCCCGCGGCGGGGTGTTTGGGAACGAGCAAAAGGCTGGGCTATCAATGAATTTCCTACCGCAAATCCTCCGCGATGCCGGCCCTGATTGATGCACAAGTTGTTCCGATGTGCGTGGCCGATTATTCCACAAATCACACATTCCAGACTCGCCAAGGTGAGTGGGAATCGATCTCCTCCCAAGCGTCGGATGAATTCCGTGCAGATTCGGTCGAGCGCCGCCACTAGAAAACGAAGCCGAACATCTGACTGACACAACCACAAACAATTCCACAGAAACAACAAAGGCATTATTATTGTGGGATGTGTATGAATGTTGCTACATTAATCTGATGCGGCTATGAAAGATATTACAACCCATGATATTCCCCCTTCCCTCCCTTCCCCAAGCACGCCCCTTGTGTCGTGCGAAAACACCATACGCCCAAAGCAGAAAGCTCATCGACCAAGAGGCAGAGTGAATCTATCATACAACAATAGCAAATACAACTCCAGGAAGAATCTCATCTCCTAGATCTAGCTTTCTTCTTCGCCTTTCCCTTCTTTCCCTTCGCCGGCGATGTGACCGCAATCGTCAAATCAGGCTCATCCTCCACAACTTCACCATTAACTCCTTCACTCCTCGCCCCGAGTTCGCCAGGACCGCTCCCCGAGTCGGTGGGATCACTAACACTTGTCCCATCGGGCGCAAACTCCTTCAAATACCATGGAATGCCTCCCTGAGAAAGCGTCTCCCCATTCTCCCCATTGGTTTCGCTGTTAGAAATGGGAGGCGTCGGAGGCGTGGGTTGCTCGTTCCCTCCTGGTGCCGAGACGTGACCGTTGAGATCCGGAGAATCATTGTCCTTTATCCCATTCATGTCGTCCGGTTTCAAGGTCAATGTATCCTCATTCAGTTCTGAAAGCGCGGATGAAGAAGGGATATTGGCGTTATGAATAGCTCCGAAGTTCATAGCATTCAGTTCATCCTCGTCAATTTCTTCCCCGGGGCATCAATATCATGCATATCCACATCGATAGAATCAAATGCATCGAGGCCTTCGGGGTAGTCGGTGAGCTCCGATCCTGTATCGCCATCAGTATTGGTTGGGGGAACATCGAGCCTGCTGGGCATGTGAGGCAGAAGGAGATCATCTTCGGCTTCCCCTCCTGCTCAATATGATGTTCCACCTCTTGTTCAGCCGCTTGCTCATTAGATTGAGCGGAAGGATTCTCAACTTCCTCCTCATGATCGTTGTCAACATGGCTCATCGATGTCGCATCTGTCACCGAAACGAGCTCTTTTGACTCCAAACAAGACTCAAGCATTTGCTCAACTTCGTGTAGAAGTTCATCGGAAGGCTTGCTCGTGATATCTGCTTCGGCTCGTGCTGCTGCTTCTAATTGCGGTTGGACAGCCTTGATGATTCTCTTGGCTAGTCGTCTGCGTTCTTTGATGTCTACCGTCGGTTTCCTAGAGGGTCCCGATTTCTCCAGCTCCCTCGTGACTGCTGTCTCCGGCTTTGGCACAGGCTCGGTGATGATTCCAGCTCTGAAAATATCACTGAAATCTTGGACGAATGCCATGGCGGTTGTGTAGAACCGCTCTTCTAGTTTCTTTTGCATTTTGATCAAGCCGTCGGTGAAAGCAAATCTAATATCAAGTCTGGGAATCATGAGTAAAAAAGCCTTTGAACAGGAAACACAAAGTAAGTGACTTACATCAAAGCCCTGTCGATGATTGGTGGCAGTAGCTTGGCGACAGGAAAGTAAACAGTATCAACAAGATCCTCCTCGAGGTCAATAGCCTTGAGCTTCTCATTCTCGCGAGCCAAAACATCATCGGATAATGATTTGAGCTTTTCCAGGTCTTGCAGCAAGGATTGTGCAAATTCTATGCGACGCGCCAGCCTTGGTCGACCAGCCTGTCCCATACCAGCCCAGTTCCTGCGAGTGATTTCCATTGACGAGAATGTCTCCATTTGAAGCTGGAGTCGCTTCAGAAGTGCTGCACCTCTTCTCGCTTCCCGCTTGAGGGTCCAGTAGCGACAAGCATCTGCTGCATATTCCTTGCGTTTATGGATGTTGAAACGTTGCAAAGACTTTTCGACATTATTAAAGACACACTGAGGGATGACTGGTGCCCCTGAAGGAAGTTTCCAAATGAGCTTTTGCGGTTGATTGCCCTTCTTCTTGTCGTTCAATGTCAACGTGATCCTGCTTCCAGTGAGTTGCGATTCGTCCGGCTGGTGCTCAGTGACTGCGTGTCGGTGGGTAGCGGCTAGAGCAGATGCGGAGGCCTGACTACTAGCCCATAGACGACCACGCATGGTTTTCGCGTAGAAAGCCTTCGCGTCCCGCGTGGCCTCGTCTACACCATTTTCTTCCGAATAATCCGCTGGGCCATGTTGATCGCAAAATGCTTTTAGGACCGTAGTGCCATCAATGACAGCTAGTGTGCCATGGTCGTTCTTCATCTTGAGGAATAGGCGGGCTCGCCTGGCACAAGTGACATGAAATGCCACGTAGCATTTCGTATTTCCGCACTGAATGCATGCTCCCATTTTCTGTGAGCAGATATAGCAGTGTAGCTGCCACCGGTTTTTTGGTACCTTCTCAACTTCCATCACAGGCTCCATAAACGTGTGGTTCCCTAGCGATACCTCGGGAATCCACATGGCGCAAAGTAAATGGGCCCATTTCGACGAGTTCGTCTGCTTGAAAGCACCGTCTGTGTTCGGACAAAATATACATGTCTTATCTTAAATTAGCGTTCGAATTTGGAAAATGTGTGGAATTAACTTACAGGAACTCCTCGGCCGATCAGTTGACACTTACGGCACAGCCATTGTCCCTCTGGAATGAATGGGACACCATAACATTCTTGATGTACGGCTAGATCACAGCCATCGCAGAAAACAATAGCATTTGTGTTTTCACAATCACCGTCGTCACAAATGGCACATTTACTATCCTGTTCCTCCCCAGCTTGCGGTTCACCATTGACAGCCGCTGCAGAACTTGACCTAGGTCTTTGGGTTTGTGGAGGTTTTGGATTCGGTTTTGGTATCCGTTTCTCGAGGAGGTGCCACTCCTTCTCGATTTTGGTGATCGTGATCTCGAAAACTTCTCGTGTGATAGGTTCGAAGCTTAGCGTTTTTCGTTCGCTGTTATACGCTTGCAACCATTTATCGTCTTGCTCGTCCATATCATACTCGACGCGTCCAACTCCATTGCCCGCCATGGCGACAACCATTTCGCCATCATCCTTGTAACCAGAGCCAATATCAAAATCGTCGTCCAAAATAGCATCAGAAACCTTGATCAATCTACGATCTGGTCGGTTAAAGATATCACTTTCCTGGTATCCGACATTGGCCATCGATTTGTCCACATATCGAACTAAGCCAAGCGATTTATCTTCGAAACGAGCCAGGGTATCAGTCTTACGATAAGATGGTTGGGGTAATGTGAGCCTTTCTTTGGCGTTTATATTTTGAATGGGAGGTAGCATCTTTGGAATCCTAGGAGTAACACCGAGATGGGGAATATTGAGGCCCTTTCCTAACTTCGCAGCCTTCGCGGTAAAGAAAGCAACAGGGTCTTTGGGTGGCCGCCCTGGTCTCCGTTTACCTCCGCCTGGTGTGCCTGGGATACTGATCATCATTGGATGATCGCCATTTACAGATGCCGCAGGTGTTGGTATGTCATCAATCTTGGCTTTGGAGCTTTCGAGGCCATTCGGGGTTTGCATCCCGGCTGAAGACTCTCCATCTGCAGATTTCTCTATAGGAGTAACGGGTCTGGAATCCTGGGTTCCTTCAACTTCGTGTACGCTGAATGCTCGAAGAGGCGCCTCGATGTCCATTTCCGGATGGAACTCCTCCCAGGCTCGTTCCTCTCGTGGTTTGTAGCCATCACTCTGAACCACCGCAGCGGCCTGAGCCGCAGAACTGAATCTCATTTGAGGTCGTGAAGAGCGAGGCGCGACGGTTCGAGTTCTTTCGCTTCGATCTCGTCGATTGTACACGATGGGTACAAGTCCTCTCGCAGCGTTCTCACGTCCAATGCGTCCTCGCGGTCCAATGTAGTTGTATCCTCCTGGCCCTGTTCCTCCGACTGGAAGCTCGTTTCCCTGGTCGTCCACGTAGCGTCCTCCTCCCCCTGGGCCACCGGGCACGTATTTTCTTCTCTTCCGTGGAGGCTCAGAGGACACCGTTCTGGGCGCGGCTCTCTCTTCTATGGCCGAAGGGGTTGCTGCTATGGCGGACTTACGAACTCGGGTAGATGCAGGTCGTCGAGGCGTGTCAGGCACAGGCATCGTGCGCTTGTGAATAATCCCAGATCTTGAAAGGATGGGCGCGTTGCGATCTAAAGCAGAGGTGGAATGTCGCTGGATGACTGGTGAGGCATCTGGCTGGTTGAGGGGGGGCGAGCCGTCGTTGATGGATGAAGCGACAGGAAGTGGCCACAGCTGTAGCGGGAGGGCGAGGTAAGCGGAAGAGCAAAGATCCAAAGTTGAAGATATACGTCAAACCGGGAGGAAGTCGTTGCGACAAAAGCGCGAGTTGCTGTCCTGCTACTCCTGCTCCTACTTGTCTCTATCGGGGGGTGGTCGCGCCTTCCTCGTTAGGAAGAACTTAGTTCCGGTCGCACGGACCATTAACCCGAGTCTTGGCGGCTTTCGTGATTCGGATATTGCTGCCAGGAACACAGCGGCGGCGAACAAGAACAAGCTTCGGTGGATCACTGCAGCAAAACACAAAAACCTGGGGGGCACTGACTTGTTGTCATGTCATCCGATCATCGCATGTCGGTGTGTGTGTGGGCGCTTCGAAGTATATCTTCATTTTTTTGCCTTTGGTTCATATTCACGGTGTAGTGATATAGTCCATCGAAATCGTGAGCAAAGGCATATTGAGACGATGTTGTAATACCATTATGATATGAGTCTCGTTCCCAATATGCTTTGTCCTTCTCCCGCGCTATTGTAACCCGGCCGCTGACATTTTTAAAATTTGCCTACCTGATTCTCTGCTTCTACAAAGCGATTCTATTGCCAGGATTTCCTGCTCATTTCAACTTTCACTCGTTACCAACGTTGGAAGAGTCTAAGCAACCCAAGAACATTTTCGCTAGTCTCTTGCAACAAGACGATTCTGCAGTGAGATTACGATCGTGAAATACGGTAGAGACAGTTGAAGATTATATATATCAGCCGTGCACTTTTTTTTTTCAAGCCGGGACCATCATCCACACTTCCCGGCCTTTAGCATTTTCACAAATCTCCTCCCTTCCAACGCAACAAATAATTGGTATAATGCAAAAAGACGATACTATAGCAGATCACCTACTTCTTAGTAAGATGACTGTACAATTCTGCAAGGTTCAACAACTCTACCTTCAGATAGTGCCGGTCTTCTTTTTTGGCTGCTTTGTGGGAGTTGAACATGTGGTCGCGACTGTATTGTATTGTATTCAAATCTTGGGTTAACACTAACATCACTCTCAGCGAGATTTACAAGTTCATCACTTCCAAACAAAAACTGACAATCGACAGTTAGTTAGCTACCTACCTATATCTGCGTATTTTATTGTAAGAATATGCTTGAATCATTCCCAAACATGTTCACAATTCATGCTCAACACGCAAAACGATCGGGTGCTGCTTTACTTCATTCCCTTTCTAGTCTTAAAGCGCCGGCATCTCCTTCTTCACAAGCTCTCGGCTCGTCATCCTCATTCCTCTCGCTGCTGGTCAACAAATCCAAAGAGAATATTGACACACTTGTAAAGCAAACAATTCGAGTATTTGCCAACAATTCCATACAATACGATCTTCTTCATATTGTTATCATCATAACATCTTAAGCTCCTAAACCATGCAAGTCCGTCCACAAGCATGCCACAATTGTCGACGCCAGCGCTTGAAATGCGATCGATCTCGTCCACAGTGTCACAAATGTATCAAGAGAGGTCAAGAATGTCTAGGCTACCAGTGTCTGTTTCGCTGGAACCAAGGTGTCGCAAGCCGTGGGAAGATGGCTGGTTTGACCTTCGGGGAAATGAAGAAGGATGAAGTCACGACCGAGAATTCATATTTGCAACAGCCACAACCGATTTCATGTCGAAAAACTCAATTATCGCCTCTTGGATCTCTATTGGATCCTTCTATACAAGATTTAAACCCTGCTTGCAGGAAGTACTTGTATTATTGTGAGCTCACTTCGAATCTCCTCGAGTTTTCATCAAGCGATTCTAACCTATGATGGTAATATCATAGTTGCCAGCCATGTCTGCAGAGATCTCGTCCTCTATGATATTCCCAAACACAACCCATTTCGTGAGCTCATTCCGTTGACCTGTCGACATCCAGCCCTGCTTCAAATCATCATCGCAAACTCTGCGCTACGTTTGTCAAATGCAAGCCAAAAATCCATGGTCTTGGACACAGCATCTTTCCCCCAGAACCACCGCTCATCCGCAATCCAACAACTAGAGTCTTACAAAGATGCTCTTGTAGCCAAACAGCGGGCCTTAAGATTACTGAGAACTGCTCTTGCCAACATACCGTCTGTGGATGTTGATGTAACTCTCGCGGTGGTGCTCCTCTTCATCGAATTCGAGCTCATCGACTCTGGACGAGATAGCTGGAGACATCATATCAATGGTGCAAGGACGATTATTCGAACATTCTGCGGCTCGTTCACATCCACACAAAGTACCATGAGCCCTCTTCGTACCTCTTTAATTTCACATTGTTTGGTGTATGTCACGTCCCATTATTCAATACCGCATCCCATTCATTAATTTACAATAGCTTTGACATTCTTGGTTCGACGCTCACGCACTCGACTGACGTCGTGCCTGGTGACACCTTCTCAGCTAGAGCTCTGTCACTACTGCAAGATGCAGAAGGCAACCATTGCTCCTCCTTTCCTGCAACACTTTTGCAGTTAATACAAATTGGAGCCCAATTACTTCAGCCCACCCATCCGTCGTCTCCCTCATACATCTCGGCCAGCTCCAAGCAAGAACAGGCTCTTCTTCTTCTCGATAACGCGCGATCCTTCAACCCACTCGCCTGGGCCACCAACCTTCGGTCTCGCTCACCCGCTACTGACATTGTCCACCGCACACACATTGCTTCCGCCCATCGTGCGGCTGTCTGTTTCTACCTTTCCCGCGTTGTCCTCTCTCTAGACCCCACCACCCAACTACCTCCTCTATCTGAGTCCCTAGAGGCAAATATCATCAACCATCTCTCATTTATCAACCCAGGCAACGCTCTATTCACGGCAACTACTTGGCCGACTTTCATTTTAGGAGCCGAAACGAAAGATTGTGCGACGCAGGAATGGGTAGCAACACGGTTTCATGAGCTATGGGAAGTTGAACCGTGGGGATCATTGAGAAGCGCGCTTGGCGTTCTGCAGAAGATTTGGCTTACGCAGAGGATGAGGAAGACTGGGATGGAGGTGGATGGGCTAGGGCCAAAGGACGACGGAGATTGGATTGCGGCTTTGAAAGAAGAGGGCGTCGACTGGCTCATCATATAATATATGATTCTGTCCATATGAACCTTTAGAACTCAATAGTTTATTCTATTTCGACATAGATTGACTACGGCATGTTTTGCTCAGATTATCTATCTACCCCTACGCTTCCAACGTCAGGAGGTACCTTCACGCTGGCGCCACCACACAACCTTGGCCAGACCCTCGTTCTCGCTCCTCTTCCTTAGTCGCCATGAGCATCATCTCCTCCTTCTCATCCGCCGTCAAATCGCTCGTCGCCTTGGGTACCTTCCCCCAGACCATCAAGAGTAGCAGACCGACCGCTCCTGCGCCAACACCAAACCAGAACGTGTTCTTGTAACTCTTTCCCAACCCTGCCTTCTCAACGGTCGCCGACTGAAGAATATCCGTCAGCCCAAGGCAAACTGCAATACCTAATTGTAACACAGAATTGATTACTCCTCCCGCCAAACCCTGCTGCGAGGATGGAAACGTGGTAGTCATAAAGACCGTCATTAGAACGGTGCTGATGTCGATACCGATTGTACTGAGAATGGTTGCTGGGAAGATCCAAGCCCAATAACTACCCCCGATCGGAACGAGGGCTATAAGCAGCTGGGCACCAACAGCTCCTAGGCCGGAAATTATCAAGAGAACCTTTCCAGGGACCAGGTGCAAAATATAGCCTTCGAGTATGCTGATCAATAACCCGGCCGTGCCAAGAGGGATATACCACGCAACGATTTGAAGAGGGCTAGCACCCATGATGTTTTGGAAATAGAGGGTTCCATAAACGGAGAATATGCCCCAGGTACCATAAAGGAGGAATAAGGCGAGCAAGAGAGGTATCATCGAGGGGACTTTGAAGATAGAGGCGGGAAGAAGAGGGTGTGAGGAGATGTAGCTTTCGATATACGCGGCAGAGAAGAGAGCGAGCATCCCCAAAGCAAAACACACCGGGATATATGGTGTCTGCCACCCAGATGGAGCATGTGCAGATTGTGTAATGGCAAAAACGGTCAGGGTAAGGCCAGCGATGATCATGAAAGCGCCAGGGTAATCCATCTTCACGTTAGCCCGAAATGTTCTCTCCCCCGAACGAGGAGTGCGAGGGATCGAAAATATCGAAGTCAATAGTGTGACAGCCGCAAGCATACCGCCAATCCAAAAGTAAAACCCCCAACGGAGAAATTGCCCAACAATGCCTGCGATCGCAATACCTCCAAAGAAACCGAAGACGGCTGATGTACCATAGATGGCAAACACAAGATTCTTTCGTGGTCCAGGTCGATAGAGGGAGCCCATGAGCATGACTCCCGCAGGGAGAAAAGCAGCAGCTCCTAAGCCTTGGAGAGCTCGGCACAGATTCAGCATAACTGGATTGATACTGAAACCTGCAATGAGGCTCCAGATGAGCAGCCACGCCAGCCCCGACAAGAAGATAGGATAACCTCCCCACATATCGCCGAGGCGCCCAAAAATGAGAAGAGTACTGGCGATGACAAGGGAAAATGCTGTTGCGGGCCACACGCTTGCTGCCTGTGGGATATCAAGCTCTTTTATGAGTGTTGGCAGGATAACGGTGAAGCCCGAGACGAAGAACTCGGTCAGAAATTGAGACATGATGATACTGAAAACGAAGGATATTTCGCTCCAGCGAGTTGTAAATATGGCGGGGCGTTGGCGGCCGAGGCGGTCGATCCGGGCTTCTAATGATTCTTCGGTGGGAGGAGTTTGGGGTGTTGTTGTCTTTTGCGCTTCGTCGTGCGGCGAGGGCACATTTTCAATTGCGGCATGTTGGTTCGTGTTGGAGGTGCTGCGACCACGGCTAAGGCTTCTTGAAGTTCTTGAAGGGAGATGAGATAATCCTGATGCGTTGCTCAAACGTCGAGGAGCTGGTGAGGGAACTTGCGAGAGAGACATAATTGTGAAATTTGTCCGATCGATCAAGGATCTTGAATAGTTGCAAAATTGACAGTCGAAGTTTCAATTGCGATCTTCAAGTGAAGGACGGAGTCATTATATGAATCGACATGAATCGTCGTCGTCTTAACAACGACATGATTTATAACAATTTTCATCATAGTGGGAACTGCACCAGCGAGCAAAGTATATCAAGGTAGTTTTTCCAGGACAAGGTCAAGAAAACATCGGGGTTAACGGCAAGCGGGTGGTGCTATTCGGCAGAATCTATGGGCTCTCCAACAATTTCTTTCAAGTCTTGTGCATGCATTTGTCAGGAAGAAAGAGATCAATGTCGTCGTGGATTTTTGGAGTGATGGCAATGCTGCAGTCCTCGAAATGGGAGCTAGTGTCTTGGCTACCTATTAAGGAATCGCGTCGAGTGACAATTGATGTTTCATTGGACCCTACGAAGCTGTCCTTGCAACATCGAGGCTTAAATCAGCCTTATCCTGTTGGAGCATATACCCATGTACCGTGAGTGCCATTTTACTGTTCGAAAAGGGAAGCCAAGGCGCATTTTCGGATTTAAATCGAGATAGATTGTTATATCACTACAAGTTGTAGATTCTTGACATGTTTGTCTTTATCAGCAATAGTAATTACCTCGTCCTTCCAGTTTCAAGACATTTCTAATACTCTCCCTCTCCCAAATAATATATATATTAGATCCGTAGAACCCTACCAAATACAACTCCCTACGAACAACAACAACTACCCCCAGGAGCACATACCAAAGCAGTGAGAACACACCAAGTTTTCTTCACCCAACGCACATCAACATGGCACCCACAATCCACTGTCTCCGCCATGGACAAGGCTTCCACAACCTAGGAGCCGGTTTCTACGACCTCCCCGATCCTCGCCTCACTCCCCTAGGCGAACAACAATGCCAAACCCTCCGCCAAACCTCCTTCTCAGATCAATCCAAAATCTCGCTAATCACTGCCTCCCCCCTCTCTCGAACTCTCCACACCGCATCCCTCATCTTCAACTCCGCCCTCACATCCCCAACCAACAGCAAATGCGCACCTCTCATCCTCGCCCTCCCTGACGCCCAAGAAACATCCAACGACCCTTGCGACATCGGCTCCTCCCCCTCTACCCTCCACGCAATCACAACCGAAAACAACTGGCCCGTTGATCTCTCCCTCGTCCACGCAGGTTGGAACATCAAAACAGCTGTCGAAAGCAATCGCTATAGTCCACAAAGCGACGCTATCAAGACTCGTGCGCGCGACACGCGCATCTTTCTCAGGGAGAAGATGAGGGAGTTGGTGGAAGGGGGTGATGAGGATGTGCAGGTGGTATTGGTGACGCATGGTGGGTTTTTACATTATTTTACGGAGGATTGGGAGGAAGCTGCTTTGTTTCCGGGGACGGGGTGGAAGAATTGTGAGGTGAGGTCGTATGTTTTTGAGGGGGGATTAGGTGTCGTGGGGGGAAGGATGGGGATGATGGAGAGGCGAGGTTGGTGGAGACGAGGGAGAGTAGAGAGATTAGGGGGAAGATGTATCCCATGTTTACGAGTGAGAAACAGATGGAGTTGTTTGGGTTGGGGATGCAAGGATGGGGAAGTCAGGGCTTGCAGAGGCCGGATTTGTTGGGGTTGGTGGTGATGGATGGGAATGTTTCTGTGCAAGTTTAGGTTAGGAAATCCTAGAAGATTGGTCGCGAGGAAGATTGAAGAGGTATTATACATAGACTAGCAGCAATATCTCGACAGAAACAATAGTGTGATCAATCCATCATGGCCCGTAATGCCTTTAATATGCCAAAAGACAAGCCACTCTCTTCTTTGTTTTGATATTGTTAGTTCTAAACCAAAAGGTATGTGAAAGCCGAAATTTATATATGTAATTGGAGAGTTGGTGTGACATGTGATTTAATTTTGTATGCTCTTATTCTTATACGACAGGGACAAGAGAGCATAGATACTTAAGTTTCTTAAACTACTACACTCTTGATTCTGAATCGCACGGCGGCTGTATTGCATTAAATTGAATTCAACGCATCATTAGCCCGCCGACCTGTTCTTAACCAAACTTTGAAGCAGTGTTTGATGTTTACTTACCCAGTGTCAAACCAGTATGAAGAACAGATTTATTATTACTTGTGTTCGAGGAAGGATTCACCATTCGTAACAGGAATACCCCAAGAATGTTTTCGGGACAAGGTGGCGCAATGTTCCAGGTATTTATCTTATCTGTCACTCCTTGACCCTTCACAAACCGTACAGTATCGTACATTACGTTACAGTAAGTGATAATTGAGATGATTATCCCGTCCCATACGGACGAATAAAGCAATGGATGCTAGAAAAAAGCGATTTCAAGTATTGATTTTCGAGCCACGAGCGATAAATTAAAACACACAGATCTCTTTCATTGTGAAGTTAGGTATTTTCTTTCTTTTTTTCTCTTCCGGATTCTGCAGAAGCAATAACAATTATTTGATTGAGGGGTCGGTGGACAGACAAACTGAAACGGAATGTTTTTCTGAGCTATCAGAATAATGGAGATGATGCCACAGGATTGAAGGTTAACGTACAGTGTTCAGAATGGAGGGAGGAGGGATGGATGGATAGCAGTACCGAGACAAACCAAAGCAGGACCCCACCAACATCGACCCTAGATCTGAGATCTGTCAGTGTCTTCAATAATGACATCAGAATAGAAGACACTACACTACTCTACCATTCACACTGATCTATCTACTGAACACATGGGCAGTAGTTTACAGACATTTCTTCCTAATGTTCTCTTTCACAGAGTGTCAAGTTCGTCATCATGCCCCGGTCCTGTCACATCCGACGACCCTTACCAAGGGAACTATCGGTTGTCGAGGTACCCGGACCATGAGATCGACACACTTGGCGATGCTATTTGTGAGGAGCATGCCCCCCTGGGCACCAATTAGGCGAGGGGATGGAAAATGCATTGGTCCCCTCCAAGGCGACTTTCTTGTCTTTCTTCCAGTCTACTGAGAAAATAGATAGAAGAGAAGAGAGCTTGGAGTAGTTGATGGAAGATGAGACCTCCGAGCCCATTTATTGGGACTTTGCACTCTGTTTGGTTGCCTCGTCTTCTCGGCATGAGATTCTCAAATCGAAGAGAGAGGGGGTTTTCTCAGCATACTTTGAACTACAGTACCTCGAGTACATAGCTACAAACCTACCTTGCCTTCATTCATTATTCATTCACTCATTCTCGCCCGGCCTCGGAGAAGGCGATGGGGTCAACAAATGCTTTGGAAGCGGACGGCAGTTCGATATTGCCGCCGGACAACATCTGGACTCCGCCAAAGAACATCCATCCTCTTCATTCTTCGGGAACGGACACAACTCCAGATCACACAAGCAGCAAAGAGGCGCCATCTCGACCGCACGGCCTTGGCCACTATCTCCACACCGGAGGAGATGCGAGGATGTGTGTGTGTGCGACAGTGCACTGTGCAGGGGTGGAAAAAGCTTGGTGCCAAGCGATGGGCCAATAGCCGTCGCGATCAACACGCCGCCAAATGCGAGAGAACAATCAGCCCAAGTGGTGCTCACTAGAAGCCGGACTTTCCCTCTGGCTAACTTTGCCTTGAAACGCGACACCACCAGACACCACGACCTTCACAAGGCCGAAGATGACGAATGTTATTACCGTTGTACTGTGGTACACTCTCACGTTCGTGAAGTCGAGAAGATCCAAAGAACTTAACTTTGTGTTGTTGAGTTGGCCTTGTGTTCTGGCGAAAATTCTAAATAATGATCTTTGCTGTGGTGGAGTGTGAAAGCTGAGCTTTGTGTGTAACCCCATCGCGAACTACTTTCCGAATTGGTGCTTGGGAATCGATAGCAGCCAGGGTCCCATCTATCGATTTTGTAACCCCCGAATTCGAGGTTCCACGGCCATTTCTCTCCATGGGACTGACATTCTGGAATCTCGATGCTCTCGAGCACGAGCAGGTTGAAGAAGTCCATGCTGGTCTAGATAATAATTCTCGCTTCCTCATGCTACTTGCAGCCGCCGACCGGGCAGGTATTTGACAAGAATCGAATTCCTCCCGTCCTGCCATGGCTTGACGGGTGCAGCGCAAGCCACCAAAAGATGTCTGATGTGTGCTCACTTTGCTTCCCCATGCTCCAGACCAGAGCCTCCCCCATGTTCGTCGGCTTCAATAGTTTGCCTGCGGTCGGCAAAAGAAAAGAAAGACGAGCTAGCATGTTCTCTCAAGTAGTTATATGAATTCCATGTTCCCCTTCTGTTTCAAACTCAACATTCTGCTCGTAATCCTGCATTTGTATGTTTGTTGATGTTTTGAGCTTTCGTCGCTTCGAGAGTTTGACTTCCCATCATCGGCACCTCCCTCATTGGCTGTCCCAAACAACCCGTTCCATAGTCCTGAGTACAGCACAAGTCCCGGGATCTTCACGGCATCTTGAGCTGACGTCGCAAGGAACGCCGATCCCTCTCACATTTCAAAATATTTGATTGAGCTTGTTGATTAGGTGTATTGTTGGTGTTGTGGATGTTGATATACAAGATCACCGGATCCTGAGAATGTCAAGCTCGCTTGAGAATCAAAACAATCGGCCAAGCCTACCATCCAGAAGATCATCTTTAACATTTACTTCGCACGAAATATATTCGGGACTTTCCCGGTCGTCTTCCGTTGCGGCACATCCTTCGACACCTGGAGGACTTTCGAGAAATGTAAGCAGGAGAAACTCAGCCAGAAACCCAACAACCACTGCGATGGGTAGAGACATGAAGGTCAAGAGGTGGGACGGAGCTGCCAGAAAGTCCACTCCATGGGATAGTCTTCGCAGGGTAAGTCCTTCTCCCATTGTTAGTATACTCGAGCTGAGCCGATATATTTTAGGATCCCGAACTATGGTTTCCAGATGGAAACTGTTTCGTACATTTATACGGCCGAGGACAATCCAGAAGAGGACCAGCTTTCAGAATTCCTTACGAAGCTCTTTTGGCTACAAACTGCCGTCCACTCTTGGACAGATTCCTCGTCGAGATCTTTCCAGAGTCGCCTGTATCCGATATCAGCTACCAAGAAGATGGTGGTTTCTTCGGTCAACCATCCCACAGACAGTACGAATTATTCATTCCCGCACCACCTTCCTCAGAAAGAGAGCAAGCTTTTCTGTATCACACCGCAACCCGAAACTTCTTTGCATGGATTTTTGGCAAGCCCCTTGTTGGGAGCCATCTTGGAGGAGCCTTGGTAGGACTCTTGAACAGTATGCATGAGTTCCGCTCTCAAGGAGAGGATAATGTCCAGGCTGCTCTGGACTATATGGACCACGAAGGATACGCAGATATGCGAAACGTTCCGGACCATGCTCTCGGAGTCTTGTTCTTTGCGGAGCATTTCCAGTTTACCGATTTGTGGATCGATGCTTTTGCGCATTGCGTTGGTATGAACGACATACTGATCACAAGTGCTGGCTTCGAGGTATGTCACTCCTGCAGAGTTCACTTGGATCCCTTACTAACAAAAGTTAGTGTATGACGAGACAAACCAGAGCATTCATAACTCGCTCACGATTCGAAATGGACATGCGACTCGACGACTGCGGCAATAAATTAGCCTCCTTCCTCTCAGAAGAACTATCCGAGACACACATCACCCTCACAACGAGCGCAAGGGCACACCTGGACAAGTTCCGGACATTTTTACACTCGTTCTATGTAGCCAAACTTGGCTACTATCCACCTCAACCTACCGTGTCGGGTAGCCATACATTCCCAACCAGCACGTATCGTCAAATGCGTTCCGAGTTCCAACGCTTATACGATCTCCTTGTCGATGCTAGCTTGAAAGTCACTGATTCCCTTCCAGCCTCTAGACCGGGAGGCATTTGTGTCTTGCAGAATACTCGAGCTTTCGACAAACTCTACAAACATGAATCCCTACCCTGCCCATTCCCGCTTCTCCCAGAAATTGAGGAAGCACCAGCCAACAAGACACTAAGCAGAAGAATTTCCTGGTACACGAAATCAGATAAGATGAAGCCCGACGAACGCCTCGTAACATTTGCCTCTCTCACGAAAGCCACAAACAGAAAGAGCGAGCGACTTTATGACTGCAGTCTTGTTCGAGCATATCGTGCCTTCGAAAAGGAGTGCGTCTTCTCTCCATCGAAAGATAAGAGCGAAAAGGCGCTGTCCGCAACTGAAGGACGCAAAGTTCGTTGGCTGTTGATTTACTCTATCCTTCAGACCTTGATCTCTGCTACACAAGTCTCAGGTGCTGTGAGAGATGTGCACAATGTGCCATACAATCTCTGCGTTCTGACGGCTGGATGTCCACCATGGAAAGGGCAGCGTCCAGTTGAGACACTTCTTCGATCTCAGACTGAGCAGGCAAAGGATGACTACCTTAAATCCATTGTTACATCGGACAAGCCACAAGAGCCGGAAGTGATTGCATCAGCAATCAAACCAGATATCGACTACTCGGCACGGATCCATCGAACCGCACCACTTCGCTTGAAGACTGACTCTACACTTTCAACCTTCGCACTACGAAGAGGGAGTGTAAGAAGAGCGATCAACTCGCTTGGGAGCATGCCAGAACTTCAACATCCAACTCCAAAGCGCGGCGCCTTCCACGAGATCCTAGTCCATGGGTATGGAAACGGTACCAACCACGTTGTACATACCGCACCTATCGAGGATGTTGTTGAGCAACCTAAGATCCCAGATGACACCGTTCGCTTCTCGGAAGCAGGCATATCATCTAGATGGTCGAGCTCCTCTTACGGATCGGTTACGGATGAAGTCAGCCCAACATCCAGTGTTTCCTCTCATAGCCGCCGCATGTCAGATTCGAGTGACACATCTGTATACTCACATGATGATGTCCTAGAAATGCCGATGAGTGGTCTCGGATGGAGAACGAGCAGCGTGTACTCCGACAGCATGCCTGCACCTCTGGAATTGAAGAATCATCGACCCGAAGATTATGATTATTATATGACCATCACCACCGATGTTATGGTGGAATATCAAGAAAAGGCGGAGGGTGTTGAGGTTGCTCCTGAGGAGTTGTTGACTTGTATTAATGCTTGAAGGCAAAATTATTTCGTTTGTTGGAAGGCGGCGTTTGGAGATATACTTATCGGATTTTGGATATACCCTAGCACACTCATTCGAGAGCTTTCATTTGCAGTTATTGTTGCGATCTGGCTGGCGGATCTGTGTATTCTAGCAAGTTGGTGGAAAATGTTGGCTCTTGAAAATGTATTCAACATGATCGCTCGGTCGTGCCCAAGGTAGAAGGACAGTGAAAATTCGAAGGTGATTCCCAGATTCTAAAAATAATATAACGTGAAGCCATTCTGAAGTCTGAATACCGATTGATAATATATGATCTTCGGATATTTCTTGCAAGAAGAAGAATACCACCGCAAGAAATCCACGGCGTCGACCCCTTGTCTAGCGTCCCAGCACGCGTCTCCCAAATCCCAAATCCAAACCAGAAAGTTCCCCACATCCCTTCACTCTCCACAAACAACACAATGACCTCCTTTAAACCCTACACATATTTTCAGTGCCCCTGTACCGATACGACAACGCCCACATATCAACTAGACGCCTCAACTCTCCTCACACCCTCAGAAGGAGACGACGACTCCGACGAAGGTCAAACGTTCGACCCGCGAGCTCCCCGCGCAAACTACAGTCTCTACCCTTTAGAGCACTTGCTATACTGCGAGGACTGCCACCAGATCCGCTGTCCGAAATGTGTTCTAGACGAGATAGTGACTTGGTACTGTCCAAATTGCTTATTTGAGGTTCCTAGTAGTACTGTGAAGACTGAGGGCAATAGGTAAGTTGTGTTCTGGGCCCCGTTTGGTCGGACATTTAGCTCACTGTGAACTCTTCAATATAGATGTACGCGGTCATGTTTTCAATGTCCGCTCTGCACCTCTCCTCTCTCAACCTCGAGCATCGAGCAACCCCCTACAGGCTTGGGTGCCGAAATACCGCCCAATAGTGGCCCATATGTCCTAAATTGCGGGTACTGCAACTGGAGCAGTAGAGAAATCGGCATACAATTTGAGAAACCAAACGCCATCTACTCGCAACTCTCCAAGATCAAGAATGGCGGCGGGGTTCTGATCACAGCGCGCGAGCGAAGGAAGGAGAGAAAGCGGGAACTCTCTGATTTGGCTTCTGGTGAGGAGGAGGACCATGGAGAGAAAGCGCTAGAATTGGACCCAGAAGAGAAATTGGACCCCGAAAGCCAATTTTCGAACCTCAAATCCTTCTTTCAATCACAGATCGCGGATACTTCACCCGTAAGCGCATTGGGATTCTCTGCAGATTATGGGTACAGTTCTCCCGGCAATTTGTCTCGTATAATGGGTCTCTATACTGGCGGTTCCTTCGCAGACAAGAAATCCAAAAGCAAAATCAGCGTCATGAGAGAAGCTTCCAGTGCCTTGGAAGGCCTACAAATTACCAATCCATCGACCGATGAAGAAATCATCCATAGACTCCAGACTGAGGGCTGGGAAAGCACTCCCTCCAGCCTCCAGCGCGAATCCCAACATTCTAAAAGATTCCTCTCTGACCTCCGCCCCTCGCCTACATCCTGCGCACAAAGCGTTCAAAACGCTGCAAAGCATGCCGTCACATCCTCTCCAAACCAGAATCCAAGGTCCAAACCACGCGCTTCCGAATCCGTCTCGTAGCACTAAACTATATTCCCTCCATCACCATCAAACCACTTCAACCGCTATCCACCCCTCTTCTCGAACCCATGAAACCAGTGCAGTATCTACTCACGTTTAAAAATCCCTTATTCGAGGGTGTGAAAGTTAGTATAGCTACGCCAACGAAAACACCCGGTCGGTTCGCAAGCAAAGTCACAGTACTATGTCCACAATTCGAAGTCGGCGCCAACACAGACGCCTGGGACGAGGCACTGCGTGATACATCTTCTTCATCATCCTCTGGCCGCGAGAAACGCCGCACCAAAGCCGAGATGAGCGAGGGACAGAATCAAGCTGAGGCAGGGAAGATCTGGGAGAGAGGGCGCAATTGGACGAGTGTGGTAGTGGAGGTTGTACCGGCTAGTTTGAGCGTTGATGGACCGGAGTTGATGAAGAGTGAGGAGTTGAGGAGGGATGGGGGCGTGTTGAAGGGTGATGAGGATGTGCTTGAGATTCCGGTGTTTGTGAGGGTTGAGTGGGAGGTTGATGGGGAGAAGGAGGAGGGGTAGGGGGGTGGGAGAGGGAGAAGAGGGAGCTGGCTTATTGGTGTGTGTTGGGGGTGGGGAAAATTGCTAATGTGTAGAGTAGGAAATGGATTTGGGGTTTGTAGAGTTAGATATACATAGAGATGGGGGAGGTGTGATGTGACAGGTGCAAAAATATACCCATTTGAGTTTTGTTTGCATTTGATGATTTGTTTGCTCGGAATATATCTCTCAACTTCACGTTACAACCTTTCGGCGTATGTTCAGGTCTGGGGACTTGTATGGAAACATGTGGGTTGTTCGATACTGGTTGACGAGGCCATGAGCATTGTGAAAGTAATAAATATCCGACCTATCGAGCCCTGCCATGGTTCTCTTCTCATTAGTGATCATTGTGGAAAAGAAAGTCAGTTCAGAGAGTGTCAAGATTTTGGGTATTGACAAGCACTGGTATTGGCAAGTCTATCAGACTGAATTCCTAGCTACGCCTCAAATAACACACGAAGTGCAAGAAAATCCCATTCCATGCAACCAGAGAACGCTTTTTGCTAGTACCCATCCATCCATGCCCGCTACCCCTCCGCACCAGACACAAAATTTTCAGCATCTAGTACTCAGCACCGCTCTGGGGAACTCAAAGCCAACACCACGTCCAGTCAACTTCTTGTACACCTCGGAGTAAGTATCGAGTCTGTGGTCAACACCTCCCTTCTCCTTCTCATCGAGGACAACCTTCAAGACCTTGGAGCCATCCTCCTTGGTGCGGAGACGCTTGCCGACAATCTCAACTGGGTAGACGAGATCGCTGAGGATGGCGTCGTGAACGGCAGTGAGTGTTCGGGAACGTGGTCGCTTCTGGTTTGCGAGGTTCGGGAACGGTTGCTGCGCTTGGGGCGGGGCAAGATACGGCGGGATGCGAGGATCAGAACGTGACGGTCGGAGAACTTCTTCTCGAGTTCACGGGTGAGACTAATAGGCGATGGTGTTAGTACATCGTTTCTCTTTTTCTCTTTCCATGATATGATAGATATAGAAAGAGGGGTGAGAAAAAGTACATACCGTTGTTGAACGCGGTGGAAACCCTGGAGGGATGGGACGGGGACAAAGATGACGATAGCCTTCTTGCCGTGGCCAACTTCAAGCTAGAGAGCGAGTAAAGTCAGCATGCGATCTCCAACATTTCCATGAGCCCTCTCGCTTTGTGTGGGAAAAAGCGAGAGAAGATCAAGAAAGTGGTCCGCAGCCCGTCCGATTCCACAACAACTACTCTACTTCGTATTGCTCGACGCGCATGACCATGGAACTGCTGCTCTGCACAACCGACATTCCAAATAGTCCACACACACGACACACATATATATGACCTCTGCCTCATTCTGTATCTCAAGTATGAATTCGAAGAATATAAGGACGTGTCTGCGGATCATCTGAATGCCAGTCCCGAATCACAGCAGAGGCATTGCGTTTCGCATCGTAGGTAGTCGCTGTCGTTTCGCTTTGAACTGCGTTCCTCTTCTTCTCTTTCTCTTCCGAGTCTGGATCACTGAGCAGAAGTTAATATCAATGGCTTACCTCTTTAGCAGAGACGAATTGAAGAGGGCGAAGAGCGGCCTTCAAGTCGGAGGTGTTGGTCTCGAGATCATAGAGAGCAGTGGCAATGCTGGTCTCAAGCTCGGAAGGCTTCTTGCGCGACTCGCTGTTGGCGGCGATCTTGTTGAGGGCGCTCATGATTGCGGTTGTTGGGGAATTGTCGTGAAGGTCGTGAGAGTCGTAAAGTTGAAAGTTCGAAATGGGAA
This sequence comes from Tetracladium setigerum, assembly GCA_031472005.1. NCBI lineage: Eukaryota > Fungi > Ascomycota > Leotiomycetes > Helotiales > Tetracladium > Tetracladium setigerum. Next base: position 840,900 of record PZJY01000012.1, read on the forward strand.
AGTTTGGAGGTTTCGCTTAATTTTTGCAAATCCGTTGTGCCATAGACCAGGCCAATCAGAGACTAGCGTGACAGTATATCCTTGGCGGCTTGGCACCTTGATGCTTGCTGAAGCTCGTCACAGAGACGGACTAGTTTGGTCCTGATCACCTAAATTCAGAGGATGGGTACCTAAGTAGGTAGGTATCTTCGCTTCATAATGGTTCTTTAAAATATGTACTCGGAGATGTTTTGATATGAGTAGTTCTGGTTATTTTGATTCATCCTCTGAGCAACATATGTCTGTATTTGGGAAATTATTGCTGCCCTGATGATGGATTGGTAAGTCCAAGCGATTGTTTTGGACAGCTTCAACAGGGAAATAATAGTGGACAATTCCGATATTATTATAGGTCATGCTAACTTTTCCTCCTTCCATGATGCATGCGCGCAGAAGAACATGAACCCCATCTATGCTCGCTGAAAGTTAAACCCCGTTCCACGGTACTACTTGTCAATCATTAACCAGATACACCACCAGGGGATCTCTTCATTATCTCGACTCCCTTTGTCGCTTCTTCATGCCGAAAAATATCAATGCTATCATCATCGCGTCTATTTAACCCAAAGTTCACCCCTTGCTACCATCGCTCTCCCAGACCCAAAAAACAACCAAGCAATTACCATTGTGTATTATGATTCGTACTCTCCAAGTGCTCAATCCCCGGGACTCGCCAGCCAAAATCCATGATCAAGATCTTTGCATCCTGGCCTGTACTAATGATCCGTCGATAATCCGATTTGGCACCCAAGACCCAACTGCCATGCCACCTGGGGAAATCAAGAACCAAAGCTCCAGTCTCCATATCAAACACCTTGATATCCTGGTCATAACTGCCCGAGATCAATCGTCCACTCACTGAATCAATGTGTAGAGAGCGCACAAGATTGTCGTGAGCAGCGATCTTCTTCAAACATTCTCCCGTGTTTGCATCCCAGATTCGAATTACCTTATCGTTTCCAGCCGAGGCAATGAATCGGGAATCGTCTGAAAATTGACTGCACGCCAGGCCCTTGGTATGGCCTATGAACTCACGGATGTTTTTGCCGGTGTCGATGTTCCAGAGCTTGACTTTGAAGTCGCCACTGCAACTCACGATGGTGTTTCCCCGCAGTTGCACCGCGTTCACGGGTCCAGTGTGGCCGGTAAGAACCTTGAGTAATCTCCCTGACTCTCGCTCCCAAATGCGAATCTTGACATCTTTTGAACATGTGACGATGTGCTTGTCGTCGAAAGCGAGATCGAGAACCGCAGCAGTATGTCCTATCAACTTCGCGATTGGTTTATACTTGTTGTTGATGTCGTGGATTATACAGGTGCTGTCCGACGATCCTGTAACAAGAATCTTTTCGTCGTACTGGAGACATAGAATTGACTGTGCATGATACATGTCGAATGATATCTTCTCGGGGAAAGATTCCCCGGCTCTGTGTTCGTTGAAGAGTAGAGCATGGTGTTGTGCGTGCCCGTCTGTACCCATCAATATATTCGGATTTGCCAATACGTCCGGAGGGCCAATGACCAGGCGACATTTGTATGTCTTCATGTCCCAGACGCGAATCGTCTTGTCTCGAGATCCTGTGATGATTTTAAACCTATTGTCTGTTAGAATGAGCAACTCTTTTGACAGTTGTCTCTTACTCGTCAAACTGAACACAGTATATACTGTCCAGATGCCCATTCAAATAGATTGCTTCTGCCTCCCCACGTCTCCAATTATGTTCCAAATTCTGCTTGATTCGATAGAGGTCCTTCCAATCCGGCTGATTCTTCGCATCTATGTTGGGAAATCCAAGTCCCTTCCCAGGCTGAATTGGTCCACTGGTAGCGTAGGTCTTTAATTTCTCTCGCATGAAGCTGCTTTTCCATATGAGCGTATCGTTGGAGAGTCGCGTCCACACCCGGGAAACCAGCATCGTATTGCGCAAAGCATTGTGGTCGAGGTGAGAGAGAATTTGGATCGCCAATTCCGCTGGAAGGCGTTCCATGAAGTTCACTCGAGGGATGCTGTCAACCTCGATATAGGAAGCAGGCTCAGCGGTTGTGGAAATGGCGGCTATTCCAATGCCACTCTCGCGGTCTCCGGTCGGATCGTCTGTTACGAGGTAATGGAAGGATTTGGATTGCCTGTTAAATTGCTGCTGCACAAGAATTAGCTCGCGCTTCGAAAAGTCTGCAATTGGGTCATGAATCCCAAAAGAACGTTAACGCTAGGAGTAAAAAAGAAAACTAGCTACCTCGTTCTGTGCAGCGGCCGTTGCTCTCGCAGCAGCACCTCCACTCCCCCGAGGAATAAATGGAGGTTCATTTCCGCTTCCAGGTGTTGGAGATGTCAAGGTCTCATGCGAATCGACAGGGCCTTCGTCGAAGTCGAAATGTGGTTGTAAAAACTTCGAATGGCGCTGAAAGCTGGCAGCGGACTTCAACTTTCGCCATGCTGTCGGTGGACGTGGACATTCTTCGGGAGCATGCGAATGCCTCCTCGCCTTGGGTCTGAGGGAAATCGAGGCCCTTCTGAGGAAACCCCGAAATCCTTTTCTCTTTCCTTCTTCCTCTGGCGCAATATCCTTTTCTGCGACCGAAAACCTAGAGAATCGACCGGAGAGTTCTTCGCCGCTGAGCGGTAATGAACTGAGGCGTTGGCGGAATCGGAAGGTTGTAGTTACTTCTTCCGTGCCAAAGTTATCATATGAGGGCCTCGAGTAATTTGTTGTAGATGTCCTTGCGCTCTGGCTAGGGGGCCATTCGTTGATGGGGCTTGCTTTTGACATGCTGTCGAGTGCGACCGCCGGCTGGAATTTTCTTTGCTTGGGCGTCTCTTATATGCCTCCTCCCCAAGCCGAAGCCTTCTCTATATCCTACGGCACGAAAGAGGGTAGGCTTCGTGGAGCAAGGGGGCAAGTTGTGATGATGATGCTGGCGCGAATGTGGCTAATGTTTGGATTTGACTTTCCATAGACCTGGCTGGGTGAGACAGATAGACAGCGAAGGCGTGTTCGGGTGTGCAGTAGTACAGTGGTGTAATGATAGAATTGTTCGTTGTAAAGATAAGAATAAATGACAGTTGAAAGGAGTGAGAGAGAGAGGCGAGAACCAAAGGAGTGTGTGTGGTGGTATCAATAATAAACCAGCGAGCGAGTAGTTCGACGTCGGGGAGGGAAGAGATTCATTCATTATTCACGTTCTTCCCTTGTCCCCTTGCCCGTCACAACACACCAGTCATGTCACGTCGGCGGGCCAGTCCAGGTTCATTTGTTTACCGTCGCCAAGCCAGGTTTCGGAAGTGCAGGGAGACAACGACAGGGGAGACAGGACAGGGAGAGGGAAGGGGATCCCCAAAAAAGTTTAATTACAGCCCGGAGGAGGATGGAGGATGGAGGATGGTGGGTGGATGGGAGAAGGGGAAACGATTATCCGTTTTCGTCGTTTTTTCGTCGCCTCCCAACCATGACTTTGAAGCTTTATTCGAGCATTTTCAAGCATCCTTCCAGTCGAGGAGGCGAGGTGAGAAAAGAGGGAGGCGAGGCGAGAGGCATGATATTATGCAGAGGGAATCATCGAGGAGAGCAATGTCTCTCCATTATTCCTTGTATTAACCAACCGATCATCAAGTGATACCAATCTCCTGCCTGCATCTTGCAGCTCAAACCGAACTTTTGCAGCTGAAGTCTTGCGAGAAAGTAACTACATCATTCATTCTCTGGAATGCATATTCTGTTCCAAACATGCTGGCATGACATGGCATGGTCCTCGAGAACCGCGTGCATTGTCGTCAACACAGGTGATAATGCAATTGATGTCACCCATCAAAGACGAAAACTGCATTACATATTGCATGGCTTCCCAAGTCTTACTTTCCAGTGGTTCCTATTCATGCAACTCGAAGATTTTGGCACGTGTTTGCCCGTTTGACCGTTTGCTTGCTTTCAAGGAAGAAGATCTCCTCGCTTAGCGAAAGGGTAGGGAGATGGAGGTATCTGGAATTCTCAAGTTCTCAAGACAACTTTTCGGAAATACAGTAAGTAGAAATATAGCACGCTGGAGGTTACCAAGATATCACCAATCCACAGCATCTCTTTCCCTTTTCCCTTATTCATTTCGGCCTTCGTCCGCTTGCATCTCTAATCCCAGCTCTCATGCAGACCATCCATTTCAAACGCACTTCAAGTCCCACAATCACCTGACCACTCCATATCAATCCTCAAGTAATGTCTGTATCTGTACTGCAGAGTCTCACCTGCAGGACTGTACATCCTCCAATATCAAGCATCACTATTGAATCTTCAGTCACCGTCAACATAGTGACCAATCCCCAATTAATCCTCTCGGGGAAATACATACCTGTAGATATTTTCACGCTCTGAAGCAGACAATTACTTGACGAAAATGCCACCTTCCAAATTCTCCCTCCCACTTCCCTACCGCATCTTTTTCCTCCTCGTCGAACCCTTCTCAGCCCTGGTCGGCGCATACTATGCACACTTCCACCAGCAAACATACCTCTCCCTAACACACCTCGCCTCTTCCCTCCAGAGACCCAACTCCTCCCACTCTCAACTACGATCCCACTCTCTCAACTCGCAAACTTGTATCTCCTCTTCGCCATCAACGAAGCCTTGGTGTTGCGAAGTACCTCCGATCTCACTGTGTGGCGAACCTTGCTTTTTGGATTGTTGGTCGCTGATGCTGGGCATTTATGGAGTGTGAGTGGGAAAGGGTGGGCAGTTTATGTGAGTGTTATCTTTTTTTGAGATTATTTCAATATTCTTGTTGGAGGATAGATAATTAGGGCATGAGGAGAGGAGAGCACCGGAAGAATTAAAGAAGACTTTCTTTCAGCCTTTCAGGTCATTGACAGTAAGCTAATAGTTCTACTAGTATGATGTGTTGAGCTGGAATAAAATGGATTGGGGCAATGTGGGCTTTGTGTATGTTGGTGCTGCAATGAGGATTTGTTTTCTGATGGGCGTTGGAATGGGGGAAAGGGAGGAGGTGGGAAGAAAGTGGTCAGCGAGAAGGAAGTGAAAAAATGAAGCCGTCGAGGACGCTGGATGTTGAGGGAGTCGGTCATGAGATTTTTTGCATATTGCTGTATCATTGTGTGTCATTGTGTGTCATCATACAATAAATTTGAGAGAGGACCCTTCGCTGTCTTCAACCCGAGACAGGAAACATCACAGTCTCAAGAGGATGGGAGAATAGGCAAAATCACTGTTCGAGGTAGGAAGAGAAGTAGAAAAGAGACTTCCAAATAAGGAAATTCCTTTTATTGCTGGAATAATGCAGAACTAATCGATGATTTCCCTTTATTCCTTGCGAGTTATACGTTAATGGTAGAAGTACAAGTGGTATCTAAATAATCTTTCATTGCTTATGCTGCACTCGACATATCCAGCTCTCATAATCGTATACAAGTTGCGTGTCCATTCACCATCTCATAGAACTCGCCAGCAACTCCCTGGTTAGATGTAAATAAACCACAATCGTTAGCTCCTTATCGCATTGTCATTCTCCTCGTCAATAATAAGCCACCTTCTTTAGACATATTTGCGCAGCTAGAAATCTAGTTAGCAAATGCACAAGGACTTCCAAAAACGGGTTTAGACTTACATCCAACGTCAATGTCTTTGACGAATTGGCCTCCTGATCTCTGAACACACCAACCAGACTTTCACTGCCCTGGAACAGACCGGTCTTCAAACTGATAACAATGAACTGCATACCCGGACCAGCATGGTCGCGGATATAGTTCTTGATCTTCTCCACGTTGGCATTATCAAGAGCAGCGTCAACCTCATCCAAGACGAAGAAAGGACTGGGCTGATAAGAATGCACTGCAAATAGCAAAGCAAGCGCAGCCATAGTCTTTTCACCACCAGACAGATGTTCCATATCTCTGAATCGCTTCAGGGGTGGCATAGCATGGTACTTGATACCTGAGAGATATGGAGTATCACTGTCTTCGATATCAAGGTAAGCTTGACCACCCAGTGGGAAAGTTGCCGAGCGCGTAAGATCCTTGTATACATGAGAGATCTGCTCTGAAATATGCTGGAAAGCCTTGTTAAAGAGATCAAAACGCTTCTCCTTGACATCGTTGAAAGCATCTTTTGATTTCTTGGCCGCTGTGCGAGCGTCTTCGTATTCCTTGTCGGTAGCCTTGAGTCGAGTCTCAACACCTTCGAGACGGTCAATAGCTCGCATGTTCGGATTGAGTTTCTCGAGTTCATCTGTCATGTCTTTGATGCGTTGTAGAAGGAGTTCCTCCGTGTCATTTTCATCGGCCTGTATATCATTAGCTTGCAACGAGAGGCATTAATAGTCAAAACTTACACTCTTGAGATCATCATCAAATTCACTAAAGTCTACATCGATACCATAGTCCTTTGACAATGCATCTGCATCTTCTTCGGCCTCATCTACGTCCATGGCATCTGGATCTGCCTCTATGAGATCACGATCTGGCAGACTGTCGAGACTCTTGGACTCTTCAGTCAAAGGGATGTTGATTTGCTCAAGCTTACAACGTCGGAGCAACGCATATCGACCAGCACTATTGCGTTGTACGTCCGTCTCTAGAACAGCAATGGCTTTGGTTCGAGCATCTACGTCTTTGCTCTTTTTCTGTAGTTCTGCCCGAGCTTTGTTGACAGTTTCGTTCTTGGCGGCGAGCTTCTCTTTTTGCTTTTGGAGTTCATCTTGCAAGACTGTCTCCTCATCTCGATCAGCTTGGATCTTCTGTTCCAAATTCGTCTTTTCGGCCTCATAGCTCTGGATATCGTTTTCCTGAGCTGCGATTTGCGATTCAAGATTTTTTATCCTGGTAATGAAACCTTTGTGCTCATCGGCCGCCCATCTGAGATGGCCCTTCAATCTTTGCTTTTGGGCTTCAAAACTGTTCTTCTGCTCGGCAGCCTCTTGCTCCAGGCTTCCTTGTTGGGCTTCATAGGCGCGAATGTCTCCGTAGCCAAGGCGTTTGCAGAAATCCGAAAAAATATTGTCTTGTTCTTTGGCAATGACGTCCTTGAATTCCTTGACATTAGCAGAAATAGTGTTGACTGATTCTTGCTTGTCATCATAGCGTGGTCCCATTTCATCGAGCTGACTTTTTTGGTGGGCAAGCTCCTTCTGCTTGCTGGCGAGATTCTTCTCGAAAGCTGCGAGTTCGCTCTTCACAAAATTCAACTTTTCAGAAAGGCCACTCAGATCACTCTGCAATGTTTCTTCGACTGCCCCCTTGTGACGAAGATTTGGTAGAGCTGCCATTTCAGCTTTGAGTTTTTCGACCTGTGCTTCTAGACGGGGAACATCCTCGTCTTCGAATCTGCGTTTGTTCCCCTGTTGTGTGCGACCACCTGTCATCAGGCCAGCCTTGTGAATCACATGTCCTTCCACAGTTATGGCTTTGACTTGAATCTTCTTGACATAAACAATTCCCTTGGCTGTTGGGAGGTCATCACAAATGATTGAGCTCCCACAGGCATAGGCCATGGCTCTCTCAAGAGAAGAGTCGAAGTTGATGGAATCAATCGTCAGTCGAGCTTTTTGGAGGCTCTTCAATGACGAATCAACATTCGAGACCTTGATGTTGTCTAATGGAATAAAAGTCATTGGACTGGAATGCTGTTCCTTTAGGTACTGCACACAATCCGTCGCAGTCTTTTCGGTGTCCACAATGATCGAATCATAGTCGCGGCCAAGGGCAATACTAACAGCTTCATCAAACTTCTTCTGCTTTGGCTTACACAAATCTCCGACTCGTCCACGCACTCCGGGATAGAGGCGCTTTAGAGAAACGATGATCTCTTTGACCTTCCGCTCCTTGTGTGACTGCCTGATACCAGACTGGGCCTCTTCCAAGTGTTTGAGAACCTCTCGCAACTTTTCATCCTTTTCCGTGTGGACCTGGTTCACGCGCACTCGTTCAGATTGGATGGTGTTGAATTCCTTCTTCTTCGTATCGATCTCTTTAGAAATATCCTTGACTAAAGTTTTGGTAGCGTCTCGGCTTTCCACAAGAAATTTTAGTTCGGATTGAAGCTTCTCAATTGATGACTCGCACGCGTCGACTCTGCCTTTCAGACTGTTCAGAGTTACTTCGTCGGTTTTCAGTTGTCGTGTTAGGTGATCCAGCTTTGCTTGGTTATTGGCCGTTTTCGAGACAACCTGAGACTTTAGGCTGTTGTACTCCTTGTAATCTGCTTCGCTGAGTTCTTTGCCTTGTTTTCTGATTGTTTCTTTCCACTGTGCCTCAAATCGCTTCTCGTCTTTCTCAACCTTTGCAAGTTCCTTCTTTGCAGCTTCGACCACGGCCGCAGCATCATCCCGCTGCTTCGACAGGAGCTCAAACTTTTTTGTGTTGCAGCCAGCCTCTTGACCTCCATAGCGATTTTCACATCGATTGGTACGAGATCATTCTCCTTGGCCTCGATATCCTTTTCCTTTTTCTTGATGCTTCGTTCCGCTTTCGCGACTTTGCTGTGTACTACAGATTGAGCATTGCGTGCTTCTTCGAGAGTTGCCTCATATTTTTTGACTCCACGGCGGTACTCCTTTAGGTTCTCTTGATGTTCTTGAATGCTGGCAGTTGATTCTTCCATCACACGTTGAAAGTGGTACAGCTTCCAGAGTATGTGGGTAACGATAGCATCCTCTTTCTCGTTGGCCTTGTTCTGGTATGCTTCCGCCTCCTTCTTCTGCTCCTGATACTGCTTGATTTCGGAGTTCAAACCTCGGCGCCGCTGTAGATTGTGTCCCTGGTTCTCTTGAGCTTGTTCTGACTCGACTTGTAGTCTCTCATACTCTGTTTTGTAATCCAAACTACCTGAAATCTGTTCAATGAGGCGGGTCAGATCTTTGGGAGATTGTGAAGCGATTGCTTCAACATCTCCCTGAAAGACCAGAAAGTTTCGAGCTTTTATGAGAATGTTCTCTGCCTCCAAGGCCTCGTTGTACTGGATAGCAGTCACAACACGTTCATTGATGCGGTACTCGCTCGCGCCCTTATTTGTGATCGAGCGCTTCCATTTCTGCTCGTCTCCAGCGTCATCCTCGTAGACAGCCATGACCCAGGCGGACTTTGGATCATTTCGCCCAGGCTTTTGTGACTGCGACTCTTCATCCGTGCCGTCCTCATCGCCTTCCGCAGCTGGAGCAGCGGCGGATCCATCATCGTTGATCTTAGAAGTCTTCAGAACGCGACCACGATACACGAGATCTCGAAGATGCGCCGAACGTAAATGCGACGATTTGATACCGAGAACGAAGGAGATGGCATCCATACTGCGAGAGGTCAGTAAGCAAACATAAACCGAGATGTATGTGTACTCACGAGTTTGACTTGCCGGAGCCATTGGGACCAATAATGGAGGTGAAGTAGGAGTCGCCAAATAAGAGGGTGTGATGGCCCTTGTACGACTTGAAATCTAGAGTCGCATCAGTCCTCACTCAAAGTTTAGCAGTATCCTCGACCTACTGAAAAGCTCAAGACGGATGAGCTTCCCCATTGTGAAGAATTGGACGCGTTGCGACGCTGGATATGGCGGGGAAGACGCGTTGGCTGAGGATTGTTCAGCACTTAGGTTGTTGTCAAAGGGTAGGTGGTATGGCCTGTAGCAGTCCAGAACTTTTCATAATCAAGACGTGATGGGCGCGTTTATGAGTTCTTCAATCTCTCGAGGTGACGGTAATAGCCCTCAGTCAAACGGTTCGGCCCTTGTAGCACGACGCATCTCGCGACAACGTGAAATAAATGCCCCAGGTAGCCAGCCAATGGCAATCGCTTATCTAAGAAGAGCGTTTTAAGTCACGTGTTAAACTACCTTGGCATCTTAGGTGGATCAAATATGCAGGGTGACGGAACCCATTAGCAGAGCAAGAGGGAGTTGAGAAAGTGCATCTCAAACCCATGGACGAGCTGATAATTCTATTGAACATCAACTCCACGAAATTCTCGCGACCTTTGGAAGACCGTGTTTTGGTATATTCTACAAACAACCAAGATCTGCTCTTCTTCGCTGCATCCCCATTTTGGTTGCTGTGTCTCAGACAAGTGCCGCATGCTCTTGAAGTGCTACAACGAACCTTAGCCAACCGAAAGACCACGATTTCGCTACCTTGACTCCGACCACTAACGCGTAGAAACTACAACCTTCACGCAGATTCAGTGCAGAATCATCGGGTCTCTTCTGCTACCAAATTCCCTATTTCGTCACATGCAACGGCGTTTGTCAGGTATCTTTTGGCCGGAAAAGGAAGTGGTTTGATCACTTGGACAAGCTGCGCATCACCCATCCATCCACAATACATACATACCTACATAGTCTCAAGTTTTCTGGAGCAGGTAAGTTTTTTTTCTGAATCACCCGCTCTTTTTTTTTCTGTATTTCGAGATCGACGGTATACGTGATCATGGCTGATGGTTTGGTTCTTAGAGGCGGAAGCATCCTGCGAAGAGTATCCTTTGGAATCTCGCCCTCGTCCGCTCATCAACGTCCCTTCTTCGAAATGGCCGATCCTACACCTATCCCCACTTCTAAATCAGAATCTGCGATGGACAGCCTGTCTCCCGATTTGGCTCGTGTTCCCACGAATACATCGACAACTAGTTCTTATGGAGAAGGTGGAAAATCTCCCAGCCTAAGTGCTTCTTCGCCAGGCAGCCCACGACTGTCGCGCAACCATTCATTCTCAGCAAGCAGTTCATATCAAGAGGACTGGGAATTAGGGACACCCTTGGACAGGTTGACAGTGTTTGACTTGTTGGACAACTTTGCCTTGCCACAACAAATTGAGAAATGGCAAAGGAATATATCAGCCCAAACCCAGAAAGTAAAGAAGCAAAGAGATGTAAGCCAACATCGAGCTTATTTGATCGGACTGGTCAACTGCGTCTCTTATTTGCAGATGCTAATTAATATTACACTAGGCTCTCAAAACTCGAAGCTCCTACGCAAAAGAGAAAGTAGTGGAAGAATGGCGACGACGCGTCCCGCCAGCAGACGAACAACTCGAAAAATATAAGAAACGAATGCGCACCAGCGTTGACAAACTTGGAAAACGCTGGAATGATACCAAGGCTGTTACGCTCAGAGAGAAGGTATCATTTATCTGCGGTGTCCTAAATGTTTTGATCAGTGGATATCTGATTGGTGGTTATGCGGAGTATTTCCATATCTGGTACACAGTTCAGCTGCTGTATTTTATGCCTATCCGGTATTTCACCTACCGCAAAATAGGTTATCACTACTTTCTGGCCGATCTTTGCTATTTTGTCAACTTCATGGTCTTCCTCAGCGTATGGGTTTTCCCCCAATCGAAGCGCCTCTTTATCAGCACCTTCTGTCTCGCCTTCGGAAACAATGCAATCGCCATAGCAATGTGGAGGAATTCGATGGTCTTCCACAGCTTCGACAAAGTTACGAGTCTTTTCATTCACATCATGCCATGTGTCACACTGCATTGCCTGGTTCACTTGCTGCCTACTACTCTGCAAGCGGAGCGCTTCCCGGCCATCTGGGATATCAAGACCTCGCCTGTTGGTTCTCCAACGCATTACTCGCTTCTCGACATGACTTTGTGGTCAACAATCCCATACGCAATCTGGCAACTATCGTACCACTTCCTGATCACTGTTCGACGCCGTGAGAAAATTGCTGCTGGAAGACCAACTTCGTTCACCTGGCTCCGAAAGTCTTACTCTAAAGTGTGGATTGGAAAGATAGTCCTTTCACTACCCGAGTCTCTGCAGGAAGTGGCATTCATGTCGATTCAATATTGTTATGCCGTTGCGACTATGCTTCCATGTCCGTTGTGGTTCTGGTACAGATACGCCTCAGCGTTCTTCCTCCTGTCCGTCTTCTGCTGGTCTGTCTACAATGGTGCTACATACTACATTGTAAGTCTTCCCTGATATTTGCCTTCAAAGGGAGCATGTGCATCTCTCTCCACACAACTCTTTTCAAATTACCAGCAAACTAACTCTCGACTTCCAGGATGTGTTTGGCAACAGATTCCAGAAAGAGCTCGAGGCTATGAAAGCAGAAGTAGCCAAATTGAGCGCCTCAGATCTCACACTCAGCCCAGGTACGACCCCAAGAATAGATGGGGTTATCGAGCTTGGTGCGGTGCACGAAGATGGAGGCGTGGATGGGATTCCCTTGCTCTCAGACAAGACTGGTAGTTCCGGAATTGACGGGGGAGCAAAAGATGTCGCGAAGGAGAGGAAGGTGGGACAACTCCCCGCGTAATGAGATTGTTTTCTTTCCCCTTTTTTGGCGGTACTGCAAAGCATCGGCAGCACGATCTGCCTGTCGGTGCCAAACAGATGTTCTTTTTAAACAGCGTCTTTTTGTTTTGGGGTGTCTTGGGGGAAGCGGCATTGGAGCATGATACCACAGGGCCTTCTCGCCAATCGTACTACTTTTGTTCTGCTTTTCTTTACTTTTTTTACTTCCTGTCACAACGAGCAAGGTCAAACGATGCACAATACCACGGCGTTTTTTTCTGCTTTTACGTTCCGAGGCTCTTTTTTACTTCTTTTATTCATCTCTACGTAGTTGAGATTTCTATGCCCAGGAACTGAACTGCTGCTATGCAAGAATACCCCTAATATGCACAATTAAGCTGGCCAATCCACCACATAGCGTGTTTCTTTTCATCTCTCTGTGACGCTTGCAGATATTGCTTTCTCTCATGCAAATGATTCAACCCGTTCCCACGCCGTTCATCACCCACCACCCAACCACCACCGAACTAGCCAGCCAGTAACACCCCAACCAACCAACCCCCCCAGTCGTGTCATCATTGTAAAAGTGCTAAAAGGTAGCCACGAGCATGCAAGCAATGATATCCCGTCCCACCCCCTCCCAAAAACTCCTGAAAATGCAAATATAGCTCGCTCGCTCGCTCCATAACCAGCCATTTACCCACCCAACCACTTCTTCTCCCCCAATTATTATAGTAGAGATGTGTTTTCAATGCAGTAGCAAACAATGCAAAAGAAAAACAGCACAAATGTAGAGAGTACGATCCGTACCACCTGGGACGTACAGAAAAATCGCAGGGTAGACTGGTCGCTTATCTGATTACACCCCAATCGCCCAGCTTGCCGCCACCACCAGCATCACCCTCCTCTCTCTGTCCAGGCTTTCGGCCAAACACATTCCAAAATCGTAAGGTCTCGTCTCCAGCTCCGGTGACTACTACTCGTCCATCTGGACTCATAGCGAGATAGAGAACTCTGTAAGTATGACCCGTGAGACTGACAACTTGCGTCATGCTGGGATATTTCCAGACCACAATCTGATTCTGCGAGTATCCGTGTGTAGAGACGATCTCGTTCGAGTTCTTGGACCAGGCGAGGTTGCAAACTTGAGAGCCAGTGTCGATCTCGTTGATGACAGTTCCACGGAGAGTGTCATGGAAAATGATTCGACGATCGACGGTTCCGCCTCCAGAAGCTAGTAGGCCTCGTTGATGAGGTGACCAGGCAATGGCTTTTACGGCGGCAGTGTGCTCGCTGAATTTCCACAGAGGGGTTTCACTTAGTTTGTCCCAAACCATGAGTTTGTTGTCGTTTCCGCCCGATGCTAGTTGTCCGTCATCGCAGTTCCATCGGAGACCACAGACTTCTTGTTTGTGGCCTACCAACTTGCGTAGCCATTGATCCGGTGCACGAACATCTCGGTGATAGATTAAGCGATCTCTTGATCCGGAGGTCAAGATGTGATCGTTCCAGGCTAGAGCACCCACCCGAGCGGTGTGTCCAGTCATCGTACGAAGTCTTCTTGTTCGTTCAGCATCCCAGATTTGGACCAATCCCTTCCCGGTTCCAATAGCAATGTGCGAACCTCTTTGGATCCACGATACGCTGGTGACTGTGTCATCCTGGAGCTCACACAGTTTGTTTACGCGCCCTGTCTGTGAATTCCACATATAAACACAACTTCCAAGTCCAACGCCCAAAACATTACTGCTTCCCCAATCCACCAGATTCAGATAGAAATCGTCGGCCAAATCTGGAGCATCCAGTACCTTGTAAGGTACTTTGCTCACCGCTCGGGGTTGCTTCCTTGGACTCAATAACATTTGCTGACTTCCAAAACGCACAGGTGATAAACTGTAGATCTCGGATCTGGCATTCAGATTAGGTCCATACCGGCTCTGGGGTGTTCTCGATGGTGTTGGGTGGCCTGGAATATTGGTGTGATGACGAGGCGACATGTAGGTGAAGAGGTTCTTGTGAGGGGTGGAGGGTGTTAAGGAAGTTGCAACAGAAGTGGGATTTGAATTAGTAGGTGGCGTATGTGAGCGTGTAGGGTCGTTGATGGTTGTAGAATGCGATGAAGATGGCAATAGAGTGGGATCTGGTGAGTGGTGTGGGGGTGTAGCTTGGGGAATTGTATTATCGAAAATCTCAGATCGAAGCAGCGTTGAAAACGTCCGGTTCGCTTCTTCGGCTGTTGGATGTGTTAGAGTAGTTCAGATCTCCCGTTCTGAGGTGTTTGGGACTTACTCTTTTGGAAATGAAGCTCATGATGCGGTGTGCGCTTCTTTTGTTTTGAAGGAGTTGCTGGCGATCCATCATCATGTAGCAAACTGAAGCTAGCCTGTAGATCCTGTCCCTCTCGGTTTGGAATAAATCTAAATTGGTCAGTCTATGATTCTTCAAATCGTTTACTCTGCAGCTGAAAGATCGAGACCAAAGTGAAAAGTATGGGCTAAAATGCCAGCTGCAAGTGCGATGGAGGTCACAAATGCAAACGGAACCCTAGAAAGAAGAGAAATCGCTCTTACCTATCTCCATATACCCCGTACGTTCGCTGCCTCTTCCGACTTGGACTGCCACCGGGTGTGATGTCTCTGTGCTTCCCCGCGTCCTCGAACTCCTTCAACAGCGCCTTACTGAGCACATTCGGATCGATCGCCTCTACTCTTCCCTGTCTCTCGCTGCGAGAGCTGCTCTGCTCCGCCGCCTTGCGTTCTGACCTGCGCTTCTCGACTGTAAGAGGTAGTGGGGTACTTGAGCGGGGTGGTGTCTTAGAAGGAAGTGTGTTCGATGATTCTTCGGCGAGTGTCTGGGTCTGTGAATGCGCCTCTAAGATGTCCAAGCTGAAAAGCTCCTCCGCGTTCTCCGCCATATTGTCGTCGCTAAAGTGCAAAGATTGATAGATCGATTTGTTCTTCTTGCTCGGAGTGCAAAGGTAATAGAATGCTGAAAAGTCGGGGTCGGCGCGGCGAGGACTTCGCAATCAATTAAAGTTGTCTCTGATAGTAAAGTCTGGGAGAGTTATTGCGAATAGCGCGGCGCTGGTTGAGTTCGTGGATTGCTAGTGATCTCGACCTTGTTGCCCTGCCACCTGCTATTGATCGTCCGAAGATGCACAAACCGCGCTCAATCTGTCGTGCCAGCCTCTGTCGCGAATGCAATTCCCATAAACGTGGCGACTAACTCCTTGATTCGCGCATCCAGTCGCAGGAATTGGGCCGTGTAGAGTCGTGGAGTTGGTGTATCGTGGTGGTGATGAAGTGAGTGCGGATGTTGTTTATCTTGAGCTTGTCAATATTTGGTAGGGGGAAGAAGGAAGGCGCTGGGTCGGGGGGCTAGACTGTTTTTGGGCAAGCGTTGCTAGGTGCGCTTACCGTTACCGCTGGTGTGAAGGTGAACGAAGGTTAAAAGTGCAAAATGTAGGTATGTAAGAAGGTGGTGATCAATTGCTCACACAGAAAGGAGAGCACAGAATCCTTTCAAATGAATAATGAGGAGGAATCACAGAAATGTTTAGAGGTCGGTGAAAGGGTGTGCGAAGGCCTGCGTTACCTTTTGTGAGCAGAATGAACGCTAGCCTAAGCTCCTCCAGCGCAGGGAGACCTTACTGCAGGCCCACTACTCCATATGCCCTCGTCGCGCGCAAAGTCGAGAGACATCGCGACTCTCAGACTTGCAAAGGCGAAATAGGTCGAACAGCCATCACAACAAAGGCCAGAAGAAGTAATAGGGCCAACATCCCCTCGCTGGCTGCAAAGTGCGCTGCTCAAACTCGAGACGCGAAAGGAAGCATCCCCATTGGCTTTCTGCCGTTTCAGGGGCTTCGGTCTCGGAATCATTGGGTGTCAAGGCCTCGAGCGCGTAAAGTGCTTTCCCTTTTGTACGGGGAACCTTTCACGCACACTTCACATTTCATAACAACATCACGAAATCAGATCCAGCATGTCGCTAGTCCCGTGTTGTTGAACATAACAAGCCGTTTCACAATTCTCGTTTCTGTCCTGCTCTATGGCGAAGCGAGCCCGCCCTACAGGTAGTCGAAAAAGGGAAGAGAACAACAAACTGTTTCGAGTTTCATGCATTTTAATTCTTTCCTTGTCGAATTACCAATCTCCACCAAGTTATTTTATATGCCCAGGTCAAGCTCAAGATATTACACTACACTACAATCTACATTCCCTTGTTGTACACATCAAGTGTTGATGTTGTACTGTACATTCAGTGGAGGCTCAGCATCGTACACACATACATCTACATCTACCTACCTACCTAGAAACTCATCAATCCATACCAATCAAACAATCAAACAGTAAAGCAAAAAGCCACCTTTCCGTGTGTTGTGTATACCCGAGTAATAACCACTTCCGTAACGCCTTGCCCGAGAATCACGAAGCGAATCCTTCCCAATATCATCGTTGTATCAATCAAAGAATCAATCAATCTATCAATCAATCAATCCTCAAAGTATGAGGACTCCCGTCCCGATTGTCGTCATCAAATACACTATTGCGTAGACTGCTTCTCCCAGCCCTCGACGGAGAATCTCTGGGGAATAGCTCTCTGGCACTGGCTCTCGATGGCGAATCTCTGTGTATCGAATCCCTTCCGCCAGCTCTCGACGGCGTATCTCTGTAAATCGATTCTCCTCCTCCATTTTGCGACGCAAATCCACCCAAGCTGACATTATCGTCCTCGTGTCCAAATGGAACCTGATGCACTGATCTCCCAAAGTTGGGATCGACAGCAGGGGCAATTCTGAATCTCCGAGATGGAACTGAGTCTTCATCATCTGCAACCACAACCATCCACACCCCGACGGCACCATTACTACCAATAAGTGGTGTGCAGTGAACCCAGCGGTTCCGCCCTTCGGTGTCTCCTCTGGTGGTGAGCCATCGAATCTTGGCTGTTACTCCACGACCATCTGCCAAAGCTCTAGTCAACTCCTCTCGTATCCTGCCAGAGCCTCCTATTTTGTTCATGAACGGGCTCTGTAGAATTCCAGGAATCCGAAGGCTCGGGCTTGCAAAGAGAATACGTAGACTAGGGTAAGGACGGACGAGGAGGTAATTCTCGTAAATGCCACTGAGCTGTCCGCTTGGCTTGTTTATTGGGCCGACTTCGTAGTTGCCATCAGGACTGCCTGACTGGATGGTAATACGGCCCTTATTCCAGTTATGAGACTTCGAGTTGTCATCATATTCTTCTGTGTTGTATTGTCGCATTCGTCCTCCCCGCCGCCTGACTGTCTCCAACTCTTCCATATTGAGCATCTCGCTCAGTTCCTGAAATTGTCCCTTTGATTCCATGTTCAGATCTCGGTCCTCAACCTCGATCCCCTCTTCCTGGGTCGCTTCCGCGCTTTCTGTCTGTATCACCAGTCGCTTCAAAGATTCGAGATCTGAGCACTCCTTCACCAGACCAGAGACGTCAACTTGAGCGCCAATACAGTATCGAACTTTGCCACGACTATCGCACAGTGGTGCGATCATAAGAAGATTCATGAAAGGGGAACCATCTCGTCGGCTAGATGGATCGGTTAACTCTCATCCAGGCAATACTAAATGGACGTTGACTCACTAATTCAAGAAAACCTCGCAGTGTTCCTTGCCTTCCGAAATCTTCTGTGCCAGCCTCCTGACACTGTGTTTATTGGTTTTGGGGCCTTGGAGAAATCGACAATTACGTCCGATCACGTAGGACATGCCGTATTGAGTGGTTCGGTGGAATTCTGGATATGGTCGGTTAACAGTCATTTGAGATGCATTGCAGTTCATTTACCTTCAGATGCAAATACAATGGGATTGTCTGGTCTCGACGGATCTGTCAAGCAGAAGACCTCGGCAAGCCCTTCTGATGCTTCTCTCAAGTGTGGTGGAAGGGTTCCAGTAATCCTTCTCTGAATCGAGATGCTCACTGTCTGGATATAGACGTGTGTGATATAGGCGGGCAAATCGTCCTTGACAAGAGCGGCAAATGCCTTCTCTGCTTTGTCCTCGAGGTCCAGGTTGCGAACGGGGTTGATGGTCATGCCAGTGAAGTCAAGGCCAAGTATCGACTCCAGGGAGTTGCTCACAGCATTTGAGTATTCTAAAGCTTTGAGTGCTTTGACAGCATCCAAGTAGTAAAGAAGAATGGGCACCGAAGAAGGCCTCTCTGCACCAAGAAATTCGGTGAAGCGAAGAAACAATGATGGATCCTTGAAAATAAGTTTCAAGTGCTCTGCCGAAAAGAGAAGTTCGGATCTTGTTTCCAGTGAGTATTGCTTAGTCTCTCCATCGCATGGTGCTATCAAATCAAAGCTACCGGGATTCAACTGGTCTTCCTCACACAATGGCTCAAGCTGATCATGTTCGTCGAGGGGTCTCTGCTGTAAGGCTGGAAGAGAGGTTGCATTTGTTTGGTATGAAGAAACGCTTCCAGAACGAGATCTGGATCTCGATCCAACAGTCGAAGGGGTTTGGGGTTGCCTGACACAGACATTATTGCGGGTAGCTTCTCTTTCAGATCGCTGTTTTCCACACGAGAGCTATAAATAGAGTGTCAATGGCGAGTATGTCTTTACAGAGGTTCAAAATTACTGACCTAGAGCGAGGGGAACCTTCGTACTCGTGGCAGAAAAGGCTCTCAATCTTGGTTGGAAGGTCGTTGATGATATTGGCCCAGAAGATGTCTCGGTTTTTTCGAGTATCTCCTTTCGAATGGCAGATATATCGGGCCTCTCGAGTGATGACGCCCTCAATTTGGACGGGCGATAAAAGGTTCTCTCGATTTCTCGATTTGGTCCTCTGCGTGTAGGAGGAGTAGTTGGTACCACCGGACTCTGGAGTGTTAATGATTCGGTGGTTTCTTGGTGCTCTTGAACGTTGGCGGGCTGGCTCTCTTCGATTATTATTGATGGCATGTTGAGCAACAACTCAGCTGGAAGGTCTCTAGTTGAAGTAGAGGGGAACTAATATTGCTTTCTCATTAGCTCAATGTAGCATCCGAGCGGACCAAATTGGCAAACAATTTGGTGGGGGTTTTAAAGCAGCTGAAGAAGTCATCGACCACCGCTTTATTACCACTTACCAGTGTCCACCCCTGTTGCGAAGGCTTGCCCAAGCCCGACATCTTTTTTATCCGGATGGAACCCTGGGATTGTCCCGTGCCCTTGCAGCAGATGGCGCTGGGTCAATCTGTTCGCGAAGCGGGTGGAGGAGGTGTGGTAAACAAACTGATGGTCGAGACTCTCGACGACTAAGTAAGAAGGGGACGGACGGGACTTTGGAGGAGAGGAGAAAAAAGGGCGCAAGTGGCAGACGTCAACAATCCGGATGGATGATTATCCAAGAGTCAAAGAGACTTCTTTCTAGTGACCGGATCCCATGGCCCATGTCCCCAGGCCGACCACTCGGCCGTCTCCCACTACTTGAGAGCGAGCATTGACTACTGGAAGGTGCATTGGTACAGTAGGGAGGAAGGAGGAAGGTGGTTGTGGTTGTGGCCGTGGTCGTGATGCACGTCCCAGTAGTGGAGTTGCGTTGTTGGGAAATCATAATCAACCCAGTACAGTATACCTCCGTATACCAAGCTTGATTGATACCTCTCTCTACCTCTCTCTCTTTTTCTCTCTCTCCACTGACTACTGATCTGCATCTGCATTATCCTTCGCGACTCCATCATCCACAGCTCATTTCTTTTCTCTCCAAAAGAACAAGAAAGCACCCTAGAATGTTCATATCAAATGTCAAGCTATTAAAATATCAAATCCCACCGTGCCGCTCGGCAAAGACTTCCATGATCGTCCGAACTCTAACGCCATCTTTGGATGATGTTCAGACCAGCCGCCGCCGCCCCCTATTCGTGCCTGTGCCTGTTCTGATTCTTCTTCTCTCTTCTCTTGTGAATCCTCCCTCCCTCTTTTCAGTCTTCAGCCATCCCCATCTGACGCCTCCACGTTCCCAGGGCGGCTGTCATGCTCTTCTCTCAAATCCCATCACATATCACACGCCATCCCGATGCAACCAACGGCGATAAGCTCCCAGTCTTTCCTCGGAGGTTTAGCATCGCGAATGCAAAAGAAAACATGTAGTCTCCTGGAGATAATCTACGATCCAAAAAGCAAAATTCATGCAAACAAAAACAAAACAAACAATTCATCACGATCGCGGTCGTTGACGTCGATCCCCTGAAGATCGTGTGTGCCATCCCTGTCGAGCCAAAGCTTTTTCCAGAAGCCAACAAACAGCCAAGCTAAGCAGCAATCCACCATTCTACTTCCAGAAGAAAGTTCCTCCATGCCCTGAGCCCTCCAACCTTTGGATTTCACATATCCTCAATCTGATCTGCGAGTTGCCAACAAACAGGCGCCATTACTCGAGGATATCTCCCAAGAACAGCAACACCCGATTCTCCTCTCCGACCGCACACAATATTGAGAATTTGGACCGCCGTCCGAGAGAATCCATTTTCCCAGGTTGATGATCATTGCTGAAAAAACGAGGCAAAGTATGTGGAGTGTTAGAGTTACGCTCGTCCCTTTGGCCTCGTGTTGTCTACCGCTTTGACTGATCTGGATTCCACTACTCTCCTCACGCACCCTCTGTCTAACTCTCTTTCAACTGTCATGTCGGCAGCTAGCTCCTCCAATATCTGCCGGGAAGACTGTCACTGACATCAAGCTTCATGGAAACCAAACGTCAGCCCATCAAAACTTCAGATGAGAGTGCGCTCAAGCCGACTTGCTTGTCACGACGTGCACGCTCAATAAGTAACCAGAAACGCTTGCCTTGTCACTTTGAGTTTACTCCAAGTCAAAACTTTGGCTTTGACGACGGATCGAACGATACCGAGTCATTGCCTCGCTCGTTTGGGTGTTGCTTTCCATTGTCCCCATCCAGAATCTCAACACTATTCATGATTCAAGAATGTTTTTGCCAACTACTACGGAGTACAGGAGCAAATGTTCATACCATGACCTTGTCGTTCCGGCCTTCAGACTCCAGTGCCCCAGTCAGAGCAAAACAACCTTCCTAGAATGGTTCTTTTTCGCAACTTTTCTCTTTCAGAATGAGGAATCTACATGGGCACTCGGAGTTTGTAAAAGATCAGAAACTTGTCTTTCTCAATATTCTTTTACTCAACATTTTCTCCGGCCAGTGCCATGTTCACTCTGCTCAGGGCCCTATCTTCTCAATCTCTCTCTCGTCCATTTCATTCCACTATTAAAATTGCAGATAATCTCGCAATTGTCTTGCCTGCTTTCCATTCCTCCTCGCGACCAAAGCAGAGGCCCAGCCAATCGCGGTAGTAACCGTGCTTCCTGGGGAACGGGTGGTCTTTCATAAAGTCAAATGGCCACATGTTTTTCGAGTTACGCCACTCAAAGCATTGGACATATCATGGTCCTGTGTTATCTTCAACAGTTGCTGCCACTTGGGTGCGTTCTCTGGCATGTTGCCAAAATTACCTCTTTTTTTGCGGCTAGTTGAGCAAAGCATGCTTGTGCCGAAAGAAAAACTTCTTTGATTGAAGTTCACAACGACGCTCCAAATCTAAATGTTTCAGCCTGGAAGAGAAAGCTCTCCTGTTTAGATTCTCCGACAAAAAATAATTGAGCTAGGCATCCTTGGCTGTATCTGCGAGCTAGTACACGTTCTTGAAGATCAGGGTTCGCTTTGGGAATGTCTCTAGTTTAAGCTGAGACACTTGTCTTGATAGAACCCAATCTGGCACAACTTCTAGTTCCCAAACGGTATGGATATTGGCGAGCTCTGTGTGTCGACTATTGGCACAATTCATCCACGTTAACATCTGACGTATTGACGGGTATGCACAGTGCACACTGGACGTTTAACGTTAGCTTTTCGATACTTCCATGCATCTAGATTCTCCTGGAAATGACGTTACATCTTCGGAGCTTTCGAGCTTTTGCTGGACCCCAAAGCTTGGGCTGTTCAAAACTCTTTCGTCTGGTGCAAGTTAAGGATCCCGATGATTTGGGTTTGTCATTTAACGGAGAAACAACAGTCAAGGATAGGAATCTAATTCTTGCGTTTGCGATTTTGTTTGTTTACAAACAGCGATGTTATTCCTGTCGGTTGTCGACGTCTCTCTTTCCCTTATTCGTACTGTTTGAAATTGCAGTCTCAAAAGTTTTAAATTGACGCCTAGAATCTAAAATTTCGACAATACAGGAGAGCATTCGCATCTATCTAACGATACATCTCCACATAGCATATCACACTTCCCAAATCAAAGCCTCCTCGCCTCTCAAGGCCCTCCATTTATTCGTCGCGACCAGCATATCTTCGCATCCAGTGAGCAGAAAGCCCCACTTCTCCAAAAAGCCTTCCGACACTTCCCAGCCTGCCGGGCTCCAGGGATCAGACCACGCCACGATACCTTTCATCTCTAGATCATCATAGCCTTCCCACAATCCGCCAACAATATCCACATGCCAAGAATCTTCATCAAAGTCTGGATTTTGCAGGGCAACAATCATGTTGTCTCGGAATCGAGGACTAGGAAGCATATCGATCCAGGGTTCGTGTAGCGTCTCGCTCTGCATTTTTGTATAGGCGAAGTTAGGCGGGACGGCGGCGCCGACTTGTGGTCTTGACACTAGTACAGTATTCATATTAGACGATGCTCGCTTCTCATTGTAGTTGGATGGATCATCGGGGAAATATGCATACTAGGTGGTATCTGGAGCACGGCTCGACACTCAAAAGGTATCATTTGTACGACTGGCACGATAGTCATGTTGGTGACGATCGCTCTCAGGACGTTATATTGAACAAGTGTCAATAGATGGTCTAGGGGTAGCGGGAGCACAAGCACCGGGGAGTTCCCGCTGGCGTATGGTATCATTGGAGGACTTCGGCTTGCAGATGGCGGTTGGCATAGCCCGAGCTGTCCTTGATCGATGAGGTGATATTGAAAACTTGCTGGGTGGGTACTGGAGTATACAACCAGAGAGCTTTCATTGTTGGCTTCGATCTCGAGGAGCTTACGTTTTCCTACATTAAGTACGGTATTAATTCACATTTTCTGAAAATAACTTCTCTTTGTTCAATACACCTAGGTACGAATTTCTACCACGGCATACTATGTAACGAGTGAGGAGTTGCTGAGCATACTATCTCACGGTAGCAAGTCCTGTCAATACCGACTCCTCACCTCGGACTTGAAGGGATGTACAGTAACTTGTTTCGAGAGAAGCAGCTCATAGCGCTACATCAAGGATACTATCTAGGTGGGCTATGTTGATAAAAACCGGTCAACTCACTGTAAGCCCTCTGATTGAGTCGATTTTGCCTCTTCCGTCTCGCAGCTGGATCCGTCTTGCCGGTCCAAATATCATCAACAGAAACGGCCTTGAAAGGCGTTAATCGGAGTCGGCTCAACCCAAAAATTCCATATCAATACACACCTCGTTCAACGGCTGCATTCGAACCAGTCGTATTCCATCCTCACCAGCCATATTGTATCAAAAGATCACCCCTTCGGTGTGTTATTTCGAGGGAGAAGGTTTGGGAAATGAGGAGAAGAGCGTGAGGTTGGGCAGTGCATGTCCTCTGCTGACCGCTTAACTATATATACTTTGAACCCCCTGGCATTTCTGGTCAGTAGGGTCCATTGGCAGTGAAGAAATGGATACTTCTAGATATCATGGAGTGATGTCAAGCTTCAACGACTGCGTGTCACTCAGAACTCGGTCAGGGATGAGAGCCTCCACATGCACGCTAATGCACGCTGCTTATTCGCTTAGCTACCAATCACAGCGCTTGTTTACGGATATCGTGATGTCTTTGGTCACTTTTGGGTTGCTGAATTCCATGTTCATGGAGACTTTCCCATGTCAGTTAAATGGTCTGTCATTTGTTTTGCGAAGAGGCGTAGATTGCGTGGGAGGTGTTTAGGCACGAGATGATGAATCATTATCGGACTCGGAGTTGAGCCACGCAAAATTTATGCAACCGAGAGTAGTGGGTTTGACAATTAAAGCAGTAGGTCTTGCACTTGGAGTTTATAGTATATAAAAGACCGACAGCCGATTCTTCTTCTCCCTCAGAAGGCATCAATTCTTCTCTAGATTTTGTTGCATTTTCTTCATTCTGTATCATTTCACCTCTTCCTGTCTTCCAAATTCGAACCGACCCGCCAGACTTCACAATCAAATTCCACAACCAAACTCGGGAATTCATCATCATGGTCAACAATCTTTACAATCGCTATGATCTCAAAAAAGACCTCCCATCACTCAAAGGGAAAGTAATCTTTATAACAGGAGGTTTGGTTTCCCATTCCTTCATTCGGATTTTTGAACCAACGTTTATGCACAGGTACTTCTGGTCTAGGGAAAGGATCTATAAAAGCATTAGCATACCACAATCCATCCCACATCTACTTCACAGGAAGGAATACAGAACAGGCTCAATCTCTCATTTCAGAAATCAACAAAACACCATCAACAACAAAGTTGACCTTCATCGAGTGCGACTTCCAATCTCTTGCGTCGATAAAGGCTGGGATGCAGAAGTTCACCCACTCCACTCTGGATGTTCTCATCTGCAGTGCTGGAATAAGTACATAACCTATGATTTATCCTCCCTGTCAAATTTCCATATAATAAAGCACTAACCCCAAACCTCAGTGGCGCAACCCCTCGGATTATCCAAAGACGGCTATGAAGTCCAATTTGCCGTCAACCACATCGCCCATAGTCTCATCATCAAAACCCTTCTCCCCTCCCTTCAACAAGCATCCATCCAACCCAACTCCGACGTTCGAATCATCCTCGTCACCAGTCTCGGATCCCGCCTCCACCCCAAAGGCGGCATCGCCTTCCCCACACTCAACACCGTGCAAAATTTTGGCATGGGTGGACCTTGGATGCGCTATGGACAGTCCAAACTGGCTAATATAGTGTATGCTCGAGATCTAGCGCGCAGGTATCCGAATATCACGACGGTTTCGATTCATCCGGGTGTCGTGGCTACGGAGTTGGTTGCGAATACGAGGTTGAGAGATTGGTTGCTGATACAGGTCACGCAGCTGGGGCAGACGTTGACGGTGGAGGAGGGAGTTATGAATCAGCTTTGGCTTGCGGTGGGTGCAAAGAAGGAAGATGTTGTTAACGGTTCGTTGTACTTGCCTGTGGGGGTCGAGAGTAATAAGATCATTGATGCGGATGGAATAAGTGATAAGTTGGCTCTGGACTTGTGGGAGTGGACTGAGAACGCGTTGTCGAAAATTTGATTGGCGTTGATTGTTGCATGTGAACGAGTAGAGAGAGTGTGTCTTAATTCAATGATATTGTGGTGTAGATAATGTCAGGCCTTTGATCTTAGATTTTTAACATCTTGCTGCTTTGCTGGCACCACGCTTTTGCTTTCCTCATGAAATCGAAACAATAACCGTTGCCCATAATGCTAGTCAAATCATCTTTTTCCCTCTGCTGTCCGACGGTGGTGGGTGGCAGTACTTCCGTTCGCTCTTGTTTTATTATCCAACACACGTTTCATCATGTCACTTCCCCTTGAAAAGAGACACATGAGAAGGAAAACTTGTTGCTTGAAGTAATCAGTAAGTTATATTAATGTAATGTTTGAATATCGCAATTTGAACTCTTGGCGAAGGAAGAATTACCACAATAGACCTCTGGCACAACAGGTCTCATAACAAGAAAGGTCCCACCAAGTCAATTTCGGAGGCCAATGACACAAGAAACATTGTTACTCTTTCCCGCTGACCTCAAACTCCCATTTTACACCTTCCCAGCCTTTTCTCCTCTCAAACTCCAGCTGAACATCTCGCACTGGTTTTCTAACTGCAGTTCCCAATTTCTGAAACGCCCTCTCAGGAAGTTTTACCCTTCCTTCAGCATCCCTATCCTCCTGTTCGGCGCCCACAAAGTCGAACCCAGCACACAAAGCCGCCACAAATGCTAGGATTTCCATCGTGGCAAAGTGGCGTCCAGGGCAGAGGTGTTTTCCACCACCAAAGGGGAAGAACCCATCTTTCTGCTTCTTTCTCGTCTCCTTATCCAGAGAATCTTTCCTGGTAGGCATGAATCGGCGGGAGTCAAAGAGATGGGCGTCGGACCCCCAGATTGCGGGCGAAGAGTGAGTAATTCCGGATGGTAGTTGGATGACTGCCGGTGATTTGATGGCGTATGAGACGGAGGACGAGGTTGAAGTCAGATCGACAGGTGAAACTACTGATCTGACAGAGGTAGCAGAGATGACCAAACGAAGAGTTTCGTGGAAGCAAGAAAGCAAAATAGGGCAATCTGTCATGAGACGGCTTGAGTCAATGTTGGCTGTTGTGTCTGTGATTGTCGTGATTGCATCGATTTCCGATCGAATTTCTTCGAGTAAAAATGGCTGTGAGAGGATGTGACACAACATCCAAAAAGACGTCGCTACTGTATTTGTTGTTGCAACATAAAGAGTGGAGATCTCGAAATTTGCGATGTCTTCGGAAGTAAACCCCCATTTCTGAGCATTTCGAAGGCGATCTTGAATGAGCTGGCTCCCAGAGAGATGATCTGGAGATGAATAGTACTTCCTGAAAGCCTCGCGTGTGGCTGCCCGTCCATCGTATGCATCCCGAGCGATTATCTTTGGGAGGAATTTCAACATCAGAAGTGTCATCTTCTCCTCAAAGTTCCTAGGACGCAACATAGCATTAGCCATCATACTTAAAACAAAGTAATGGGGATGTACCATAAATGATTAATAAGGCCGCGGTCTTTCGCCAACGGATTGTGAGGCCCGTAGAGTGCCGAGGAGGTCGACAATGTCAAAACATCTCTCATCCACGCATACACAGAAACCTTGCTCTTCCCTTCATCTAGAGTATTCACCGCAGATGCGACACCTTTCAACATATCTTTATTGAGATCGTTCAATGCGGTTCCTTTCGAAAGCATCTCGACCATCAACTTATGATTGTCGTTGAGAAAACAGTCCCCAGCGTTGCCGTTAAGGTATGGTCCTTGAGGATCGTAACCAGGAGCGTTCTCTCCTCTCATAATCTTCATCCCATCGTTGCTGATGTTGAACGCTCTCTCGGACGATTCAACCACAAATGATCCAAAATCAAATGACTTCTTATGTTTGAATGCAGCCTGAACAAGAGAGGGGTCGCAAATAACGTAAATCTTCGACTTGTTGATTTTTAAAGTAAAAGCAGACCAGGAAGGTACTTTGGAACTGTCGAGATAAGATTAAGATTTATATGTTGGGGGTGGATCAGCCATACCTTAGCATCTGCATGTATCCGACCTGGTATCGGAGCATCCCAAGAAGATGGCCGATGAGGGGAATCGAAGACTTTAACGTTGGCGGTTCTTCAAATTGCGAAATGGGCTGTGTTGTTGCTTTGGTAGTTGATTTGCCGTATCTCAACAGCAATCCGAGTCCAAAAAGCAAGGTAATAAAGGACGGGATAAGAATGCTTCTCCCACTTCCATCAGCGCTCGCAATAATCGGCCCCGCGGCCATGGTATAATTGAGCGACATAATTCAAACTTCCCAAACTCCAAATTAAACCCAATGCGACCAGCGCTTCATAAGTATTGTACAGCGAAGCAAAAGAACCAACACAATGAAAAGGGGAAGAAGAAAAGACGAGAAATGCTGGAAAGGCAAAGGGAGATTCGCAGGGAAATGGCCTTACATTTTGAACCATCTCCTCGACGAAGATCCCCGGGTACATGAGACAAGCAACAGTCCAAGCGACCTGTGCTGCGTCGAATCCATTATAGAAACCCATTTCATAATCTCAATTGGGCAAGTAGAAGTTGGAACCGAGCAAACGGGAGCAGTTTCAGCGAGGCAAGAGGCGGGATTTTGCTCTGAGACGCGACGGTTTCATCCCATCTCTGGCCAAGACAGAGATGAATGCAGGAATGAAGGGAAAATAAGACTTCTATTCCCGCCGTCAGCGCTTGGTGGTAAATGCAGAAGGCTTGGTCTTCGGGAGGCTGAATGCAAGGTGTGCCGTTGAGATGGTGTTATTTTATCTCCTGGAACCTTGGATGTTGCAATACAATGTAAAGGGTATCGAGCTGGAAATTGAGGGCACCCTTTCCCTCGAAGCTCTAATATCCTGTGCCGACATCCGTTTGGAGTGGGCCAGCATGTTTACCAAAACACGATATGCTTGTTTTGAGTTACTGGATCAAACGGTAGTTCGTGGTGAATTTTGTTTTGATGACGATGGAACTTGGAGTCAGATGTTGGAGAAGAGATGTGACATCGACATCCACCTCCATCCAGCTCGTTGGCAATCCCTGTGCCTTCTAGAACCCTGCCAAACGGGTGTTAGCCGATCCATACCCTCCATCTTCCCCAAGGCACTGAACGTCTTTGAATTCCCTCTGCATTGAATGGGTTTATAACGTGATACTGATACTCTGTTCATTCTTGAAGAATTTCTGATGTTTGGATTGGCTAATGATCTGATTGGACAAAGACGGTGTGAGAAACGCCAAGGCTTGAAAATCTTTTCACTGCCATCATAGATTTATACAAGCCAAACCCACTCATAACAAACCCAATCCGAACTGGTGTAGTGGTTAGCATTTCGGCTTCTCATCATTCAATTAATGAGTATCTGCCGGAGACCGGGGTTCAATTCCCCGGTTCGGAATTACTTTTTTCCTCTTTACAATATACAATTGCAAAGTTATTGGAGAGTTGTCTCATCGAGTCGTCAAGCTTTTTTTTTATACTTTTTGGGGGTGCGATTTCCCACTCTCCTGTTCCTTCGTCCTCTTGGCGAAAAATTGGGAGATGGTAACCTGATCGATCACGGGAGGTGTAACTACTTAGTAAATTGAAGGGCTTTCTTCCTTCAAGTCCTGCATTTTGGGAGGGTACTCTGTGCTTGCCGATCAATAGTGGATTATTAGCGATACTTGCCAGTGGAAAGATAAAATATACAGGCAAGAAGGAGGTTTCTTCTACTGCCTCTTCATTTTGGGCCAAAAAGGTAGGATTCATTCTCATACAGAAAGTTTGCTTTAACATTTGTTCCCACCATCGAGACTGTAAAAAATTTAGCTTGATGGTTATGTATATATATGTATGGCACCTCCCCAGTTCAAAGAATTCGACACGCAGTGACGAATTGTGGTATTCTCGTAAATTTATTGCATTGATGAAGTTTCAAGTAATTCAAACAAACACATAGGTGTGTGTACAGCAGAAGGGAGGACAGCCAAAGTTCGTGCATATAACATTCATAACATCATTAGCCTTGCTATTAACCAGTCCGCCCTATACTTCAAATCCTGACTGTCTTCTTCATACTTCTCTTCACAATTTGCGTCGAGTTTCCTCCAGTCGCTTGCGTCACATTTCCTAATACCATCCCATTCTCATCAGCCTGTCCCTCCCATGTGCTCTTCAATCCCCAGACCATGACACTTATCTCCACGCCTTCATTCAAACCCGCGGCCCTCAACTCCATCGTATCTAGTACTCCTTGTGGAAAGAAGGTCATCGTTCCACTGTTCCTTCCCCCGTCCAACCACACCTCCAAGATACTTCTATCGATCACTCCCTCAAGCGTGAAAGTGCCACTAGCGTTCAATGGTTGAGAAACACTGAACTTATCGGTAAAGAACGGATTGGTATCGCCGAATCCAAGAATGTGACCGCGTTGGAGGAAGAAGGGATTGTCACCGCCAAAGTAGAAACCTCCCGAGACAGATTCACGTGTGACGGAGCTGGAGAAGGTGAAGTTGAGAGTGCCCTGAGAGGTAGAGGTATTAGGGAGATTGGAGACGTTTGCTTGGAAGTAGATGGCTCCACTTGACAACGACGAGTAATCGATGGTAATAGAGGTATTCCCCAAGTCAGTGGTATTTCCCAATTCCTTTTCATAGATGGGCGAGAGGTCGTATGGATAATTCATCATTGTATATCCCGTACGAGTAACGTTCTTGAGGTAGGTTTTACGAGGAACGCTCATGGAAGAACGCCAGCCTTCAAGAGGTCCTGTGGGCACTTGTTGTGTGTATTGCCAGTTGCTTGCCCATGCGATGAAGACCTGATCTTCTGTTCCAGGAATTCCATAGAAGAATTGGCCAGCATAGTTATCTTTTGAGAAATCAGCGATACGAGCGGCGGCATCGACGGCGGTGAAATGGGTGCCATTGAAGGAGCCAGGGAAGTATTCCATGATGGATCCGCCAAGAGGTGCTCCTGGGTTGATGGAAATGGTGAGAACCCACATTGGATCATCAGATCCATCCATTGGCATTTCAACGAGATTGGGACATTCGTATTGAAGACCTAGGAGACCATGATGGGAGAAGTTGGAGGCGAAAGTCCATTCTCTCATGTTTGGCGAGGTCCAGATTCCAATGACGAATTCTTGCGACTATGGATATTGTCAGTAACTCATCAAAAGCATAGTCTCAAGAGAGAACCCACATAAGAAATCACCATAGCCCAGTGATCCTCATACCAAATGACCTTTGGATCTCTGAACTGACTAGATCCAATGCTAATGACTGGATTCTGCGCATACAGTTCAAACGTGTAACCGCCGTCAATAGAATAAGCAATATCCTGTGTTTGCTCCGTTCTTGTATTGAGCGTATACATGGCGATAACACCGTTTGTCTGGTTTGGGAAGAAACCAGAGGTGTTGTTGACATCGATAACAATGCTTCCACTGAAAATTTGTGCATTCTCTGTGGCAAAAATGGCGATCTTTTGGTTCTCCCAGGTGTAGAGATCGCGAGTCGTTGCATGACCCCAGTGTTGGTTTCCTGCTACTGTTGCTGTTGGGTTGTCTGGGTTTTGATATCAGCATTGGTCTGAATATATGAGTTGGTCCGAGAACACCAACATTGATAGTAGAGATGCCATGTTCCATTCGCATCAACGAAACAGCCCTTTGATAATAGTCAGCAATTGCCTTTGCAAAGTGAATGAAAGGTGAAATGGCTTGAGATGAGTCTCAAGAAGTGTCTGAATGATCCGGTTCCAAAGAGAGGACCGGTCAGGCAAGGTGTTGGATACTTACATTGGGGTCATTCATAAAATTCGAGGGAGGCGAGAAATGAATTTGTGGTCGTAATGCTCCGGTGTAATCACCTGGAACTGGAGCATCTGTTGGAACTCCTTCGTCGAAAGCCACACTGGTAGCAGTGGGTATAGAAGAGCTGGCACTTTGGCCTTGAGCCGCAGCAAAGGCTGCAAAGAGAACAGTCCACAACATGATGGATATTCAAAAAGATTGGAATCAACGAAGTGTTTTTCTTTCGAGAAAGGATACTCTATCACATTTTGCAAAGTCATAGGGTAAAGCAACTCTTTTGTACTTTTTCTCTCGATTCTTCAATAAAATCATCACATCATCGGCCCACGCAACGCCGGTCAAACTTTTGCTGTATACTAGACAGGAACAAGGAAGCCTCCCGGACCCCTCACCCCCAGTATGCAACACCCCTCACTGTTTGCGGGGTACGAAGACCGCTAGAAGTGCATTTAGAATAACAAGAACAGCAGAGTTTCGGCCATACTACATACTTGCCAGGATACACGAATGCCCAGACCGAAAGAAGCAGTGATCCATTTTCTCGGCTGCTGCGGACGTCATTACTCGCAAGTCGGCTGAATTTCTCGGGTGTAATAGACATCGCTTTGCATGCGTTTTATTGTTGATTTTTTTGATAGTGGAGAAAAGCGCAGGAAATGTAACGATTTGAATGTAAACAAATAACAAAAACATTAATACGCCGAAACAAAATTGGAGGCCTCTCCGCTGTTCCCTTCAAAAAGTCTCGGCATCATCATTACAGCCAACACACCAAGCAGGTATCATCATTCTATTGGGTTTCTTTTGCATGGCAAGTAAGTTGCACTATTTTACAGTTCGGCCTCTCTCGTGTTCTCGTGCACTAGTATAATGCCTCTGGGTTGCTTTCCATCAAAACCTTCAATCTCTGCAAGAACACATTCGCCCGCTTCACTTCCGCGGTTGGTACCTTCAAGTGGAAAGTTCCGTAATTGGCGTCATAGGCCTTCTTAGGTGCCGCCTTTTTAGAGGCAATGAGAAGGTCCAATATGTCCGACTTCTTAGCTACCGAAATTGGGGTTGTTGATCTGGGTGCTGGGATGAACTGCTCCAATTCAGGCATATAGTTCCCATTTGACGAAGTGGCCTGCTTGGAGAGTCCAAGGACTTGGTTGAACAGCTCATTGGAAGAAGGCTTGTAGTTGGCTGGTAGTGGGAGGTTGGTATTTGCAGCCTTGGTGGCATTCATAACGATGCTGTTGATAGACCATTCCTCTCCAGTCTCATCCAGCTTTCGTTGAAAGTCAATGATTGGCTTCAGGTGGATACGGAGAGACAAATCGGTTTCAGCAGGTGCAGCTTTGGGCGCTGCCTCCGCTGCCTTCGCGGGTTTTGGTGCAGGAGGTGCAGCCAATTTGATGTTGCTCAGGTCCAGATGGCTGAGTTTGGAAATCCTGCTAGAGAGTTCCGAAGGGTATGATTCGGAAATTGTGCCCAGATATGCCAAAACATCTCCCTTCAATAGCCTGTTGTTGGGACCACTTGGTGTCATTTTATCAATGGCAGCTTGATCCAAACCATTCTCGTGGATCAAGTGTTCGACCGAAGGTAGTAGAGGTTTGGTCTGTTTCTTGGCTGGTCCAGAGGACTTCTTCACAGGCGCACTTTCAGCCTTTGGAGCTTCGGACGTCTTCTCTGGTGTAGGTTCTGCCTTCGATTCCTTCTTTGGTGGGGAAGAGCTCTCTTCTTCTGGTATCTCCAAAGAGCTGAGATCGTCTCCGGTTTCCGCAAGTACCCCAATTCGTGCCCCAACTTGAATCGCCTTACTTCCATCTCCTTGAATGATCTTAGCCAAAACACCATCGTCCTGTGCCTCAACGTCCATAGACGCTTTGTCTGTCTCGATTTCCAGAAGGACGTCTCCAGCAGAAAACGAATCGCCCTCCTTGATGGCCCACTTGGCAATGTTGCCCTCCGTCATGGTAGGAGACAGAGCAGGCATGGTGAAATTCTGTGCTGCGAGAGCAGAGGCCGAAGTGCGAAATCCTATTCATTCGCAATGGTCAATAAAGTGTTTCCGGAATAATTTATGGTTGAGCGCGACTTACCTCGCGAAGTGGCATCTTGTCGCAATTGTCTCGCCGAAAGGCGTACGGACATGCGACAAGCTGTCGCAAAAGATGCCATGGTGGCTGTGAGTTATTGGGGCCTCAATTGATCTGGTGATGGGGAGGACCGTGGATGGGAGAGCGTGAGAGAGGCCGCTGTATTCAGTTGAGGACCGCCAAAAATCGGGTGGACTCGTGGCGCATTGACCCGATTGGCTGTGGTTGAGATGGAGCTCTAAATTTCTTGGGACGACAAAGGAACATGAGCTTGTACATCGCAACATTCCTGGCCCCCAAGGTGAGTACAGCTTCCAATGGCATGAGTTTGTGATGAAAAGCTAATATTTGGATGGACAGATGTCGTTCTTCTCCAGAGAATGTCTGCTACGGCACCACTCCCCGTTCCAAACAACGCAAGCTCTTAAACTCTTCTTTCCGCGACCAAACCACAGTCGAAAACTCTCATCCTCACCTCTCCTCCGCGCCATCAAGAAGAGCAAACTGAACAAGTTCCAGTCTTCAAAATCAAAGCTCTCCCCCGCAAAGGGCTCACCTGGAGGATCGAACCTCGTTCCAGTCTACAAATCCTACGCCGAAACCCTTGCGCAGAAACCATATCCAACACTTCTCTACCAAGCACCATCCCACACTCTTTTCAAAATCACCTCCTACGCCGCAGGATTTTTCTGCTTCGCATACTCAGGCTATAACTTCTACTCGCATATTCTGTACCCACCTGAGGACCTTAATAAATATGTGGTCTATGCCTTTGGAGGAATTGTGGTTTTCATGTCCGGACTCGCGACATGGCTCGTCCTCGGACCTTCCAGACTCATTAAGACCATCACTGCGATCCCAAAGTCCCTCTCTGCGGAATCAGTCGCTAGAGTTGCTCGAGCAGTCAAATCAGAGGTACCAGGTGTAGTACCTGCGAAGCCAGAGGTGCAAATTGAAGTTGAGTTGCGGAAAATGTTTCCAATTCCTTTCTTGCCAGCTAGAAAGATTTATGCCGAACCTGGAGAGATTAACCTGGAGAAAGCCTTAGCGCCACCTCATTCAGCAAGTTTGACACCGGAGAAGAGGTACTTGATGCAGCAAGCGGAGGAGAAGGAGAGGAAAGCCTTGCAGGAATATGAGGACACACATATTATGACACGACCTTTCAGACACATGGGAAGAGGAGCGAAGCAACTCTATTTAGCGACGGCGAGAACGTGGTTTAGAGATGGGTTCTTGAAAATGCAAGTTAAGAAGCACAAGTATAAGTTGGATGTTAGTGGTGGGTGGGCTCTAGATAATGGGAGGGCGCTGGATAGGCTGGTTGCTGGGAAGGGGAGGCCTTTGTGAGGAGATAATCTGTAGGAATATGCTGTGTATACATTTTTGTACTATAGGGACACGAATACACAATTCAGCCAAATATTCTGCCCGCCCTAAAACCTAGTCGTCTGTGCTTGAGATACATGATTGCTTCGCCAAAGTACAAGATAGTGCAACACAGATAGGTTGAGCGGGAAGCACGTGTTAACCCCGAAGTTAATATATGTGATAAGGGAATTGTACCTTACTATAATAATAATATTCCGAGAAAAATCAAGGAATTCAATTCGGCATGCTTGATTGATTCTTTCTCGGGATTGAACACTGTGCAGATGATTTTGCCATCTAAATGGCAAGGTTATGGGCGGCGGCAGTTTAGACGGGGCTGCAACCTCTATACCGTCAACTCTGCAAGCAAAACATTTGAAACGATTCCCAGATTTCAAAAGAAAATCGCTACCAAAGTTGAAGAATGCGACTTGCAACAAAGACATTAAAACTTCATACATTGTATTAGGATAAAGCTGGCAGATTGGGAAAATGTCCCGACCCGAAGGCTATATTAAGGGTTAGAGCCGCCTCGCGCTACCGCGCATAAGCAAGATGATATGAGAACCAGACTTCCAGAAATTGGGAAAATAAAAAGAAACAACTCGCTACCAGACTTTCGAATGCGATTTGCAACAAAATAATGCAAGACCAACAAAAGAACAGGTTTGATTTGGGGGATGAGCTGATAAGACTGTAGTATGGCCTCTTGGGTGGTGGAAAATCCACGAGGAGGAGTGGACTCAGCGGCGTGAAGGTGACGGGATTATGCCACCACTCCAATGTTTCCCACGGATGAGATCTCGCTACCAGAGATTCGGAGAGCGACTTGCAACAAAGTGACGACCGATGTCATGAAGGGGGTTTAGGCATCCTTAGTGTTGTCGTCTAGTAGATGCCAGATGTGAGTATTTCCAGTCGTGGAAAATGACGAAATTGATGCTGATTTGTGATGAAGGAACCATCTCTTTTCCACGACGCTCTTCGAGCAGAAAGCAACTGGATATCTTCAACTTCTAAATTTCCACTACAATAGCCCCGCACATGGAAGTGACGTGTTGCTGGTCGCGAGGGGCGCCTGCTCCTGGAGACGAAAGTCAAGACTGCGAGCCGGAGGAGCGAACGAGAGATAAGTCGAAAGTGAATGGAATCGACTCCCCAAGAGAGCCGACAAGACCGGCATATTCTTGATTGAAACCCATTGCATAGATTCTTCAGCATCGTTCAACTCCAAGCTCATCTGTACATCAATTCTCTCTGTAACAATACTCATCTAAATATTCTGCCACGGCCAATCCTTGTTCCTTTCCCCTCCAACGGCCAGACCACTGCGGTCTTGATACCAAACACTTGAGCGCTGAAAGCGGAAATCTCACGAGTTCCTACTTATACTGTGTTCAACATTTGGGTCAAAAGGCAATTATCCAGGCCGATCGACTGGTAGAATGTCGAGCAGGGCCACGATGAGCCAGAAGCAAGTTACAACTAATAAGCGTCGTCAAAGTCTTCGATCTTGCATGCAATGTGCGAACAAGCACCAGCAGGTACGCAGAAACAACCCTTACGCTCACTTGATGATACTGGAAAATAGATGGTCAGGCCATTATTATAAATGCCACATTTCCAAGATTTGAATTTGTCTTTGCGAAACGTACTTGCCCTCCCCTGAACTATATAAGCTAACATCTCTGTCAGTGTGACCACTCGAAACCATGTGATGCCTGTCAAATACTGAGTTTTGGCTGCTCATGCCCAGATTACGATTCGAATAATGTCCAAGGATCTCCTCCGAAGCGTCAGAACACCAATCACTCAGTCAATCCGGTTTCTCTTCTTGCTAATGGCGCAAATGATAAAATAAAGTCAGAGGCGGAAGGTGTCATGCTGAATAAGTTGGACACGGTACCGGTTTGTCCAATAAAGGAGGCCTTTGTCTATACACGTACACGGATGCTCATTGACAAAGAGAACAGACCTCTCTTCGTGGGAAATGGGTCCGCGCTTTCGTTCCTTCAACTCATCCGAGATGTTGTTGTTGATGTGGTTGGGCAAACACCATTTACATCAAGCCCAACGCATATCCAGATTCTTGAATCCAACAGCACCGTGCCCCCAAACTTTGGCATTAAATGCGCTCTTCCCAATGAGCAGACAGCAAAAGTGTTGGTGGAAGCCTTCTTTACAATTGTGAATGCCCATTTCTCTTTCCCGTGCGTTCCAGAAACATGTACTAATTGTTCACGCAGACAAATGGACTGATTGAGGTTTTGAACAGAGACTTGTTCATGAGCCAGATCGAGGCATATTATGGCGGTACAATGCTACCTGACCTATCATGGCTTTGTCAACTTTATCTTACAATAGCGATTGGTCTTGTGATGGCGTGCCCAGACTCAGATAATCGTTCGGTGTATGACATCGTCCAACAATTAAGAACTGACCAAGTCAACCATGCTGAGAGCTTCTATCAAAGTGCTAAGAATCTCAGTGAGCCATTAAGGGGCTCCGAGGAATTTAAGGCCGCCCCAGTCATTTCAATATTGATATTGATGAGTGTCTACACGCTTGCGGTCTCGAGAAGACATGCAGCATACGAATATCATGGTAAAAAGGATCTCAGCCACATCTTTCGTTTGAAGTTAACAATACTCAGGAATGGCTGTGCGGTTATCAAATTCCCATGGATTTCACAGGCAGGAGATTCTAGAAAGGCCGACTTTTGGAAAAGAAACGCCCAGACGACATATCTGGCGAAGTCTCTTTATTATGGATAGGTTTTTGAGTGTTTCCCTCGGCATGCCGATGGCAATCCGGGAGAGTGATTGCTCTGGTGCTACGATTACGGCAGGTAAACCGCTACCGCCATCTCCTGTGGCAGAGGCGTCTGAACAAGGGAATACGCCTAACAATTTTGGCCTGGAAGCCTCAGTGCGAAGTTCTCATGTTATCGGAATTGTCCTTAAAAAGGTTTTCTCGGAACGAGAAGGACAGACAGTATCCACAGATTTGGCTCGGGAGATAGCAAAGGTTTCTCAAGAATGGACCAATTCTCTACATTCGAGTCTTCATTGGCGTCAAGCGAATGCAAATGACCCCAGCCAAGCGATGGCTATTCTCCATGTCAATTTGCTGTATTGCCACAGCGTCGTTCTGTTATGCTGGCCTTTCTTCTTTTTTACCATGACCGAAAAGCTTAAGAAACCACTGGACCTACAACTAGGAAGGAACCTCTCGGCCAAAATGGGGCGTTACGCTGGAGCTTGTGTTGCTGCAAGCGTTCATAGTATGGAATTGGTAAACAATGCCTTTCAAGTCGGGTACTTGCCTAGCGGGAATCCATTCGTCCTGTAAGCAAAGCGTTGTTATATGCTTGGTATGTGGACTGACATAAATAGTTACTTCCTTTTCTCTAGTGCTCTCATTGCATGTTCTAGTGTGTTCGCATCTCTACACTCCATCGCTAAAGTCAAGGTAGCAATAAAGAGCACCCTTGGCATTTTAAGGCTCTGCGCACCACAAGATCCACAAGCAAGAAGTTTCTTGTCCATTCTCGAGAACTTCTGTGGCGACATTTGGCGTCACTGGTCCACTAAAAATGCCTACGATATACTATTCCCTGGAATTTCTGAACGACTACACGATGATGAACAAATCCATGCTCTGTTGTATGGGAAACTTCCGCCCCCTGAATTGAAACACAGACCCAAATTCCAGCGACATTCAAGTCTTTCACAGACTGTGCTAGAATCCATAGAGAAAGACAACGACAACAACGACGGCGGCGGACCTAAGGACACAGCCAGCTCATTGTTACCTCCATCACAGCCATCCCCCTCTCACAACTATTCCATTTCTGGTGGTTTGCCAAACGCACCCTCAAACCCTCGACCTGTCCGGAACAACAGCAATGACAACAACGGACCTAATAACGCTGACGCCACAGCCAACTCATCCTTACCTTCATCAATTCTACCCTCCAACCAGAGTAACCCCCTGCCTGGTGCCATAGCCAGTTCAACTATGACTTCATCAAATCCATCTTCCAATTACAATAACCCCCTGCCAGATGCCACAACAAATTTAAGTATACCTTCGTCAAATCCACTCTCCAACCACAATAACCTCTTGTCCTACTCTACAGCTAGTTCAACCATACCTTCATCAAACCCGCCTTCCAACCAAAATAGCTCGTTGTTTTACGCCACAGCCGGTTCAGCTATACCTACATCAAATCCACTCTCTTACAACAATCCCCCCAATCCTACACTGCAGCCAGTTCAAATATACCTCCATCGAATCCACCCTCTTATTACAATTCCCTACCATACGCCACAGACAACCGGTGTATGGTTTCATCAAATCCACCCTCCTCTTACAATTACCTCCCACCCATAAGCTCATTTGCTGTACCTCCAAACATTTATGCATCTCAGACTAATAGTAATTATGATAACACCGGATACAACTATTCCTACAACAATCCTAGCCAAAGCTCCGGAAGTGCTATGGGGGCGGGGATGGGCATGCGAATGGAGACGGAAATGGGTATGGGTCCCAACCTGCCTTCGTTCATGAATGGTCACGGTGATGCAGCGTCTGCCAGTCACCCGTTTGGTGGTAACATAGCGCCTTTTGATGCGCAGCCTCCTGGTGGGATGAATGGGTACCAACCAAACTGGTATCCAAGAATGTATCGAGACTGATCTGTCGCCGGGTTAGAGAAAGTGGTATTTGATGGGCAGGAGTATTTTTCTTTGGGGAGAAAATGAAGTTCAGGTTTTGGTATACGAAGGCGAAAGAAGGGAGTGTGGAGGAAGGGCAGGAGTGCTCAATATTTCTGTTTTGACAAGATGGGTTTCGCATGGGTGTTTGAGAAGAGAATCACGAGAAGCCCGTGTACATTATTCATGGGAAGCAAAGGAAAGGAAGTGACGTTAGGGGTGTCATTATTTTGCAAACGGCAAGGGCAGCAAAACAATCATTGACCTAACTCGGTACTGTACAAACCCAAAAAAACACAAATTACAAAAAGTAATACCATTACAAAATTATCATGAAAATGGATCTCGAAACGTATGCAGTACAGTGAGTGGGTGCATTTCCCCCTTTCCAATTCTCTCCCTGTGAGTTTTGGCTTTTCCCATCATATTTTCTCCTTCGCCTGCTGATGCTACATCAGAAGTGAGCGTATTTTATGTATATACCTCAACTCTGTTCCAACTCTGAATCAGTGAGGACAACTTGGAGAAGACGGAAAGGCGAAAGGGGAAGAAATACCTCATGCATCAACCTGGACGATCTCTCGTTCTTTGTCGCCAAGATTTTCGTTTTTAAAAACCACTCAACTTACCTTTGAGGTGTTAAATGATAGGTTTTAGAATTACTTCCCGAGATGGGGGAAACTCCCTCATGCTAATGAAGCGTGAGGCAATTTGTTGGAGAGGCAATCCGAAGGAAATGCGGTATTATTCTGTGTATGTGGGAGTGGGAGGGAGTTGAAACCGCCCGCAGTGCACACCATAAGTTTTAACTCCTTATGTAACGAGGTAATGAGTAAAAACAAAGATATTGACGATTCTCTTTGTGTGGGCTTTTGAAGCATGATGAATAAACAGTAGAGCAGATACAGTAGGTCTGAGAAATGCCTCTCTCTCGCGAAAAAGGAAAGAGGCTGGCACAGTCCCCCCCTCTCTCTTTCCCTCTTCCCCTCCCCCTCTCTTTCTGCGTCTGCATCTGCATCTCTATAACGAACTACTGTTTGAAATTAAATATGTACTGTGCTCGTACACTAGAGAGAGAGAGAGCGAGAGGGGGGAGGGGCGAGGGTGAGGACGAGATTAACAAAAGCATTTTATTTGAGATAGCCGAGCAAGTACAGTAAAGCAGACCTTTGCATGCAGGAAGACCAAGAGGGAGAAGAAGAAAAGAAGAAGAGAGTGTCTGCTGACCAAGACTTATCAGATTTGACCTGTCTCTCCTCACTCCACCATGCATACATAGATAGGGAGGAAGGAAGGAGGTCGAGGAACCTCCAGCTTTTCAAAAAGCACCCAAAGCAGAAGCAGCCGCAGCAGCAGTAGCAGCCAGTCGTTCATGTGACCTACCTACCTGCCTGCTTACCTGCTTACCTGCAATGCTAGAAATATACTTTCCTAAATCCCGAAAGAAAATGACTGCTTTGTGAATTTGAGATCTGATCTGATCTGATCTCGGCTCATAACCCACTGAGTTTCCCCTCCTTCCCCTCCCCTCCCCTCCCTCATCGTAGATTCCGACGTGAGTAGAAAAATCGACTGACTGACGGTCACTGACCACTTGTGGATATTGATATAAAACTACAGCGTGACGTGACGAAGCGCTTAGTATGTGGCATGATTGATAGGACCAATTATCAGGTGGTTGAGCCAAGAATCCCCGAAAAACAAAAGAGGTTAACCGCTCCATTATTATTTGAAAATGAAAAACTCTGCTGGTCATTATTATATTCAGAGAATGAGTGAAATGATGGGGAGGTTTCTCGACAGACTACTGAGAATAGAAGCAGTAGTTCGAGTATGCTGGCGAAGGAGTGCGATGTACCCACTCTGGGAAGTACTGTATCATGAAATATGGTGGAATGGGGAACAATCGAGGATTCATTGATGTCATACTTGCGGCTTTCCGCATTACTTCCAAACTGTTCAACGTCCAACGTCCAACTGTTCGGAACCCCGTATATCCGCCTCACAGTCGCCAGCCAGCACAGGGTTGGTTGGTTCAATATTGAAATGGCATTTTACTAAAAGCCATCGATCATCCTTGACGATCCAGCCACGTTGACCGCAACTTTTCCGAACCCGAAAGCGTTTGAGCATCGCCTCACTCCAGATAGAACAAGTAGGTAGGTAGTGTAGTGTAAACAAAGCGAAGCGAGCGTACTCCGTAAGTACGGAGTATTGTTCGAAAACCCAAACCCCACTACTCGACGTTTGCTGTCAAGAAACTAAAACTTTAATAGTTGAGAAGTCATGCGTTATGACCTCATTGGAGTGTGAATGGGGGGAGTTATCTGGTTGTTGTCTGGCTGTGTGCATAAGGTGTTGATATTTCTCCAGGGAAATGCTTGTGCGAACTTGTTAAAAGTGGGAGAACAGCCTCATCATAGAGTAACTTGGTGGGGTTGCTGTCGGTAGGTACTGTATGGTATGTATGCCATATGCGACGCGCAAACAGATCATAACGAGGAACTAGAGGGATAAAAAAAAAAGCAGAAGAGAGGGTCCAAGGCTGACGTCCTCACTACTGCTAGACCAGGTCAGGACCCCTTGGTTGGTTGTCTCGGTTGTGAAACAGTCACAGAACAATACTCCCGTAGGTGAGTTTTGGGATGAAGTGATGTCGGTAGTGGGGTTGAGAAACATCATG
Organism: Tetracladium setigerum; assembly: GCA_031472005.1. Taxonomy (NCBI): domain Eukaryota; kingdom Fungi; phylum Ascomycota; class Leotiomycetes; order Helotiales; genus Tetracladium; species Tetracladium setigerum. The sequence continues at coordinate 883,113 of PZJY01000012.1, forward strand.
TACTTCTATTTGACTGGAAGAGTGTGACTTGGCCGGCATCCTGGTCGTCAGGTGAGGGTGGGAATTCCTTGACTTGACTCAATTCGCACGCTTCACCAGCCTTGGCAGTATAAGAGTCTGTCGCTATGGATGAAATGTTGTGGTGATCGGCGGCATCTTGCACACACAAGTTCACAACGGCTATTGTTTGGAAAGAGGGTTGTATCGAAGACCTCCGGGTTGGTTGAAAGTTAAGAATTGAGACTTGGATCGAAGAGTCGGTGAGCGATGCAGACCCCCGTTAGTAGTTCACTCTCCCACACCCACTCACTTACTTTGCTCGCGATAATAATGAAGTCTCGACACACTCATGAAGAGGAGAATAGATTTGAGGTTGTTTAACTTTTCGAAAAAAAAGGGAAGCGGCATCGGGAGGCTTTTTTTTCGCAGTAGTGTAGATCTGTAGTTGAGATGGGTCTTGAGTAATTGTCGCTTATGCCGCAGTAGTTACCAAGTTGGTCGAGGATTGTTTTAGCCTGCAATCCCTGGAATGAGATGGGAGGGATGCTCTGCAGGTTGTGTGCACGGCCAGAGTTTGAACGCATGAAATATACTGTACCCTATATTCATCTTACCACCCCCCTTGGCATGTTGGACCCCCAAATCCTTTTGACATGACCCGTTGTTGGCCCCTCACCGCTGTCAAAGGACGGGAAGAGAAGGTTCACGATAATCATCATCATGGAGGGGTAAACTCACTCAACTCACTCACTCACCACCACCTTCTGCCTTTGTGCCACCACCACCTTTCAACCAAACAGTCCCAACTCCGGATCACGGCGGGCCCAAGTCTCCCTTACAGTAGGGTCCCATGCAAAAGCAGATTTCGGACGAGATTCGGCCTGATATCAATAATGATACTAAGTAATAATAATCATGGAGGATCTGGCTTGCAGAAGGAAGTCAGTCATTGCTGCCTCGACTCAGAAGTCGTGTTCGAGAAGTCGAATAATGGACAGATATATCTTATGAGATCCGATGTGAATGAGGTCAACTGTGGCTCTCCATTATTCCTTTCGCCTCACATGTTTGTGGAGAGGAGGAGAGAGTGGAGAGCATCATTATTCCAACCCCACAAGATTTGCTGAGATCAACTTATCAACCAGAAATGCAGTAGCCAGCCACCTCCTGCACCTCTGGCGATACCCTCCCACCCCCCAAAGATGGCTCGAGTGTCCAATGACCTTTACAGTATGCACTCTGCATCGCCATTCTGAAAGGTTCAATTGTCGAATGGCAGCGGCTGTATTGCTGCAGCGAGGCGTCATGTTCTCGGGAATTTGACAGTTCCCTTTCCTGCGACTGGGGGTATTTGACGGTGTTTTGAAAGGTCCCGGTGTGCGAGAGAAGGAGATGGCTCCATTACTATTCCCGGATGATCCAGAGCAAGCACTGTACAATACAGTACCTACAAACAGCATTGCTCTTGAATCATCAAGGGTGCCGACAAGCCGTGTTTGCTAGATTTTATATATGGTTTTTGGAAGAGTGTGAGTCGCTGCGACAACTTTTGAACTTGGTGCTAGTCAAGCTGACTCGCTCGCTTATGGTTGTTGTTCGGAAGCGTGGAAGGCGGCGGTCGATGAGGGCAGGGCAGGGCCATGGCATTGGATGGGTTTCACCTCAGAGAACACACACACACACACACACACCACCCGCACGAGGCTGAAGACCGTGAGAGCTGGCTTGAGACGGATTTGCTAACCGAATGGCTCACGCCGTCCTTCTCATTTTCCACATTCTCATTATTCAATATTGACATGTAGCTGATGAGCAAGAGAGAGAGAGCAGAACAGATCGAGAGGGTGTGAGGAATGCTCAGTCTCAGAGCAGCATCAGCGTGGCAAGGCGCGTTGGAGCTGGAGCTGGAGCTGGAGCTGAGGAGGATGGTGGTGGAGGGCGTCAAAAGTCTTGAACTCCTTCCTGCTGAGGCGGTGAGAGTGAGAGTAAGGTAAGAAAGAAGGTATTGAGGGTATCGTCGTCCAACTACTATCCGTACTTTGATAGCAGCTAGTCTCGGTTGGTCCCATGTGAGTGTCTTACAGTAAATGTCTTTCATGCTGCGAGATGGGATGGGTGGTGGGGGTGACCGCGCGACAGATGGCCGCTTATGTGTGTGATTGGGCGGCTGGCTGTTCTGTGATCATAATAGTAATATCCAACTAACTACCTACCTTCGCGGCTGGCGACTGCAGGCTCCAAGAGGAAAGATGGAAGGCATGCATGGATGGAATGGAATGAATGGAAAGATGAGTAGTGGAAAACACGGATATTATTAATAATCCTCGTCCTTTCTCACGAGGATCTATGTCTTGTACAGGACAAGATCTCACCCCTCCATGCAGCTTCCAGGAGAGAACGAGAGTGAATGAGTGAATGAGTGCCGCCTCATTTACAGGAGGAGAATTGTCGAGCCAGTAAGAGACATGAAGCTGGAGAGTACCCAGGAATAGGTAACGCGAGAGAGAGAGAGAGAGAGTTGGGTGGTGATCATGAAGGTTTGGAGCGATGAGAGAGCGCGACCTGTCATCTGATAGAGAAGGAGATGAAACCTCTCCTCTCCATCGGCAACCAGGCCCGTGATGGTGTTGAGGGTGACTTGTATAGTAAGTAGCAGGACATGCTTTTTTCCATCGTGTGCAGTGATACTTTGTGTTGGATTTGCTATGTTTTATTCCTCCTCCGTTGGCGTGATCTCTCTTCTGCAGGTTGGGGTCTGCATCTGATATCTGAAGATGTATCTTTTGACTTTTTGACGTTTGATATCAGGATATCAGGATATCTCTGGAGGGGTCGTCGCCCTTCCCACATTTCTCGTTTTGCCCCCGTTCATCCTATGGCCTGTGCGGGTGGTGGAAATTTGGAAGCGCATCCGCCTAACCCAAAGAGCACCCCAAGCCGACCGGGCACCAGCTCTCTTGGGCAATCAATTCTTTCCCTCAATATCTCCTCCCCCATTCTCGAATCTCAATTCTCATTCTCACATCTCGCTAATGTACGAGTTCTGTACCAACCAGCACTCATACTCCCTTCCCTACAGTCGTCGGAGGAGGAGCTTGAAATATACACATCTCCCACAACACCATCACCAAACAAATAGACCCTCTTCCATTTCGCCCTGAACCTTTCGACCGTTGGCTGGCTCCTCTCTCTCACCGCTGTCTATTGTGTGAAGATCATCGTTCCCTCTCTCTCTCTCTCTTGCTCTCCACTCCACTACTCACCTCGTTAATCTAATATAACTACATGTTGTTCCTGTCCTCATCATCCTCGTCCTCGTCCTCCCCGTCGCGACTCGAGCGCTGCTGCACTGCTCGTTGAAAGATTTGGCCCATCCCTGCCGCCTGGTGCATCGACCCATCGCAACCCTGTCTCTTGTCCTTCTTCTTTCTCGGCCGCTGCTCCACTCAACCCACTTGCAGAGGACCGACATAAATCCTGCATGCTCGCACTTCAAAGTCTGAAAAGCCACGCTTGGGACCTATTGGTCGTTGTGGGAAATCACGACTGGACCGTACCACTTCTGTATCACTGAGTGTGTGTGTGTGTTTGAGGGACAACCGCTGAGGAAAGATTTCTTTTGCTCCTTCAACTTCGTCGTCGTCGTCGTCGTCGTCGCCGCTCCTTTCCCCCATACATAGCCAGGACCCCTTCGCGGTGAGTCCTGCTGTGCGTGTGCGTGTGTTTGTGTGTGCTTTGTTGGCGTGTGGTTCTTCGAGGTCGTCGTCTCCTGGAAAGCCGTTGATCGAAGGGTTGAGACTCGAGAACTCGAGACGTTCATGGTCTTTTGCACGATAAGACCCTTCTCCCAGGTGTGTACTACTCCTCCCAACCCAAGTTTCATCCCATCCTACAAGCCAAAACGATACATCGTTTGCACCTCACTTGCTCGTCTGGCGAGATACAACTTCCTGCTGCTCACCCACTACGTGCTGGACGATGCGGGTGCGGCGCAGAGAAATTACAGACGACGGCGAGTCCGCCTCTGCATTTCTGGAATCTGCACTGCGCTTCTGCGCGCTGCCTTATTCCAACATTCCTCGCTACCTGCCCAAGATCACGACCGTCCATCCTACGAATTAATCTAACCTTGTGTCACTCGCAGGACCCCTCCTCGTCCTCCTCCCGCCATCGCCGAGTCGCACCCTCCCCTCACCACACCCGTTGCTGAGATACAAGTTGGGTGGATTACCTTTGGTTACCGTGATTGTAATTCTTGTGCCGAAGGGCTGTAGACTTTATATCCATTCCTCAGACAAAAAACCCATATGCATCCTCAATGATGGACACTGAGGATGGGCAGTTCTTCATAAAGGTAGGACCGTGGAGCCGCATCCCACAGATTTTGAATATAACACTAATCCACGTTTTGCTAGAACTTGGCTCACTTTGTGCGGACCCATGAGAAGGCTCTTGCAAATGCTCTTCAGTTGCGACGACAGCAAACTCCCAAACATGGTTCTTCACCAAGTGTTTCCGGCGCCGTCGGAGGTCCTGCAGTGCCAGGATCACCTACATCCACGATCCCACCATCTTCCGCTTCGTCTGTGACTACTTCGAGCACCCTCGCGGCCGCACTCTCTCTGCCATATCTCACCTTCGCCTCCCATAACATCAAGCCCGCTAAGCTGGCCCTGACGCCCCACCATCTCTTCTACTTACTCTCCCGTTTCGAGGATCTTGGGATATCTGTTGGACCGATGAATGTGCGATTGGAAAACCTGCACGCAGACACTTCGGCCGCAAATTATGTTTCATTCTTAAGCCAGTCTCAGAGGCCAAAGGGTCGCGGTTCCGATAATGGCTCTATCCATTCGGTCTCGAGCGTGCGTAGCGTAATGTCCGGAATGTCAAGTTTGTGGTCAAATTTCGGACTGGGTGCTGGAGGTGCGGCAGCACGAACAGAAAAGCAAAGGCTTGCGATAGAAGCAGACCTGAAATACTTATACTCGGCTTTTACAAAGATTCCTTGCCTCCGACTCGCACCGGACCGGAGGGCCAGGTTGATAGAAGGATATGAGGAGTTTCCCTTCGACAGTGCTGTGCCACTTCTCGCCTTCAAGAACATCAGCGCGCTGGAGATCAGCGATATCGATATTCGACAATTCTTTGGTTGGGACAAACTGTCTGAGCAATTGAGATCATTGTCAGTGAAGCGAGCTGGCGTTGATGATGCTGCGGACTTGCTCATTAATATTGTGCTCGATGATATGGATAAGCGCAGGCGCCGTTCTTCAAAGGCACAAATGTCACCCACCACCACCTGGGCGACATCCTCGAGTCCCAAGAGAAGCCCTACCATCCCTCACGCCGAATTGGTCAAGTCGAATTCTGCCCCTGGTTCTCCAGAAGATCGTACTCACATTGATGAAGATGAAATCCGTGGTTCATCTCTGCTCCGGTCCGGCTCGGATGGGGCGAAGTCGCCTACCAAGGGACGACCGCGAAGCAATTCACCCGTGCGGCCAAACAGTTCGCGAACCCCTTCGACCCATGGGCACCTGAGAGGCTCATACAAGGTCAAGAGGTCGGGATCTGGGAGCTCTCACTCAAGTATGTCTGAGAACTGGCACAATCCACGGGGGAGCTCGTCAAATCTTCTCTCCATGGGTATCCTGCCATCCTCGAAGTGGAGGTTTCTCAAGCATCTCAGTCTTGCCGACAACGGCCTTACCTCAATCTCGGCCACTAGTCTGACTCCCTTGGCAAATACCCTTCACTCCCTTGATCTTTCGTCAAATCTCTTCGCGCAGATTCCCGATTGTCTTGCATCATTGACTTCACTCCGAGCCCTCAATCTGTCCAATTGCATGATCGACTCCCTCCATTCGCTTACCAGGAACCCACTTCCAGCCATAACTGCCCTCAATCTACGTTCCAACAGGCTCATATCTCTCGCTGGTGTTGAGAGGTTGTTTCCCCTTGAAAGACTTGATCTGAGAGACAATCGGATTCCGGATCCCACGGAACTTGCCCGGCTGACCGGCATCCCGAGATTCGTGAAATTTGGGTTCTTGGAAATCCCTTTGCCAAAACTCATGGAAATTACCGCGTCACGATTTTCAATCTGTTTCGACAGACTCCTGGGTATACCGATGACATCCTGATTGACACCTATGGACCCGGCTATAGCGAAAGACGTAGTCTTGTTGAACGTGCCACGGAACGTCCTATTCCCTCCGTCATGAAACCTCCTCCTCCAGATTATGGTCTCCCTCCTGTCGATGTGAACAAGCCCATCATTGATTACCCGACTGCAAAGGAGACTGGATCATTGCGTAGGGAGCGCCCAATACCTGCAGCAACTACGAGTGAGATTAATACAAACTCCACAAGCCAGCGTAAGCGGAGAACGCCCAAGCGAAGAATCGTGGATCTTTCCACCTCTGATACCTCCCCTACCAAACCGCAAACGCACTCCCAACCCTCTGTTAGATTCTCAGCAGAAGAGGTGAAAGTGGCCACAACGGGTTCAGACAGTGGGTATGGGATTAGCCCTGATCCATCTCCCAAAACCGTTCCCTCCTACGCCCCTATCTCCCGACAAACCCAAAGTCAGACCGACATCTCTCGTCTTGACACATTCGCTGTAGCTGAGGGTTTACCTCAACTGCCACCCATCAGCACCATGACAAATCATCCCCCGCCTGTCAAGTCCTCCCCTAATAGCGACGCCCAAGACTGGAAAGTGAGTGGCGAGCTTTATAAGAAGAGGCTTGAGGCCCTTCGAAGCGAAGTCGGAAACGGCTGGCTTAGCGTGTTAAGCGAAGAAGGTTGGGATTCGCAGAAATCAATGCAATCACCAGGATTCGGTGATTACAGTCCTGCGAGCACCATCAGGCCGAGTCCTGCCACCCCTCGAGCCAACAGTCAACAGACTATCAGTAGTCGAACTCTGGGATAATACCCCTTTAGCAATCTCTGCCTAGCTGGATTGCTTTTTACACCATCTTCAACAATCGATCAACAACCCCCCACTGGCATCCATGCAAGCGAGGCGTTTTTGATATTTATGAGAGATGGATTTTGATACATTGGGCGGCATTCTTGATACCCTCGTGTTTATTAAAAAGTGTGCACCTTTATCACTCTACTCCTTCGGCTGGAGAAATATTTTGCATTTTTGCGGCATTCTTGTTCTCTTTTCCTTCTTCGTCAAAGCATAGCGAGTGGTTGGAAGGCATATTTGAATTTTATCTTTCTTTTTTTCCCCTCTCCCGCATCAGGGGGAGGGATGCTGTGTTTGAGCATTTTGGCCATGCTAGATCTCAGAAAGCAAGGGGAGAGAGGTTGTTGTTGTTTTCCATCATGATTGATTGGTCTGAATGTATAATATGGGGTTAAATGGGTTGGTTAGCGCGGGCGTTTGGTTTTCCAAATAACACTTCTTGCATTGTTCGTGCAGGTATTGCATAGGTATCATGAATGGATGACTGGAAGGGCGGAGGTCTAATGAAATCTTTTGAGCTGCCGAGACAAGATTATTCGTTGTGCATGATGTGATTTTGAACCTGGAGTGTTGGTGTTCCGTGCTTAGCCTGACTGGCGCACCTTTCTTCGGGAGGCCATGTCCTTTAAGTAAGGTATTTATTTTCCCGAGGCTGCCCGTAATCGTGATCTGGTGGTTTACAATTGGATTTGGATGTGAACGTTCAGTATCGATGAGTTTAAAAGTTCATTCGGGAGGTCGAGGGAGAGAGAGAAGGGTTAGATGTACATGTATATGTATACGAGGAATTCCCCTTTATTTACGGAGTATCTCCTCTTCAATTCTCTCACCTGCATCATCCTATGTTCAAGTAGGTAGGTAGGTGTAGTAAGTAAAAAATCTAACAAAGATCTCAGGTAGTTAAGACTTTCTACTAGTTAGTCAACGTCATAGCATACAGACGATGAGCATTTTGTGTTCTCCTCCGACCCCGCACTTGCAAAATGTATTCGTGTTTTGATATGGGAGGTCTCTGTCTCTGCGTCCGAGTGGATCAGAGGCGTCAACCCTCGCTGGCTGGTGAGATATTTCTGGCGTCTGAGGGTTGCGTTTCTCTACCAATCCAATTACCATTCATGGGGAGGAAGAGCCTGGAAGAGCCTTTAGCAGCGAGTAAGAGGTGGAAGTGCCTGGACCTGGACCTGGAGTAGGTAGTGTAGTGTTGTGTGCATAAGCGCCAAAGGATCGAGAATAGTAATTAGTACAGGACAGGAGCAAGTACCTAGTAATAGGTCGTCCTCACTAAGGTACAGTACTCCTTTTGGCCTCCCCCTGGTGCAACTTGAAACTGCCGCCAAATCGGGTTGTGTAAGGTAAGCTTGGGAGGAGGAGGAGCAGCAACAACATCCTTTCTTTCTAATAAATCAAACTTTGATCTCTCGACATCGAGCCCCCTTCCCCAGACGAAGACGATAGACAACAACAAGAAGTCGACGAACACGCCTTACCGAATAATCTGTGCTGCCCATCAAATACCTGGATATTCTTGACCAGCCAACAGTGACCCGACCCTTCGCATCCCCATCTCCCAGAAATTCTCGCGTTGATAAACCTCAAACAAGCACACGAACCTTCCTTCACACCCCCCTTTGCAAGACCAAAACCTTCGACGGCGACAGCTCAACAAAGAGCCCCCTTCCCTCATCCCAGAAGCTCTCTACGTAGTCGAAGACTCGTAATTGCTGCATACTTCCCTTCTTAAGATTGGTTGCTTCACCAGAAAAAACAAAAACCTGGCAATCCGAGGCGTCGAGTCTTTATAAACAGCGTTGCTAGGGACAAAGCGTGGTGCTGAGGCTCCAAAGGCTCCAAAGGCTCGTTAAAATTTTGACCATCCGCGCTTGCGTCAAACAGGACAGGACCACAAGAAGAAATTCCGCGAGCCGACCACTCCCTTCCCCAAGTCAACAACGACGACCACAACGACCACAACACCAACTCACTCTTCTCTCGACGCATCTCTGTGCGTATCAGCGAATACAAAAGTGACATCGGCGAATATCCCCCTTGACGTCTCACAGCCTAGCGCACCTCCCCGGCATCCTACCCAAGGTGAAGAGTCAAGAGACCAACCAATCTATCGAGCTTCCTCCCTTGGAAACACTTCCTCTTCATAAGGCGACGACACACTACATTACATCCCCGCACTCACTTGACGACAACGCTCGCCTTCTGACGAACGCTTCCATTGAAGCTGCTCTCCATCCCGTACGTATCCCCAATCTTGTCGAGCGTGTTGGGGCAAATCGTCCACGCGATCCTGTGCCCACCTCCACAACAGCGTCGAGCCTACATGCTAACCCGCACACGCCTTCTAGATCGACGAGGTGCATCACAACCCTCTCTCATAGCGAACACAAATCCAGTCCCCGGCGAACCCCCCCATATCCGCATCACGCTGCGTATACGCCTTACTCACAACCTCCTTCCCGACATCCCACCCGAGGGTCATAAGACATGGCGGACGCAAACGATGTAGATCTCGATTCTATCATCGACAGACTTCTCGAGGTCAGAGGTAGCCGACCAGGAAAGCAAGTGCAGCTTCTGGAGACCGAAATCCGATTCCTGTGCACCAAGGCCCGAGAAATCTTCATCTCGCAGCCAATTCTATTAGAGCTCGAGGCGCCGATCAAGGTAAGCCTCTCTGCACCTAAAGCTCCTTCTGACCTAAGTACCACTGGCGCATACTAATACACCTTGCGCGCTGGCAGATTTGCGGTGATATCCATGGCCAGTACTATGATCTCCTCCGTCTGTTTGAGTACGGTGGCTTCCCCCGGAGGCAAACTATCTCTTCCTGGGAGATTATGTCGACAGAGGCAAGCAATCTCTTGAGACCATCTGCCTTCTCCTCGCCTACAAGATTAAGTATCCCGAAAACTTCTTCATTCTCCGTGGTAACCATGAGTGCGCCTCGATCAACCGTATCTATGGCTTCTATGATGAGTGCAAGAGACGATACAACATCAAGCTGTGGAAGACGTTTACCGACTGCTTCAATTGCTTGCCCATTGCTGCCATAATTGACGAGAAGATTTTCACAATGCATGGCGGTCTCAGCCCTGATCTCAATTCCATGGAGCAGATTCGACGTGTCATGCGCCCAACCGATGTAGGTTTTCCCCCAAAGCTTGCTTGTCATCGCTCGGTCTGCCGAGAGAGGGCCTGGACTCTTGCTGATGCAACTAGATTCCTGATTGCGGTCTTCTATGCGATCTTCTGTGGTCCGATCCAGACAAGGATATCACAGGATGGAGTGAAAACGACCGAGGTGTATCCTTCACTTTCGGACCCGATGTCGTGTCTCGATTCCTACAAAAGCATGACATGGATCTGATCTGCAGAGCTCATCAAGTTGTCGAGGATGGTTACGAGTTCTTCTCAAAGCGGCAGTTGGTCACGCTCTTTAGCGCGCCCAATTACTGTGGAGAGTTTGACAATGCCGGAGCCATGATGAGTGTGGATGAGAGCCTGCTATGTTCATTCCAGGTTGGTCTTTTCCAAACGCCCAACACAATCCCATTTTCTGACCTTTTTCACAGATCCTGAAACCAGCGGAGAAGAAACAAAAGTACGTTTACGGTGGCCTTGGTGCTAGCAAACCCATTACTCCTCTCCGGAACAAAAAGTGAAAGAACAATTACGAATATCATTGTGTATAGCAGGTTCGGACGCAGATAAGCTAAGCTTTGCGAATTCCTCTCGAGTCTTCTATGACAAAAGCATCGCCCACGCGCTCCTCTCCTCGACGACTCCTTATTTCTTGATCAGCCTCCGTCTTCAGAAATCCTCGATCTTGAACTCTTTCCGACTACATCATAAACATACCTATCTGCGCGCATGCGCTTATGACGACCCTCTCTCTCTCTCTCTCTCTCTCTCGAGCACGACGTCCGACTGTACACAAATACTTTTTCCTTCACCACTAATCATGAAAACCACGAAACGAAAACACGAAGCAAGACTTTGCCGAAGCTAACGAACGATCAATACAAAATAATGGATGGTACGGACTCATGGGGGACTTTCCTAATTCGGTACGGTTTGCTCTTACAACGGTTTACATCCAGAGAGGTGGTGGTTCAAGGCGGATCTATGTGTATCTGAAGATTTGCCTTTGTTTTCTTGAGCGGGCGGGAGAGTCTTTTTGCGCCAATCAATGTGTTACTTCTGTCTGTGTATCTCTCGACTGGGCTTGCTTAGCATAGCTTGGGGCTCTTTCCCTGGTGTTGGTGGAGGTGGTGGTCGTTTTCTGAAATGATGGCTGCTGGAGTGATTGTGTGTGCGGGATTGGTAGACTCTGACAACTGGTTGGTGACCCTGGCATGGGTTCACTGGGTGGTTTTTTGGGGTGTAGTGATCTTTCTATGACCGTTCTTCTATAAATCGCCAATCTCTCTTTATGGGTGAATGAAACTAATTTCCTAAAAAAAAAAGAAGAAAAAAAAAGAAGCAGATGCGAATTGCTGTCTTTGTGAACAGGCAAGACAGGGTAGTAAGTAGGTAGTAGTCTTCCATGGTGCTCTTCCTTTTTGTGCCCCTCCATGAAGCTGTGCCATTTTTGGGAGCCCCCATCAAAAGAGTGGTTCTTCAGGCTTTGAGGATTTCTTGTCCTCGGCCAGGCGAGAATTAGAGGATAACACAATATATTAAAAAACGAAAATGTAGGAGAAGAAGAGGTACTAAACAGTACAGAGCCTTAGACGCAGCCTCGTCGTCCGCCATGCATTTGCACCAATGGCCAACCCCACCTACACCAATTGCACCCCTCTCCCATATAATTAAACATATAAACACAACCCAGATATAAATTATGTATATTATGAAAAGAAGAGAATTCCCCAATATTCAAAATGTTTATTTTTTATTTTCTACAAACACACTCACTAGGTACCCAACCTCCGCCCCCCTCTTCAATACTGTAAAGTCATCAAATAATTCTCGACCGAACCACGGACAATGAGCCGGAAGGGGAGGAAGTCACGACACCCTTCTTTTTCTGACAAACCAGCCCCAGAACATTATTCTCGACCTAACAACTTTCAACACTTTTTCCTTTTTTTCTTGGGTTTTCGTAACGTAACGAGAGACCCCGGTAACTTGTACTCAACTCACGACTTGTATCTCCTTCCTCAGTCTCCTCAGACTCCTCAAAATCTCGTCCACCTCTCTCAGAGAAATAAAATCACCAGCCCAGATAGATATCTATCGACCTTACCTAGGGGGACAAAGCCAAAAATGGGGTCTTCTGCAGCGGTAGTAGCGGAAACGCAAACACAAATGCCAGAATCGACGATTGTGCTTCCGAGGGTTACGATTCAATTCTGTACGCAGTGTAAATGGATGTTACGGTAGGTAATTCTTCGATCTTTGTTTCTCCCTCTTTTATTACAATGCTAATGCTAATATTTTTGAGATTATAGAGCTGCTTATGTATGTCTTTTCTACTATACATAATTCCAAACTTTTCTTTCCTTCTTCCTTCATGTCTCTCTCTCTCTGTCTTAAAGTAAGAAAAGAAAGGGAGAGAAGAGAGAAGTGGCATAGAAGAGAATTTGACATTCCCAATCTTTCAAGAAGGAAAAGAAAGAAAGAAGAAAGAAAGAAAAGCTGATCCGTAGATTGATTTCCCCTCGAAAAAATAGTTCGCTCAAGAGCTGCTCTCAACATTCGGTACTTCCATTGGTGAAGTGGCCCTGCAACCTTCGACTGGTGGAGTGTTCAGGGTTCATTTGTATCATGATGCTGGAGAGGGCGTTGGTGAGAAAGAGGAAGTGGGGGGAGTGGAAAGGTGAACGTGAAGGAGCACTTGCTTTGGGACAGGAAGGCTGAGGGGGATTTCCTGGTACGTTGTTTTCTTTCTTTCTTTTTGTTTTTGGTTGGTTGGTTGTCTTGGACGAGGAGGTTGGATTTTTGGTTTGGATTTATTTTGTGAGAGAAGGAGGAGGACGGGAGGAGAGGAGGAATGAGATCAGGGATTTTTTCCCGTCAGGAAGATAAGATGGGAAGAAGGAGTGAATAGGTGCTAATCATTGACGACAAAAAACAGAGACGAAAGAATTAAAGAGAAGAGTTCGAGATATCATCGACCCCAAAAGAGATCTAGGACATGTTGATGGAAAGAAAGGTTCGTTTTTATCCCAAGATCTCTCACTCTCTTCCTCTTCTTTCGCCTTATTCATTTTCACTTCTCTACCAAAAACCATCACTTTCACTATTCCCCTCCCTTCATGTAGAAATCTCGATCATCTCAGTTTATCAATTAATATTCGTTACGTATTATTTAGATGCAACAAAGGCGGATCAACCAACAACTGCTGCTAGCGAGGACAAGGGAAAAGATGTAGATGCTGTTGCGTCAAGTGGAGAGAAGGAGGGAGAGGAGAAGAAAGAGGAGGATCAAGAAGCCTTGAATTCGAGAGGGAAGATTGTTATTTCTGGTGGTGGGCTAGGTGGGGGAATGGAGGATTATGGATATTGTAGACCTGGGGATGAGGATTGTGGGTAGGTAGGTAAGGTATATCTCTACCATGGAAAATAGGATGTCAAGGAAATACGCGTCGTTGACCAAGTTTTGGCCTGTTATGATTTGCGGCTGTGGGCCATCATCCGTCTCTCTTTGCGTCTGATCTCCTTGTAGGTGAGAGCTTGGTTTTTGGTTCTTTTCTGTCTTGGACTCTGAAAGTCTGGGTATATGGGAATGAGGCCCCCGGATGTCCGAAATTCCGAACTTGTCTACTTGATATGTGTTTGGGGATAACTCGCCCACAACCAAGTGGTTTCTATCTTTGTCCACAAAGTACACCCTAGATAACCGTTCTAGGCGCGTAAAAAGATGGAGGATAGTATGGCATGGTCCACTCCAGCGATTTCTCCTACAAAAGGCATAGCAATTTACGTTGACCAATCGCCATGTCGGTTTCATCCATAATACTAACATCAAGACTCCTATTCCATCTAGCAGATTTCCTGGCTAGAGTGACTACCGCGAAGAGTAAAGATTTTCTCTCTTATTGTTCCTGTACACCAATCTTTGGAATGAATATCGAAAGAGCTGCACTAGAGGGAAGTGAGATGCGGGTGGGATAGTGGGTGTCTGTGTGTGTGTGTGTGAGCGAGAACATTTGCAGGCGAACATTTATGAAATGTAAAAAGTACCAACCGAATCGTCTGAGCGAACGGACAACGCATCATCACATGAAAAACATGCATAACAAGTTTACAGCATTGCCTTCATTTGCTGTTCCGCATGAAAGAGCAGATAATCCTTCGCTGCTCGGACAAGTCCAGTTCTTATTAGCCTCTAAAAGAGAACATTTCCTTCCCATAGACCCCCTCCCCCTCCAGAACTGATACCTTCAAAAGATATCTAAATTGATCATCAAACGAGATTAGACCAAATCAGAATCACGTCACTGGCACTCAACCAGAAAATTCCATTCACCGTTTATTCCGAGTTAGCTGTAATCTGAGACCGTGAGGTAATGTGCTAATGCAGCAATACCGAGCTACCTTGAGTAGCCTCATTTGATCTTCTCGAACCAACGGAGGAGGAGAGAGACATTCCTTGATCCTCATGACAAATCTGCTTGGGTAATTTGATCTTTACTTTAATTTTAATTGTGCGTCGATGAGTTTCGTCATCGGCTACTACCAAGTCTCGCAAGTCACTGCTCTCTTCTCTGCTTTGGCAGTGCAGTAGGGCACAAGCAAGTGAGGAGTGTATTGATATTATAGCAATCCAAAAGTTTCTTAAGGCTAATAAAGGACTTGGAATAGTGAAAGTGAGAGTAGAAACTGGTACAAATAAATTCCTTGCTACATCTCGCGCTGATGAGAGGTATACATAGACGATTCCTTCCGCGATTAAGTCCTCCTCACTCCAAGAAATCGTGCATAATAAAATGAAACGCATAGGCGTCTATCGCTCCACGCTTCCAATTATTAGGAGCAAGAAGAGTGGAAATGTCAAGAGGACGAAAAAAAAAGACATCAAATAAGTCAACATAAATCATACGATTTATGACCCCTTCCAAGCAAGCAAAAACAAATCTCACTCTCACTCTCGCCAATAACCCCAATATCCGGTACGGGCCCCGATTGCCCATCGGGGAATTTAATAGAAACAGAAACATGTCAGAATGATTGAGAAGCCGGCCCGACGAACACTCGTTCATGCAACCAACAGTCCGTAGTAAACATTATTCATGCCTTAGCTGGGGCTTTGACCTACTTGGAGACCAAGTGTACTCGCGCGATTTCCCATTTCCCCAGATCTTAAATTTTGCTGGCGACGGGGTGGGCCTGCTGTTTTTCTTTAAGGGGCGAGGGAGGTTGGGAGTTTGAAACTTGATAAGGAATGCGGTTACCTGCCCGATTTATTTTGGTCATTGGGAGAGCCGAGATTTATTTAAATATTGCAGTGGTTGGTGTACTGCAAAGGTACTTAGCAATTTGAATGAGAGAGAGGAGGTGCAGAGAAGAAAGGTGTTAGATTCACTGGAATCCATCCTCTGATGCTGGCCGTGTAGCCAGCTACCATCGGTCGATGAGTCGTAGATGCCGAATTGAAATTCATTGCTAATTCGACTTTTAAAGATGTTCATAACCGTCCATCAACCATATACACAAGAATGAAATACTGAACAAGGATAGTACATGCACCATAGTGCCTCCGTGTGGCACTCCATCAACGACCATCGCATCGACACCCGCCTATCTGGTAAGGCAACGCTGACCATCCTCTAACGACGGTACGCCGAAAGACCTCTTTATTATCGTAGTGCTGATGACAATTCCCATGCAACCTGAACGCCCTC
This sequence comes from Tetracladium setigerum, assembly GCA_031472005.1. Classification (NCBI taxonomy): domain Eukaryota; kingdom Fungi; phylum Ascomycota; class Leotiomycetes; order Helotiales; genus Tetracladium; species Tetracladium setigerum. The sequence goes on from PZJY01000012.1 coordinate 898,962, forward strand.
GCCGTGTGGATATCTCCTTCGTCCTCCTACATGACCACGCAACATCCGCCGCTCTGTTGTGGTGCGTATGGATCGTCCTTCTTCTCGATGTTACCCCATACTGTGAACGCGTTTGTTAGCACATATCGATGTAATTGATCAGGCTGGCAGCCTAGGGAGTAAGGGAGGACATACCACTAGGAACCATGAAATCTTTCAGAGAAAAGAAATGTTAGCAGTGGCCTCCTGAATATAATTGAATTGTGTCTCGTCCCTGTCCCTGAAGGGTGCGCATACCTTTCGTGCTATTCGTATATGAGATGATGCTGGCAGACACGTTAGCATTTCGTCCACGGTCGAGCAGCACACACGCTCAAATTACCTTTTTGAGGCCTGGGAGACTGGAATCCGCTCGCGCTCGAGATCCTCCCTTAGTCGGTTGTTCAGCTCCGTCAGGCGTCGTAGCTTGAGGTCCGCCATTGATTGCTTGTTCTTCTTCGCCTGCGAATCGCCCACGTCGCGAGAGGAGTAGCCGGAAGGCATGGTGGTCGGCAGGAGAGATGGTGGGAGAAGGGTGGGAGAGGAGTTCAGGTAAGGTAAGATAGGTCGGCGTTTTCTGGTGGTGGTTGGTGGTTGGTGGTGCGAGGGCGTAGGCGTAGGCGTGGGCGGTCACGGCTCCTTGGATCGATCAATTGCAGTGCGTGCAGCTCCCTGAACCACCAGATACGTTTGTCAGCTCCCTTCCTCCTCTTCTGCCACAAGCAAGGCGTGCGATTGGAGAGGCCGAGAGGGTGTTGTTACCTTGGGCTTTGGCAGTCGAGAAGACAATATGCGATTGAGGATCTGGACGTGCCCGCAGAGGGTATTCCTGGGGTGTGTGTTGTGTGTGGGTGTTTTTTGGGAGTTGGAAATTCTGAGGATGCGATGGCTTCAACTCGTCGAAGGAGTTTGGGGGGAGGGGGTGGGAACTTGGAAGGGAGAAAGAGATTTGATTTGTTTAGTTCCGGGGTGAGGGACTCGGAAGAGGAAAGCTCAATCTGTCAGTAGACGGATAGGGACTAGCGCCAGGGAATACTGCGTCTTGAGCTTCTATTTCCGCCGTAGTCATATATGCCAAGCCCTTCCGACACGCTAGGCTCCTTCCGGCCTACCGTCAAGCACACAGGCTCGCTTACGGGATTTCGACGTAGAAACTGATTTTGCTCTCCAAAATCCGAAATATCCCACACAAGGAAATCGGTGCATCTGAACAACCCCCCTCCTCCTCCTCCGCCCTCCCCCCCCGCAACTCTGCGCAACTTTCATCTGCCAGATCACCGCCTCTCCAGGCCTCTACTTCTTCACCATGCCACCTCCTCCAACTCAGAAGCCCGAGAATGTGCTCAAGCGCGCTCACGAACTCATGGGCGTTGGGCAGCAGCAGGCTGCTCTCGTCCTCCTCCACGAACATGTCACCTCCAAGCGATCTCGAAATGTCCCCATCGTGTCCCTGGAGCCGGTTATGCTCCTTTTGGTTGAGCAGTCCGTAGAACAAAAGAAGGGAAAGCTGGCCAAGGACGCCCTCTACCAGTACAAGAATATTTCCCAGAACACCAACGTCGGCACCATCGAGCTGGTCTTGAAGAAGTTCATCGATCTCTCCGAGAAGAAGGTGCAGCAGGCACAGGAAAAGGCAGATGATGCGACTGCAAATGTGGACGATTTGGAGAACAGCGAGACACCCGAGTCCATCCTCCTCTCGACCGTTTCGGCTGAGTTGAACAAAGACCGTACCGACCGCGCCATCGTTACTCCATCCCTCAAATTCCTCTGGGAGACATACCGAACTGTTCTCGACATTCTACGAAACAATGCGCGCCTGGAGATCATGTACCAGAGCACTGCCATGCAGGCTTTCGAGTTCTGTCAAAAATACACCCGCAAGACTGAATTCCGCAGACTCTGCGAATTGCTTCGAAACCATGTCCAGACTGCTGCCAAATACTCTGCACAGATGCATGCTATCAATCTCAACGACCCCGATACTCTCCAACGTCATCTTGAGACCCGTTTTCAACAACTGAACGTGGCCGTAGAGCTTGAATTGTGGCAGGAGGCTTTCAGAAGTGTGGAGGATATTCATACACTACTCAACCTCAGCAAGCGCCCACCAAAGAACATCATGATGGCCAACTACTATGAGAAGTTGACCAGAATCTTTTTGGTCGGTGAGAACTATCTGTTCCACGCTGCAGCATGGTCCCGATACTATAACCTCCTCCGCCAATATGCTTCTATGGTTGCAGCAGGTCAAAGCCGAAAGGCAGACAACCCAGCCACTTCTGAGGCCGATCTCTCCAAAGCTGCCTCGTTCGTTCTGTTGTCTGCCTTGGCAATCCCAGTTATCAGCACTTCGAGATCCCGCGGTGCCCTTGTTGACATTGATGAAGCCAAGAAGAACAAGAACTCCCGCCTCACACATCTTTTGGGTATGGCTCAGGCCCCAACTCGTGCAGTCCTTTTCAAAGATGCAATGAGCAAAGGTCTCCTCAAGCGTGCGCGCCCTGAGATTCGGGAACTTTATAATATTCTCGAGGTCGACTTCCACCCATTGTCTATCTGCCAAAAGATCTCCCCTATCCTATCTCAAATTGGTGCAGATGCCGAGATGGAGAAGTATGTTCTGCCTCTTCAACAAGTCATTCTCACTCGCCTCTTCCAACAACTTTCTCAAGTCTATGAGACTGTTGACCTCGACTTTGTTGAAAACCTTGCCAAGTTCCCGGAGCCATTCCAAGTCACAAGAGATACGATTGAGAAGTTCATTATGAACGGTAACAAGAAGGGTGATCTTGCCATTCGAATGGATCATGCCACAGGTATTCTGAGCTTCGACACGGATGTATTTTCATCCACTAAGGCTGTCACCGCCGGTACCAGCTCTGGCTCTGCCGAGAGCGAAACGTCTTCTGTCCAACGTCTTCAAAACACACCATCTGAGATTGTCAGAACTCAACTTACCCGTCTCTCCAAAGCCCTCTTTATCACCTGCCAATACGTCGACCCATCTTTCAATGAAGCTAGAATCCGTGCTCGTGATGAGGCCTACGCCCGAGCCAAGGCGGGTGCTGAACAAGAACACCGTGAAATTCTTATTCGTAAGGAGGTCATTCACAAGCGCAAGGAGGAAGCTTCAGAGATTCAAGCACGAAAGGAGAAGGAAGAGGCGACCAAGAAGCGTATCCGTGCAGCACAGCTTCAAGAAGCTGAAGACAAGCGACTTGCACAGGAGCAAAAAGATCGCGAGGACAAGCGTCTGCGGGCTGAACTTGATCGAGTACGCAAGCAAGAACTCACAGAACAGATTAAACAGCTTGGTATTCTTGGTAAGGACTTGGATATCGATTTGGACAACCTCGACAACCTTGACAGTGCTCGTATCCATGCGTTGAAGATTACCCAACTTCAACGCGAGAAGGACGACACCAATCAGAAGCTCCGAATCACCGGGAAACGTTTGGATCACCTCGAACGTGCCTTCAGACAAGAGGAAGCCAAGAAGCTACCAGCGGACTATGCAGCACAACGCGAGTTAGATTTGGCTGCATATGAAAAGACCAAGGCTCAGACTCTCAAGGAAGCCGAGGCAAAGCACAAGGAGAATGTTGAACTCAAGCACAGATTGAGTCGATTGGTGCCTGCTTATGAGTCGTTCAGAGAAAGTGTCGTTGAGCGAAGACATGATGAGTTTGAGAAGCGTCGCCGTGACGCCGAGAAGGAGCTTGAGAAACAGATTGCTGCCCGAAGAAAGGAATTCCGTGAACGTAAGGCACGTGAGAAGCGTCAACGCGAAGAGCAGGATCGCATTCTCCGTGAGGAAGAGGAGCGAGCTGCCAAGGAGGCAGAAGAGAAGGCAGCGAGGGATGAGAAGAAGAGACAAGAGTTTGCAGAGCTCAAGGCTATTCGTGAGAAAGAGCGACAAGAGGCTTTGGAGATGGCAGCAAAGCAAGAGAGACGAGCGGAAGAAGCACTTCAACGTCGCGCAGAGAACAAGGCTGCCGGTCCTTCGCGTGCTCCATTAATCGAGCGTACCGAGTCTGGCAGTGGTGGCGTCCGTCCACCATTGGCTCTTGCTGGGGCTAAAATTGGATGGAGAGAGAAGGAGAGACTCAAGGCAGAAGGAAAGGAGGTGCCATCAGCACGAACTGAATCCCGCGAAGCTCCAGCATCTCGCGAGGCCCCTGCACCACGGGCTCCTGCTGAAAGATCTGATTCAACTGGTCCTTCATCGTCTGGTGGACCACCTCGTCTTGCCCTTGCCGGCGGAAAGCCAAGTTGGAGAGATAGACAAGCTGCCAAGGAGAAGGAGGGAGCTGGAAGTTCGAGTGAATCTGCTCCTCTGCCACGTGGACGAGATGCAGAGCGTCGTGATGAATCCCCTGCTCCCGCGTCTGCTGCTCCTGCTGAGACCCTCAAGCCCAGTGGAACGACAGGAAAATTTGTGCCTCCTCACTTGAGAAATAGGAATTAAGTTGTGGGCGGATCTTGCATGGTTGTATTTAGTAATGGCGTTATGAGGATGGAGAATTGACTGCATTTCACAGAACAGAATTGCCCTCTACTACATGATGTAGTTAGTTGTAGTCAATGGAGATTACTATGAAACAATACTCTTGATTATTTCACATGGGCTTTCTTGTACTTCCAATGGGCTTTTGAGCGGTTCTTCTCTTGTGTATGATTGGTAAGAGATGGCTGTTCTCTAGCAATTTTTGAAGCATGTTACAGTTGTGGACGCTATGCTATGTATCATATTCCTTCTTCGCCATCATCTTGAACATCTCGAGTGAGCTATCATGTTGAGATATTTTGCAAGCTCATCTCTTTCTTGGACCTCGATGTTGTGAATCTCCGTAACCACGATTTAGAAGGTGCTAAAATAATGCTTGTGGTGTCTTCCCAGAGGTTAGCCAAGTAGATCTTTCCGGGGAATTGTGTTTATCGCTGGATCAGGGTGCAACATTTCACAGTCAGGAGTATCATTAAATGGTGCCTTGTTGTGCGACTACATTCAGAGATTACGTTCGGTTACACTGAATGCTAAAGATAGTTGTATTGATCACGATTCGCCCTTGTACTTTGCCAATGTCTCGATTATAATCTACTAGAAGACTTTAATGCTTCCTACTGTGCCACAGATCAGTGTTTCTGGAAGGTTTCTGCATGCAGTTGACGGTAAGTTGTTTTGAGTACGAATACTTCCTCGGCCATAACCCAGCATTGGCCATGCCGAATTTCAAATATTTCCATGATGAGTACATCGTATGATGGAACGTATGGCCAGTGTCGCTTTTGCTGCTTGCATTCTTGTCTTCGATTCTGTTGTTGTGACTGACCGTGGGGTTCCAGATCTCCAGAACCAAACTCCTGGGTCTGTCTCCTCCTTCTCAGACAAAAAAAAACCCGGTCTTTGAGTCCCTCCGAGAGTATCACCATGTCACAAAGTTTTGATTATGGGATTGCCCAGCAGTCAGGTCCGCACTGTTATTTTAAGCTTTTATAACTGAAATCTGCCAATGCTGCTAGGAGGGAAGGAAGGAAGGTGCTATATAGAGACTTCCAGTTTTTCGCTCTTCGTCTCCTTCATCCCCTGATTATCGTAGCCACGGATTTTGAAATCTTTTGACGCTCCTCAAGCTTTTGGACTCATTGGAAATATCCATCATGGGCCTCGCTTGTTACATGGCAGCCTCAATGGCTCTTGCCATGTTCTCTGCTGTCAACGCCAGCGTACTTGTCGAGCGCACTGGGCCGACCCCTGAACAGCCATCCTGCGTCGACTTCACTTCTTTTGTTTACGCTGGTTGTTTCAAAGATGATGCAAGCCCGAGAACCCTGCTCTATGCCTCAAATCTCAGCTCCAAGACGATGACAGTGGAAAAGTGTGTGGCTTTCTGCAAAGGTAACAATACTACATTCTTGAATTTCAAGACAGAAAGGATAACATTGTTGTTTAGGAAACGACTACAAATACGCTGGTTTGGAATACTACGGTGAATGCTACTGCGGCGCATCCGTTAACGCAATGCAAATTGACGAAGCAAGTTGTAGCTTTCCCTGCAATGGCAACAAGACTCAGTCTTGTGGAGGCGGCAAAATCATATCCATTTATCAAGACCCCACCTTCCCGGTCGTCTCTAACACGATGATATCGGACTATATGCCCATGGGATGTTATAGCGAAGGACCCAATGGCCGTACACTGGGATGGAGACAAGACAATGTCAACCCTGCCACTTTGACGGTGGAGAAATGTCTCTCTGCTTGCCTCTCTGGAAGTTACGCCTTTGCTGGCGTCGAGTACGGAAGAGAATGTTATTGTGGTGTTGTCTTGGGGAATGGCACTCTACCACTGAGAGTATCGGAATGTGACATGCGGTGCACTGGCGACAGTACTCAGTTTTGTGGTGGACGTTCTAAGTTGAACCTATATGTCGCCAAAAGCCTGGAGTCGACTGAGCCTTGCAAAGATGATGATTCAGCATCGAGCTCGTCGTCTACTCTTTCTTCGACGTCGACATCTTCTTCAACTCTGAGCTCATCAGTCTCAACAACTACAGTTCTGTCAACAACAACCTCAGAGCTTACTTCTGCTTCCAGCTTTACTCTTCCAACATTCAGCTCGAGTACAATATCCTCGTCATCAACTCTTTTGAGCTCGTCAGATTCAACGTCGACTCTTTCATCGACAGCCACTTCAGTCACCACAACCTCAGCTCCTTCAGGCTCCTCGGGGTCCTTCCCACTCCAATCACGACTTCAAGCGTATCGACGCTGTCATCTTCAAGTAGTACAACCTCCCGAATTGACCTCAGCAGCACATCTACGACTTCATCAAGTCCAATATTGTCGAGTATTATTCCAACTCCTCCAGTCACCACTTCGAGTACAACCTCGCAGTTGATATCTACTGCTGCTTCTTCTTCGGATCAAAGTAGCAGCTCAGTGACAACTTCTTCACCTCCAAGTTCTTCGAGCGTCCTTGCATCCCCAGTCAGCACTTCAGATACAGCATCTTCTGGAACTACAACCTCAGTTGTTGGAACAAGCAGCTCATCCACAATCGCAACATCAACAAGCTACTCCAGTTTTACACTCTCTTCTACCACACCAAATCCAATAATCACAACCTCAACATCTCAGTCCACATCTGTAGGATCAAGCACGTCGCCCTCGAAAACTTATCCCTCCACGGCAACATTTGGCAGTAAGAGTAATTCCAATTCCTCGAATGATAATTACTAATTTAATACACTAGCAACCACAAAGTCCATCGAAATTTGTACATCATAGTAAGGGCAATAAGTTTTGAGGAATCAATTGACAGCATCATAACAACCGCGTAGTTATACCATTTTCCCTCCTGTGCCGACACCCACTTGTGCATACAGACGTAAGCCAACAAGAAATCTCTCGTTCAATTCATCAAATTGACACTCGCAGTTGGCAAATGGTGTGCAAAACCACTTCTTGAATTCAGCGACACCTTCACCTGTTTGAAGGCCTTTGCTTCATGCGTCACTCAATTGTCAGCATGTTTCTCCAGCGCGGGCTACCCGGAGCTTCTGAGGTGTAATGAGTTCAACCAGTATTGTTCTCGTATCGCCACTTTCTGTGATGATTTCTGCCCTGGAAACAGATGCACTCTTTCCAGCTGCAGGCAAGTGGTACCTGCCTATGGGATACCTGTTGTACCATCTCAACTGCCTGGAACGATATACTCGTCACTGTATACCTGTCCTCCATTCAATTTACCTACGACTACATTTATACTGCCCTTACCACTATCAACTCCTCCTGTCATCATTCCAGCCACGACATCGAGGCAGAATCAACCTACGCCCACACCGTCAATTCCAACCTATACAAACATTTGCACTCAGCCAAATAACCCAACGAATGGATATGGCCCATCTTCACCAGTTGGTGGAATTCCCCTGCCAAAACTGTCTTGCAACAATGAATTGCTGGATTACAACTCGGGACATCCTTACAAGCTCTACACCTCTCCAGATACTTACAGATGCCCCTCTTACAAACAGTCAGGGTCTGAAGGCCCTTCCCAGGGATGCAGAGATGCATGCGATGAACAGTTTAAGCTTTGCAATGCCGGATATGCCGAGCCTTTCAAAGGGTACAATAAGTCTAAACGAGCTGGCAAGGATGATTATTCTAGTGCCTCAAAGAGATGTGAGAACCAAAGAGATGATTGTTATTCTGCCAACATGTGGGTGAGTGGCGGTAAAAAGTGTGAAACTTTCAATGCGGGTTATTGAGAATGGTCTTTTGCTTCCTTTGATTTCATGTTGCGTGCGATGGATTCGACTTCTAGGCCAACCCTCTTTCGAGGACACCTCTTCTTTTAAACCTCGACAATTAGAAGACGTTTGTATTCTTTTTCATCTGTACTCAATTAGTTAGAAGAGTGTTATCTAGCAAAATTGTATGTCATTCTTCCAAAGTATGTTTTGGTGAAGGTGCTCAACATGGCTCCTTCCTCTGTGAAGGACTTACTTTAAGGGTCTGACTTTGAAAGTTCACAACATCACATCTTCATCTATATGCTCTCTATATATATCCTCAAACACCTACATCTATGACCCCTCTTCCGCAGAAAGAGTATATTTACTCCCAACTCCTACACAAAAATGCCTTCAACACCAATCACCCCAACATCAATACCAAGGACGAAGCTTTCCACCAACTCCATGACCATTGGAGATCACCCAGACCACAGATATCAAGTCAATCACGATCTTCTCTACGAATGCGAGTTCGAGCGAGGCGCATTTGTGTCCGCACATCTCCAACGCCTTCAGAACGGCTGTTTTACCGACAACAACATCCACACCAAAGACACCCTCCACGTCACATTCGCTGCAATAACCTTCACATTCCATCCTGTCACTTCCTCTGGTGGCTCAGATCATCGATTTGAATCTGCGGTTATTGAGATTGTAGCGAAGAGTAATGGGTTGCCGTTGAAGTTTTTGAAGCATGCTCCGCATTTGGCTTTGTAAGTGGTTGCTTGTCCTCCCTCTTTTCCCCTTTTTTGAACTGGGTATGTGGAATGGAGCGTGGACTGATGATGTCTGCCCATTTAAGCGGTAGGATCAGCTCTTCGAATCTGAGATGGAACTTTTCGCTCGGAGCAACTGTGGGAATTTCGAGCGCTACTGCAAAAGCTGCTGTCAATCCTGGGATCGAATATGAGAGGGATACGGTTGTTGGAACAATGATGAAGATGTAAGGGATACAACCATCCAGGCAAATTTAATTTCCAGCCCATACTATCATCAACATCCCGGTAATGCGGTGAAAGTGCTAATGAAAGAAAATAGCCAAGGTTCCACACGCAGCACGCAACTTGATATCAGGGACGCAAGAACACATACCACATCTCCAGCACGAATACCCGACACAAAACTAGTATGGACCCTCGAGGAAAACATCCAACAAAAAGCTGGCATCCCTCGCGAATTCACCTTTGTGTTCCTCATGGAGCGTCCGGTTCCTTCCACTGCTAATACTAAACACGAAAAAGCCAAATTTTTAACACCACCTAAGAAAAAGACCCGATCCCACTCCAACATCTCCTCCGACGTCTCCTCCAACGTCTCCTCCAGCGTCTGCAGCACTCCCATAAATGATCGTTCTCCAGCTACTAGCACATCCGGCGATATTATAGTCCAGCAAAGCGTAGGCATAGAAATGACTTCCGACAAGGAGCACTACAATTTCCTCCTCGATGTCCCCGATCCACTCGACCACACATCAACCCCCCAATCACCAGCAAACGGTATGATTGATAACCTGCGCGCAGAAGCCGAACGCATATCTAAGAAATTCCATCTTCGTGACGAGTCGCTTCGACGGAATCCAACGATAAAGAAAACCAGAGGGGCTCAATCTCACGCTCATATGGATGAACAATACCACTCGGTATTCCAGGACATCACATTCAGTATCGCAGTCAAACCTGATATAGCGGGTTTGAATGTCCCCAAATCCCTGTTTGAACACCATGCTCAGCATGTGACCGTGAGAGGAGAGGTGGGTCAGAAGTTCTCTGCTATGTCTGAAGCCGAAGAGGTGTATGAGGAGAGGGGGGGAGTGGAAATTGACGGGTTGTATAATTTTACAAGGTTGCCGGTGAATTTTGAGGAATTGATTGAGTTGCCGGGAGCACAACGAGTTCAGTGGTGAGTTTCATTGGTTTGGTCTTGGTTAGAACTTGGGGAGGGGTTTGAGCGAGGAATAGAATGGATGCTAATTTTGATTATCATAGGAACCTTCTTTGCCGGCTGGTGGCCATGAGAAAGAAAAGAAGGGTTGATAGAGAGTTTTTGGTTTTGGGTTTTGGCCTTTGGTAGAAGTAGGGTGGAGTGATGAAGTGGAACCTTGGTTGTGAGCAGTCTCCCTCAAATTGGATGTTACCCACCTTGAAAGAAGAGTTCCTTTCGTCTTCTTTCCATTTATCTACCACTAGAGTTGCAGTGATAGCCTCTAATTTCCCTGGGTATCGCATTTTTCAACATAAATGAAACCTATCCACCCAGCGCGAATGCACAACGTCCCCAAGCAATTATTTTATCCTTTCCACCAAATTCTAAGATTGCTTAAGAGGAATCCACTTTTCTATATCACCAACCACTTCCTGGTCACACTTTGCGCCAGCTCCATATTCCCCGCCGTTGTATAGATCGTCTGAAGATTATACGCAGCATCTAGGCAAAAATCATCCACCATTCCCTTCTCAAAGCCCTCTTCCTCTGCTCCCTTCAACACCTTCCTATAATATGGCATGGCTAAGTGTGTCAATCCAACGAGATGATATGAACGAGCCATGTTGTAGTGCGCTTCTAGTCGTTCTTGGAAGTGTGGAGATTCCAGGCGGATGTTATAGTATTGATGCATCATTGCAATGCCTTGCATGATCACGTACTGGCGATTGTCAACTTGTCGTTTGAGTGCGTATTGAATGTATGAGAGACCGAGAGAGAGCATGATCATTGGATTTGTCGGATCAATCGAGAGAGCTCGGTGGAAGTAATTCAAGGCATACACGTATGAAGCACCAGCGACTAGAATATGGCCGTAGATCATCAGTAAACTGACATCGAGATCTTCATTCACGACTATTTTGCCGTTACTATCAAGATGCGTGTAGCTCGCTTTATCGGCTTTGATGATGTGCCGGCGCGTTTCATTGGAGAGTGCCCAGTCCATGGTTTTGATCTGGCGAAGGATGAATTTCTGCGTCGGGCCGGAGGAATACCATGAGATGGGTGAGTGGCAGATTCGAAGCAGGGCGGCGAACATGCGGTAGGAGTCGGTGGTGAATTGGTAGCGGACCATGAACCAACGGGCCATACCGACGCAGGTTTCTTCGTCGTTACCGGCTAGGGCGCATACTATGAAACGTTAGATCTAAATGGCTTTTGTACGATAGTGGACTACTTACCACAATAACATAGGTGAAGCATGAACATGTCTTCTTTGTTGAACATGAAGCAGATAGCGTGGATTCCAGCTTCACAAATGTCGTACGCTTCACGAAGTCGACCACGCTTGGCAAGACAAATTGCGTATTCGCAGAATATGTCAATCCAGTCCTTGAAGGAAATACCACGATAGTGGTCAGGGACCTTGGAATAGTCGATAGGAAGATTCATTCCAATACCTGTCCAAGTTAGCCGAACTCTTCCATAACATAACTTGAGTACCTACTCTCTGCGTGCTCTTGATTCAGGGCTTCAAGATCTAACTTCAAGGATGTTTGAGCTTGTTTGGCCTCTTCGGCAGTATAGCCATCAAATTCTTTCCTATCCCATGGATAAAAAGCCCTGCAAGACCTGAAGTCTTCCGTCAAGGCCCTTGCGGAATCCATCCAAGCATCCGTTGCCCTGTGCTTTCCAGCCCTCATACCATCCGCCTCCTTTCTGAAGATGAAGTACTGGTCTCGAAGTGCTTCCGCGAGAGTGGCTTTGCTGAGCTCCTTTTCTTCTCTTGCTTTGTTTCTGCGAGACGCTCTCGCTGGTCCAGGTAAGAATGATTTGGATGTATCTATGTTTGCCAAATTGTAATTCTCTCTCCGCCGTCGATACATTGCAGGTTGTTTCAGACTCTCGAGTTCTAATATTTGATTGACGTAGACGAATGCTTGCTCAGCTTCGTCCATTCTTTCGTACAATCGTGCTAGTTCAATTCTGGCCTCGATATTTGCCTCATCAACTACGCAAGCTTGTCGGAAGGCTGCTTCTGCTTCCGATCCACGGTCCTCGTAGATGTAGCATTTCCCCATCTGGAAATGCGTTGCCGCCGTGAGCTGGGTGGAAGTGTCCTTGAGAGCTTCGAAAAAAACCAAGGCATCTCTGTACTGCGCGGCTGCAAAATAGGAAGCAGCAATGTCGGCCACCAGGTGAGTATGGGAGTTAGCAATTTTCTCTCCTGCTTCGTCGCGTTGATCTATAAGAAATCTAAAGTGGCGCTGCAATAAATTAGCAAAAGATAAAATCGAGGAGGTGGACAATTTACCCTAGCTTCGTCATAATTCTTAAGATTCAGTCTGTACTTTCCGAAATACGTTCGCAACTCTATTGGAAGTCCCTCGCCATAGGAAGATTGGGGATGGTCGCCGGGTTTGTATTTCACCACATCCTTGATTCTTCGAGAATCGTCAACATCCCACTCGCAGTCAGTTTCGACAACGTCGTCCCAGAATGTTTCGTCTTCTCGGCCAAGAAGCCAACGAGCCAGAGCCTTCATTTCTTTCAAGGCATCTTTTGTATTTTCCATAAGCGAGTAGAGAACAGCACATGAGTGGAGATCATTCCAATCAATGCTCAAGTCGAAATCATCAGGGACTTTTCTGTAGTGGGCGATGGTCTTCCTGTAGAGTTCTGTGCCTGCCATACCATCGCGTAGGTCAACATAAACCATTGCTAGCTCACGAATGACTTCAAGATCATGTGGAATAGTTCTGAGAAGGTAGGCGAGTTCTCGGGCTGCCAGATTGTATCTCTCCCGTAGCAAAAGAACATTGATCTTGCGCCGTCTAGCATCAAGGCTAGTTGGTACCTGTCGAATAGCACTGGCGAGACAGAACTGGGCGTCACCCAGAATTTTAGGTGTCAGAGGACCCATCGATGTCAAAGCATAGTCTGCAGCGTTAAACCAGGCTTCTACATATTTTGGTCGGAGATGAGCAGCCACAATAAGCGCCATGAATGCATCATCAACCATATTTTTTTCCTGGAAAATCGATGATAGAAGATTCCATGCCTCATAGGTCTCCGCGTTAATGCGGATAATTTCATCCACTAGCGCTTTGGCTTCGTCAATTCGACTCTCAGCGAAAGCTTCGTTGGCGACCCCAAGTCTTAGCTTGATCTCCCCTGTTACCTCCGCTGCCGGATGAGGACCTCTGTGTTTAACTTTTCTCAAACGTGTAGGATCCTTGGGCGTCGCTTCTCGCTCCTCCCGAGGTTCAGACTCATCGTCTGGAATACCAAAGCCCGAAGTCTTCTGAGAGTAGCCTCCCAACGCATTTACAAGACCACCCTTGTATTTGTTGAGCTTGGACATGATGCTATCGTACTCGTCACCGTCAGATGATCCATCGTCGGATTCATCATCTGTTGACCCCTCTACTGGGCCTGGATCATCATCGTCATCTACCTCCTCCGAATCGCTATCTTCGAGAGCCTGTCTGGACGCCAAAATGGTTGCGGCAGCGACAGCTTCAACTCCTGAGTGCGTCTGGTGCGAGGCTCCCGCTGAAATTGAAAGCCCATTCTCACCCAGCCCACTCGTTGCTCTTCCCACATTGAACGAAGCTTGCACCCCCGATGTCCCGCCTGCAACCTGTGAACCCCACCGTCAGACTCATTCTCCCCCAGCCTTTCCCTACTTTGTGATCTCCCCAAAATCGTAGCAGCTTCAAATTCCATTGCCCTATCCGACGCCTGGGCAGGACCTTTTTTAGAAGCCTTAGGTTTGATAACCTTAGGTTTAGGTACCTTAGGAGTTTTTGGAACCTTAGCAGCCTTAGGAACTTTGCGTGTAGCATCTCTGCCCGTATCCCCTTCCTCAGTTGAACCTGCCTTCTTCGAAGCTCTGGCTTTCTTTGGTTTCGTTTTCTGCGAAGTTTTCGCATCTGTGCCGCTCTGTTCAATACTTGCAAGCGTATTTTCTTGCAGCGGTGGCTGTGGGGTCTGGGTGCCAGGAAAAGACTGAGCTTTTCTAGCCTGTATATCATAATTTGCAGGTGCCAATCCCGAGGTTCTAATGGCACGGGGCCGAGGGAGTTTTGCGCATAAGGTTGTTGCCAATTGACGTTGGCAGAAGTCGCACCGTTGCTTGGGCCATAAACAGTCTGCGAAATGCTGTTGTACCAATTTCCAGGACTCTGTAATGGGGAGTTCGGGACGGGCCCAGCGTTTGGTTGTGAAGTGCACGGATATGCGAGAGAAGGCGTTATACGGAAAGGACCTCCAGGTGTTGCTTGATAATAGGACTGGCCGGGTAGTAGTTTCGCACGATTCGTATCGGCAGACGGAGATGGTTGATCATTTCGCGGTGGCGGGGGAACTGGAGGTGGTGCGTAGTAGACATGGAAAGGTTGCTGAGCATTGTCTTGAGGCGAGGGAGATATTTGTGGCGATTGGCTATGTATTTGAGCGTGTGGGGGATTGGAGTATAGAGAATGGTAGAGGGGGGAGGAATGAGGGAGAGGTTGAGACTGAGCTGGTCGCGGAGGAGCTGGAGCGATATTTCGAGGTTGCGAAGGTATGTAGTATTCTGTAGGAGGTCCACCGCCAATCGTAGGGCGATTGGGATCCATCGCGACGTTGAAAACGTTGTTCGCAGAAGTGCATTGAAGTGTGAACTCATAAAAAGCCTGGCGGGGTGAGGTTTAAAAATGGCGAGGCTGCGAGAACTCTTAGAGCCTTGCGCCAAGGCAAATCTGCACCGACGAGGCTTGGAAATTCACTGCTTCATATTGTATCGTCTTTCATTCCCTAACTCCTAACTGTTTAATTCACAAAAGGCCAATCCTCATTCTGCAAGACAACGACAAAGTTTGCAGTTTAGGTATTCATTTGCAATTATCTCCTCAACTTATGCTGGGCTCATTCTATGTAATTTGAGTTGGGTACTGGATCGCTTGTATAGCCAACTAAGTCCACTGTAATCAAACTTTACGTTTCTTGTTCCCAGCACAAAAATCCCATACTCCGTACAAATGTAATCAAACTCCATTGGCGATGTACTATCCACACCAAATATTCACTCGCAAGACATCAGACCTAGGCAAGTTTACCCTCGGCTTTAGCTTCTATAAAATTGTTAGCTTTGACCTGGTCATGTAATTTCACGAATAGACTTGCCCTTCACTTGCTCGAAAACCTTGAGCATCTTTCTCCTCGCTCCAAGAGCATTTACACCCCTGTCCTCCAAAGCTTTCTCGTCCAATTCCACCAATTCAGTCCAGTTCATGTCTTTGAGATTATCGGTGTATTTGTGAAGTCTCAAGCTTCTCAGCCAACTTGGAATATCCTGAAGGAGGCTGGGATCAGTTGGGTCCTCCGGAGGCTTGGAACTACCTCTTCGTCCACGAGGCGATCGACCTCTTGCCATGTCGCCGTGGTCCGAGAGATATCCTTCATGGCCGGGCATGCCAAACTGTCCAATGCTTAGATTGGCCATCCCGTTGTTGAGAAGAGGAGAAGTTCCATCGTAAGCCGTAAGGAAACCATTGTTTTGGGGCGATGCAAAGTTCATCTGGTTGAAACCATTGCCCTGCAGTGGAACACCTGGGGAGTTTGGTCGAGATCGTCTGCCACTGAAACCAGTATTCTGCATATTCTGGGTAGTTTGCATTGCCATCACCTGCTCACGACTCATAACCTGACCGTGTTCATTAATCATAACAACATTGGCTCCTGGAATGCCACCTGGGAGGCCAGGAGAGAGGGGACCATTTTGTACATGGCCGTCATTTGACCTAGCCCGTCTGTACTTGCGAACATCATCCAAAGCAAATCGGTTGTTGACTGTCGAAAGGGCAGCAAGCTTCATGGCAGTGGCGTTTGCGACCATATCGGCTTGAGAGTTTGCAGCCTGTTGGTGGTTGAAGTTGGCTACCATGGGAGTGTTCACCATCGATGCCCAGTTGCCATTTCCAGCATTGTAAGGCGAGAGTAAAGGCATCTCCATACCGCGGTTATCTGGTGCGTTGAGAGTGGTCGTCTGAACATTGTTGGGAAGACCGGGGGCTTGGTTTCGGAGACCGGCAGATGGGGGAGGTTGCATAAATTGACCCATTGGGGTTGACCAGAGGAGGACTTTGGTCTGGCTGCTTGGTCGTTGCTTCGGGTAAGCCAAGGGGATTGGGGAGGTTGGCTGCTATCCGTCGCATCACCAGATGCAGATATGACAGGTGCCGCCAGCGAACTGCGCTGGTCAAAGACGGCACTGTTTCGGTTGGATGAAGGTGCTACACCTGTTTGCTCAGTGAACTTGGCCTTTTCGGTCGCAATAGCTGCTGCAGCATCAGGGAACATTGCATTGATCGTGTCAGGATCAAGGCCAGAGTGACGCTTCGCAGCCGGAGTTGGTGGAGGTCGACCGAGAGAGTTCCTGTCACCACCAAGTTTTCCCATTGCATCACTAAGTCTGTTCGACATTGGGTCTGTACATGGCAGATTAGTAGAATCCAGGCAGTAGCATTTGCTGTGCTTACCTTTGTCAAAATTTGCAGGAGACAATACACCAGACATTGGGTGGTTCTTGCCCATTTGTTGCAAGACCTGAATGAAGAAGCGAATCTGCACCTGCGTGGTCTGTTGCAGAAGAGCATACAGCGCAGCAGTTCTCTCGGCCTCACTCAGGACTCGGAACCATTGCTCAATAGCACTCAGCTCGTCCTTGAAATCTTGGTCGAGTGTTGCTGCAGCCATCTCCTCCAGGGTTGTCTCATATTGATCGATATCCGCAATCCACTGGCGTGCGATCTTGTCATTTGCATCAGGCTCTGGACCGCCTTGCCCTTGACTTTGTTGGGCATAGAAGTCGGATGATGGTCGGATTCGGCTGGACTGAGGAGAGGTTGAAAAGGCAGCCATGTCGGCGGATGCTCGAAGATGATGACCTGAACCGACGGCGCGAGACGATGGTGGCCGAAGAGAAGATGAGGACTCGACGGGAGTGCTGTTCCTGTTACCTATGGCAGACATGTTGAGCATGATAGCGAGGAAGCTGGATGTCGGAGTGTCGAGAGTCAGAGTAAAAAGGGAACCTTGATGTGGAAAGATCTCGGGAATTTCGAAGGTGAAACGAAAGCTCCAGGTCTAACGGTTCCTCCAATGTCAATGCGCCAACGAGAGACTGAAGAATATTCCAAGAACTCGGAACAGGGAGTGGTCCGTGGAGGGTACTGTATTCACTTGTCGTTTCGTGTTATTCGAGGACCTCTGATCAATGCAGTCGGCTTTTCGACGTCCGCCGTAGCGAGTGGAGCGTAATCTAGCAGCGACCTCGTTGACGTTTCAAGAGCCGCGTTATAGATTGTCGAGATCGCTCGAATAGGGATGACAAGACTTTCGACCTCAAAAGGGGCAAAGGAGGCAGAGCCGGCTGCCGTTTAATTATGGAAGCTGAGATGCAAGCCGAAAGGAGGTGAAGTGCTGTGTAGAAGGATGGGTGGGGGGAAAGGTTTGTGTAGAGAGTCGAGAGTCAAAAGTCCAGAGTCGAGAAGAAAGCTGCCAGTCAGATAAAGGAGAAGCTGAAGGGCACCGTAATTGGTACGGTACGGGTGAAGGGAGGAATTCACTTTGGTTGGAGTAGCAAGAACAGTGTAATAATAATGCTGATAATAATAATAATGATAATAATAGTAATACTGCCAACAGCGGGTGGATGGAGATGGGGAATTTGGAAGATCACAAAGGGCACTCTCTCTTTCTCTCTCTCTCTGTGCTGAGCTGGGCAGCTGGAGTCGGAGTTGTCAAAGATAGACGCACGAAACTCGAAACCGGTTGGCTGGCAGGTAGAAACGAAACGGACCCCGTCTTTAAGCGCCATCAAAAGCATCACACAGATAGTGGCACAACGTTCTGCGGTTGGTACACATTATTACAGTACATTAGTCCATACCATTCCGTACCACCACATCCTCGCTCGGAAACGTCCGTCCATCTCACGACTTGCTTATTTGACTGTGAGACCTTCTCTG
Organism: Tetracladium setigerum; assembly: GCA_031472005.1. Classification (NCBI taxonomy): domain Eukaryota; kingdom Fungi; phylum Ascomycota; class Leotiomycetes; order Helotiales; genus Tetracladium; species Tetracladium setigerum. The sequence continues at coordinate 917,218 of PZJY01000012.1, forward strand.
CCGGAGATACTTGCGGATTCTCACATTCCGTCCAGCCGTTCTCTGTATCACACAGCTGAGCGCTCTACCCAAACAGACCCAAGTAGAGCAGCTTCCGATTGACTAATTTGCAACTTCGAATCTTTAGGATGTCGTCCCTGTTACAGCAACAATATAGTAGCTTTTCTTCTTGAAATTTTCATCTGGCGCGGTTTAGGAAACCTCAGTAGTCTGTCTACAGGCATGAACGGTGTAATCAGACAGCGTGATCGAGAGGAGAGACTATATCAATGTTGTAAACTGCACAGAAAAACACAAAATCCGGAAATGGTTTCAATGATCTTTCCATAATTTCAAAAGCTTCATCCTAAAGATGCAATGATCCCACAACGGAAGATGGTCGTTCATGAGAAACGAAACAATGGACCGGTAACAATCCAGAAATGTGACCCCAAACTTCATGCATCCTCTCCTCATGGAGCATGGAGGAGGGATGTTTGGTAATGAAGGGGTCTAGAGTATAATCTTGGCACGAAAAGATATTATCCTTCAACGTTGAAGCATAGATAGCTTGTAACGTTGTACACACTAATGCCGATATTCCCCTGGTTTATTCCCACATCTCACGACGCATATCACACCACCCACCGCACCCACCTTTTGTATACTGTTGCAGTTGCTGGAACGGAAGATTCGAGGTTGTTGGTTTTGGTTGATTTCAGAGACTTGAAGAACTATCAATTGTTCCAAGATCATTCATCTTCGTAGGACGCCTTCCCTAGCGACAATGCAGTATGAAACCCATTCATGCCAAACCATTGATCCCGTCGAAAAAAGGAAAAAGCTTCGTAAACGTTCATGCATCCGTCTTGCCATCCTTGATCGCCTTCTGTAAACCCGTCAGCACGTGCCCCTCCATGGCTATTGATCGCAGGTTGGTGTCCATACCAAAGCCTTCGTTGTTCCGTGCAGAGCGTGTCTGTGATTTCTTCGGAACTTTGGGTCGGTACCCTTAAGCGAAGGATATCTCATGGTCTTTGGCTTCTTAATACTGTGTGCGTAATGATCGAGTTAGCGCTTCTCATTCTCTCGTCTTTCTCCATCGATCGCAGAGTCATCGTAACGGCGGAAGGGGATGACGAACCCATTTCGATGAGCCTTCTTCGTTTGGTTGTGCTGAGAGCTATTCTTAGACTCTAGAAGAAGGAGAAGGAATTAGCAGAAGGTAGAAGATGAGGCCCGAGAATGGTGGAAGAGATGGCGGGAGAGGAGAGTCGAGTAGGGCGTGATGGGCACCGAAAACCCGAGAACCAAGCGATAAGTGCGCTTGAAGAAGGGATACTATGGGAAGAGAATACGTACTGGCCATCTTGAATGATTTTCAAGAATTGATCTTGAGATTCACGTTTGGTGGTTGTTGATTTGACGAGGTGTTACATTTTGTTCATTGTGCAAATGCTGAATGTGTGCGCGTAGTTTGATGCTAATCCCAAATAGGAATAGCGCGTTATTCGACGACCACCATTCTCATCGCTATAAACCACACATCACCTCCCAAATTCCTAGACCCAGCAAACACCTCCAGCAGATTGAGCAAACATGTAATATAATCGGCAGCGCCAATTCTAGCTAACATAAAACATTCTTCTTTCCTCAGTGTAGATGAGAAACCAAGTTGTAAGTTGGAAAAAAAAAAACATTCAGCATGTCCCCAGCTGAGACCGATGCATATCAATCTACTCTAGGAGTCAGTATGTGAGAATTTCACCTGAGGTTTTGATGAACTTACAAATAGGAAACCCTTGTCCTGATGGTATGCAGACATCATATCGAGTACTCCTCCGTAGGTCCTCACTCGGCAACCAGTTGCATTTGCAATCGGTTCCTACCGTTGGTGTAAAGCTCAGTGAACAGTCGGACCACTTCTGTTACCCATTCGCAAACCCATAGACAATTGTTGTCTATGCTGGACCCCATGGGCCCACTCCTGTATGAGCCAGCCCAGCTTTTTATCAGGAGAGCTTCCTGGAATGTGGTCGTTCAAGTTGGAGAGTTCAAAGAACCCATATAACTGATTGTCGTACTCTCTAGTCCTCGTAAACTAGTTGCTCCCTGCAGGAGCTCGCTTTTGCACGAACAGCTCCGTCACTGAGAGAGCTAGTACAATCTTCAGTGTCGGCCATCGATAGAGTAGCAATAGCCAATATCCTAGGTCTACCCGACACCCCATCAATGCCTCTAAGTAGAATCAGCAAAGTTGAATGCATCGGTCTGGACTCGAAAAATCGACAATGTTGATCGTCTGCTGCTTCGTTCTCAAAATCTTATTATTCGTCTGCTGTTCGTACGGGTTTGACTCCGGGCAACGCCGCCCAAGGAAGCGGCTTTGTTGCTTGTCTTCCATTCCAATATACTGATTCCGAGTCGTTGATGGATAGACCTGCTGGTTGGATGAAGTCCTTGATGAATTTTTGTAAAACAATGTTGTTCCCTTCTTTGAGGACCTTATTCGCCTCTGCGTCACCCTTTTTCCAGCTGAAGCGGCTGCATACAAGAATTGAGATGCCATCAACAGCGGCAGACGAGAGGCTTAACAATTGGAGGGGTTCTCCAGGACTTCATATGTAGCACCCTGCTCGAGCTTCTCAGGATCTTTCTTATCTTGCAGACGTGCGTGGCGTTCGTCATATCGCTCATCCGTCCACCAATCTCGTTTCCTAGCATTATCTGCATCTTTTCCTCTTGTGTTCGATTGACTCTCCAATCTCTATTCTTTTGTTTTATCGAGTTCTCGTTTCGCTGGCTCAGACCTGCGTAATACTTGTAATTGGTTTTTTCTCTTTCTCTTCTCTTCCGGATCCTTGAGATTAACCCCTAGATGTCAATTCGTACAGTTTTACTCTGTCTATTGGAAATCGGCATGGCCGATTTGGATAGTGTCATGCTCTTTGCAAATGGTTTTCCAGTGTGCTTTCCAGGCGGGCGACCAGCCATCTTGCGGGGTGATTCGAACCATAGCAACAAGCAAATGGCCAATACACGATGGGGAGGTATCGAGGGGGCATGACTACCTTTGAATTGATGGTTTAGACTTTTTGACTTTTCGATTTTTTTGATTTTTTCGATCTTTCGACTTTTCCACTTTTCAACTTTTCGGCCTTTTGACTTTTCGACCTTTTGACTTTTCGACCTTTTGACTTTTCGACCTTTTGACCTTTCGGCTGTTCGGCCTTTTATAATCATTAAAATATAGTTATTTTATCCTTTAAAGCTAAACTCAATAATAAAGAGAAGCTATATCTTTATATTGTGAATTTGTTTTTAAGGAGAGGGTGCGAGAATAGAGGGTCGAGGTGGAGGTGGGGACATGACGAAGTAAGTACCTTTTAAATTGAACTTTTAGACTTTGAGACTTTGAGACTTTTTTGTTTTTTCAATTTTCTAAATTTTTAACTTTTTAATTTTTTTTTTTAATTTTTCAATTCTACGATTTTTCGATTTTGCAATTTTGCGATTTTGTGATGGCCCAGGGCACTCTATGATGTCTGGGGGTGAGGTGATAATATTGGCCACTCGCTTATGCCACGGTTACCTGTATATTAGCAGCCAGCACCGATTCTAACGATTGGTATGCTTTTACTTTTCTTCGTACTAGAGCCCTTGTTTATGCCGAATCACTCTCGCACTACGAATCCTCATACTCCTCTACTGTTATAGTGATTTGGCCTCTGTACGTGCCGTTACATAAAAACAAAAATTCAGACCCGTCAGGGACGGCATGCAAATATATCTCAGCCAGAGGCTTCATTAATATCAGTCGGTCACAGCCGTTCCGAATCCAATCCGGATCGATTTCGTATATAATTCATTCTTACGGGCCTCTTCTAGAGGGTCGGGCGTGATACAGACCACTTTCTGTTTCGTTCTCGAATAGCTAGGTTACTAGAGACCACTTGGACAACCGGTGATATTAGGGTTTGATATCTGCGCAGGCCAGCCGGTAAAACCGAGCAATTACGCCTCCGAGAGGTTATATCGTCGAGTGGAGTAGGATTAAAGTACACCAGCTATTCCAAGAGACTCCTAAGAACCTCTTTTGGGCAGAGGTAATTGCTCAGGATTCAGTAGTTGACACTCACAGTCGCCCGAAAGACTACGAATCTACCCTGGTACACCACCGAAAACTCTCCTCCTTGTAGATTCAAGGCTTCTTGTCACCAGAATACCACTGTTACAATTCGCACTCCTCCTACCACCTGTACGTCACCAGTATCACTCCTCCTTATCCCTTCATCTCACCAGTGCAATCACCGGTACGTCTCCCAAAGTCACCCCACTCGACTCAACTTTCAACGACGGCTACTCGTCAACTTCCATCGCCACCTCCTCCTTCCTCTCCCCCTCAATTCGATAGACAAGCCGATCCGATTCCGATTACTGAAGTCCAAACTCAATGTATTATTCGGCAAATACAAGAAATGAAAGAGATAATCCACCAGTGAAAAAGAGAGCGAGACCAATATTACCGGTTACCGTTCAAGTTCCTCCGCCATAAACCACACATCACCTCGAATGATGTCGAGAGAAAGTAGAGGGTGGTGTTGAGAGAAAGCGGAGGATGGTGTTGAGAAAGTGAGGATGACATAGCCTTCTTTGTTGCTGAGTGATAGCAGGGGCGAGGTGTTGCGTGAAAGTGAACGCGTTTTTAAACACAAAATTGAGTGATCGCCTGTGCAAAGCTGAGGGCAGAGGACGCGTCTTCGTGTGGTGAGTCAACTTCACCTTCTGTCTTTCACTTTCACTTCTTCTCGTGATATTGCTCGCTTGCACACGTCAAGATCGACCCAACCAAACCAAGAAAACAATCCATCTACCTCGACATCCAACTTCAAACTGCCATTCATCTCATCTTTCTTCATTATCCACTCCCACCAACTCATTCGAAACTTCATCCATCTCGACATCCAAATTTCGAGCTTCTGTCCATCTCATCTTTCTTCATCATCCACTCCCATCAACACATTCGAAACTTCATCATGGACAGAAAACACAAGAATGAAGCTCCACATGATGCTAGCAGAGCAAAGCGGGAAGCCTACGGTGAACCTATCGATGAGCATTTCGCAAGTATCCGTAAAGAGATGAATTCCCTCACCTTCAGAGGCAACCCAGACGCAGGTCAGAACATATTGACCTTTGCAAATAAAAGTGTAGGGCTTATCAGACCTGGCGCCGGGCTCTTGGGAAACGAATAAGAGGAAGAAGAGTTCCATGAGAGGTTGGACCGGGAACGAGCTGCTATGAAAGGTGTGATATCCTGAGAAGCAAGTTGGAGTACAATATGCTGACATTCCAGCAGAGGCTCAATTGAGAGTTAAACACGACAAAGCACAGCTTGCGTACGAGGAAGAACAGTTTGGCAATGATTACGTAGAAATGCCTGACGGGAAGATCATTGGTATATGGGAGTTCCTAGGCCCAGCCTCGGATCGTAGAATTGTACCTCGTCCTTCTCCCCATGCAAAAACAACGAACTAATATCTGTCAAATTAGAAACGACTTTACGAGGTTGACCTACTTGAAGATCCGGTCAACATGGCTATTCATCCTCGAGATTTCCAATTGAAGATAACGGCACAAGCTCTACATTGCCTCAAAGGCCCAATGAAGCTGTTTCTGAATGGAAGCGAGATGGGTGTCGGCAATATTTTATCATCTATCTTGGTCATGTGGGTAATGAAAGATGATATATTCCTCTGATGTAATAGTGTTCTGGCGACTGTACGTGCCGTTACACTTTTACGATAATCTTTTACCTATATAATGATACATTAGAATAACATAAACAATAATAGTTTATATATAAAGCCTTTATTTCTCATTTGCTTTAAATTCTAAATACTTAAATACTTCACAAATCGAAGAATCGAAATAAATAAATAAAAGATAAATCCTAAAAATTCGAAGAATTGGAAAAGTCGAAAAGTCGAAAAGTCGAGAAATTGAGAAATCGTAAAATCAAAAAGTGATCGAGGTGGCTGTGCCTTAACAACTCACTCCTCTCCTCGGCTCTAAAACGATTCGAAGTACAGACATTTTGCTTCTCTTTACTATCGAGCTCAACGTTAAGAGATAATTACCTTGTTTAAAAAGTCGAAACGTTGAAAAGTCGAAAAATAAAAAAAAATGTAAAAATGTGATAATACCAAACAAAAAATGTAGCGTTGAGACACGAGTTCGTAAGGGTACACCATACAAGGGACTTCTCTCATATATGATTTTTTGTTGCCCGTTTCTTATCGTTGATTTATTTAGAAATTACCACATGAACTATCTAGGTGAAAGATATACTAGGTAGCCAAAGCACCAAGATATCATCTCAAATACTAAATATGTAAACTAAAGATCCCTCATGTGCAGCATGTGAAAAAGTCCAACTAACCATCCCCAACTCCCCAACCACCAGCAGTAACATAGTTATCACTCAACACTTCCACCTCGACAGCATCCACATCCCCCATCCCATTCCTCCCAGCCATTCTCTCGACAATGACCCACAGCCCACCCTGGTGACCAATTTCTGGCCCAACATCTAAGTCCACCGTGCGTATGCCCATCGGCGCATCACTGAACTCGCCTTCCTCTCCATTACCCGAAACATGCAAGACTGTCTTGTTCGGTCCCTGGCCCTTCTCCAAGCTCATCCTTAAAAGCGGGCGAGCTTTGGAAGATGGTCCCCTCTGCGGTTTGGAACGAGCTACTACGCGAAGCCTGGTCAGACGTGAGATGGTTATTGGCGCTAACATTCTGTCGACGCCATCTCTGAAGACGAGACCGGGGAGTTGTAAACTCAATCGACCAGCGGTCTCGGCTAGAATGGGCTTGACGATACATGGTATCATGCTGCCTACTCTCAACGTGAAATTTCCCGTTTGTCCCGCTTCAAAAGTCGAACAGACAATAGTGTATTTCCCCGGGCGACATTCGAGAGGGAAGCAAAAGCGCAACCGCGTCTATAATCTCCCGATCCACCGACGATATCTCGAGATGTTACAGCCGAGACTCGCTCGCCGCCTGCCCAGACCAATTTGGCATGTACAGCGAGCTCTTCTTGGTCGGATTCGAGAACTAGGGTCAGGTCGGTGGAGGAGGGGACAACAATGCTATATTGTGGGTTGAGAGGGTAGGAAGATGCACTGGCGTTTCCACCAGCTGTACGTGATGTCCATGCCCCGTTGTGGGAGGTACAGTGAGAGAGGCGGTCGGTTGCTGTTTCGATACTCAGAGGTTGGCGAGAGAAGAATGAAAGCGTGAAGGAATATTTTGGTAGGGGAAGGCCGTGCTCAGCGACTACTATTGTGTACATTTCCTGAGGGAGGACTTCAAGTCTTGCAAGTGTTTGAGGGGAGTCGACGTATGCTCCACGATACAAGGCTCCATCGGAGAGGTAGACCCTTCGCCCTGCAGCGGTGAATATGTAGAGGCTTATATAGCCCAAGGCGCTGGAGGAGGACGACGATGTGTTGACTTTGCTTTTGACAATGGCTTGGTCGTCAGTCTGAAAATGTCGACTTACGAGAATCCAGACCGTATCTTTTTGGGTACAGCTGATGGTGTATTGAGGGTTGTGAGTGAAGGAGCCAGAAATTTTCATCTGTGGGAGGGTCCAAGAGAAGTGATGGTCTTGTCGGTGGAGGAAGAGCCCAGGATTCCAATTCAGGTACAGCGATTCAAAATGTTGAATGACATCTTCGAAAGTAATCCAGAATGTGCCCTGGGCAGTTGCTGGATCATCTGGAAGAGCAGACCGAAGTTCTTGTGTCCATGCTTCCCTTTCCTCGTCTGATTCGGGAATGTAGAGGGATTTCTTCCAAACCATGCCGTCACACCATGGATTTTTCACCAGGAGCAGTCGTTGTGAACCAATGAGTTTCATATCCAACACAGCGTAGTCATGTAGACCTGCTAAGCCCAGAGCTTTCTCTTCTCTGCGAGATAGCTTGCCTGTTCCTAGGGTAATCATTACATCCCCGTATCCGAATCCGTTAAAGATCCGGTTCCACAGATGCTCAATTTGGACATCGTCACTGTTCATTTTAGTTTTGTCTAGATGCTCTGACGTGAATTTGCTTACCTCCGAAGAAACACTTGTTCGGGAATCCATCCAGACAATACCCACAAGTCTGTGCCGGAGTTGGAGCCAGGGAAATCATATCCGCCTCTAACTTTCAAGTAGGCCTTCTCTACCAAAGCAGGCCAGAGAAGTTGAGGGTTGTTTCGATCAATAACATGGAGACTTCGGGATGTATTGGAGGCAGGGAGTCGATCATCAATGGTTACTCGCCTTGAACACCCGTTGAAGTGGAGCCGAAGTATGTATTTGCCGTTCTTTGAGACTCGAGGTCCAACTTTGAACTTATGAGCAGGGTAACATATCGAAGTGAGAAGCTTGATCGCGATTAGCAAGGTTCTTGGATTTTATGACAGGTGTCAAAACATACGGTTCCATGGCCCTTTGAGGCGCGCGCTGTCCCGGCACATAGACTGGCAACAACCGAGCAATCAGTGGTGATGTCTTGGACAAGGTCAAAGCCGTCCACCGGAGCCATCAAGAGATCATCATTGAGCTCAGAAGGTTTCTTAAAATTCTCATGAGGTCTTCTCCAACCAGCAAAGATCTCTCTCTGGGCATCTGAAAGCTCTAAATCTGTAGCGTCCCTGGCAATGTTAGCTTTGAGACTTCTGTCACCAGTTAAGATGGAACCAACGTGTAATACTGCGATCCGTTGCTCTGTTCCTCAAAGACAGAGTCTGCTGGATCCGTTGTCCAGGGAGGGAAAATGAAACCATGCAGCCTCGAACCCTCGAGTAGTATAATCTCTTCTCGTTTTGAGATGGCTCTCTCCGACCGTGGCGCCGCCAGGATGTTTTGATTGATGGATTTGGGTGTCCATTCAGAAGCCTTCTTGATTTCCTCCGCTCGGTCGAGCAGTTCGATACACTTGTCTCGAAGCCTCTTTCGTTCCTTATCATTACTTGCCAACTTGGTGGACTTCATGTAAAATTCAGCAGCATGGCTGGCATTTTCAAATGCTTCCTCTCTGGTGAGTGACTTGTCAATGCTCGCTTCAGCTTTCTAGCACAGAGGTTAGAAGTTGTAGAAATGGAAAATATTAATAGAAAGAAAGAAAGAAAGAAAGAAAGAAAGAGAGAGATTACACACCTTGGCCTTGACCTCCATGGTACCTCGCCTGTGAAGTTTGGTGCCGGCTTCTTTCTACCTCGGAAAGTTGGGGTTGTGCTGGGGTCGTTGGAGATACAGTACTGCGAAAGTCTGGCTGGCATTGATTGATTGGCGACGCTCTCCGGTCCGCTTGAGCGGCTTCGCAGGCTCACAAGTTCAGTTCTCGAGTCAACTGCCCGGCCAAAAGACGGCATTTGTCGTCATCGCTAATCCGGCCGCCGTAGAGCAACCGAGGCTCTTGATGCATTGCCGATTGCTGTGAACTTTTGGTTTAAATCTCTATTTCACTTGTCCATTCATTCCCTGTTTGTTTCTCTTGGGAAGTTGTTTGCCAACTTCCATTCTAGCTTCGTGCACATCCAAGGCAAAAAATTGGAGAGCAATTCTTTATGCGATAACACGAATTCAAACTACTTCGTACCCCTCAGTCCGACCAGTGTCCGGGAGCGTCCAGCAAACCTCAATCCCCCTCACCTCTTCTACAATTCTCAAAAAGTTGCGGATTATAGATTAAGGCATTGTAATGGCCGGACAATCAAAGGAAGCGGCGATACCGCCATGGGGTTTGGCTGTCGCAGGAGCTACAGGTGCTGTTATTGCGAACGCGCTGGTATATCCTCTGGACATGTGAGAATCCATGCCAAACCCCAAATTGCAACATACATGCGCCTAATTCAAAACTGACAATCTGCTAGTGTTAAAACAAGACTACAAGTTCAAGTCAAGAGGAAGCCAACCGACGCGGAGCCTGCAGATGGCTCTGTCCACTACACTTCAACATGGCATGCGATTTCAAAGATTGTCGAGGATGATGGCTTCCTCGGACTGTACTCGGGAGTCAATGGTGCTCTACTCGGAGTTGCGTCTACAAATTTTGCATATTTCTACTGGTATTCGATTGTGCGAACCCTCTACCTCAAATCACAAACAACACCAAAACCTCCTGGAACCCTGATCGAATTATCACTGGGTGCTGCGGCAGGAGCTGTTGCACAGGTTTTTACCATCCCAGTTGCCGTGATCACGACTCGCCAACAAACACAAAGCAAAATTGAGAGGAAAGGAATGGTGGATACAGCCAAGGAGGTTATAAACAGCGAGGATGGCTGGAGTGGGCTGTGGAGAGGTCTCAAGGCCAGTTTGGTGTTGGTGGTCAACCCTGCTATCACATATGGTGCATACCAGAGACTGAGAGAGGTTATCTTTCCCGGAAAGCTCAACCTGAGGCCTTCAGAGGCATTCTGTGCGTACTTATTCTTCACGAATTCCGATGTCAAGTAGCTAACTATCTCTTAGTACTAGGAGCCTTGTCCAAATCACTTGCTACACTCGCTACACAGCCCTTGATTGTGGCTAAGGTTGGCTTACAATCAAAACCACCAGCATCTCGAAATGGAAAGCCTTTTAAGAGTTTCATTGAAGTCATGAACTTTATCATTCAAAATGAAGGCTTGCTGGGCCTCTTCAAAGGTATCGGGCCACAGATATCCAAAGGCCTTATTGTGCAAGGTCTTCTGATGATGACCAAGGAAAGGTAGGCTTGAAAATCCATGACCGATAAGAAAAGCGCTAACGGGTGATAGAATGGAACTCATGTTCATCCTTCTCTTCAGATACTGGAGAAAGGTCAAGTCGGAACAACTCCAGAAAGTCGCAGAGCTCGCTGCCTCAAAAGCCAAACAGACTCTGCCAGTGTTAACGAAGTAGATGAATAGTATTTGGTGGATAACTTGAATGCCTCTTATTCTAGGGTTTGGTAGCTGGCGGTTGAGTATCTCGGCTCCAGATTTGGGGTCGGACGGAGTTTTGCAGACAGGCAGGCTCCATACGTCGATTGGAGAGTTTGGAAAGAGGGCAATGTGCTTTTGTTTGGCCTTGCCGAAAGTAAATCTTTAGAGTCTCACGATACGCGTGGATGTTAGCATAGTGAAATGAACATTTAGAAACTACATAACCTAGTTACCTGGCTGTCCTTACAATTTTGTCTGATTGCCATTAATTACTCCAGTGGATGTAGGATTTCAGTGAATAGGGCAGAGTGGTGCACCTCGCAATAACTTTACAACGAGTATTAAAAGCCTTTCCATAGGTAAGATTACTTACTAGGTAGTAACAGGACTTTTTTGCCCCTAGAACAGTGGGAGAGAAATCTTTAAACATATATTTAATATCTGCACATTGTTGATACTTACTAATAAAATCACTGGGGTAATCCAGATTGAGATTGCTAGCTTCCGAAATTTTAAGTTAATAGAATTTCGAGGCAACAAACACAAAAGATTTCTTCTTGCCCAACACTTTCTGTGTCTCTTACCGTCCCTTGTCATTTCTATCCCGCGCGAGTTTTTGATCAGAAGCCAGCTCAGGAATGCTATTTGCATGCTTAAATTGAATGGTTGCTTATTGAAAGCAGTGTTGCTGTTGGTCTATTTAAACAATAAAGGGTTTGATCACTTTCAGTTGAGACTTTTTATTGGATAGTTTGGTAGACTTTTTCTTTCTTTTAAATTTAACTACCAAGTGAGGTTGGAGTACTTTCCTCCCTGATTTTTGGCCTGATTCCATAAAGTATTGCTCCGTCATTGTGATGTGCTGATGTGCTAGCATGGCGGAACATGTGGACTTGGATTTTGGAGGTACTTGCGCATCATCATGGACTGCCAAAATTCCGTAGTCTTTTCAGCATTGTGCTCCATTGAAGGCTTCTCGAGCGCTGGCTGGTGTGCCTGGTGTGCCATTCATGAACCCCAGGCCCAGAAAGACCTGTGGGGCTATAGGCCATTTGAAATTTGAAGTCAATTACCTCTAATTTCTGGCCTTCGCCCCACAAGGCCCAACAAGAACTTCCAAAGTCGGCATTATTGCGACATCGAGAGACCCTCTTGTCCTTGGTTCTTCCAGTTTGCAAAAGTCCTGTCTTTTGGGTTTTGTGCTCTCAGTTCTGTCTCGGCTTGACAATCCCATCATGAACAATATAGTAGACAACCGTACTATCATCATGAAGCGTCGCCAGCAAAATCCTCTTCTGCCTATTCCTGCCCTGCCACTGGTGACCAACTGTGCTCTCGGCTTCATCATCACCCACCTCCTCTCCACCCGGAGGAACTACATCCAGCGCGTCAAAGACAGCCGCAAACTTCGCCAGGCTCAACTTTTCCTGTAGTTGCGTGGGCAGCACCCATTCCCGCTCGGGTGGTATTCAATCTTCTCCCCGCTGGCGTGTTCTGCCTTTAAGATCTCAACTTGTTCGTCTGGGTGGACGTAGGCTCGTCGTGGTGGGAGGCCGGATATGATGGGTCGTGGGAGTGGTCGTTGGGTTAGGGTGGAGTGGGTGTGTATGGTGAGGGAAGTCCAGTCATGTTGGTACTGGAGGTCGTGTAGAATGGTAGATGCGAGGTGGTGTAGGTATGCTGGATGAGTTGAATCCGATGTTCCTGTCTTTAAGGATTCGAGTGTCTCTTGTAGAGAAGAAGTAGGCGGTAGATCTGCGGTGGCCGAGGGAGCCATGCTTGCGAAGTGGAAGGGTGTTGTTGTTGACTTTAATTTCTGGTCATAAAAAGTTTTGAGGCTCTTGATGGATCTCGTGCAGTAGTGTCATAAATTCCCCAGACTCCACGTCCACATCCGTAGCTCGTACTCGTGTAGACTTTGCCGATTTGATCACTTTGTCCGAACATACAGTACAGCTTGCGCCTCGCACGTCAATCATGAAAAGTCAATCCCAACTAGACCATGATTAGCTGTTAGCCTACTACTGTATAATCTGGTCCAAGTCGGCTGAGATTCCCGAACTGGAGAAATATAAACCTACGGAGGAAAGCAAGGCAAAGCGTTCGCAGCGAGTACGAAAGTGTACGAAATACGGGCCTACTAACGCCGTAACGCGTAACGAGTTCTCCACGTACGTAGCCAGGCCAAGAGCATTGCTCTAGAATGCTCCGTAGAACCCTCAACCATGTTGAAGTTTAAAAGATGAGACCTCCCCCAAACATTCAAGTATTCTAGAATTAATGCCCACGCTGCATTGTTGTTCAAGCATCTTCATCCTCTTCTTCTACTTGTACTTTTATGGAGTAATTGCTCCTTGGGATCCTTGTCTATTCACAGCCCTCAACCTTCTGACGTCGTCAAGTTTGAATGTGCTGATCATAATTGGACTTGGCAAGTTGGCGCCTCATTTCAGCTATTCTCCGGCAATCTAGCCCGTGAAAGACACCAAGCCCATATTTGTTTTGCCTCCTGGAGTTCAAAATGCCATCAACAACAAAAGACAATACCCCCTCAGAGTTGCCGCCTCCTCTGTCTTCTCAAAATCCATCACACGGTACCCCGGAGCCATTCCCAACTCTTGATGGCCAAGTACCTACCATCTCCCCAAATATCATCGAAGAGTCCAATCGAAATCGAAACACCTCGAGCACTTCTACCCTCCAAAGTCGACTACGAAGCGCCAGCAAGACTTTCCAGGAATCTGCTCCACCTACTGGTTTTATGATCGCGACGAGTCAAATAGCCTCCGAAGCACCATCAATTACCGATATCAGAAGAGGAACGTACAACGCAGAAGGTTGGAGTGGCGAAGGCCAAATTCGCGAGAAGGAAAGACGAGCCAGCCTGTCAAGAAGAGGTAGTTCACAGACGAGTGTAGACCTTGCACGGCAGCGGACTTCTTCCAATCCAAGCAGTCCTAGACAACACCAAGATTCCGTCGCAGAGGCTACAGAGGACGGAGACGCACGTCCTTTAGACGTAATTAGTTCTGGTGTACCATTGGGATCAACAGACGCTCCGAAATATTCAATGGACATGTCAAAGAACGACCATGAGATGGCTCATATTGGGGATCGCAATGCAAGCCCCATTACAGGAAGCAGCAAGGGTACGGCAATAGAGAAGGAAGATATGCGTTACAAAACTACCCCATTCGACAATGGATATGAATTCCCTCCCAACCAGCCATGGACTGAGTCAACAAAGATCTTCTTGATCGCATCTTGGAAGTTTTTCATTACTCCCGTTGGATTCCTGGTGATTGTGTATGGATTGAATATCGTGGCTTGGGGTGGTATGCTTTTCTTGCTCCTTTGCAACGCCTCACCAGCAATGTGCAAGCCTACCTGTAACGATATCAACTCTCCACGGCGAATCTGGATTGAGATCGATTCTCAAATTCTGAATGCTCTCTTCTGCGTTACTGGCTTTGGAACAATCCCCTGGAGGTTTCGAGATCTTTACTATCTACTTCAATTTCGAATTCAGAAGAAGGAAGAAGGGCTTCGAAGACTTGCTGGTATCAATCGTGGATGGTTCAGATTGGCAGGGTCGCAAGAACTTCCAGTGGAACTTGGACCAGGCGATATTGAGACTGGACACGCTCAAGTTCCCCAAAGCGCCATTCCTTTCCCAATTGCAAAGATTGCCGACGCGCCTTTGACTGGAATCCGGGCGCCGCCAACAGCACTATGGAAGCTCGACTTTGTCATCTGGTGCATGGTCTGGAATACCTTCCTCCAGGCAGTTTTGTCGGGTTTCATGTGGGGAATGAATCGATACGATCGTCCACCCTGGAGCACAGGTCTCTTTGTAGCACTAGCTTGTATCGTAGCGGCAGTTGGTGGTATCATGACCTTCGTTGAAGGAAAACATGTCAAAGCTATTGAAGGCGTACCGGTCACAGACAAGGAGAAGGAGATCTTGAAGCGAGACAGGGAACTCGGAATTACCCACTTCAACAACATCAAAGATAAAGCACCCAAGGAGAAGAAGGAGAAGAAGGGTGGTGTATTCCGAAGAAAGGAGGCCATTAACACCGACGAATCGTTATCACGGGCCGGTGGACAACAGATTGTGAGGTAGAGGTGAGATTTGGCAAGATTTGTGTTGAAGTATATATATTATTGGATAAGCCCGAATAGTAGGCATGCACATATACGAAGCATTAAGCGGAATGAATACATAATAATGACCTGGAATGACGAGTGTCTCTGCGAATAACTATGACAACCGTTGAACACATGATCAACACGTAAACACAAGCACAAGCAATTAAACATGTCCAGCCGTCTTGCAGCCTCGTTGATACCTATCCCCCGACTCAGGACTCAGGGTTTTGTGGGGAACGGATCGGCATTCGAGTTCCGACTTGAGGCTGGGGAAGGCAGCTGCAGGTCATGGTGACATCCATCCATTCCTCAGTCACGATAACAGATATCAAGGGAACAAAGGACATTCCATCCTTCCCAACATCCTCAACTAAATTCTATTCACATATCCTTTCGGCCGCCCAAGGCCTACCTTAGGATATTGAACTCACGAACCTTCCTTTCCATTATCAGCCTCGACGGCTACACGAGCTCTCCAAGATGGCGTCCAGATCATTGATCCCACTGTTAATCTTCTTCATGTTATTGACAGGAGTGTGCAATACGCTGCTCACCAAATACCAAGCAAGTCTTTCCTTAATCCATGCTTTTCCGTCCTTCACCGCGAGCATTCCCATCCTAACAAACCCTCTTATCAGGACAATGTCTGCGTCCGCGACTGCGATGACCCATCCACGAAACCCAAACGCTTCGAACAACCCGTCATCCAAACCATCCAAATGTTCATTGGCGAAATGGGCTGCTGGCTAATCGTCGGTCTCTTCTCTCTCTACACCAAATACGTGGCTAAGAAATCACTCGCGGAGGAAGGCGGATACACAGCCGTCGATACGCAAGAAGAGGGGGTTGTGGATGCAGATACGAACAGCATTCTCAGCAACTCGGCGACCTTGGTGAAGACAATGAGCAAAAAGGAAGATCGTATTCCGCTCGTGGGATGGAAAGTGGCCCTGTTGGCTTTACCTGCTATTTGCGACATCTGCGGAACGACGCTCATGAATGTGGGATTGTTGTTTGTGGTTCCTTCCATCTACCAGATGACGCGAGGAGCGTTGGTGCTTTTCGTGGGACTGTTCAGTGTGATCTTTTTGAAGAGGAGACTCTATCTCTTCCAATGGGCTGCGCTCTTCATCGTTGTACTGGGAGTCGCTATCGTTGGGCTGGCTGGTGCACTCTATAAAGACCATAAGGCGGCCGCTTCGGCTGTATTGATGCTAAGAGCTGCTGTTGATGAGATATCGCAGAAAGCACATACTCCAGAGACATTAAGGACTATTATTGGGATTAGTTTAATTGCGGGCGCGCAGATCTTCACAGCTTCCCAGTTTGTCCTCGAGGAATCCATCATGGAGAACTATGCTTTGGAACCACTTAAGGTGGTGGGATGGGAAGGTATCTTTGGCTTTTCTGTCACGACGGTGGTTATGTTGATCATGTATGCGGCCGTTGGAAGAACTGGCGCAGGACAATATGGCTATTGGGATTTGGCGGAGGCATGGAGACAGGTTTCCTCTTACAGATCGATTGCTGTCTCAAGTGTGTTGATTATGATCAGTATTGGGTACGTTCCTTCCTTTCTTCCTTCATTATTGCTGTTCGCTAACGAAATCTCATGTACAGAGGATTCAATTTCTTCGGCCTCTCAGTAACGCGCAGTGTGAGCGCAACTGCCCGATCAACCATTGACACGTGCAGAACGCTATTCATTTGGATCGTTTCCCTCTTCCTCGGCTGGGAAACTTTCAAATGGCTTCAGGTGCTCGGATTTGGACTCCTCGTCTACGGAACCTTCCTCTTCAACGGCCTGGTTCGACCTCCTCTTCAGAGATGTGTGGTCAGTGACGTTGAGGAGCTACTTCCCGAGGAGCCAATTGAGCACAATTAAAGAGGTTACGTGGAATCATGAGACGAGACGACTGAGACGAGACGACTACACCAACGTATATACATATATCTGAGAAAGAGCAGCATTTATTGCATCTTAACATAGTTACATTTGTTTTTTTTGAAGATTCTTTTCTTGGCGGGGCTTGATTTGGTTTGGCAAGTGGGCGTTTTGGCGAGTATTTCACGAGAGCGGTTGTTAGGTATTCCGGAAATTTCTTTACATAGAGCTTACTCTTTGTCATGGCTGACATTGGGGAGGAGTTAGTCAAATATCACTTTACCCCGTCAGTCAGCCATATACATCCGTCCCATCTATTTGTGTGGAGCTGTAGGTAGGTAAGCTATTCCAGCCATCCAATTTTCACATCAACCACTCTTGTTACTCAATTTCACTCCTTCTGCCCCGTAAGCTTCTCTTCGACTTTGGGAAGGAATGCAAATAAGTCATCGACTGGACTAGTGAGGATACAATCCTTCCGACTCGCGCTCACTTTCGCTAACCTACTTTTTCTTTGGTATCATCTTCCCCTCACCGCAATTCGAAAGCAGCCAGGACCGGACGGCATGGCTTCTTCACAACTCGCGTGAACTCTTTTTCTCTCCCTCTCTTTCTCTCTCTCTCTCTCCCCTTCTTCGACACTCATGCCTCAGATTTCAGAGAAGCTACATCTGTAGTGACTTAACTTTTCCATTTCGGATCGAATACGTGTTTCTCTCCTCTGTATGAATAATAATGGGAGTGAGAGGTGGTATACAGATCCTGCTCGATGGACGGACCCCACTATATTAGACTAGACGAGATTAGAGTTACTAGACATGGCGGCGGCTCGTACAGACGATGCAGCCACGCCGGACAGAGGTCAGCCGACCTCACTCACGATGATTGAGCAACCGACCGACCACCTGAAGAGTATGAAGGGGAGCTATTTGTCGGAATCCTGTGAGTGAGCGGCTCTCGGGGGTCTCGGATAGGTAAGTAAGATGTTATGAGAATGGGTTGTTGGTACGGAGGTAGTAAGAGAACGCATCAGATGGGTTGATTCGTCTCGGATCGAATGCCTAGACCGAGAGTAGTTCGTACTCCAAAGGTACAGATTGCGGCTGAGTGTGCGGCTTCGTCATTTCCATTCGACAATTGAGGCCGCTCCAGCAGAGGATGTGGTCCTGTGTCGATGACCCATCTGCAGCCATGGCGCGGCTCAGATTATTCAGTCAGATTCACACTCTCTTTGCGTGTAGGTTGTCATGTAGGGCTGCTGAGGAGGTGTGCATCGATGAGGTGGGATGGGGCGTTGATTGGCTGGTTGGTACTCCATCGTATGTAGCTTTGCTGGACCCTTCCTTTGGTTGGGGGCGGGGAGGGGAGAAGGACGAGCATGAGCTCTTTCTTTTGGGTGTTGGAATGACGGCTGAGGAGGAAGATGGTTGAAGTTGGATGATGGATGATGGGCTGAAGCCGTGAAGTTGCAGTGTCGGGGATAAGAGGTAAAATGTATATGGATTTGTACTTGTAACCTGAAGAGTGGGCGGATGTACCTAGGGAGCTGGGACACAGTCGGTCCCTTCGCTTCGGCAAGAGACGAAGAAGTACGAAGTGTTAGAGTGAGGCTGTTTCTTGCTGCACATGAGCATGCGGCTGCAAATGCCGTCCACCACTGGCTGGCCGTGGTGGTGATACAGTTCAAGGGGGGGATCTGGCCAACGTTGTTTGTTTTTGGCAAGGTTTGGATAGATGCGACGGGGCTCCTACTCGTTCAGTAGCTGGTACAGTAGTACAGTCTCAGCGATCGGCTCTGATCATCTGTTCAGATCTGGCGTGAAGATACTCGATATACACCGATCAGCCGCGTTGGGCTGGCTGGCTAGGATCGATTGATGGGCAACGGCACTTCTCTTTCTACACACGGCAGCGGTCGCTGGTCCAAGAGGCATCCCTGCCAAATCTTGTGAGGCTGTGACTAGTGAGTTGTGTGAGGAGTAGTGAGGGACATACTGTACAGTACTGGATGAAATGCTGCGATGTGATGCTGGCTGCTGCTTGCTGCCTCTTGGCCGTCGACAGGGCCAGTGAGGATACGAAAGCTGCATCCGCCTGGTCCAAAATGTGCAGAATGTGTCAAGCTGAGAAGCGTCGCCTACTGGTCAGCGAGCTGAAGGAGAGGATGAGGATGGAGAGTTGGGGATGATTGGATTGTTAGATTGTTATCGGGGAGTAGAGTAGAGTAGAATGATGGAAGCGAGGAAGGGGGTTGTTGTGTTGTGTTCCATGTTTATTATTGCTATAGGAGGTACATACAGCAGGGCATCCACCTTATTCACAGTTCTACTCTCTACTTGTCATTCATTCATTGCCTTTCCCTACCTGTTACGTTCAATGTAAACTGTTATTAATTCTTGTATTGGGATATAACGGGTGATGTGCCTGCCCTTCAACCTCAATTCCAAGTGCACCACACACTCACCCACCCACCCACACCCACATACATAGTGCCGTAGAATCTTCTTTCCTTCGCCTCATTCTTTCTTCGTCTCCATTCATCCCATCTCACGTCCATCTGACTGGCCGTTTCTCCCCGTACCGAACCATACAAAAATCACCCCCCGCCGCCCGTCCTGTCCTGCGCCTCACCGTGACGACGAGGAGGACTGGGGGACCAGACTGGGACTGGGAGTGCTTGCTTGCTTGCTGTCCAGCTCCTGCGGCTTTTGGCTCCCTCCCCTGAAGCTTTCCCACAGAAATCACGTTTCCGGTCGAATCCATTATCTCTCCATCTCCCCATCTTCCCATCTCCCGGCCAGATATCAAAACATTTCGTTGTTCCCCCCGACAGAATAGGTTGAGATAGTACGGAAATAATTGCGACCTTCACCACCACCACCACCCACCCACCACCTACAGCCTACAGTCCAGTACCGAGCTATCCATCTAGCGTGACAGCCTCCCATTTGTCGCCTATCAGAGCCTCGGAATTCGTTCAACCACAGCTACCAACTCGGAACTGCCCAAGCAACCTGAAGCAAGCAACACCCCAGACAATTTTTGGACCTGCCTGCTTGACATTGGATCTAGCCCCCATCCCCCTCCCCGCGTTTTTCTACCGCATCAACTTCATCTAAATTGCGGCTACTCGTCGTACTCTACTTCCCTCGCCCTCACATCCAGCAACGAGAAACGAGCGACGGCGACGACGACGACGACGACGACGATCCTCTCCCCATTCTCCCATTACATTTACGCCCTCGTCGCCCTCTTCCGCTGCTGGATGCGCGCCCGCACACCGTCGCATGCACGCATCCTCGACCACTCCTGCTATGCTGTAATCGTCCGCCTTGTACTCTCTAAGCCGCAACTGCGAGTGTGAGAGCAAAGTCGCCCCATTGCCAAATACTCTCCTGCGCACTTCCGATGGCCTTCTGATTTTGAATGACAATTATGAATACTGTTGTCGAACACCACGCACCTCCAGCTTCCTCCTTTGCGCAACCTCCTCCACCGCCTCCGGAAATATACGACCCTGATGATGTGGGAGCCGGCTCACCTATAATGAAACCCGTATTGCCCAGTCTGATCCCGTCACCAAGTCCAGAACCCATGATTCCAGTGCCAGAAATCGGTCCGGAAAAAGGTCCGCATAAGAAGGAGAATCGCGGGAGCATGGGAGATGGGGTGTTGGTACATTACATGGCAAACGGAAAATATCAGGACGTTTCGCGACAGGTTGCGACCGAACCGCTCGCCTCGGATGACGAGGCAGACCAGTCGGTTGGAGGTGTAGGTATCACTATATCGCGAGTGAAGGAAAGGCAAGAGATGGAAGAGAAGACTGCTTCAGCGCCGCAAGGCGAGGGGAATCGGGAGAAGGAAATTGAAGTAGGCACAGAAAATATCGCGGCGCATGGAGAGAAGGATGGCGTGGACCTGGCGGCACTGGCGGCGAAAGCTTTGAGACGGACACAACAAAGTCCAGCGCGTGAGAACGGGCAACCGAATGGCGCTTCCAATGGCACAATATCACACGCGACGGCTGGAGAGCCCATGGAGGATGTAAAACACTTGATACCATCAATAATAGTTAACAGCACTCAACCACGAGTGGTGCCAGAGCTATCGATAAGTCCGGACATGCAAATACCTCCTACTTCTGGAGCTCTCCCACCCATACAGCACCTTGCCAGCCCGACACTTCCGAATGGATCCAATTCCGTCACGCTCCCCTCCATATCAGATCAACTAGGAGAATTTAAAAATTTACCTGACACACCTCGAGATGTTTCCAGCTTCCCACAATCACCACCCCTCCAAGATTCCCCAGGCAGGGTTCCCCTCCTCGATCCCCGATAGATTTCCGCGCACTACCTTCCCCAGGACGAAATTTCTTCTACCCTCCACATCGTAGACCATCTCAGGTGGAAGGAGCCACTCCGTATTCCGATGGACTTCCATACCCCAGTCCCGTTGACTACAATAGTAGCAGCGCCGAAACTCCTAGTGATCAGTCGACACCCGCTCTAGGTTTTGATAAGATGAGTATTGATGGCATCACAAATCCTCAGGTTGGTGGTTATCATTGTACATATGCCGGATGTACTGCCCAGCCCTTCCAAACACAGGTGTGTATATCCTTCGGTTTCTGGGCTATACCTGTACTTACAAGATATCAGTATCTCTTAAATTCCCACGCAAATGTCCATTCTCAAAACCGCCCTCACTATTGTAGTGTGAAGGGCTGCCCCCGAAGCGAAGGTGGAAAAGGTTTTAAGAGGAAGAACGAAATGATCAGGCATGGATTGGTCCATGATTCTCCAGGCTATGTGTGTCCTTTCTGTCCGGATAGGGAACATAAATATCCAAGGCCGGATAACCTACAGAGGTAAGCTTTGGTTCTCCCAGCAAGCGACAGAATTTTGGAGGCTAACGCTGGCTTAATAGGCATGTGAGGGTACACCACGTAGATAAAGATAAAGACGACCCTCTACTCCGAGACGTCCTTGCCCAGAGACCGGAAGGACCAAGTAGAGGAAGGAGGCGGCGCGGAACGACTGGATAACACTGACGGAACTGTCGATGTGACAGAACACCAGCAATTCTACCTCCTCCTCATCCCCCCAAAAGGTCGAAAGCAGGAGGGCCTTCAACAGACTCATATCTCCTGAATGAAAGAAAGGAGGAAGTCAGGCCCCAACCGCTTCGCGCAGAGTCATGATGAAATTGATGGCCGGGCGTTTTATTTTCTGTGTTTGGTGTTCAGGTGGTGTCGGTGGGCGGGTGGACGGGTTGATTAGCATTTTCTTGCTTTTTCCCAAAGGTATTATTTTTTGGTTTCGGAGTTTTCAGGAAGGGGTGGGAGGGGGGAAATATGGAATGGGATGGATACCTTGAACGGCCCCCCATTTATCTGTTTTAACCTGTGTTATTTCTATTATTCGTGTGGCTAGTAGCTTTTTTGAGGGCAGAGGAAAGAAGAGATTTAGTGGTGGATGGTGGGGTGGTGGGATGGGGAGAGGAACGAGGAGGGTTTTTACTATTTGCTGATTTGTTGATGGTAGCATCTTAGCATTGTGAGGAGTGTTGATTGTTTTCACCCCGTTTTCCTGGGGGAAACTATTTGATGTGGTTTTATAGTTTAGGACGAGTGGGAGAGAGTTATAAAGTCGATGGGAGAGAGAGAGAGAGAGAGAGAGAGAGAGAGAGAGAAGCAAGAGCATAAGGGAGAGGAAATAAAGAAAGAAAAAGCACCTTCGCTTGGTTGCTCATCTGTGTTCATACCTTATCTTACCTTGCCTATCTCATTCAACCCAAAGCATGTGTTTTTTCCCCTTGGTGCAATGAGCAAAAAGCTCAAAGCGGGGAAAGAAGAGCATAAATGAGAGAGGGAGAGAGGAGAGTATGCTGCAAGATCAACCATAAGTCTCGAACTGCCGCAGTTGACCTTTTTGTGATCATGATATACCTACTTAGATCCATGAACTGATACCAGGAGATGGAAAGATAGAAAGAGAGAGATTTTTCTCTTTCTTGACGTTTGGCCTTTTGAATATTCGCTACTGCGTGGTGAAGAGAAGGCTTTCTTGTACTGTAATCTTACATGAATTAGTATGAAGAGAGTCGATGGAGATGCAGTAGAGATGTGTAGAAGAACGTAAGATTACAATATCTATTCAGTGAAATGTTTAAGCGCCTCCTCCTTTCCAAGGTGAACGAACAAAAGTCAAGCGAGACCGATAAGGCAAGTGTAGCTAGCATATTAAGTAAACAAGTTCGACCTCAAAATAGCACAGTTCACCTTCTTTGACTTGAATTTCCTCCCCTCTCTTTTGTAAGATTTAAAAAAGGATATTGGCTTTAAAGTACCTGTGTAGCTTTTGAGACATCGAAGGAGTAGTCGGGTCATATTTTGTAGAAGCCCGATCGATGCAAGCCACCAATGCACAACCACCATGTTGACTATGCTTTGGCGTTTTTTCACTTACGCACCACATACGTACGCGTACGCTTAGATAAACGAAAAGTGTATTAACTATGAGAATCACACTCTCCTGGACTATAATAACTTGGATTATTTGATGGTTTGAACACTTTTGATTTTCTCTCCTTTTTTCTTTCAAACACAGTCGGCTGACACCCCAAATAGGTATTGAGATAATCTCTCTCTGTCTTGCGAATAAACTCAAAGCAAGATCCAAATTTGAGGTAGCTTTCTCGATTCTTCGGAACCCGCTTCTCTGTCAAGGAGAATTAGATAAAAAATGACCATGACTACCGACAAACCAACCGCTCCATCATTCTCGGCCAACACAATAACAACATCTGATGGAGGGTCATTAAGCTACCACAGCATCGGCTCCGGCCCAGGCCTCCTCGTAATCCACGGCGCAGCCAGCCACGGCCTCACGCATCGCGAACTCGCCATACTGCTCTCTGACAGATACACCGTCCATCTACTCTCTCGACGGGGCCGCGGACTGTCGACTGCCTACCCGGATCGTATTCTTAACATGCAAGCCGTGCAACCTGTTTCCAAACTAACTGTTGAGAAGAAGAAGCAGAAGAAGGAGGAAGAAGTAGAAGGGAATGATATTGCTTCTGTGGTTGATAAGAACCGGGAAAATGACGGCGTCAAGACGTATAGGAGGGGTTTTAGAGAAGCTGTGTTGGAGATGGATCTGGAGGATGTGGAGGTGGTGATTGCGGAGACGGCAGCCAGGTTTGTGCTGGGTGTTAGTGTCGGGGCGATTTTGGCGCTTGAGTTGGGGATGAGGAAAGGGAAGGGGAGGAGGGGAGATGGAGTGGAGAAGATTGTGGTTTTTGAACCGCCGTTGCAATTTGTTGATGTTGACACGGGCTTGGATGTGAAGGGTGTGAGGAGGTTTGAAGAAGAGTAAGTGCTGCAAGCAAATGAGAAAAAGAGAGAGTGTGTCTCAACAACTCCAATCAAGCAAGCTGACAGGATCCATCCAAAATAGAATGGAAGCAGGCGATCTCGCCAATGCCATGATCACGGCCATGTCCCTCGTTCAAATAGGTCCACAATGGATCCCCCGCCTCATAATGCGCTTCTTCGCTAATCTCATGATTCGATCGCAAAAGAAAACGGCAGAAGAGGTCGAGCGAGATGGCAATACATCGATGGCTGAACTGGCGCCGGCTCTGCGCTACGACTTTGCGATTGTGGAGCAGGAGGTTGGGAAGTCTTCGACATTTGAGGGGGTGGGAGATGGGAAGGAGATATTGTTGCTTGATGGGGGGAATTCCCCGGCGTTTGTGAAGGTAGTGATGGGGGTCTTGGAGAAGGTGGTGAAGGGAGCGAAGAGAGTGACGATTGAGGGCGTGGGGCATGAGGTACTCTGTAATAAAGATTTTAGAGGACGGCCGGAGAAGGCTGTGCGTGTTATTATGGATTTCCTAGAGGAGGTGAGGGTTGAGGGATGAGGTGGTGTTGAACGAAGACAGTGGTTTGGGGAATCACCAGGAATCCAGGTTTAGGAGATCAAGTACTGAGCCTTGACGGTTATTCAGATAACACTATTCACTAGAACGAACCATAATACTACCGTAGCAACACCGTACCTCAAGACCGATTGTTCCCCCTAAAGGTAAGTAATTGAACGTGTCAAAGGGAAAGAAAGTAAATGAAGTTTACAAGATAGAATTAATAGCGGAAGTACAATGCTTGAGCTAGAAGGGCCTCCGACTACGACAATATTTGCAAGCCTTTGGAGACGATTTATGCTTCCTTGTCAATCTTTAGAATTGTATTATAGCAAATTGGAACAAGAATGTTGCTTAAATTTCACATCTCCACTCAGATGTATCTTTACTTCCATCAATCAAAGATGGCAGACCTCACACTACAGGTGATGCAAAGTTATGAAGTGTTGACATTCAGCACTTCCTGAGAGTTTCCAAAGCACATGCTTAAAAGTAGTAGGCACACAAAATAATTGCACACGTATAATAAGATGAAATGATGTTGAATATTGCCCGTATAATTATCCCACACTCGACAGGCGCAACTTGTGAACAACAGCGAACTGCCAATCATTCCGTCACGGTGAAAATGCAAGAAAAGCAACAGGAACTTCTCTCTACGCTCAGAGCGAAAACAGCTTCATTGTAAGGGGTGCAACAGAAGCTGTCGTTAAGTAATTTGAAATGCTGGCGATAGTGAGAAGAAAAGCAGATTGAAGGGTGGAAAATTGTCGTATAAATATTGGCGCCAAGACACATATCCCTCTAAGCCCGATACAGCGTAGAACCTCCCGCCGCCTTCACCGCAGGGAAGTGAGCTCAACACCGTGGCTTCAAGATTCTAGGAAGTCCGTCAAAGACAACAAGCTCCCTTTCAGCATCCCAACGAGTACGTGGCCGCTGCCTGAAGATCTGGCATTTCGACAGTCTGTGTCGCAGACTTATATTTCCCTCTGGAAATCCCAATCTGCTGCCACTTTCATCCAACAGACCGAGGCGCACAAGCCGACAGATCGACTTTCAAATTCCGCCCTTGACGCAAACAATCGATATTAAAGATGGATGTTGAGGCTTTGAAGGAGCAGTGGTCAGAGATTGAGGACCGGGATGGAGTTCGACTCAGTTGGAATGTCTTTCCAAGCTCTCGCATGGTCTGTCAACAAAAACCTATGAATTCCTGACTGTTACTGAGTCTGTGTAGGAAGCTTCCCGACTTGTCGTCCCAATCGGTGTTCTTTACACCCCTCTGAAGCCCAAGCCAGAGACACCACTCCTGCAATATGAGCCGGTCGTTTGCAAGCAGCCTTGCAGATCTGTCTTGAATCCTCACTGGTGAGAAAGATGCCGCTCTGGGATGAACATGCCCCACTAACAACGAGTAGCCAGGTTGATACTCGAGCCCGTATCTGGATATGCCCATTTTGTCTGTCCCGAAACCCTCTCCCGCCTCACTACAAGGACATCTCGCAAACCGCGATCCCCCCGAGCTACACATTTCGAATTCCACAATCGAATACAAACTCTCTCGACCAGCGCCCAGCGCCCCAATATTCCTGTATGTCGTGGATACCTGTCAAGAGGAGGATAGCTTGACCGCCTTGAAGGAGTCTCTTGTGATGAGCTTGAGCTTGCTCCCGGAAAATGCATTGGTTGGTTTGGTAACGTTCGGAACAATGGTAAGCTTTTGGCGCTTCGTGAATCGGATTATGCCTAACATGATCATTTTAGACCCATGTCCACGAAATTGGTTATACGGAGTGCCCAAAATCATACGTATTTAGAGGTAGCAAGGATTATACCGCGAAGCAGGTCCAGGAGATGCTAGGACTTGGCAATGTTGGTGTGAGACCAGGTATGCCACAGCAGCAGCCTGGCCGACCTGCGGCTCCTGGAGGACCAGCGTCTCGATTCTTGTTGCCAGTTCAGCAATGCGAATTCCAGCTCACCAAGGCTCTGGAGCAGCTCCAGAAAGACCCTTGGCCAGTTTCCAACGATCGCAGGAATCTTAGATGTACTGGTGTTGCTCTCAGCGTTGCCGTAGGTCTCCTTGAGACGTCGTTCCAATTTGCTGGTGGACGTATCATGCTTTTCGCCGGTGGCCCGGCTACAGAAGGACCTGGTATGGTTGTTGGACCCGAGTTGAGGGAGTCGATCAGATCCCATCACGATATCGACCGCGATAACATTAAATACTACAAGAAAGCTCTCAAGGTTCGCATTCCGGCACATGGAGGAGAAGACAAAGCGCTAACAGGAATAGTTTTACGACAGTCTTGCTAAGAGAACAGCCCATAACTGTCACATCATTGACATCTTTGCTGGTTGCTTAGATCAAGTTGGTCTGTTGGAGATGAAGGGACTGGCAAACTCGACTGGAGGTCACATGGTTCTAACTGATAGTTTCACTGCATCTATGTTCAAGCAGTCGTTCGTCCGTATCTTTGAAAGAGACGAGGATGACAATCTTCTGATGGGATTTAATGCCTCTCTGGAGGTTCTTACCACCAAAGAGCTAAAGGTTACAGGTCTCATCGGCCACGCTGTGTCGATGAACAAGAAATCAACATCGGTTGGCGAGACGGAATGCGGCATTGGAAATACCTGCTCGTGGAAAATGTGTGGAATTGATCCCAGCGCAAGTTACGGAATCTATTTTGAAATCGCAAGCCAAAACGGTCCAGCCCAGCACCAGCAAACGCCACAGAAGGGGCTGATCCAGTTCTTGACATACTATCAACACTCTTCCGGACAGTTCCATCTTCGAGTTACCACTGTTTCTCGAAACCTCAGTGGTCCTGCAGGAGATCCTGCAATTGCGCAGTCATTCGATCAGGAAGCTGCTGCTGTTCTTATGTCAAGAATCGCCGTCTTTAAGGCAGAAGTTGACGATGGCCCAGACGTTCTCCGATGGGTCGATCGAATGCTTATCCGCCTGTGTTCTCGATTTGCAGATTATCGTAAAGATGACCCGACATCGTTCAGACTGGAAAAGAATTTCACTCTCTATCCGCAATTCATGTTCCACTTGCGACGAAGTCAATTCCTCCAAGTTTTCAACAACTCACCTGATGAGACTGCTTTCTACCGCCATGTTCTTAATCACGAGGATGTGAGCAACTCTCTGATCATGATTCAACCAACCTTGGATTCCTACACTTTCGACCAAGAAGGCAGTCAGCCAGTCCTGCTCGACTCCACATCCATTCAGCCTACCCACATCCTTCTCCTGGATACTTTCTTCCACATCCTGATCTTCCACGGCACAACTGTTGCCGACTGGAGGAAGGCTGGTTATCAAGATCAAGAAGGATACGAAAACTTTGCTTCTCTGCTCGACTTACCAAAGGAGGATGCGAAGGTACGTATCGAATTCCACTTAGTAATTAAGAAGTATGCTAACAATCAAAGGATCTTATCACCGATCGATTCCCACTGCCCCGCTTCATCGTCTGTGATGCTGGTGGATCACAAGCACGTTTCTTGCTCTCCAAGCTCAACCCTTCAACAACTCATACGACTGGTGCTTATGGTGGTGTTGGAGCTCAAACTGCCCAGACTATCTTCACAGACGATGTTTCACTGCAGACCTTTATGGACCATTTGATGAAGTAAGTTACTCTAAAGCCTTGGCAAACGCTCATCACTAACACAATTTTTAGACTTGCTGTCAGCGGAACGAACTAGAGATGTTTTTGAGAGCGTGGTTGAAACGACGAATCATGACTGTGCACGGCAGAGCGAGACGTCCATCTTGGAGTTGGGAGGAAGGTAGCAGAGATCTGTACCAAAATCCAAAGAGTAATAGCCTAGAAATTAAGAAGCATTATGAATTCAAAACCTTATTTTTTGCAGAATCTTCTCAGTGAATAAGGAATTTATTAGCAAGCCCCATCACCAACGGAATCATTATCGAATTTATGAGACTGTCGAAAGAAATAGAGGGTGATTTTGTGATAATGTAACAATTGCTGCAATCTAAGGGTCAATTCGTCTGCAGAAATTATAGCCCTGAATTTGGAACTAGCCAATATTCTGCAAGATTCTCAAGTACTAGTGTCAGTCATTTCAATGAAATATTTGAAAGATCCTCAAGAAAATTCCTTTTATCCGTACATCAGATGGAAGGTGAAAGGGTTTGGCGGGGTGAGGTGAATCTGAGTGCCAAGGCTGGCAAGGGAACGAAATCTTTAGCGCAATCTCTAAGCGAGCTCCCACAAAGAGGTTCCGCATCAACCTCCAAAAATAATTTGACATCACGACAAGAACATCAATCATTCTCCGTCAACCGCAAACATGCGTAGGTCCTGCCGCTCGTTGGTACTAAATATGAATCCATAGCTAATTGCCCATCTTACAGCTCCAAAGTCGGACCCCTCCGAGATCAAGGTGATGTAAGTTCGCAACTTTCCTCCAATTCGACGGCAAATCGACTTCTTCAACGCGACGAGATATGGGATGGGAATCTGGGGGGAAATATAGAAGCTGACTGGTATATGCAGCCACCTTCGTGCAACCGGTGGTGAAGTTGGTGCCTCCTCGGCGCTCGCTCCCAAGATTGGTCCTCTCGGTCTGTCACCAAAGAAGGTCGGAGAAGATATCGCAAAGGCAACTGGCGACTGGGTACGCATTCCCGCAGAGTAGGAATTCGAGGGCGAAATTCTAACGATATACCGTGGTTTTAGAAAGGTCTCCGTGTCACCGTCAGACTCACCATCCAGAACCGACAGGCTGCCGTCTCCGTTGTCCCATCCGCCTCCTCCCTCATCATCAAGGCCTTGAAGGAGCCTCCTCGTGACCGCAAGAAGGAGAAGAACATTAAGCACAGCAAGTCCGTCTCACTGGAGGAGATCATCGAGATCGCCCGCATAATGAGATTCAAGTCGTTGGCAAAGGAGCTCAAGGGTACGGTCAAGGAGATTCTGGGTACTGCTTTCAGCGTCGGATGCCAAGTTGATGGACGGTCGCCAAAGGATGTCTCAGATGATATTGAGAGTGGAGAGATTGAGAGTAGGCTTTGCTCGAGCACCCTGCGAAAGAAGCATTTTGCTAACTGATTTCTAGTCCCAGAGGAATAAACGAAGTTAACGTGTTTCTTTGCAATGTTCTGGGCGCATACTTCACGATAGGCTGTGAAACAATGGCAAATGATCCATAAGCAAACCCACCGGCATCCCTGTGACATGCAAGTTCCCGAAGTCCAAAGGCTCTTTTTTTGCACTGTGCACACTTCCCAAACACTCTGGGCTATAATCCTCCTCTCCCTCGTGGTTTGGTTCAATCTGTGGTATAGCCCTATTTTTGGAGGAAGAAGATTAAATCTTTGACCGATTACTCACCGCGGCACTCTATCCTTCTGGAGTGAGTGTGGTGGTCCATATCTTCTGGGCAACATATCCATTTGACACTTGCAGTGCAGATCGTCTTGAAAATATACTCGTCTGTACGAGTATTTCTTTTGGGGCCGAAATATGACGATCTTACCGCATGCAGAACACCAGCAATATCTTACATACATTAGGTCAGCCTACGACGCTTCAGTTCGATCTCCGCCAGCGAGTGCTAGATTATGGAATGTGGTGGAAATATCACCGCCCACAATCCGAAGCTGATAAGCTCAAACCGAGTACTGAAAGAAAGCATTGTCTGAGCAGTCGAGGATTGGAGGGAAATCTCTTCATCTGAGCTCCTGTTATTCAGACCGAGGAGTGGCAGGAAGTTCCTTTTTACATTCCACCAACCTGCCTGTACAGAAAATGCACCAGTTTCCAACACCCACTGTTGCTCCAGTAGTTATTGGCCTCGGGAACAGGTAAGTTGAATTATCCAGAGGAATATGTAGGGATCGTTCTTTCATGAAAATTGGCATGCTGCATGATATCACGAGATTTCGGCACAAACCTAACGGCGCTTAGCTGCTGTGATTTAAGGCTCGTAACGGTTGCTACTGGTAGTACGCCGTAGTTGTTCTTACAGTAATACTACCCTCCCTAACTCTGGATCTCTGGTCTATTATTGTTCTTGGCTTCTTAGCACCCGAAATTAATTGCAATGCTTTTGAAATAACGACCGCTTCCCTCCTAATAATAGGCTGATGTGATTGAAAGATGATTATTGTGACACAATTCCACTCTAATCCCTTGGCTGCCTGCGCCTGATCCACGCGTTTCCAACGAGCTGTTTCTTACATCAAATCCCTGCACTTTACGCCGCAGGGCACTCCACCACCACCATCCCAACTCTTGGACAACACGAGTAAGAAATGAGAGTCGTCAATCCCTCGAACCGTCTGCTTACACCGTCGTGAATTCGTCTGGTCCAGCTCCCGTTCCATTAACCATACGCTGTTCTTTTGCGCCTTTTCTGTTCGTTTTGTGGTTGTGATAGGGGAGCTCAAATCAGTCTTCTCTTCTCCCCCCACGTTGATAGGCCTCTCTCTCTCTCAGATCTCTGCCTCTCAGTCAGCCGAAGTCCCACCACAATCATCCTCCTCCTCAACCCCCCCAGCAAGTCTTGTCCTCGTTCTGCTCCATATGCAGGAGGGACAGGCGTGAATTCAAGTTGCTCACACTGGGCTACAGTATTCGGGAAGCTCGAGATGATCAATAGAGGCGACGTTCCTCTCCTTCGTGCAGGCATTGGCACTGGTTCGAGGGCGCTGCAATAAGCCTTCGTTGACCTTTTCAAGAACTCAAGCACTCCTTTGTAGCCCTTGCGGGCTGCTGCATTTTTGCAAACATGCTTCCGCAAATCGCCCGCCATCCCCCGCCGTTAACACAACAATTCGGCGACCCTGGCTTTGCGCCGCCTCCCTTCGACTCTCCGCCTGTTGCGAGACGACCTGAAAGATCTGCTCTTCTTCCTCTACGAAGCTTAAGGAACCCCATCCCACCGTCAGCACTTGCTCCCCTCCATCGAGCATACCCAGTCGAGAATCATGGATCTCAACAACGGCCTGGCCTGCTGCGCGCAAACTCTTCTGTGCAGAGTTTTGGAGGACAATACGATGACCCATCGGAGCATATGTTGCGGAGGAAGACACCAAATGGAACATTGGCTGCTGGATATGATGGAACACCGGTGCAATGGTCAAGCAAAGCACCTCCATTGAAGCATGTCGTTCTTCCCCTGTCGGAGGGCACTGAGATACAAGGACCAAGAATGCGGTCAGCCAGTGTGGGATGGATACAACAACCGGGAGGCCATGCGGGAAGTTTTAACAACTTCAGCGATATGAGAATGAACAGTGATCCTGGAAACTGGTCACAGTTCCCACCTACAACAGAAGTAGGCCCCGTCTGGGGGAATTTATGGACAAACCAGCCTTCGTCCTACCACCCAAACAACGGCATGCAAATTCCAACGGTGCTCCAGCCCCCATACCAACCAGCGCCTGGACCGACAGCATCAAATGATGGAGGACTATATGGTCCATACTGGCCAGATGGGCGGTTTGTGCCTTACAGACCTGCTGCCTATCGTGGGCCAGAATCTCAATATTCAAGCCAAGATTGGGATCTCAATGTTGGGATCCAACAGCAACACCACCAACGGCCGCCAATGGAGCTTATGCCGTCTATCCATTCTACGTCGTTTCGTGCCGAGAATTATCCTGTTGTACATGGAGGTCATGTACCTTTTCTAGCAGATCATCCTCCAGAGGATCGATATGCCACTCCCATTCAACATCCTCAGCATACTGCACCTAATTTGTATTCCTCGAATTTGGATGGCTCTCGAACACCCACTGCGCATTCAGCTGAGCGGGGATCTAATCCACAATTCAAGGAGAAGACTCTATCTTGGGCACATACTATTTATGTGGATTTGTTGGAATACCTCGAGTCCAAAAAGGTACATAGAGCATCGAGACAATTACAGGGGTACAGAACATACTTAAAGAATAGTATTTATCCAAAACCCCCACGACAGCCAGCTTCTACTTTTGGAATACCACCTTGGTCTGGTTCAGAAAACGACCTCCCACACGCCCGACGACCGTCTGGAAATATGGGTACACCGCAAGTCTCCGCAGGCCAACAAAGCAATTATAACAACTGGCAAAGCACTGGGCCTCCCATGGAATTACGACATCACCGGGCTTCCAACTCGGAGGCACCCCACTACGCTTCACCATTTCAGACGCCGCATCATCTGTTGACCTCTCCTCAAAATAAAGCCAAAGAAGCACTTGAGATGCTCACGAATCTCTGCGAGCAAAGTGGGTGGAGCTGGATTGATGGAATGCTCCTTGGCGGATGTCTTGCATATGGTCTTGAAGAATATCATATGGCACTTGACTGGTATTCCAAAATCATTGCACTGGATCCAAAGTAAGTTGCTTACATGAACTTGTGTGACTGTATCTAACCCGTGCAATAGACATGTCGAAGCAATTTCGAACCTTGCCGCCACCTTGCTCTGTCTAAATAGACGGGAGGAAGCCGAGCGGCACTGGCTGGCATCAGTCAAGCTACGTCCTAGCTATTTTGAGGCAGTTGAACATCTTATCGGCCTTCTCTGTGGTGACCACCGTGGCAACGAAGCCGTGAATATCATTGAATTCGTAGAGCGCTCGCTGCGGATTCCGAAACAAGAAGAACACCAAGATTACTTTAGCGAGACGTCAAGCAACGCAGACCGCGAGTCAATCGATTCACTCAAGACTCCATCTGATGGAATGGCTGTGGACTACGAAGCAGATGGTGATAGGTTATTCCGCTCGCCCTCCACCAAGGACATTGATGATGGACTCCAGGCGGGTTTTGGATCAAGTGGCTTCCTGGTCCCAGGTTGTGATAACGGCCGCATTCTTGCCCTGGTCCATGCCAAGGGAAATATGCTATACTCTCTTGGCGATGTCAATAGTGCATCCAAAGCCTTTGAAGATGCTGTTTTGATCAGCTCGGGAAAAGGCTTCAATGGAATTCATGGACTCATACGTCGAATTGTTAGCGTGTTGTCACTAGATGGTCTAGTGCCAACCCGCACAGATTTCAGATCCCCTCCACAGACGGTAACATCAACTCCATTACTTCTTCCACCCGATAAAGCATTGCAAACTGCCAGAATGGTGTTTGCCAAGAATGGTGAACTTCCTGGCCTCCGTCATGTCCCCGATGGCGTTGCAAAAAGAGCTGCGATTGCAACCACCAGCAATTCCCTCCTTTCTCTCGCAAAGATCTTTCAAGACGCAATGTCCAACAGTAGCTCTCCGCAACGAATCTCGAGGATGCCCACGGGTGTTGGTGATATTCTGGCACTCTACTACCTATCACTATCTTTGCAGCCAAGCCCATCTACTGCTAACAACGTTGGTATCTTACTTGCAAGTGTCCAGCAACCTGCGTCGCACAGACCTATTATTTCGCGAGACCCTACTCCTCAGCACAATATTCCTGGGGTAGTTCCTGGCAGTGGGATTGCGTTGGCACTGGCCTATTACAACTATGGCCTCAATCTAGATCACAAACATGCGCACATATACACCAATCTTGGCAGTCTTCTCAAGGATATAGGTCAGCTTGCTGCGGCAATTACCATGTACGAAAAGGCCGTTGCGTGCGACAGCTCCTTTGACATTGCACTTGCAAATCTCGCAAATGCCGTAAAAGACCAGGGTCGGACAAGCGATGCCATTGAGTACTACCGGCGTGCCGTAAAAGCAAGTCCAGACTTTGCTGAGGCTGTATGCGGACTGGCAAATGCAATGAATTCTGTTTGCGATTGGACTGGTAGGGGTGGAGTCATTCTCGATGGCGGTCGACAAGATCGATTTCATGTTGACGATTCTGGAATGATTCTGGATGCTAAGGCAAATGGATCCGGCGGAGGTTGGATGAAACGTGTCGTCGACATCGTTGCAAAACAACTCAAGGACGGAGCCGCTTGGGGCCGTGGAGCTTTGCAAGATCAAGCTCTTCACCAAGTTCTGCATCAGTTGGAGGTGGCCGACGCCGATGGACGATGGCCCTCTGAAAAGAGAGCCAATATGCAGGCAGTATTGACTTCTTGGTCAGGTCATCGTTGGAAGGTGCCCGACTGTTACGTATGGTCGAACGAGCGATCAAAAGAGTTATGCATCGGTGGTATCATGACAGATACGTCAAAAAGCGACAGCTTCCCGCTTCTCACTACATCAGACCTCAGATCCCTAGTGGTTTAGCAGTCCCATCTGCTCCAACTGTCCTGCCGTTCCACACATTTACATGCCCACTATCAGCTAAGGATATTCGCATGATTTCGCAACGGAATGCCCTGAGGATATCGTGTTCAACTCTACGTGCACCATGGATGCAAGCAGCTGTCTTTCCACCACCTCCCCCTCCATCGCCACATTTGAATATAGGATACGTTTCATCCGATTTCAATAACCATCCATTGGCTCATCTGTAAGTCCCAATCCTCTACCATGTATCAATGCCTACTTACAAATGACAAGTATGCAATCGGTTTTCGGCTTCCACAATCCTGGTCGTGCGAAAGCGTTCTGTTACGCAACCACTGCAAGTGATGGCTCAATTCACAGACAACAGATTGAGCGAGAAGCACCTATATTTCATGATGCTAGTTCTTGGCCTGCTGATCGTCTGGTCAACCAAATAATTCAGGATGAAATCCACATTCTGGTCAATCTCAATGGCTATACCCGGGGGGCTAGAAACGAGGTATTCGCGGCTCGACCTGCACCGATTCAGATGTCATTCATGGGATTCGCAGGGACACTCGGAGCAGAATGGTGTGACTATCTTCTAGCTGATGAAACCGCAATTCCCCCAGACACTTTGCGACCGTGGAGGCGCAATCTAGACTTAGATGATCAGGTGCGCGATCTACAGTCCCAAAACGAAGAGGGATGGGTATATTCTGAAAACATCATCTTCTGCCGTGATACTTTCTTCTGTTGCGACCATGCACAATCGGAGCCACGGGAAAGGCAAGGGTCTTGGGAGGATGAGCAATCCAGGAGATGGCAGATGAGAAAAGAGTTGTTCCCAGTCTGTCTGATGATGCAATAATCTTGGGTAACTTCAATCAGCTTTACAAGGTACGTAGTATTTCAACTTGCACAACCCTCCATACTAATTTTCCATACAGATTGAACCAACTACATTTAGAACGTGGCTAAGGATACTTGACAAAGTTCCCAAAGCAATTTTATGGCTTCTACGATTCCCCGACCTCGGTGAGAGTAACTTGAAACGCACAGCCAAAGAGTGGGCTGGGGAAGGCGTTGCGTCACGAATCTGGTTTACTGATGTTGCGCCCAAACACCAACACATATCTAGAGCCCGTGTTTGCGACCTATTCCTGGACACCCCAGAATGCAATGCTCATACTACTGCTGCTGATGTATTGTGGTCAAGTACTCCCCTCTTGACACTTCCTCGATACAAGTACAAGATGTGTTCCCGTATGGCGGCTTCCATCTTAAAGGGTGCTTTGCCCAGAGGGGAGGAAGGTCGCAGGGCGGCGGCTGAGCTCATCGCCGATGATGATCGGCAGTATGAGGAGTTTGCAATCCGACTTGCGAGCACGTTCTCGTACAAGGTGCATCCTTCTGGACGCGGTGAGGGAATCGGTCGATTGGCAGAACTTCGAAAAATACTTTACGAGAGCCGGTATACGTGCGCGCTCTTCGACACAAGGAGATGGGTATCTGATTTGGAGGAGGCGTACGAGGAGGCATGGCGGCGATGGGTCGCTAATGAAGGTGGAGATATCTACCTATAACACGATGGCGTTAATTTTTCTTGGGAGCGGATAGACTACTTGGGAGGTTTGGGGTACAACTCGCTGGTTGGCGATTGTAGCGATGGAGTAATTTTCTGGGATACATCGTAGCATTCGAGCGTTGGCTATGATCCATCTATTGTTGGATTGGGCGTAATGGATTTCCTGGCGAGAAGACGGGTCGCTCTGTCGGACGATATATAGTAGCGATGCTAGATACCCACATCACTTTTTAGAATCGAGATTCATTTGACTCTTCTAGGCGGGAGACGTGTCTTTTTGTCAGATGGTGCAGTTGTGACAAGATCGTTGCAACAGAGGCACTTGAGCATCGAAGATATTTTCGAGAATGGACGGCGCACGAAACACTTGGTTGGGCTCCTTCCTGTGGAGACAGCGGGGAGTATTTCCGAAGCCCAGTCCAGTAGTCACGATGGAATTCGGCCTTCTAAAGCCATCGGAGGAAAGAAGAAGAAGCTGTTGTTCTTGTGCACGCCTCTGGAAAGAACTCTCCGCGGGAGAAGTTCTCAACACTGTCTCATAAATGTGTGCAGTAAGTGTTAATGGTCAGTCCATTCCTTCGTATTGTTTCAGTATTATCACACTATTGCTTCCTTAAGTTCTTTTCTAAACCCTTCTGATTCAAGCAGAAGCTTCCTTCTCATCGATTCCAACATTCCACGTCCTGGCTCTCAAGCTTCCAACTTCCAACAGCTCCTTCTAACAGCTTCTTCGGCCACTCCTTTTGTCTCGGGTGACGAGACTTCCAGAGTCCAGAGTCCAGACCCAACAAGAAGTGGAGTTGGTAGTGAGACCGTTTCTCCCCACGACTTACCCACCAACCCAACAAAATCTGGAATCTTGGTCCGTTGGTCGAGATGGTCCAGCACCATAGTAATGCGTAATCACTTCTGCATTGCATCTATGTATGTATGTCTCTCACGTCCCTCTTTACCACACCATTCAATCCCACTTATTCCTATCACACCCACGCCCGGCTTCGCCTCGATCACCGTTCGTGCATCAACCCGTTTCGTTAGGTATCACGTTTCTTTTCCCTCCTCCTCCTCTTCCTCATGTAGGCAGGTATAAACTTGCTTTGTTTGCTAGTTTCTAGCTGGCTTCCAATAGTATATTTCATTATTTCTATTACCCCCTTCTGGAAATGGCTTGAGGGGGATTATGCTTTATGGGTGTGTGAGGTTGGTGGGTAAAAAAAGGAATGGAGGCATTCTCTTGTCGTTCATTCGTAACGGCGGTCGTTGATCTCACCAACCCCGATTCCATGCGCGTGATCTACATGGTGTTGTCTCACTCCCATCCTTCTGCCTCTGAATAAGCAATGAGCAGAACACTGCTCCTTACTCATTTTTGCTCGTGCTCCACTACCTAAACGAAGAATTTGTTGTGATCTTCCTCCACCGACACAGTACTAATGAGGTTGGTGACGAATGGACTGGATCAACGGACCAATGGGTGGTACAGTTTAATGTGCATTATTCTTTTGACCGAACAGTCGATGGTGAATGGTACGAGTCTTAGAACTCATCATGTAGGGAGGAGAAGTAGTGGCGGTTCGGGTCAGCATGAGAGACAGTGTCCTGTTTATTGCGTTATACGATAGGTCTTGAGGTGAAGCCATTGCAGATGATATTGAACGCCTCATTGTGCAATCAAGACTTTTAGAGGGAGACAAGCCAGAATGGGAAGGAGGGGGAAAGGGGGTGAAAAGGGGTATTCAAGAAATACTGATCTTCATTGCCAGTTCTCCATCTCTACCTGCGATTATTGTGTTAATATATTCTACAGATATCAAAAATTACACTTATCATTTCAATGCTATACGAGTCTCTCCTTTCTGTCAGGTCACCCATCACCCAATACAACCCGAATCCCAGCGCAACGGAAAAAGCTCCGGCTGCCGTGGAAAGTAAGGTAACTTTATCAAACACCACTTCCGTCGTTGTACAGCGCATTCATACAGTTGTCACAAGTCTCTCTTTCTTCATTTCTTTCCACGAACTCGGGATGACCTTCTTACCTACCCAACCTTTCCTCCGTCGTACTTCGTACATTACGCAGCCATATCACAACAATACATACCTCACCAAGCAGGTGGACATGTGGTCGCACGGAACGAAAATCATAATTTATTAAAAAATCGTTCGCTTCCTCGCTCTTCCTCCTCCGCGCACACATTCTCCCAAAAGGGCAATTTCAACGAAATGCTGGTTGGACTAGGGAAACATTAAAAAACGGTCTCCATGTGATAATGGTGGAAATATGATTTGCTGTGAGTGCCAAAAACAAAAAGAGGGCGAGTAGTGAGGTTACAGTTTAGTGTTGTTGAACGCTGTCCAGTGAACAATAGGCCTCCGGTTCAAGACAACTCCGAAAAATGAGGCGGCCAAGGAGGAAGATCTTTGGTTGCGTTGATTGGGCACTTTGCGATCTCTTGGCTCGTTGAGTACGCGGAATGGATAACTAGTTTGCAGAATGCAGAATAAGTCTGGGATTGTGTTTTTTTTTCATTTCGCCTCGAGTGGTGATTGATGATGGTGGAAGTTAGGTATTATTGTGTCTGTGCAATAATGCACAAGGTACCTATGTATTCTTTTTTTTGGACGGGTGTCTATTTTATTTTTGGCGCCTTTCAAACATCCCAAACTATTGAATATACGGGGTGTTTGAGGTCGGTTGCAAGGGGAAAAGGAGCAAGAGAGGAGTTTTGACCTCTTTGGGGCATTTACACTTGTCATGTCCCCCTTCAAAGCGTTTTCTTTTCCCAACCTGTGGGTTGGGACCGTTTTTTTTTAGTTTTGCCGTAGGACACGGGATGGGAGATGCACCACACACCGATGTTTGGGCTAACTAACGGAAAGAAGATCGAGACGTTAACTAATGCTGGACAGCGGCACGAAAGAGGCAGCTAAAAGTCTTTTGCTTCATTTAAACGGGGTGGAAGAAAAAGGTGGGCACTTCAGTGGTTTTTCCTCGCGACTTTAACTTGTAACGGTTTCGCCTAGTATTTCATTATTGCTCCCTTTCTCCTTTTGCTCGGGATCTAATCTTGCCTAGTGGTGTTAGTTGTTTCTTCTACTTTAGTGTCAGTACTTAGTGAAAACGGGTGGACTAACTTCTCGGCACTGGGCTTTCGGATGGAAAATCCTCCTCGTCGAGTCCTTCGTCCTTTCGAGGGTTCATTCATTATTGTCATGCCGATTATTAAACAAATTTCCCTTTGCTGGTCGTCCACTTCCCTTGAGTTTCTCATGGTGTGTAACTAAACAAGGTGTACGACAGTGGCATGTTTGTCTCCCACTACTCCAACTCTGTACACTATCCAAGTGGTGTTTTTCTTGGAATTCTACCAGGGGACGTCTGCACCGATTTGGAAATTCGTACTGGTTTTCGTGTGACCATGGTCTTGGATCCGAAGTTTGTTCAACCTTGAACATCATCATCTGGAGTAGTTGAGCGTGTCCTTGGAATGAGGGGTCCTGTGTGACTATTACACAAAGAAGGGTCATCAATGATCATCACGACCCTACGAGTTCATCTAACTTCCTCGTTTCTGTTCGTCTCCGAGAGACACAGAACCATTGCCTTGGGAATTAGTGTTGTGCAGTATTGTACATACAGTACTTACTTCAGCGAGCAAGCCATGTCATCACTATCAACGTAGCAGCAAACCTAACTGCCGACCCAGAGGGAAGGATTTCGAACCGTTTCATTCATCCCATCCACCCATCCGTCCATTCGCAATCATTACTCCTCCCGTCCATCCTGTACATGCTACTGGTGTAAATCAATGTAAAGCCTGGGCCGAGCAGTAGAGTAGTTGGTGGCACCATCTAGACCTCAACCACCAACACGAACACCACCACACTTCAAAGACTTCAAAGTCCAGAAGATGATCCGACCTTCGGAGACGTGACAGCCAATCTGTTATCAGGCGAGCACTTTTGCTCTTCCTCTCCCCTGATTTGGTGGGAAAAGATGGTTGGTGCTTCGTGGAGATGAGGAGGCAAGTGGTTGTGGTGTCTGAGATCGGGGAAAAACGACCTCCTCATCCAACCCACCACAACCTTGCTTGACTTCTGTCAAAAGCCATCATGGACATTTTCCTCATCCCTGAATGATGAATCCCACTTCTAGACTTCGCGATGATGGAATAGCGTCACCATTAATGCGCTTCAAGAAGATGTGATTCTTTCCTTTTTCCTTCTCTTTTTTTTTTCTTCACACGAGCATGACCCCAAATAGTGGAGTGTACTTGCCCAACACACCGCACTCTTCTCCTTGAGTCTCTGCCAGAAGATGATGGAAGTCATAACAAGCACCAATAAAGACTTTCATAAGATGTGCAACTATTAGTGGTCCCCCAAGTTGCCAACCCAATCAGTCCCGCTTCCATCGATAATCCCTGGCCCCAGCCTGGGGAGGGGGAGGGCGGCGTCGGTGTCACACACGGCGGTGGGAAGATCTGGCGATCAGGCTTGCCCTCCCTCTAGCGCTACGAAAGTACTTTTTTGTGTGCGGCATGAATTGGGAAAAGTTGCGGGCAGGGCGTTCCTGGTCACTTTTCCTACTGGGTGGGTGGACACTTGGACACCGCTGCACACCGACACCGAACCACAGGTCAACTGAAGGCTTTGACACATTTTCAATCTCCTCCGTTTGGGGCGCAGAGTGTCAGAGTGTCAGAGGGAGTGGAAAAAAAGGGAACTGACCACCATGCACCCCTTCATGAACGAACTGCTGTTTCTGTGACTGCCGGTATCTTACGGTCTTTGGGTTTCTTGGGGTTTGCCGGCTGGGAAGTCTTGGGCTTCAAGGAGTTTGCTCGAGGTATCGGTGAAGAAAGCCCATGGTACTCAGTATATTCAGTGTTTCGAGGATGCAGATTATGAGATGTTTTGTTTGTAATTAATTGAGGTATTAAATATAACAATTAACAGTGTGCACCATGTAATATGGGACGGGTATACGATAAGCCAGATGTACAAGTTATTACAGACGTCGCCTTCCTTAACATGGTAAGAACAGGCAAAAGGAAACGCGTTGCTCATGCAAGATGGAAGTAAGAAAAATCGCTGGATATCATCCTTGACGTGTAGCGTGTTCATAACGCATGCAGAAGGTATCAAAACAAAAAGCTGCCGCTGCCAACCAACCCAACCCGACCTGGCCCATTTTCCCAGATGCTATGCAATTCCTTTCCACTCCCATAACTGATTACTAAAGTTCGTTGTCGTTCAAAACGTGCTCTTAACCACAGAGGTTAGAGAGGTCCATCCTCGTGTCCTTTGGACTAGTTTGAGTGCTTGCTCCCGTCAACCGAAGTGGTGGGAGTGTAATGGGAGTGGATGGAGTAGAGTAGCTCTCACGAGTGAAGGATTGTGGCGATGAAGGAAACATTGCGGATGGTAGTAATGGCTGAGGAAGTGCTAGACTGTAGTCTCGCGGCGATGGAGGATAGGCTGTGGACGGCACAAGTGGTTGAGGAAGTGGTACGCCGTAGTCTCGCGGTGAGAGAGGATACATTGCGGATGGCAGTAGTGGTTGAGGAAGTGGTGAACCATAAACTTTGTTGTCGACAGGGAATCTTGTCTGGAACTGGCTGTCGGTCTCCGAGTGGAATGGTCCTCGAGCTTGAATCATTGGTAGACTCGGTCTTCTCTGCTCTCGATCGAAAGATCGGATGGGAGGAAGCTCAACGCGAGGTGTGGTGATTAGCCTGGGTGATGAAGCGAAGGCGGATTCGTGATCTGAAATGAGGGATGGTGCTGCACTATGTGATCTTGATCCTTGG
This sequence comes from Tetracladium setigerum, assembly GCA_031472005.1. Taxonomy (NCBI): domain Eukaryota; kingdom Fungi; phylum Ascomycota; class Leotiomycetes; order Helotiales; genus Tetracladium; species Tetracladium setigerum. The sequence continues at coordinate 959,724 of PZJY01000012.1, forward strand.
GACTCTGCTGGGGAAGAGAGAGGTCTCTCGAAACCATGCATAGGAGGGAAATTGGTTTGAGTGATAGTGGGCTGACGATTTTGTGGTCTGGCGAAGGACCGTGTTTGTGTGCTCTCGTTGAAAGTACTCTGGCCTTGCCTAGCGTTTGCCTTCCTCAAGTTCTCTTCATGGCGTCGTTTTCGGTTCTGACTTCCATTCCACCAGTTCTTCACAGAATTGTCACTTCTTCCGTTGAGTCTTCGAGCAATATCTGCCCATCTCTTTCCGTGATCATCGACCAAACGCTCAATCAGACGGCCTTCTTCAGGACTGATGGGCTCGTGGTTGAGGGAATGCTTCAGGTTCTGATGATAACGTTCTCGACATTGCTTGGCTGATCGAGATCCGATTAAGGTAGCGATGCGGACCCAATTGAGAGCTCCTTGTTGTTGCACCAGTTGGCATAAATAACTGTCCTCCGCTTGGGACCATGGTCCTCGTCGTTGTGGAGCCATTGTGAGTATGTTGATGTTTGTTGGGGTAAGAATGTTAGACAAGTGTGCTTGTCGAGAAGAGAAGTCAGATGGATGAAGTAAACAGCCACAGCTAACAACCGTTGGGGTTGGTGGGAGATATAGGAAGCACGTCCCTTCCAGACTGCTTGGAAAGACAGTGGAATTGCAAGAGCTAGTATTTAGCGAGTTGGGACGCCGGAGGTCTGTGATTTGACGCTGAGCTTGACCGTTCCGTTCAAGGAGAAATGGTGTAGCGGAATAGGCCTAGGCGCCAGCTGAGCAATATATAGCGTCGGAGAATGGCTAGTGAAAGCAAGGCTGTTTCCGTGACAGTCGAATTTATCACTAGCTCGTTTGGCGACAACCTTAGTTTCTCTTGTTTCGATTCAAAGCAAGGCGAGGAGGAAGGAGTTGGATGGCGGTAAATGCGGGGACTCTTCTCAGTGGCTTCGATGAGAAGATGTGAACGGATCTGGAAATCAAGCCCCTGGTGCTCTGCAGCAGTTGATCGACAGTGCGGATGACGAGTACTTCGAAGAAGATCTCGTTGCTGTTTGGGTTGCTGCGAACCTCGGAGTATATATTTCGAACAGGACGACTTTGTGGATTGTCTTAGGGCGTTCGAGGGAGTGGACCGACAAGAAAGAGTATGGTTTGTGAGTTGTTCATGAACCGAAACGAAAATGGAGGATATGATGGCAATGAGGGAGTGCAGGTATATAGACAATTGGGTGGACCGGGCACAAGTTACAAAGTTGATTTATTGGTGGGGTGACGGCCAATTCGCAAGTGCGACGACCAGGCGTGGATGTGATGCTGGGATGTGTTTCTGGGGAGGGGTAGGAGGCTCGACAGGCCTCAATCCTGGATCTTTGGGATCTGGGAAGTAGTTCGGAAACAGGAGATAAAAACAAAGTATTGAAAGAATGTTTAGTGGAGATGTGTTATGTGGGTTGACGAGGAGTTGGTTGGGTATTGAAGAGGAGGAGAGGACCAGGGCCAAGAAAACAAAACGACGAGAGGGTACTGACCACAAGGAAACAAGTAAGTGGTGGGTGGAGTCGAGGAGAAGGACTTCCCATGCTAGGGTTAAGTCAGACAGGCCGACCTACGGAAGAAAGTTGAAGGGATTCACTCCTCTAGGCCTAGAGAGGTAGCACTGGCGTGAGAGACTTCAGCCAAAATATTCCTCTTTGGGGAGGGCGTCCTGTTCTGGGATCCGCCGTCTGCGCGGGTCCCATTTACTCAATGGCCAGCTGAGAGGACCAGGCCAAGAGGACATCGAAGAATCAACACTGGGCAAAGGCTAGGTCGCATCAGTGGATGAAGTGCATGGCCCTCCGTCCAGGAAGGTGACTAGCGGAAAATCCGTATCTCCCCCTGCGTACTAGCGCGGGCAACAAGAGCTTAGTGTAAGGATAAATATTGAGACACGCACGGTGGTGTCACTGGTCCCGGCGTTCTCGAGGATCCTGATCCTCGCGCGGGTGGCTTCGATCCATCCACTTGGGTCAGTGTTGATGTCGTCTGAATGCGGGAAAGGTTGAGTTGGGCAAGCCCAAACATTGCGCACAGTACAGTAGCAAGTTAGACGACTCTTCAGCATGATAGGATCTGAGAGCGCACCGCATGGGGGAACTTGAACACAAATCCGCCTCATTCATTTGCTGGGTCCTCCCCAAATCATCCACGCCGAGCACACCGACAGACAGCAAAGGGCAGAAGGGGGGAGAGGGAGGGCGGAGGAAATGAGAAGCGTGATGGTGGAGAGAGACTCAGACTCAGGAGAGATGAGAAGTGAAGCTGCTGCTGCACTGACAAAGGAGGTGGGTGTGGCGGCGAAGAACAAGTGACGAATTGGTGGCATCTGTCGTCTCTTCCTCGCCGAAGTGCAAAACCTTAAACAAAGCAAAGCAAGGAATCTATGGAGCGAGCCGACAACGGGAAGGGGTGGTGGGAGGGAGATTGGCGAAGAAAGCTACTTTCTACCGTGGAGCCTCTAGTGCCAATCCAATGCACGAGTGCAGTTGTGTAGCCTCGAGCGAAGTTGCGACGTTGAGAATGGTCCCATGCAGGAAGCTTGTGAGAACAGCAAAGTATCGCCCAAGTACATTACCTCGAAGCATGTGTGCAAACGATTGAGATGTATGTGAATGCCTGCAAACCGTATCTGCGTCCTGCATTGTTGATGTTGACGAGTCCGTCCCTACTGGCACTTTTCTTTAGCATTTCCCAGTCAGGGCTCGTGATCGATCGGTGGCCGATATTCTCGTCTATTGTCGTTGCTTTGGGACTGCATCTAGCCAATGATCAACAAGTATCACGATCTCTTGGCCCCCTTTCTGATGTTGACGCCATGGTCCTATTCTGTACAAACACCCTGTTCTGTTGCCGAAACAGCAGTCTGAACATCCAGATCGTAGCCGTCATAGCACAATCCAGATTTAATAAACGAAGAGCCAGGTTGTGGGCCTCCAAGTGACAGCGCTGAAGATCCGATAGGAACTACCCTTCGAATTGCATTCCCGAATCTCTTGTATTTTTGGAGTTTTTTTGTTTCTTTCGCAGTTGCCGCAAAAGAAAACACTTAAAGCAATGCGCTGCCCCGGTTCTTGGGAAACGCTGGGCTGGTCCGCGGAGGATGCTTCATACCCTCAAGGGTTATACCCATGGACTTTTGCAATAACAATGCGTCAGCGATTTAATCCAGGGCAAAGAACGCCTAGATCGAGTTTTGCTTTTCCAGATGCTTGACGATGTTTTGCAGGGGCATTTGATTAGGAAGTGTTGAGCGAAGAATTATCTCTGGCTCTCAATAATGTTAGGTTTTGGTATCGATGTGCAGGTTGGCTTGCGTGGACGTTGTGATCGAAAGGGTGAAGGGAAGCGCCATCCGAAAACAGTCTCTTGGAGACCTGCGAAAGCAGATGAAGATCTTCTGTTCTTCTTGGATGAGGGCTACAGTAATTACTCATCAAAGGAAACCGGAAACAATCCGCATCCGCAGATGGCATCCTCCTTCCTTTTTTGCAGTCCTGTACCAAGTTACCAACATCCCCAGATCTGAGAGTGATGAATGCATTGAGCAGTGAGTCTATTCCTAGCGTCTGGAAACAGCATGGGGACATCGACCCCGGCTCATCATAACATCACAATCACATTGGCAGTAGGCTCATCTCAAGGTTCTCCGTTCATTCATCCATGGGAGCTCTCACAAGAAGGACTCGAGACTTTCAAATTCTGGAATCCTCGTCGATGTGGCCACGGTAAAGCCTCCTTCCGAAGCGCATGCCTGTACAACGGCTGGCCTGGGCGTTCTTGGGCGCAATGATGTGCACCAGTCGCTGGACGAACAACTGGTTTGCGTTAGATCTCCATCCGCACTGGGCAAGCCTGTGTATCTGTAAGAAACACTCCCGAAGCGGACGCACGGTCTGAAATGCTGTGTGCCCTCGAGCTTTGGGTTTCAGGCGTTGTTTTCGCCTGAAGATGTTTGGCCGGTTTGGCCAACTCCGCACGCTTACTCTGCAAATAAGAACGCACAACTCAACGGAGCTTCCTCCTGATGCCGTGAATCGCTGTGAGAGTTGTGGCTACGACGTGACTGTCGCAAAAGACACTCTATCGAGATCTTGATCTAAAACAGCTGGCGGTGTTCATTCGCCCCGTTTCTGTGTTCTAGTCGCCGTTGAAGTTCGAGAAAGAAGCTTGTGCGACAGGAGAGTGTTGCTTTGGGCAAGGAGTTTATCTCAACCAGCCCCCACTCGAAATCACCCACCTCTGCTCATCAGCATCTCCAGCGTCAAGTTTTCCTCTAATAATGAACAGTCGAGTAATCAATAATCACTCGCACCAAGAATAATGGTTGAGCCAGTCTTGTACATCCCTCCTCCGGCTGTACGTTGCCGCGCAGCGCATGCAGTGCCCAACTTTACCAACGCCGTGGGATGCCAGGTCGGCGAAGTTGGACGACCCTTGTCCTTTTCAGGATGAGCTGCAAGGTCATGTGATATGTGATGCTGAGGAACTGAGTTCGAGGATTATTGAATCTCGTGCAGGCTGCACTTACATCTCTACATGCCTTGGCTATGGCTATGGCTTGGAGGACACCGCCGATCCAGGCTTTCGGGAGGGATGCCTGCATCTCCCCCCCTTCTTCGTCCAAGTAGTCCACTGAGGAGCGGAGAGTCAGGCCACACACCACAAAGAGAGAACTTGCTTCATGCTTGCTGTTCATGGAAGTCAAAGAGATTGGAAATTGTATTTATCCGCCCTTTGCCGCCCAAATCATTAATATTCAAGTGCGGCTTTTGTTCTGGCTCGTTTCGCTTGGCCTGGGAGGGTTTTCTCCGGTTGAATTTGGATGGAAAGGAACCGTGACCAGGGAAGCACGTTCTTATCCTTCCCTCTTTCAGGGCTACCTGGTGCGGATCAGGGGGCACAATTCGCAAGATCCGTCCTTTCTGGGAATAGGATGACTGCGGAGTGGTAGGGAGCAGTTGATGAGCAGTGCTTGACCGTTTTGACTGTCAAACCCCATCATCTCAACGTTCGCTTTCAGAGCCTCAAGACTGTGAAGTTTGGAGTTGGCATCTCATAAACTCTCATAACGAATAAATTGGGCAACCATTTCTGCAGTACAGTAGGATCAAGCCTGTCATTGTCGGGGGATGCCGCCCAATGGCATGCCGGCTTCTAGCGCACAAATAAACTCATTCTCAAGGAACCAGCTCATCCGTACTTTTTCCCAAGCCGCCCTCCCCCCCAACAGCGCTCGCTTGTTTTATTGGTTTCCAATAACAAGTGAATGCAAGGGCTATTTTACGCCTACCGGCAGTCTCCCGCTCAAAGCCGTTGAATAATCCTTTTTGTCGGATTTAGCAAGGATCCCAAGGATCTCAGTGATCTCGCCCGAAGGCTCTTTCTGGAGCAGGCAGATTTCCTTCTGCGAGCAAAGCAAAGAAAGCCCAACGATCCAACGATCTAATGTGCCATCAACCCGTCCCCAGTAGTGCAAAGGTACTGTACAGTAGCATGAACAGTTCGTCGGAAATGTTGGAAAACTTCAGTATTCAAATTTGCATCGGTTTGTTGAGATTTCCATCGTCGTCTTGAGACTGCCGACACTCACCCCATTTGAAGTTCTATGAGATTGTTGGCGTCGTCGATTATTGCACTTCACGATCTTTTCCTTTCAACCACACACCGAAGAATATTATTTGGAATGCAAATTCGAGTCCGAGGATCCCTGACCCTGCTTCTTTCTTCACACGTCCCGTCCCTTGATTGTCAAAATCGCAGCAAAAGTGGGCATGATGTCTCCCGCTAACTTCAAGACAGCAGATGTGTTGAGCCACCACTGAAGGAAACGTCGACAAGCTGTCAACGATCTCAACGTCCACAATTTGTGTTCAAATAATCTGAGCGGGTGTCGCATGATTTCATGGAGAGTGGTTGATAGGGTGAGAGTCGTTTCTCAATTTCGAACCGATCTGAAAAAGAAACGTTCAGTTCATGCCAACATGTTGTCGAAACCATCAACAACAACACCCATCACCCACCCCTCGATCCCCTCATCGCGATTCAGGAGGCCAACCCTAATCCTCGCTGGCATTGGTGAAGGGAAGATGCCTGTTCTGGGAGATTATATTATGTGGATCTTAACGGCTGGGATGGTATGTGACGTTGACATTAACTGGATCCAGAGGCGCCACACTGAATCATGGGAAAGTTGGAATTCCACGATCGTCGACCAGGACAGTCTTCTGGATTATTATTGATGTTTCCTTCCCTCCTCCATAAACATCTCGTCACAACGCGGTCAGAGAGCAGGGCATCGTAGAAACTTTTACCTGGAAAGAACGGAATACCCTGGCCTTTGCCGCAAGATTGCAGTTCGGATGCGATTCAAGCCGCATCTACCAAACCCCTGGTGGCCTTCTTGACCAAAAGAAAGGCTCGGTGCGGACCCGGGTGTTGGGTTCAGTATTACTTGCATATTTACGTTTCGAAGATGTCCGGCATCACAACATTTCGTTAGATATCTCCCTTTCGAGCACTTTGCCTTCTGCGATGCTCATTCTTCTTTTCACTTAGCTTGCCGTCAAAAACTCTTCTTCCCTGGAAAGACTGACTCCTTGGCAAGTTTTTTCGAATCTCAGCCTGAGAGTGTGGGGTACATGCATCATTATTGCCTGTCAGCTGGCTGTTCCAGCTGTCTGTTTTCTGACGACGGAACTTCCCCCCTCAAGTGTTTTGAAACGTCGCTGAAGTATGTCCGAAGTGGTGCTGCTCGCTTCTGGTGCAATCATAACAATGCACGCACACTTACGAAGTATCATCCCAGAGATGAGACACATTTTTGACGCTCCAATCGGCGTGCAAAGTTGGATAATGTTCCTCAGGCGCCCAGCTCGCAACAGGCCTGTCGTCTGGATAGTGCATGCGGGGACGCCGTTGTTCTTTTTTTTTATCGAAGGGGAAGGGAGGATTCAAGGATTGAGGATAAAAGGCAAGGGTAAAAGGGGCTGAAAGCCCTGTGCTGAAGCCACACCCATAGACTCTCAGCGCCTGAGCCCTAGCGAGGGCAGCTAGTCTTCTTCCGGTTAAATTTGGCGAATTTGAGGGAGTTGTAGGAGGAATGTGGCTTGCGTTGGAGCAGGGAGGTTCAACGGCATCGTGAATTACTGTAATTTTCAAGCTGCTGTGGACCTCAATTTCGTCTTCTCACATGGTGCGTTTCCTGGTATCCTTCCCATTGCGGGCATCTCTACGCTCTTCAATAGCTTGGGTGATATTGCAAGGTATATCACAGCTGCGCGGCTCTTCTTCCCCCCACGAACCCCCTCCTTCCTAAAACCCAATACTTCGTACTGTAAGTCTATAATGCCTGTCGAACTTTGAATCATGCAATGGGGGAGGGGAAGGGTTGTTTGGTTTGGTCTGTGTTGCTTTGCTTTGCTTTGCTTTGCTTTGTTTTAGTCTGCTGTGTGGATGAGATATCAAAACGGTGAAAGATGCGAGTTCGTGTCACCTGTGGCCAGCCAGCATGAACAAGAGGCAGCTTGCAGGGCGACACCACCGCTCCCGCTGAGACCAAGACGTGACAGGCCTATCCCACCGCAGACTCCAGAAATAGAGGAAACAAGCACAACGGCGCAGATGACACACGACTGTGCGGGTACGTAGATCTTGGATCATTTTCACCACCACATCCGTACTGTACCTCCGTACTCGAAGGGGGCGACTCGGCAATCGCTGTAAACGTCTGCCAAGGCCATCTCATATGGAAGAGGAAAGCTCCGAGTTGAGAGGCAAATTGGCCAAAACAGCTGAATAACGAACCTATCAGCATTCAGAACCTCAGCCGAACAATTGGCCGACTCTTGCCCGCAGAAGGCTGAAATTGCACCCCCTGTTCATCGCAGCCTTTCGACGAGAAGTATTTATTTACCTAGGAAGGGGTGGGGTCCAATCACCAGCTGGGTTTTTGCCGAGACGACAGAGCCAGCGTGGACGGCTGAGCCAGCTGGTGATGCTGGCATCCGGAGCATCAATAATCATCTGTCTGTCACCACCACCCATGTACTGAGAATAATGCTCTCTCTCTTTCTTTCTCACAACATGGATAGATTCGTTTTGTGGTTGATTTAGTATTCCGGAGAAAGAGTTAACAAATTGAGGACGGGACTCCCGTGTGGCCCTTCCCCACGGGAAAAGAAGTGGAAGAAGTGGTGGCTTCGGTGTCAAGGCTTTCCGACCTATTGATCGCCACAACAAGGTCAAAGAAAGGAGTTGATGAGCAAGAGTTCAGCTGTCATGGTGTGAAGATTCTTGGAATCAAACTCGAGGCAATCCAATAAACTTTCATTGCGAAGCCTTCCCTGGATCAAGGTGGTATTGTGTTGGCAAATTCGGAGGGATTTTTGGACACTTCTGAATTGATCGACACGGGTACAGCCTCGTAACGGCCACTACATACCATCATGAGAACAGTGGCTTGAATATCCAGAACTTGTCTTAAATCGTACAAGTCTTGAACCATGGTCATTCGCAAGAGCGAAAGCAGCCGCTATAGAATTGGAAGCATACTTCGTTGAATCTAGACGCTCCTTTTCCATTGCCGTGCTACCCATCCGAATCCTTCTGCTGCTGCATCCTTCTCCCTGAAGTGGATATTTGGTTCTAGACTTCCCCAAGCAACGAGGTAGTCGGCGAGGTCCCTCCAGATCTCGCTCTACTAGTGGCTGTTGGACCGCCGTCGAGATCCTCGATCAAGTGAGACATCTTCAATCAAACCATGCGGATAAGACATTGCGAATCTTCCCATTTGCCAAAATCTCCCATGCAGCCAGTGATAAGGACGGATACGTTGCGTTTCCCATGTTCAGAGTTGGCACCATAACGGTCAGTTGTCAACTCTGATTGACCAGAAGGAGATGATCTTCCTATGCAAGCTCCTGATCGAGGAATTTTGAATGAAGCCATTCCTCCACATCCATCTGCATATCCGGTCTAACCACCAGCACCACCACCCTCAGATCATCCAGTATACCTCAAAAAGTTCATCAACTCTGGCCTTGTGGTCGTTTTCCCGCTGATCCGAAGATAAACATAACTCCATACCGCATGCAGGCTATTGCACCGTCAACATATTTCGAAACTTTGGTAGCGGTTATGAGATGATAGATTCAGATAGCCTCAAGCAAAAAGCACCCTCCACTCCTGACCCCCTACATGAGCCATTCGCATACCTTCCACTCACAGTCTTCATAGCCTCGCAAGGCCTCTCGTCCTTTCCAATGCATTGAGCGCAACCGCTGGCACCGCGACTGAAAGCCCTCCATCCTTCCCATCATTCTCCCAATCTACCTCCTGACAATCTTCATTCCCCACCCCGTTAGCAAATTGCACCACCACGAAGTCGATTGCCTTCTCCCCCACCACGACCATTGGTGCATGCCACGTCCCTGCACCGTAAGTCACAGCTTGCGATCCATTCGCCATGAAAGCTCTGATTCTGCTCAGATCCGGGAGGCCCCGTCCTGGCAAACGGTCGGTGGGTTGCGCTTCAGCAACCTGAGAGGGCACTGGTAAGTCCTCATCGTTTGGCGAAGGGGGTAAGCTCGGAGCTACGACGACGAGGTAACGTGCTCGATGGACTTCTTGGGGCGAGATTCCCAACGGAATGAATGTCTGCGTTGTAAATGGATGGCGCTCGAGGATTTGGACGGGGAATAGTCCTTCGGTGGCGGCGTTGGGAGTTGAGACTAGCTGTCGTGGTGCGCACACGAACATGTTCATGACTGCCTTCGACGCTTGGGTGCTTGGTGCTATTCCGTAGAAATCTTTCATGATTGTGACATCGAGGTATTTTAGGGCGCTGCCTTGGTTTGCTTGGACTGCATTGGGTGGGAGGGTGGTGAGGTTCTTGGAGGGGGTCAGAGAGGGTGCTGGATTTGCAATGACGGTTCCAAACATTGAGAAAGCTTCCTCGCTGAGTAGTTCCGTCTCAATTTGTCGGGGACCATTAGGTAGGCGAACTCTTGTAGGCATCTTATGAGATTGAGGGAGGGTTAGCGGTGTATCTAGGTATTTGATCTCAACGTTTCCTTGTCATTGCGACGTCTTTTCCGTGGTGGTGGGCGCGAGATGCACAGACTTCCGAATCACGTGTTTTTCCTCCTGCGGAAAGAATTCTGATAACCACCAACAGCAGCCCCCAAAAATCTAATCAGTCATTTCACAGAAATGAAAACTGACAATCACGGCAGACAATAAGTGAGGCAGATTTTTAATTGAGAAATCTAATTGTACAAAGTGTTGAGGGGTTCGAAAAAGACAGGAGAGTCGCCTCGTGTCATGAACTGCTGCCACAACGAAAGCGAAAGTAATAGCAAGTAGTGAATGTGCAAAACACGATCTGCCAAAGAACAAGTGTGTTGTTCCATAGCATGTTATCGATTTGAAATGAGAACGTTTGAAAAACCCAGACTTCAACTCTTCAAGACTCAAGAAGGTCAAAATGGCTGTCGTCTAGGGGGCCCAGGAACCTGCAATGACCAAAGCAGCAAAATACCAAATGCGCTCAAGACGATAGGTGCAAGAACCACAAATTAATACTTGTAGGACCGAATTCTGAGATGTCGAAGTTGTGTTTAAAAAGACAGTATTTCGCGACCTTTTGATGAAATTGTCGAAATCGTGTAGATAATAACAAAACCAGTAATGTTGCTTGATGCTATCGTCGATGAGATGTCAAAAAGCTGTGTGGGAAGAAGGTTGATTTGAGTAATGCAACACAAATCCCAAAGAATACCAAAGTTGTAAAGAATGCCGCATCATTGCAAGATCAGAATCTGTTGCATCTGAAGAAGACTGAGAGACGAAAACTGTGGTGCAATACCGGATGAGGCATCACTGCTTCACTTCTTCTTGGGATCAGGCTTCTTTACTGGAAGCTTCGAGCCCTTGCCCTTGGACTTTTGAGAGGAGGAAACCAAGCTGGTACCAGCAGGGACAGAGCGCTCCTCGAACCCGCTACGCTCACGGCCATATCGGCACCAATAGTTTTTACATCCTGTTGGAGGTCGATTGAACCCTTGTGAAAGCATTTGTTCGTGGACATGATTGTAAAGTTTGACATCATTCAACCTCTGCAGTCCTGGATTGTTGGCTTCCAATGCTCTTCTTGCCTGGATTATCGCCGTGATTGCGTTATGCTCTGCATCGGTCCATGCCTTTGGATTAGCAGGTGCCGAAGAAGTTGGCTTAGGCGTTGGTTTGCCTTTATTCTTTCCCGCTGGTTTCGCGTTGGTCTGGCGGGCTTTCTGTGATGTTGGTGGTGGGAAGTTGTCGTCGTCGTCATCGTCGTCGTTGTCCGAGTCGGATGGGGCCTGGAAGGCTTCGCTCTCAGAATCATCTTCTGGTGCCGATATGTGACGGGCAGACTTCTTAGGTAGCTTGACCTTGATTGTATGGGACTTCTTCGCTGGACCTGGGGGAGCATAATCATCACCTGATCCATCGTCATCGTCATCATCGAAATCAGAACCATAGCTTGTTGGAGGCTTCGATCTGTTAAGCTTGGGGTTTGCTGAAGGGTATTCTCTGGCAGATTTGTCGTCGCTAAGCCGGGATTTCTTTGGTGCCGGGGCTTCTTCGTCGCAATCATCATCGGGTTCACCGGCTCTTGGTCGCTTTGAGAATGTAGGTTTGCTTTGATGGGATTTCATGGCACTTCTGTCTTGACTAAGTCGAGATTTTTTCAGTGGAGGAGATGCACCATACAAATCGTCATCAGGTTCCTCCGCTCGAGTTCGCTTGGGAGCAGGCTTAATCTGAGGAGCAGAAGTAGTCGCTCCAAGGTATGGTCCCGAGGTACCTTGCGTTCTCGGCCGTGGAGGGGATGCTTTGTACAAATCTTCTTCTTCAGACTCCACATAAGAGCCAGGAACAGCCTTTCCACCATACTTTCCCGAGGTACCTTGCGTTCTCGCCCGTGGAGGAGATGCTGTGTACAAATACTCTTCTTCAGGCTCCACGTGAGGATAAGGCAGGTAAGCGCTGTTTTGAGAAGCAGACATTCGATCTCCTCTGGTTGAAGCTTGGGAAGCTGTCTTGCGTCTGTTGTTTTGAGACTTGGGGTCTGCCGTGCTGTTAAGTTGTGATCTGGCGACTGATTTGGAAACTTGGGCTCTGGCTGCTGGGTTGGAAGTCGCGTCTTCCTCGCCTTTTCGAGATTTGATGATAACTGGCTTGTCGTCTTCTTCATCAGCTGAGTCTTCTTGGTAGTTCGTGACCTTGCGTGTGGCAGTACGAGCGAAACGAGAATCAGGGATTTTCTTGAGATTTCTCAAGATGTTCATCACCGTGGCATCAACCTCGTCTTTAGAATTTTGGGAGGATTGCTCGCTTCCAAGAAGGAGAAGGTTTTGCTCAGCATTTCCCGCAGGAACTTCGGACTCGGCAACCTCTTCATCAACGCCAATGCCACGTTGGGCTGAATTCTGAGCTCGAGCAGGCGTGACGTTATCAGGATTACTAGGCTGCGATACTTGAGTATGCTGCACCGGAAAGGACCTGTGGCTCTCGAAATCGGGATCCACATCGGGATCATAATCTCCTACAACCTGAACTTCGGCATCTGTCATGGACGCAAGGAAATTGTCGTTGCTTGGATCAAGATCTGGATCGAAGTCTAGGGTAAAGCCAAAGCCTCGTGCAGGCTGGCTATCTATCAACGGTGTATCAAACTGATCCGACCAGCGTCTTGTATGTCTTCTTACAGGCGACGGCGGCTGTGGCCGAACAGGTGCCCGATAATAGTAGACCATTGGATTCTTGTCATCATTTGCTAGTCCCCGAAGAGCAAGTTGTCTCTCGGTCCAATTAGGGTTAATCGGGAAGGCAGCGATGTAAGAGAACTATAAGTCAAGTATCAGTACTTGTGGACAAAGAATACTTGGATATTCTGAAAGAGGACTTACATCAAGTTCTGGATCAAGATCAGGTATCCCGTAAGGAAGCGCCTTCGAGGAATCAGGTCGTTTCATGACGACATGGGGACGACACATCGTCATAATATACACTCCGCCATTTTGGGGTTCGGCGATGACTGCTTGCTTGCCGACTTGTGGTCCTCCCAGTTGTTTATCAAGGAAATTGAAAAGTTCTAAATCAAACGCAAGTAGCTAAGCAGCGCAGAGATTAGAAACAATTGTGAAGACGAGATGAAAGAGGGAGGCGGAGGTGGCAATTCCAAATTGAACGTACTTTTTGGGTTGTGTATTTCCACTCGAGTGCTTCTCGCAGTTTCAGGTCTTCGTCATCAGGATACGTGCAAGAAAACTAGGAAAGACTTCTGTCAGTATCATGCACCAGCCAATGTGTATAATGAGCAGGCAATCCTACTAAGTCTGAGCGGGCTTCCATTAGCCAATCATTGGATAGTTGCTTTGGCTTTGACTGAATCCGGTACTCTCCAAATTGAGCTGGAATCCGTGACAGGAAATCGGCACAGAGCTTTGGGTTTGGGGAATTATCAGGTATACCGCGGGGAGCCATATTGAGGAGTATATTTCTTTTGAACGAACAGGGTAGCGTGGAATTGACAACTCTTGGGCAAAACTTGAGGAGACTTGAAGACGTTCGATGAAGAGAAAGGAAGAGTGTTTGGAGAATGCTGGGGGAGATGCAATGTATATGAGGGCCTTAGTAACAATAGAGCCTTCATGGCGACTCATTAGCATTGTGAAGTCCATGAAGAATAGAGTCTTCGTAACAATAGAGTGTTCATGAGGACCCATCGGCATTATGAAGCCCATGAAAGATAGGGCCATTGTAACAATAGAGCCTCCATGAAAGCCCATGAAAAATAGCGGCATTGTTATTGTTAATGTGAAAAGATGCGAAAGAGTTGTATTGTTATGATGCATGACAATGAACAACTTGATGCAAGGCTGCGCGAGGAAGTGAAACTTGAAAAAAGGGCGGGCAGGCATAACAATTGTCCCATTGTGCCAGGACACTAGCATTATCGAAAAAGTACCACCACCCCATCTTGAAGTGAAATCTGATCTGAAGCAACCCATAGACTGGGTGATACAATCTCAACCGATCAACTCGATCAGGACAATGTCATGATATTCTGAGACCATGGCTTTTCAGCTCTGTTCCACGGCTAACTATACCAGTGGACCAATTCGATCGATCATTGTGGACATTTGCCGCAAATAAATAGCTGGCGGCACGTTGGTCTTACTGTGACCTTTGCCCACGCCGTGAGGTGAGCTACATCAGCCATCGCTTGGTAGCAGTTGAGAAAGAAAGGTTGAGATGGATGGATCTCAAGGTTTCCTCGTGTTTTAATAAGTTTGCTGCCATGGTGATGATTTGAAGCGGTGCTATTGTTGTTTTTAGGCCTTCCCGAAAGAGAAAGACGAGCTTCATGATATGATGGTTAGAATATGATAGTGAAGTAAAGGTGATGTTGACGTTCGAAAATCAAGCGAGATAGCAGAGCCAGCCTCCTGATTGGCTGGGATGTTCAGCCTTGTTGCTAAGTTGAAGTACTCAATCAGCCTTGCCTTGGCATTCCGCATGCGAGTTGAGTTCTTTGAAACTGTGTCGAGGAGTCCAGAGTACTGCAGCTAGAATAACGATTGAGAGCTTCAAGCCATCTTTACTTTTCACCGTCGCCATCACCGACACTGAGACCAACACAGTCAAACACCTGAAAGCCGTCTCTTCGAAGCTCCTTCCTTGCGCGCTGGTTGAAAGAAGTTCGACACACCTCTGCTCGAGTATCGCCGCTCAGCGCCGATCGCTGGGCGCAATTCATAGAGTATGGCAGACATGGATATCGAAATGGACCTGGACCTGGGGTATGAAGACATGACAACTCAAGATATTGGCATCTTGCCAGAAGGCGAGCCTACGGTATTTTTCTTTCCTCGGATGATTGGTTTTCGAGCCTGCTAACCAAAATCCAGACCGACGCGCCGAAGCCAACACTCTCTATCCCAAATGACGAATCCATTCCAAATTATGCAGATCTTGTGCCGGAAAAGGTTCACATTCGAGGGCTTGATGATATGACCACGAAAGACATCAACGCATTTGCATCCGAGCACTTTGGGGCTTATCGACCTTCGCGCATTGAGTGGATTGACGATACTTCGGCCAACATCGTCTACGAATCTGCAGAAATCGCCCATGAAGCTTTGGTTGCTTTCACAGTTCTGGACACGGCAAGGCTATTGGATGTTCCTCCTCTCCACACTATTGCAGCAAAGCCTTTCGATCAACACCCATCTTCAAACCTCAAAGTTCGGCTCGCTGTGGCAGGCGACAGAAAGCTTGCTGGTGCTCGAGACCGAAGCCGCTTCTATCTGTTCAATCCCGAATACGATCCTGGGGAAAGACGGAGACGTGAAGGTGGAGGGAACAGATACCGTGATCGAGGCGATGACGGTTATCGAAGTCAGAGATATGACGAACGAGAACAGCGCAAGCGACAAGATGGAGACGCCGATGCAGGATTCGATGCTAGCATCTACGATGACGATGAAGAGGCGCTTGCGAAGAGGTCAACTAGAAATCAACCACGAGAATATCCACCTTTACGGCGTAAATACTCTTCTGGTAGCGACTCAAGACCTCATGACCGAAGGCGAGGCCAGGCACAATCTAAGGAGCTGTTTCCAGATCGTGATGGGGAGCAGGGGAGACTTCGAGACAGAAGCGCTTCACCATTACGGGAAAATGAGTGGGAGTCTCAAAGGGATGATGTTCGGTTGATAGAAAGGAAGCGAGATATGGCTGCTGCAGCGAATCGCGAAAAGGCGCAGCTCATCGATATGAAATTGAAGGAAACCGGGGGCGGCAAGGAGCTTTTCCCTGAAAAATCCAACGACAAGATTCAACGCTCACACGATGCCACGGATCTATTCGCCGATCGGATGGAGGCGCCTTTCACAAGCGATCGTAACGACGGACGACTTGCCTCGAGAACAACAAAGCAGCGATCAGGCCCTGCCAACTCCGGTTTCTCGATTCGTGGTACCGCTAAAGTCTCCCCTGCACAGTTCAGCATCAAAGGTGCAGCAGGAAATGCCAAGGAACTCTTTCCAACTTTGGGTGATAATTCGGGCAAGGAGCTGTTTTCGGGGAGATTAGAGGGCAGAAACCAACGGCGGCAGAAAGCAGAAGATTTATTTCATTGAACAGATGAAGAATTAGATGGCCGAGAAGGGGATGATTCCGAAGACATATGCATGGGTTGAAGGGAAGGGGATTAGACACTATACTATCACCTACGGGGTTCTACATGAGCATATACCACCCGTTTTGTGGTAATACATCTAGCAAGGCACCCAATAATAGCCCACATGTACATCAAGCATATCGGCCAAAGTCTATGTAATTTCCACAGTCTATTGCCCCAGATATACTTGTATAACAAGAATGCAACCATCAAGATTTCACCGGGCGACCTTTGCATATGCTCCCAGTATCAGTCACTGTCTTTTGATTCCTACCAGCCATGTTTGTTTCTCAAGTTTGATGCCCTGCAAATGTTATATTTGACTATGTTCCTCAGGTTGAAAGATTTGGTAAAGTAATATTCTTGCTTGATATGCACCATGAGATTGAGAAAGCAATATTCATTCTGGATTGTCGTGATGGGAGGTGAAACGGTAAGTTAAGTGCACTCACTCCCTTGCGTCAAAACAGATTTCACAAGATCAGTAGGCAGGCAATTCACTTTAGAACTTCGACAAGAGAATATTGGAAGGCTTAGGCGCTTAATGCTACAAAGTCACAACGAACTGCTTCCACGAGATCCTCTAACTTAGCAAGCCGTCATATGTGCCTTCCTGAACCCTCACAGCCTCGCAACAAGCCTCCCGGCTCCTTTCTCTCCCAAAAAATTCATCAACCGATATTCAGAGGTTTTGAAATCGCGTCCAAGGTGAAGTTCAACTTTTGTTTTGTCATCGACGATATTCAATCTCTCCCTCGACATCTCAAGTTCCAATCTTCAAACCCTCTCGAGCTGATGGCAGAAGCCAGTATCACTCCAAGAGACTCCAACTTCTACCTTCCTACTCAAACGAACTTTGAAAATGGCAGACTGGCTGCGACCAGTCTTCGCTCGGACGAGAAGTTCCCTGCTGATCGCGTATCCCTCGTGTCCGGCCGATAAACCAGAGAAATCACCTACCCTTGGTGACGATGCTCAAGAAGATGAGTTACATATGGGAGGGAGGCCCCAAACATTATCTCGAGCCTTCTCTTCTTTGGGCTTAACCTCCCCCGTGGGTTTATCCTCCCCGAGCTACCTTCATTGGCACCCGAAGAATTCCCAGGTCTCCTCAACCCCGAGAACATCTATCACAGACCAGACTGCGATCATATGGCAGAAACCCTCAAAGTGGTCATGATGACCCAGGATTCAATTCAACCAGTGCCAATCATCTACAACTCTCACATTTTACATCTTCTAGAAGCATATCAACACAGCCAAGAGCAGCTAGCGAAGAAGGTGCACATCATCGAGGAAATCAAGGAGGCTCATGCACAGGATATTGAAGAGTTTGAGTTTTTGTCAGCGCAATGGGAGGCTAAAGAGATCGACTACAAGGCAGAGGTCAAGAGACTGGAGCTTATGCTTGCAAAGACAGAGGGTGGAATGCAGACCGTTGTGATGGCTCGTTCGAAAAGTAAAATTCATGGATCAAAAAGATTCTCAGAGTCGCTGGGGAGAGGATTTGGAACAGTCAAGGCGAGGCAAGCCAGCCGCAAGCAAAAGGACATGGAGGAAGAGGAGAAGAAGCGCGATGAAGAGTTCAGAGCGAATGCAAATCAAGGTACGTACTGGACGTTTGTTGATTGATTTGAAATCTGACGTTCTTGAGTAGAACCTGCTCCCAAGGTACATTTCCACAATGATTTACAAGCTTTGAAAAACAACAGCCCAACGATTCCAGCTTCTGGAGGCAGTGAACGTGCGTCAAGCCCTTATGTAGGCCAAATTGTTCGCTCGAAAACCGCCCAACCTTTCCGGAGTGCCTTGCAGACTTCAGGAATTTCGGAGCGAGAATCACAACTCCAATCACCAAACTCGTCAAAGCATTTCTATGGTCATATCCTCTGTCCTCAACGATCTAAACAAAGTCTAAAAGCACCAGAGCCTTCGAAGGAACTGGGCACTGGATCTCGTCATATGAGTTTACAGCAACAGCCCACAAGCACTGATTTAGAATTGTTGCAACATGACGAGGTTTATGGAAAGTATCAGACGGCTCTCGACTCGTCGTCGTCTGATTCCAGCTCAGTAAGCTTTCACGACGACCTAACCATGGTCAACAACTACAGAGGTCTTGGAATTTTTTCACACAGAGAGAAGCCATTGCCAGATGTTCCCTTTGTTTCGGATTATCCAGAACCCGCGGCGAGCGAACTATCAACAACATCCTTTGGGGGCGAAACCAATCCAAGTGATCGTGTCAGTAAACAGATGAGCTTCTCCTTCCGACCAGGCGATGACAGCGATATCTTATCACCTGTCATTGGAGGAGATTCCCAAAATAGAGAACGTCTCAAGAAGCATATTTCTCATCTTGGTGCTGAGAGGGCATCCAAGAATTCTCCTCGGCATCAACGACCGAAATCGATCTCAAGTCCTGGATCACCAAGCAGAAAGATGAACTATACTGATCAAAGGAGCCCCGACGGCGATATATCTTCGACCAGAGATGGTTCCTCAAAGAGCCCTACGGAAACACTCAGAAAGATTAACTCTGAGAAGTCACTGACTAGGGACGACTCTTCAAGTATTAACATGACAGCGTTTGAATACAGAGGCCCTGAAGGCTACAGTTCTTTGAGTAGAGACAATTCATCAAGTAGCACTATGACAGCGTTTCGACTTCGAAGCTCTGAGGGTCAACATCCTTTGAGCAGAGACAACTCATCAAGTAGCGTTGTCACCGCGGTTCGACACAACTCTGGACGAAGCATTCAGACCGCCATTCACGATAGCGCCAAAAAGACCAGGCCTTCGCTGAGAAAGCAAAGCGGTAGTGGTAGTAGCCCAGCACGTGGGAGTAGCTCGGCTGTCGCAGCTTTGGCTTTGGCTTTGGCTGGTGGCAAGACAGGCGTGAAGGGTCACTCGAGACAGGAACAGCACTCATTCCCCGTGTCAACAGAGCGAGGTAAAGAGCAAAGGAGAAAACAAGACTGCGAAGAGAGCCGAGTGAGTTTCTGGCAAGGAGAAAGAAAGCAGTAGAGCGGACAGAAGGAACTGTATCGAAAAATGGTATGTGGCATTTGAGCTCTTGCGAGGTACAATGGGGTGAGGAGTTCAGAAAGGTTAGCCTCTGTGGTAGTATTTTGTATGAAATTGTGGTTCAACACAATATGTACAATGATCCACTTGGATCCCGAGCTTTCGTGAAGGATTCACCGTTATGATGATATCTGTCTGAGGGGGTCAACAGCCACTAAGCGAAACGAGGTTTACGGACTTCTACTAGAACTAATAGTCTCGAGAACAAATTGACAAAAACATTCATGCACTTCTTTTAAATTCTCTTCAATTCCGAGTGACGAAAAAGAAAGCCAAACGACTGAATTGCAAGTGCAGAGATCCTGGTGAACGCTTGACTGCTTCTTCATGTTGTGGATCTTTCACTTCCCTCGCATCTTCTTCCACAAAAGCGGCACAAATCTGTATTTACACTATTAGCGAGCAAGTTCCACCATAGGTATCTACCTATTTCAGGCTTTTGAATTTGAAAAGAACAGATATCCTTTCCCGTTATCATTCTGACCGCTGAACAGCGCATCAACAAATCTTCCTCATCACCACCATCCCGCTTCCCGCCTTCCATTACTTCCCACGCCTTCGGAAGTTCGAAGCAAGCAAAATAAGAGAAAATGAATCATCATGCGTTCATCCCTTCACTCAATGATTAGCCCCCATCCCCAGTCACACCCCTCCATCTTTCGAGTCACAACAAACGGTGAAGAACAAGTTGTGGGAAAAAGTCAACGAAAGAACCATGAACCACACGCAAAAATCCAGGAATTTGCAAAATAACTTTTGTGGTCAAATCAACAACCCTAGTCCAGCGCAGGATCTAGACCGCGCCAGATACAGTTGATTGGTGAACTGAATTGGCCTTGAAAGGGCACTGGAACGCCCTGGCATGTGTAGTGGACTTTTTTGTATGTTGTGGCACATGTTTGTTGACCAGTCTGGCCAGTCAGTCCAGTGAGAGAAGTGCTTGATGGCGGGGTACAGTAAGAAAAAGGTCAGGGCAACGGTTTGGTTTGCTTTTCAGGGCGCTTATGCAGCCGCGTTGATAGTTCCCAGTGGATGGATGTTTGGGTGCGTTCTTGCTAGCTTGCCCGTATTGCTGCACTGTTGGATGTGGGACCTGGTCAATGTGCCTTGTCGAGTGCCCGAGGTACAGGACAGAAGAGGAGGAGGGAGCCTCACTTTCTTTCCTTCCCATTTCTATTTCTCTGTTGTTTCTCTCTCTCTTTCTCTCTCTCTCTCTCTATCTCTTCATCTCTCTATCTATCTGTTGTCTTTCCTAAGTCTTTCTGTACTCTACTGTACTTCATTGTCGAATCTCTCCTATCCTTGGATCTATTACCCCGCGACATTCCCCCAGAAACCCAGGCTGCAGCTCCTCTACTCTACATCAACTGATCTGCAGACGATCTCAACCAAAAACCGCTAACATGGGCGAATTCCACACCGCAGTCCAGACCCTCCTTCAAACATTCACCTCTGGCATAACCATCCTCAAAACCCAGCGTAGCCGACGAAAACAAGAAAGAATTGCCATCGATCCGTCCCGCAAAGCCGCAGAGTCCGACGTAAACCGGTCATTGAAGAGGAATCGACAGGAGGTGAAGAGCGCGTATGAGAGGGACGTGAGTGTGCTGGGGCCTGGATTTAAAGCTGGTGATGGTATGCTCCTACCTCCTTGCTTTGGTCGTGGAAATCTGTGAGATTAGTACCTAGGGATAGAAGCTGATTGTTGGCGCTGCATTTGGGATGAATAGAAGAAGCACATACATCCCTCGCCTCCATCCTCCTCCGTCTCAACACCGGCCTCGTCTCGATAATCGAACGATTCACTCGCGGCAAAAGCTCCCAATCAGATTACCAGGCTCTGATCAACCTCTCCAATTCATCGCGCATAGAAGCCATGCAGACATTCGAGCAGCTATCGAGGCGCATATCGCAACAATCGCTGATCTTGGCACCAAGAAGCGAGGAGAGGCATAAGAGAAAGAAGAAGAGTGGGAAGAAAGGAGGAAGTTCGGCTTCGAGGGGGAAGAGTAGCACATCGAGTTTGACGGTCACGCCGTTGGGCATTGCGAATGGAGAGGGCTGGGTGAGATCGAAGGGGGGAAGGAAGAGTTCTTCGGAGGCGAAGAGGGAGGGGATAAGTGGTAAGCGGCCTCCTACGACGAAGGTTGCGTCGTCGGCGCAGATGGTTCATTCTTCTGCATCCGTACCGCAAGTAATGCCGAAGGTTGTCCCTCATCAGTCGACATCACCACCACCACTTATACAGAGAACTTCGCCGCCGCCGGCGTATCAGAAGAGGACGGTAAATCGACGCTCTATCATGTCATTTGCATCAGATAGTACGAAACTGGGAGAAATTCCAGAGTACAAGTGGATGCGACCAGGGATGTTAGAGGATATGCGGGAGAATGGGGAGGTGAAATATCCCGTCACAATGTTCTATCCTATTGAACCCTATCAAGAGCCAGAAAAGCAGAGGAGCAGGTTGAGAAAGTTGTTTAGGATGTGAAATGTTTGGGAAGGAAGGAGCTTGGAGGGAACTTGAACTACTTGGAGTAAATTTCTTTGATAATCGACGGAAGAGATGTGAGCGCAGTTTGGGGAAAGTTCTATAGTTGGACAAGGAGTTCGGGGACTGGTTTTTTAGGCACTTGATATCCTCATGAGTTATGATTTATGATTATGTTTAGTTGGGATCTACAAGGAAGCAAAGAATGATGAATTGAAATCGTTACACAGAAGGCTTTGGATTGGATCACTCCTTATTTTCAAGGATGTTTTGAAAAACAGGTACCATACACAACTTCGTAATCTGCAAAGGACTCCATTTGCATTTGCATCTGCATTTGCTTGAACCCTGAGAATCAAAGTGAAATAAAGCACATGTGAAGTTTGGAAATTCAGACAACATGTTGTTTATCCCACCATAGGGATTCTGTAGAGCCCTTCCGTCTCTTCCCACTTACAGTGCTCGAACTACGAGCTTCAGACGGAAATTTTTGCATGGAAGCGTGAGAACAGGGTGCTTGTTCGTTCCCAGCAACCGGGATTTTTGAAAATTGATCGTCGAGGTTGCACCAGATCATCAAGCCCGATGCTCCGTTTCGAAGGGTCAGGTACAGTACAGTACAGTACCTAGGCTAATAAGTACTGTACCCAACACATGCATCTGCTCCAAAGCTTGCGTGGTCCAGGTACGAAATAAATAACAAATACGTCAGCTAGCCCGATCTACTGGACAAGAATTTCTGCATAAATGTAAAAGCAGATTTGCCTCACATGGTACAACAGGCAGTAGTAGTGCTTCCAATATTCCCATCGAGGAACGAAACAGCTTTGTTTACTCCCTCGCTTACTCGTACTATCACATCACCTGCACAGAACTTTTCTGGCAAACAGAAATTTTCTTCTCTTTCCACAATCATGACCAGAGTCCGGCCAGACCAACCAAGCACTTGACATACCGTATTACGAGTGGTTGAGAAGAAACCGGAAAAGAAAAAAAAATCATGCTCAGCAAATAATGAAGAGAATATTCTCCGATACGGGAATGACCCCCATGGACGGAAAAAGCACAAAAGAAGAATTACTTGCGACTATTCCGTGGCGATGAATCGGCTTCGGCTCGGTTGTGTTTGATAACAGAAGAAACGCCTCCACCAGTCCTAGTCATTACTCACGGAACGCCCCCTTGATGATGTAAGCAAGGGACACCAAAGCACTATGAATTATGCTATTGAATATCACCATTTCTTGCCCTTAATGGGTGCACCACTAGTATTTACTAGGCGCTGGCATCTTTCAGGCATATCTTTGATACGATCACGCACCTCTTCCAGGGTAATCTTGTCCCACTCATCCTGAATCACTATTTTGAGCTCATCGAGTGAACCCCATACCCTCTTCCGTACTCTTTGCTTTAAAATACACCAGATACCCTCAATCGGGTTCAAATCAGGGCTTTGAGGAGGATGATTGAGAGTCTCTATCCAATTGTCTTCTTTCAAGGTAGTTGCGAGGCTTTTTGTTAGTAATTTCTTAGTATTTTGACTCTCTCTTCCATGCCCATGAGACCCGTCATTATCTTCTTGCAATATCCATTGTTTGAACTCCCCTGAGCCTCCCTCATAATCAGAGTTTTGTCGTAATCGAGCTTGTTGAATAGCATCGATATACATCGGTAAGATCTCATCATGGTAGTACTTTTGGGTCATAGCATTCCCTTTTGGCTTTGAATCACGATCATGGGGAAAGGAAGCTTCCCATTCTTGGAGTCGAGCCTGGAAGGTATCTTGATCTTCGTACTTAGATTTGCGAGGCTTAGACAGCTTCTTTGGATGTTCGGTATACTCTTCCTCATTATTATAAAAGCGTAATTTATCGCATTTGCCGTACCAATTAATCCAGCCGGCAATATGGAGCTTATTGCCACTTAACGACCCTCTTTCTTGTATATTATCCTCATCGTATCTTGTCCCTCGCTCTCGTAAGATTCGGCCTTGAGCTGTAGCTGACGGATCGATATGTGCTTCATCGGTAAAGAGAATATTGGCCCAAAACTCCTCAATTGTCTTCCCCTTATGTATATTTCCGTATATAACTCTCTTGTCCTTATTCGCTTGCGAAAGCTTTTTGCCGACATAAGCTTGTTTGTATTTCCGGGCTCCGTTCGTATGTAAAAGGAGTGATCGTTGAGCTGTTCGGGTGCTGCAATTTATATTATGGAAGGAGAGTTGAGCTTCTAAAGTCTGCTCACGGATCGGGTTTTGTTTCGGATCAACTAGCGCTTTACAGACTTCTTTCGACATCTTTGGAGGCTGGCCGAGTATATCTGAAGCTCTTCTTCTTTTCCTATAAGCTGGCGAGCCTAGGACTAATCGTTCTTGCTTCCACCG
This sequence comes from Tetracladium setigerum, assembly GCA_031472005.1. Classification (NCBI taxonomy): domain Eukaryota; kingdom Fungi; phylum Ascomycota; class Leotiomycetes; order Helotiales; genus Tetracladium; species Tetracladium setigerum. Next base: position 983,948 of record PZJY01000012.1, read on the forward strand.
GTGTGCTGTTGTAAGAGATGGTGCGTTTTGGCTTGCAATCTCCCGGAATGACATTGAGCCGTCATTACGATCCAACGCATCGTAGAAACGGGTTTTCTGAATAGTATCCCATTCATATCGCTTGCTTGATCGATTCGGCGTACTCGGATAGAAATTTGAGCGTGTTGAGATACTCATTTTGATAGTTGATAGAATACAGGTGGTTTGTTTACGTGCTAGAATTTTGATGTTTTGCTTACATCATCAAGGGGGTGTTCCGTGAGTAATGACTAGGACTGGTGCTCCCGTTGAAGAGATGACATGCCGAGATTTCGGTGGAAAATCGGGTCGCACGGGCGGTACCGAGTCAAGATCCCCAAGCTACAGTAGCGAGCTCGGTCTGTAACAGGAAGGATTGCTTCTCACATGATGATGAACCTTGATGATACGATGTCGATATCGATATTGGTATCAGCGATACATAGATAGATACAGCACAGTAGAGTGTTTGCTTTTGGACGGCACATGTTTTCTGTTAGAGAAGTTCATAAGATACGCAAAAAGAAAGAACGAGAAATAAACAAAGAAGAAAGATATCAGAATTCAAACGCTGGACAACAATTCGTTTTCGGAAATTTAAATGATGATATTCACGTGACTAAAATTAGCTTGTGCTAAACTTTTCAGATCTGATAAGCAAGAAATTGAGGCTCTGAATGGCTCTCCCGCCACTCCTCCTGCAGAACGGAGCACACTCTGCTTTGTTCGCAGATTTCCAAAACCGCAGAACCCTCTTTCCAAGTGGCCAGAGTTGAGCTGAGCCATCATTTCTTCAATCAGGAGGCGGAAGTTTGTTCTCCGACAGGGAACAGTCGCTGGTGGCCAAGGCCCAAATATCCCCTCCGCAACGTGGGGGGCTTGCAATTCCCTTGTCATAGATTTTCTTGAATTTTGGGTTCGTTCGGATGAAGTCGCACAGGATGTGGGAGATCATGCAGGCATGGCAGTCTCTCAGGCAAGTAGGGTGCAAGCCTCCTATCTCTCTGCCTTTTGCACTTCGATATTTGTGCGAAGATGAGCTTCTTTATCGTGCGACTGAGCGACCTGAGACCTCTCGAGAAAGGGACAGGGCAGGGTTTTTGTCGTTATCTTTCACGTTGGAACGTTTTCACAAGTCGCTCAGACCACCGTATGCGCCCGACCGACCGAAAGCCAATCCTTTCCTCTCGCTCGGGAAAATTGAAAACCCAGGAGGCCCCGTGGTTCGGCAGAGTTGCGATTCGGCATCACGTTATCCAGGGATGCGATGAGGTCGTTTTTGGATGCTGCCGGATAAGAGGTGACGAGGGGTTTCATGCTGCTGGGATTTTGGGACGCGGTGAACCTGTGCTTCGTACACATGAGGCCAGCCAACGCTCAGCTTCGCTGCTGATATGGGGCAGAGATGATTCTCAGCTGTATGAAAATCTTCAATTCAATAAGTCTAGCCCCACTACTCGCAATAATATTCGAGGAAGCAATGGCATGTGGTTGACTGACGGCAGTCTCATGTCTATCTCTCAAATGCATCCTCCGGAACGCACAACTCTCCTTCCCCGAGAGAGAGAAATCTCCGCAAGAAGAAAACATGATTGAAGGTTAGCACAAACAGCTGGGCAAACACGGGAGGCATATCGAAGTCACAGCTCTGAGCTCTGTGACTACTTTTTCGACGCTCAAATTTGCTCGCTTCTGTGCCTTCACGGCCGACTCCTGTTATCTCCCCCGCGGGATATTCTGAATCTGATGGAGCTTGTTGGACGGAGGTCTCGGCGCTATTCACCATCAGGTTTAAATTTTCCGGAGCGCAAGAGAGGGTGTCCCGGATCCTCTCGATGCGCTGAGCGAGTTGTGGACCTTGGAACCGCCGTTGAGACAAGAAATGCTGCAATATTACTGGGAGTGTGCCCAAAGGCCTCATACCTGACGGTTTCGCAATGGACGAAGCGAAAGAGAGATTAGCAGAGAGTGTGCTTCATAACGCTCTTGATAGGTTATTGAGTCCAGCCTAATGCCCTCGAGGCAAGTCCCTCGATCCCCAACCTGCCGGTACCTGCTATTTCAAAGTGTCCTCGTCGTATCTGTCTTGTACTCATTCGTACACTCCGCGAGGTCGTTATCATATACTATCTCCTTATCTCGCCAGGTCCTAGTTGTTACTACGGAGGTGCAACCCATCATATACCTCTTCACATGCCGGATAATCTGTCCTTGAGGAATGCGGAGCCGTGTTATCATGGATATGTATTGTATGGTCTGTACCATAGCCTTAAGGAGTACTGCATTAATTATAATCCGAATGAGCCAGTCATCTTCTGCTTGTACCCTCGAACTCTTGGACGATGGCGCCACACTTATCTTTGAAGACGACGTTGTCTCCTCCACCACCAACTCATCGAAGGTATGCCGGAACGATCGGGTGTGCAGAATGTAGCGATACGGAGGTACCGTGGTTGGCGCCATATCCAAAGTTTCATACGCAAGAAGGACGGTGTGATGACATCGAACGGCGCTGGTATTCCTTGTTCCTAGACTACGACTGGGGCTCATCAATAGTTGCAGTAATAATCACGCTGTGAGTCTTCTTCCTTCTCGGAGAATTAACAGCAAGTCACAGCAAGGTCTGACGCATACATTATTTCTGGGATTAAGGTTGACGAATTTGAAGCGTGATAGCGAGAAGATCTTCGCGATGAAGTTCCTGCTCGTTGTGTCACGAATCAGATGCCAGTCCTATTTCAAACCTAATCTTTTTTTTTTTCGGGCAAAAGAACAATAATGCGAGGAGTTCCAAGCAAAGCAAAAATCAGATACGAGTAACTGACTAGCTCACATTGGAAGGATGAAAAAGATATCGCATGGAAAAAGAAAAAGAGATCTCAAGATCCCTTACTCCCAGCCGTTGATATCTGACTATTTTGGCTTCTCGAAGGCCCTCAAACCGCCAGCCCTGAAGCTACTCTGCGGGAGCACCCGCACAGGGTGCCTTTATATCATCATAAATAGCAACTCACGAGCCCGTTTGGGTCGAATTCCAAGGCACGCTTTGCTTTTTAGAGCTAGGGATTAGGAAGCTAGTGGCAGAGATTAACGTGTTACGAAGGAGCTAGGGGAGCACCCTAAGCTGTTCCGATCGCGGCCAGCCTTCCGGAAGCTAAGTCCCACGGTATTTAATAAATTTGGGGTTCGTGGGGTTGGGGAGAGGGTGTGTCAATAAAAGACGTCGCTTAATCACGAGGGTGATGTTGGGATGAATGATGGATCAGTCTTTTGTTTTTGTTGCGACCTTTTCCGTGTGGAGGGAGAGATTCGCTGTCTCTCTGTCTCTCTCTGCTCGCTTCTTTCATGTAAACAAAACATTTGTGTAAATGATAATGATAGCTGTCTTACACTAATAACTGTACCTCGCTATCGCCAACAAAGCATATGTAGCCTTGTCTCTCAAATAATGCTAATGCATTCTTACTGTTTGTTGCTCAGATGTTGTGCAACATTTGCAAATGCGGCGTTTACCTTCCCCTGTTTCTTGCTTATCTCCCACCCTTCGCGACCACCGTAACACCTCCTCCACCCACATGTCTGCTTCCAGCTCCGCCATTCCTCGACCTCCATCCACGGTCCACTTGCCCACCACCCACCCACTCTCACCCTCTCTCCCCCCGGCATGCCAATCCCTTGACTCGGCCCTCCTTCCTTTGCTTTTGCTGGCAGGGCTTTTCGCTTGTCACTTGGTGCCCCCGTCACCTCTGATAAACTTGCAGCTTTCTTAAAACACTCCCTACTCCCCCGAATTGCACGCCATGAAATCCCTGAATCTACAACGAGCAGCGCCCGAACTGCCATTTCTGTGCTCTTCAAATCTCCAGAGATCTGACGGCTACCGACGTCTCTTTAAATCCTCTGTTTCGCCCCTCCGGAGCCATAAATATCGAGGTCCCTGCTGGAACACCTCCACGCTACCCCCACCCCCAATCTACCCTTTATCACCGCAACCCCACAGCACGAAAAGGACGACCTGAAAACTTCTCAGATCCTTCCAGTTCTCGCTCGACAACTTCATGCCTCACATCTCCCACCGGTCTCATCGATACAGCAGATCTGGCGAACATGAACAACCTGAATATGTTTTCCCCTCCACGCCGTGAGAAGGCGCGAGACGACTCCCATCTACCGAAGGGTGACTGCCGATACATCCTATTGCACCCAGAAGTGAGTGGACTGCGCTGTGCCTGTGTTGGCTTCGCCTTGAACCAGACGATACCCGGAAGCACTTGCGACTGTGGCCACCAAGCTTGTTATCACACCCCCGACAAGGAAAGCGTATCTGTGGAACGTTATGAACTGGAAGCACTGAAGGACAAGATAAGCTCGCTCGAGGACGAGCTAAACCGAGAACGATATGGCGGGAGAGGAGGTCTGATGGACCGTCTAGGCCGGCTGGAAGAAATGGTCGACAAGACCAAGGTGGAAACTGAGAGGGAGTTCAGAAGTGTACATGGTCGCATGGGAGGAGTATGGGAAAACATTGTCGTATTGAACAAAAGGACGCCTCATTACGATGATCACCTCGAGGCTCTGGTAGACGACATGCAACAGATGAGAAACCGTCTCATCGAAGTCGACGATGCTTCGATGCGTGTGGAAGACCGAGTTGAAAGTCTCGAGCGAGCAAGAAGCACAGGGCATAGTCCTATCAGCCGTCGACGGAAGGCATCTACACCCCCTTCAGTCGCTCTTGATTTTGCGAGCTCTCCAGCCAAATCGGATAGAGCATACTCGACCACCAGCATCGAGACTCGTGTCCCATTGCACTTCCTGGGCATTGATGAGACCACCAAGGTTCAACGCTTCCGCGAGAGAGTAGCCTCTGTTGGGTCTGGTTCTCAATCATGGACTGTTCACATCTCACTCCTCCCAAGTTCAGCCCAACCCTTCCCTTTCGAAAAAGACACAGCGGCCTACAAGCGTTGCTTGTCACGGGGTCTGCACCAAGTCATCGTCATTCCAGATACTGATAGTTACTCTTTCACAAATGCAGTCAATGTAGCCTTCGCTGCCAACCTCCGTGGCCGCGCCTGGGAACCACTCGATGCCCAAATCTGTAACGCACCCAAGCTCTCCGGACTGCCGATGCTTCGGAGGTTGGAGAAGTATCTCATCGGCTCGGACTACAACGCCGAATTCCTCCGCACAAACTGTGCAGTGTGTGACGAGAGCGGAAAGATTCTGGACCTTTACATTGCCATGTCCGAGAACACTATCTCCTGGATGGAATTGAAACAAGTCTCCGCCTACAAGGACGGCCTGGAAGAAGCGTGGGTTTACGACGCAATGCTCGATGGACCCGAAGGCATGAGCGGGCCGCTCTATGATGGTACGTTGTTGGAGAAGCTCCCCGCTGCTGGCGACATCCTCCCGACTTTCTTTTCACCCACGCTGAAGCGTAACGCGTCAGAAATTTCAAGAACTCCTAGCTTTGGATCTACCCCGGATGGAGATGCCGCCCGGGCCAAGTTGAGACGTCAGGCTGCTACCAGTGCTCCTGTCGAGGTTGTTGGGCGACGCGTGAAGGCTTGAACTGGATTGAAGTCGACTTAGAGACTGACGTACCCTTCTGTCTGTCATCGATGATGAGTTGTTCTGGTTTGGTTGGTATAGACTGTGCTATAGGAAACGTTGGGGGTCTTTTTTGGGTCACGGCGTTATAGAGATTGGCGCATAGACCGGAATATATATACCTGAGAAGGTCGGAAATGGAGTTGGGAGGAAACTCATGTACAGCGAGTTGGATTTTTTTTATCTTAACGACCTTTCAGGATGGATTGTTCTCTTGTTTGTTTCCCTTGGTAGTTGTTAGCTCCTTTTCTTCAACTACTCATTCTTATTTTTTTTCATGTTCTTTAGCGACATGGTTTAGATAAAGAGCCACTCATCAACTTGAAAATATCTTCGGTTGACTATGAGGAGATAGTTATTTAGTTCAGACTTTTGCAATGAGATTTACCGGCCTGGATCTTTCCTGTGGTCGAATTCTCAGAAATGATTTGTGATCAGATTATGGTGATAAAACGTGTTCCTATGCCACTTATAACTCACGTTGGCATTCCATTTGCATCTCCAAGACTTTTGAGGTCTGAGGTTGAAGAAGAGGGTGGTACAAGGCGGCTGCATCAATGGAGCCGCAACATAATAATAATAGTAGTTTGCCAAGGCGGCCGAAAACTTCTCGTGATAATAATCGGCCTCGAGTCCGCGTTTGCAACCCCGCCAAACCGCCCCACTTAAACCGCCCTAGTTCTAGGCTTGGCATGATGATTTCGAAATAGGTAAAAGTACCTTAGTAAAAGTGAACTTACCGCAACACAATATATATACCTGACTACATTCTTCTCCTCCTGACCTCAGTCTTTCCTTCATCCCGCGATACCCCTTAAAAGTGAATCCGCCATCTTCTCTGTCTTCGCCTTCGTCCGCCGAGAATTCACTCCTTGAACAACCAACGCTACAGTGGAAAAATGTCACAAGCCTGAGGATTCACCTACACGCGCCGCGCTCTCTCGAACCGACTCGACCAAATCGCAACTGGCAGATGCACTGTCGTTATGTCACAAACACCAAGCAACGTAGCTATGGAGGTCATCAAGGCGATTGAGGACGAGGGTAACTCGAAGATGCCTTCTTCACCAATGAAGCGTCGCAGAGTTCGCGCACCGAGTTCGCCCAAGGCCCTGACAACCCCGCCAACACCTGGTACGTATGAACTCTCCACACTCCATAACACCACATTGACTTCTGCTGTAGCTTCTCTCCTATGGCCCGCAAGTGCTCTCCCTGTCGAGATCTTCACAACCATTGCGTCGTACCTCCCGCGCTCGAGCATCCAAAACTTGCGCCTGGTGAACAAAGAGTTCGAGAGAAAGGTGTCTGCCCATCTCTTCCACACTGTGGTTGTCCCCTTCAACCCCGAGATATATGGTGTTGCTCCAGACCCTCCATTAGGCGGGGTTCGCGATGTCGAGCCGCCGCAGACGCTTTTGCTACAAGACAAGGGGATGAGAGTATTCCATGGGTAAGCAACAACCACTTTCCTTACTACCTGGCACGCTTCTTACTAACTATGCGACCGCAGATTTGGAGAAGAGATCTCAAGATTTGCTCTGAGCTTCGAGTTCGAGGAAGAAAAGCTGCACTGCCCTCCTACCAAAAGTGACCAGGAAGCAATTACGACGTTCTGGGGAGTCTATCCATGGCCATACCAACGATACAATCGATACTCGCAATTCGACCGTCTAGAACAGACAGCAGATGAGACGAAGACAATGGCGAAGGCATTGAGATACATTACAAAGGCTGCAGAACTTGGTCTGTCGATTGATGGCGGTCTGGGATGGCTCTCGGGCCCTGATGTCAACATTCGAGTCTTTGAGCGAGATGCGAAACCAAAGGTCTTCGGCACGCCGAGACACGTTCCTGAACCTCAATCGGCGTACAGATGCGTTTGGAAAGCCTACGATGACCCATCCTCGCAAAACAATTCCCGATGCAAGGAGTTGGAGCGCATGTGCTCAACGGCTGGCTACGAAGGCGAATCACTTGATGCTGCGGTCCGCCTGATGCTTGAGAATGAAAAGCTACCCCTTGAACCAGTTGTGGCCTCTGCAAATGCATACGCCCTTGCTGAGCACGCTAGAGATCGCCGTTCTTGGAGACGAGCACTTTCAGGCGATGGTAGTACAAACCTTGATGCCAACGAAAACACAGCGAGCGCCTCGAGTACCTCAAGTTCCCCCGTTGGCGATGCAAACACTCCAGCCAATCCCAACACTCCGGACGATCCTTACCACTACCTAGACGATTCAGTTCATGCGAACAATGCACAAAATGTAATCGAAAACCTTGACAATCCAAGCACTGCGAACAGCGCACATAATGCAAACAACGCAAACAACGCAAACAACGCAAGCAATAATGGTACATCTGACCCAATCAATCCAATCGATGTCGACTCCTTTCTCGCATCACCTTCGACGGCCTTTTCAATTCCAAACAACACGGTCCTAGATCTAAATGACATTTCTGATGAAGACCTACCACCAGCCCTACGGCGTAGAAGCTATCTCTCACACAAGCCCAAACTTAGCCTTTCTTCAATCGGTGGTGTTGTCTTACTGAAGCCCAACGATCTCACGACTGCTCAGAAAGAGGTGTTGCTAGAAACGGAATGGGCACAACGTGCCTTCATGCAGTCATATGCTATCGCTGTCATTGACAACTCTACTGCATTTGCCGGAGTCAAGAGGCTTACTATTGCCCGCCTGCCTGCTCGACATCTCCCAGTGCTCCGCCGCGAGGATTTTTGGGATGCTTTACCAAGCCTTGAGAACTTGTCATTGGCGGTTATTCCCGATTGGCGAGATGTTACAAAGCTTGCAGCTGGCTGGGTTCAAGATACTCGACTTACCCCGTCGCTCGCAGTAGCCAGTGTCTACCAGCTCCTTGTAGAACAAATTGCAGACCGTGAGAACATCATATCTCTCCATTTGGAATGGATCTGTGGTGGTGAATATGCAGCTGGTGCATACGCCAGAAATCTACATGTCTTGCCTGCACCCATTGTCCCGCAGGCTTCTGACATGGTCGATAGAACCAAGATTTCGTCGGTCTTGCGCCTGCCTCATTTGAAGCATTTTTCCTTGAAGAACTGCTACGTCACTCCACACACCATGAGAAAGTTTGTCAAGGCATTGAAGAGTGATGGCATTGAGAGTATTACTTTCAACTCTGTCTCGCTTACGGCAAACATTCCTCAAGATACGAATCCTCCCCCGCTAACAAATCCTCTCGGTGTGATGAACGCTGTAGTGCTTCCCCAGCCTCCTCAAGGGGCCCCCCCTAATCTAGCCAATCTAGCTAATAATCATCCCCTACAACACTTACAGCAATGGTTCGCACTGGCTGGCGGGCCGGGCGGTGCTGGAGGACTTCAACTCCCTCCTCCCGCCCCTCAAATGGTGTTTCCCCACATTGCAGCTCTTCTTCAACAGGGTGTTGCTGCCGCCCAACTCTTGCAGGCTCCAGTTGTTGCGGCTACTCCTGATCCCAACGTCGAGCCAGACTGGCTTAAGGTGCCTCGTTACAACTCTTGGGCTGCAATCATCGATATGCTTACTCCTCGCCAAACTATGGAGCAGCTACGTTTCCAACGCGGCTTTAGTGAAGCATTTGAAGCTCCAGTTTCCTTCCCAACCACGATCAAGCTGCTTGATTTCACATCTTGCGGTTATCTTCATCTTCCTCTCGAGTTTGATCAAGGTCTCGTCCTCTCGGACCGTCCAGCAACTGCAGTAGCAGCATCGATTACCAAGAGGACGGTTGATTATGATGCTCATATGATGAAGTCTGGGGATCATCTTCTCGGCACCATCATCAATCACATGAACCAAGTTGAAATTGACACGTTGCAAAACGCCTTCGCACTCACTGTGGATTGGCTCGCTCGTGGTACTGATCGAGAGGAGCTTCGTCTTGATTGCGAGAATGATGGTGTCCCGGATGCGGGACGTGGTCGCTTTGACGGTGTCATCGAGCCTGATCTTACTACCGACTAACCCCAATCTTTCCTCATCATTTTGTTGTCTCTGGATTGATTGTTTCCACTTTTGGAGAATCTTTGCTATCACGACAGTACCTGGTCAATCTTTGGGTTGTCCTTCTTCCTCCCTTGGAAAATAATCAAACTATGAAGCATCAACGACAGCCTTGGCACGAATCATCGTCCAGCACACACATATACACACCCAAATCAGAACCAAAACATGTACCACAACGTGTACCAAAACCTTGTAGATATGATCCGAATTTCTTTCCTCGTCGAAAAAATTTCTGCCCTGCACCTGACCTTCTTCTTCCTAGTTTGTTACGACACAGATCACACACAGCATAGCGAATGGATTTAGCGACGTCCCCTTTTTTTGTCCTTTTCCCCGGAGTTTATACACGGCATGGAGAGAGAGAGGGTCATGGGGAAAGGCTTGGCGTTCATTTGGTCACCGAAAAAACTTCTACTTCATGAAGAGATAATAAAACGGATGGGATGGATCGATGGACGGATGCATTATGCCAGTTTTGTTTTTCGCTCGATTCCCCCTCACCACAAATGCATTAGAAACGGATCTCTCTCACACACACTCTCCCTCTTTTTTTATATATATTTGGTGGGAGTTTGTTGGGTCATTTCAAAAACCGTCAGTACAATATGGGGAAGAGAGAAGAAGAAGAAAAGGCATACATTTTTTCTGGTATGATCTGAAAATCTGAAGTACTAGGATTTTCTTCTTGTTCTTCTTCTGCTTTTCTTTTTGTTTGTTTGTAAGATACCACCTACTTGGAGTTTAAGGGACGAAAAAACGATCCAGGAAGATACCTTGTAAATTAGCGCGTTATTATAATAGAAAGAGAAAAAAAATCAACAAAAGCGATGATGGTCGGTGATTGTGATTAAATGATTTGTGGGATGTTTTGGTATTGCTGATTTTAAGGAAGTAGAGCAGGAGGGGAATGGATTGTGATATGACGTGATGTGAACTGGTGATTTGGATGCAGAGAGATAGATGTTCCTTCCTATGATCCTATCAATGTTGAAAAGAAACGGCAAGTGGTATGTAAGGTATGTATATACAATATAACCTTTCTAAATCATGGTTGTATGGGTATTAATATCATACGTAAGCTATACATCGCGAGAAGATATTATCCGAGGATGGGGGAAGGACAGTTTCGTCGATCATCAGGTCTTTCTGTTTTTGTATGAGGAGGTTGACGATTGTGTGGTATTATATTATATAGTGCTGTGGCAACTCAGCCAACTTATCTCGCTTCCTTACCCTTTTTGGGGGTGATTGTCTTCATCATCTCTCATTTTCCCTTGTACCAGGGATACTACTATAGAGGCTTGTCAATTAGCATCATATGATTTATATAAATACACTGGTTACCTATGAAGAAGTGCTTGCTACTCCGTGGGATCTGATCTGGAAAAAGGCAAACAACAGGCTCTGTTATTCGTGGATCTGTAATACATGCAACCCAATAGATTGACTGCTAAGTACACATTAAGGAAGGAGCGGAAAGTCCTGTTTTTCTTCTTCTTCTTTCTTGAATCTGTTGTGTGATATCGTACATGATCATTCAAGTGCTTGGTCAGGAGTTCTCGTTGGTAAGCCGTGATGATTTTCAGATAAGAAATATACTTATTATTCCTGTTGACCGACGCCTTCTACGCATCTGCAAAGCAGGGAAGATTCATCATCTCACGTACGTTCTAAAATACACAGGGAAAAAGTACTTGTGCTTTAAATATCGTCATTTTTTCATGCTCGGGTGATCAGCAGAATGCTAGGTGAAGTACAAGCCCAATCCCTCCTTCATCCATCAGAAGAAAACGGCCTTGGCCCCCAATCACATCTAAACATCTGTCTGCACTCGAGAAAGAACCCCCTCACTCCCATGCAAATCCCAGAGAATAACACCAGATGAACGAGATTTATGCGGCGGTGATGGCACGACGTTGACGGATAGCACGTTGTCTTGAGCTCAAGTGTGCTGGACGATCTGCGACGGCCTCGGACTTTTGGACAACTTCCTCTCCCTCGGTCAAGATCAATTCGATGTGGCATGGGTTCGACATGTATGGGTTGATCTATAATTCCACGGTTAGTGCTCGCTCGCTAAATCTCTGGAAAGTGCCCTTTTTGTCAAGTGGCTGGAGGACTACGTACACGACCGTGGGCACGGTAAGTTCGGCGACGTTGCTTTGGTGCTTGGTTGACTTGGATGTGCTTGACGATGAGGTTTCCGGTATCAAGGCCCTTGGTATCGGCGTTGGCCTCAGCGTTCTTGAGGAGACCGAGAAGGAACTCGGCAGACTTGACTGGCCATCTGGCGCGAGAAACACCGAATTGCTTTCCTATATTTCCAAACCAAATCAGTATACCGCTTCCACATCCGATGCATTCCATCCCTGGTAATCTAACCTTGTGCTGCTCGTCCAGTTCCGCCTGCATAACGTCTCATGGGGACAGCCTCCTTGTGGGTTTGGACATTCTCAAGGAATGCAATTGCCCGCTGGAGCTTCCATCCGTTGACGGCTTGTGCGGTCTCTCTGGTGTTCTTGAAGGACACTCTGAGGTAGCTTCCACGAGCCCGGGCTGACTTCGCCGACGAAAGTTCTGTTGCTGCGTATCGGACCTATAGAAATATATTTGATCAGCCCAAATTCCCACCAACATCTGCCAATATTTCTGCAGTAACGTCGTGCGCCGTGTAGATCGTGATTGCGATGCGAATCCATATATGCCCTCCATATCTGATCCTTCCCACCCAATGCTGAAGGATTTTTGGTGTGGGCGCGAAAAGGGCGTTGATTGCGTTGCCTCTCGAGGGCAAAGAGGTCGTTCGCGTCGCAAATTCCGGGGGAAGGTATTGTATACAGTGCAGATAGTCTCACGGGACGAGAGAACTTACCATCTTGAGGTTTGGTGGATGGCGATGTCGTTGTTGTCGTTCGTGCTTCTTCTCAAGAGTCAAAACGAGATTTTGGGAAGTTCGCCCAAATTGTGTGCGACTAGCGGGCCAATCAAACGATTGCCACATTTAGCGCCTGAGGCACTAGAAATCCTGGTGCGCCAAGATTTATTCGACCTTCGACTTCCTTGGCGCTCCAATGCAGATCATGTGAGATTTCTTTCTCCAACACAGATTGTCTACTCGATAAACAGGAATTTCTATTTAATGTATGATTTGCTTGAATAAATATTTGTCCTATTTTAACTTCTCTCCAAGATCTCCAGAATCCAACAAACAGATTTCACATGGTGGATTTGCACGACATTGTTCTGTTCATATTTCCGAAGTACATTGTTGCCCAAATGCAGTCTTTGTACTGTACAATCAGATCTTGAAGAGACATATGGCCAGCTAAAAAAATAAAATCGGTTGTACCCTTTCGAATTTACTATAGACTTATGTTTATTATTCTATTTGTATCTTGATAGGTTTTTTCTACATGGGTAGCTATCTGATAAAAGATGTCAAACACCTTAAATCAATACCCAAAATTCACAACCTGCTCTGCACTGCCATCACAGATTTACAATCTCTTGCTTTCCCCTTCCCTCAAGGTCTTGCTTTCCCCTTCCCTCTACCCTTCATACCAACCTTCATCCCCCTCCTTCTCAAAACGCTCTGTCCAACACTCTTCCTTTCCCCACCCAGCGCACCCACCACCTCCCCATCGCCTTCACCATCCCCAACATCAACTGGCGCATTCCTCCCAAAATCAAACGTAGCATTACTCGGGAAAGTTTTCCACTGCATCGTCCCATTACCCTCTCTATACTCACTCTTCACCGTCCCCTTCGTTCTATACCCCTCATGGTCATGCACCTTCACCTGTCCCGTGGCGATATCTAGACCGTTGATGGCTCGTGTGAAGATTTCGAGGGAGAGGAGAGGTTGGTAGAATGGTACCATGTGGCCTGCTTCGTATATTCTATTTTTGTATAATGTCAGCTTCTCATTCCTCTTCTTGGGGTGTGCTTCGAGGGATTTGGGAATGGGAACTGGAAAGAGAGATTACATACCTAGCGAATGAGAAGTTTCCGGCTTGCTTGACTTGACCGTGAACTATACCGTCGCTTGTGATGATATCGGTATATCCAGCCTTGTTGAATCCCGCTCCGTTGACTTCGTTAGCTACGACCTCTCCTCCAAGCCAATTGCAACTACACAAGAGTATGTCATTAGCAATTCATCTTCTTTTGTGGTCTTCCCATTTTTCCAACCCTTTTTTGATCCTTTCCTGGAATTTGTAGTTAAAGTAAGAAATCAAAACATACTTATAATCTGCATCGCCTGCATACAGCATAACCGTAACACCCTGCTCCAAAAGCTCACCGATGGCCTCAATCGTCCCCGCCTCACGATCATCATCCCCCGTGCCCGAAAAAGCAGTCCAAACGGCCTCCGAGCCCAACGAGTAATTCTGATATGCACCTAAAGCCTCCAGTACTTCCGGCTTGTTGAGGTATTCCTCGAAGTGCATGTAGGGAAAGGGATCTGGTGTTAATTCTCTGATGTCGTATTCATCTCGGCCGAGGTAGATGTCATAGATGGATTCGACCTGGTCAGCACAGAAAGCGTCCTGTGTGTTTGTTAATAGTCTTGACACAGATGATGAACTTTTGAAAGACGAGTGAAGCGAGAAAGAATTGTATACTGACGGCAGCTGCGCAAATATCATTCAGGCCCCGAGTGTAGCAGTCTTTGACCTGATCAACACAATTTCCTTTACCATAGAGATTGTTGTAGAGTAGCGCCTTCATGATGGGATCGAAGGGGTCGTAATCATACGTATTTCCCGGATCGACAGTGAAGTTGTAGAAAGCCTGATAATGAATGAGAGGATCATACCATCCATTTCTGGCATCCTCGTGTCAGTTAAAAATCTCACAAAATATTTCACCGAAAGGCAAGATCGGAACAAAAATAAAGAAGAAAATACATACCCGATCAACACACTCTCCAACTTAATTTTCTTAGCACCAGGAATATTCTTCTCATTCTGTTTCTCAATATACTCATTGAAAATCGGTCCGTAATGGCCACCATAAGACTCGGTCGCGAAATGGAATCCATTCCGAGAGTATTCCGGGAAGACCCCATGAAACCTTGCAGTGTCTTCCAGAAACCCGGAGCCGCAGCGGCAGTTGAATTGGCAGTCAGAGAGATATTGGGGTAACTGTACGTCCCGCATGTTCCGAACGATTGGGCGTAGTCGGGACATGAATCTCCTGGTAGAGTGATGATCTTTCCACTAACATCCAGTGATTAGACCTGTCTCCCGCTTACTTGCTACATCAATTGATGTGTGATGAGGCTTGGAAAAGAACTTACGTGTCGGGATTGATATATCCATTTACTGGGATACTGTAGGAGAATCCAACCTGTGTTTCAAATCAGTTAATTAGTCACTCCTGTAGTCTTGACCTCCCCTCTCAGGCTCTCACATCTTCCTATCCTGAATAGCGTGCAAGACATACCTGAGCCGGCTGATCAACAACCAAAAGATTACTCCTCCTCGACCAACTAAACTCATTATCCACAACCCTCAACTCCTCACCCCTCCCCTCACCATCCCCCTTCAAAATCCTACATGGTCCCAACTCCCCCAACCCCCCAATCATACTACTACTCCAGGACCCCCATTAATCCACACCGTCAACGGAGCCTCAGACGGATCAACTTCTCTGGATTCAAAGAACCAAAAGAAGATATGTTGATCTTCGGCGATGTCTGCGTAGCCACTGTAGCTTTTAACGGTGG
The DNA here is from genome assembly GCA_031472005.1 of Tetracladium setigerum. NCBI lineage: Eukaryota > Fungi > Ascomycota > Leotiomycetes > Helotiales > Tetracladium > Tetracladium setigerum. Next base: position 999,347 of record PZJY01000012.1, read on the forward strand.
TGGAGAGTTCACAGATACCTGGAGGCACGGATTTGTAGCGGATGGTAGTGTTGGCGTGGCCAATCTTTTGAGTAAATGTTAAGGGAGGAGGTGGTGGGATGAACTGAGCTGTTGTTAGGAGGGGGAGAAGGGTTGAGAGGAGTAGGAGGGTGGTGGGATACATGGCGCGTGAGTGAGTAGTGGGTGTGGGATCACGGATTTCGTGATGTGGGCGATTTGAAGGCGATGGTTTGTGGTCTGTGATTGAGTCAAGTGAATCAATCACGAGCCCCGGGGTTGGTTTAAGATTGCACTTCAATAAACCAGCTGAATTGCACAAGGTCAATTGACTTTTGAGGTGTTGTTGACCCCGTTTTCCACCCATCAAACAGAGCCTCAACCGCCAAGCTTCACCTCGGCGTTAAGCCAGCCATCTATCTGCCTTCTCTTGCCAAACAATTCATTCCTGGTCATTTTAAGGTTTACATTATTTCATGTGAAGAGAAAAGCTATTAGACTCAATTCATAGAACACAAAATGGGACATAAGGAGGGGACGTAGACTTTACTTGTACATTCTCGAAAATTTCACTTGGTTACACAGCTAAAATATCACATGTGGAGAATCACCAAAACTTGTTTGAAATCATGTTATTTGACTGTCAATCTAATGAAGAGCAATTAAAATCCACGCGCCATTTGCATCACACCATATCCTTAGCAATCATATACAAAGTCATGGTAGCCCTATCATCTAAATCCCTACTAGATACCTAGAACCACTCTCCACCGAGCCATCTGTTGTAGAAGTCCAGAGATGCCTCTGGCTGATCCATAGGAACCATGTGACCAGCACCGAAGATCTGCATGAAGGTGAGGTTACCACCTCCATTTCTGATCTTACCGTACTTGTCGCCGTTATCGAGCTTCAAGTCCTTGACGGTGGCGGCTTGGAAAGCCTTTTGTCCTGGCCACTCAAGAGCCAAGGACCAAGCTTGGTTACCAAGCCAGTTGCAGATGAAGTCAGCATCACCAGCATAGATAAGAACTGGGATTTGCTCGAGAATGCCTGGAACAAGACGGTGGAATGGTTGCATCCACTTTATGCGTGTCAGCAGAGGTTCAAAAGTAAGAAAAGAAATCAGAGGGAAGGGTTTTCACTTACATCTCCTTGGAACAAGAAATTTCGGTTGATGTCGCTAGGATATATAGTTAGCTTAAGTTTGTACAAGATGCCTGTCAAACTTACAAGTTGCAAGAGTCGTATTTGGAAACCTCAACACCAAGTTCAGCTTGGACATCAGCTCGGTTCAAGTATTCAGAGATCCATCCCAATGCAGAGTAGCACTATTTCCTCATTAGCAAGTGATATTTATCGCGATAGGATATAAATTTACCAAGTTGCTGGAATCCTCGCACTTGCTTCGGATGTCGTAAACGTTTTGGCCAGTCTTCTGGTATGGACCAATCATAGCATTGTTGCAGTAAATGCTGGCTGGAACACAAGACCAGACGCTCCCGGAGTCGTAGCAGTTCTGGATAAGGTTCTCGCATCGAGGAAGAGCATTGTCCATAGCCTGGCACTCTCCTTCGTCAAGAACCGACTTGTATCCACCACCTCCACAAGCCATTGGTCTGTAGTATTGGTATTGAGTCAAACCATCAGTGAGACCGTTTCCGATAAGCACGGACTTCAAGTTAATGTTGCGCTTCTTGTGGGCAAGAATCTCTGAGGTGAAGACTGGGATGTAGTGACCAGCATATGATTCACCAGCAATGTGGAAATCTTGGGTGGCGTATTCGGGGAATTGCTTGAAGAAGAGGGTAAGAAGTGCGTAGACATCCTTTCCAGCGGCGATCGTGTTGCTGACTTGTCCGCCACTGTAGGAGTAACCGACATTGACGGGTTGATCGAGGAAGATGACCGAAGCATTTGCATTCCAAGAGTATGGGTTGTTGTGGAGCTTAAGCTTCCTGTCGAGGGAAGCTGGGCCGAGCTCGAGGAAGAGACCGGTCAGGGAGGAGCAACCTGGGCCGCCGTTGAGCCAAAGGACTACGGGGTCGGTCTTTGGGTTGTTTCTCGATTCAAAGAACCCTGGGTTTTATTAGCGTTAGGAAGTGAAGTGGGGAGCGGGGAGCTAGACTTACAGTAGAAGAGATGCTTGTCATTCTCCTCGTCATCGAGGTAACCACTGTATTGCTTGACCTTATCAACACCGAGCTTTGCAGGGTCAACCTTCTTTGCTCGCAAGTTGTAGTTCTCAAGCTTGCCATCGATCTCGCGCTCCTTCTCGCCATTGGCATTCTCAACCCAGACGCTCTGAACATCAGCTCCTTTGACAGTGTAGTCCCAGGTGCTGGCGGGTCTCTTCTTGTGTGGCTTTGGAGAGGAGAAGAAGGAAGCCTTATCCATAGCTTCTGGGAAGTGCATAGCTACATCCTCCCAGATAGCCTTGACCTCACCAGTCATCTCTCCCATCGACTTGGTAAGGTGCTCGAGAGACTTTGACCAGGAGCTGGAAGCTGGTTTGACAGCTTCCTTCAACGGATTCTCTGCCGGGTAGGAGTTGGAGAGAACCTGCTGGTTTGCGACTGCCGCGGAGGCAGCGCCCAGCAGGAAGGACGAGGCGAGGAGCTTCATGTTTGTGCCGTCAAAGAGAGCAGAAGATGTGAGATACCAGATCAACACAGAATAGTCTTATTGGGATGGAGGTGATGAGAGATATATCAGATCACAACAGCCCGATGATACGAGATGATTGTGTTGTTGTTGTTGTGAAGGAGAAGGAGGAGGAGAAGTGGGAGCGAGCGAGAGCGGTAGCGGTCATGATGAAGCAGCAACGAGCTCTCCCCGGCTGATCGTGCGTACGCAGCGGAGCGGTTGCCATGACGCTGTTGGCGTGCCTGGATAAAGCCCAAGAACGGCACAGATCCCTGTCGATAAGCATCTGGGCTGAGTCTACCGAGCACCGGATTGGGAGTCTGACTCGATGCCTACCTGGGATAGTTGGCGATGGGCGAGAACAAGAGAACAAGAGAACAAGACTCATGCTCGCTCATAATGAAGGAGGAGGATGAATAGAGTATATCAGACGACTCACAACATTGGTAAGCGATGCTGTTGTGACCTGATGTCAACCAGTGTTATACCATTGCCACGAATGAACTCATAAGCGAGCACGTCTGCATCTGGATATCAGAAAATCTACTGCTGTGACAAACAAACCCCCACCAAGAGAATATCCCACATTCTCCCAACTCTAAAAAGGAACTCAAAAATCAAAACAACGCCAAAATGCCTGTCTTTCAGCCCTCCAACCAGATCAAGTTGACCAACGTGTCCTTGGTCCGACTCAAGAAAGCCAAAAAGCGCTTCGAGATCGCCTGCTACAAGAACAAAGTCCTCGAATGGCGTGCGGGGATCGAGACCGACCTCGACAACGTCCTTCAAATAAACTCCGTCTTCCTCAACGTGTCCAAAGGCCAAACTGCCCCTTCCGCGGACTTGGAGAAGGCCTTTGGCGCAAAGACATCCGTCAACGACATTATTCTCGAGATTTTGAAGAAGGGAGAATTGCAGGTGGGGGAGAAGGAGCGTCAAGCGCAAGCAGAGAGGGTGCACAATGAGGTCGTCGGTATCGTGGCCAGCAAGTTGGTGGATCCAAAGACGAAGAGGGTATACACGACCGGCATGATCGAGAAGGCCTTGGAGATGCTGAGTTCGCAGGGTGCGCAGGCCCAGCAGGAGAAGGAGAAGGGAACCAATACACCTGCTGCAGATGAAGAGGGCGAGGCGAAACCAAAGGCCAAGGAGTATATCTGGACTGGTGTGGTGGCTACGAAGAGTGCAAAGAGCCAAGCGCTGGAGGCTATGAAGGCTTTGATTGCACACCAGCCTATTCCTGTGGCGAGAGCGAGAATGCGCTTGAGGATTACTTGCCCAGCGAACATTTTGAAGCAAGGTGCCAAGTCAGCTGGGCCAAAGGAGGTGGGCACAGAGGATGGGGAGGAAAAGGCAAAGGGAACTGTGAAGGATCGCATTCTGAGCTACATCGAAGTCGTTGAGACTCAGGAAGTGGTGGGCTCTACTTGGGAAGTTACTGGCTTCGTAGAACCAGGTGCTTTCAAGGGTCTAGGAGACTTCATTGGGTCCGAGACAAAGGGTCAAGGAAGAGTAGAAGTTTTGGATATGGCTGTCACTCATGAAGACTGAGAAGACTGTTCATCTTGGTCTTTTGCATTTGCTTTTCAAAGTAGTTGGGTAGAATTAGTTAGCGAGCATGGGTATTAGCATGATTGGCGTTTGTGTGCGAAACGAATTAACTAAATCTTTCCAGATCTCAGAGTCACCATGAATGCAACTAAAATGAATGTATCTTGACGAGTATGGAGTGGGCGAAATGTATTCGTTCAATATCACAGCTCCTGAACGTTTGGCTACTGATGCAGCAGATTTACGCCAAAAGGAACGACCCGACCTTCACCAATCAAACCTTCTCCGACCCATTTTCCAGTCCGACAGTTCTGTATCGCCTTTGCGCCATCACGAGACACACAGCAATATCCAAAATCATCCAGTCTCACAATATGCCCAGTATTCGGAGTCCAAGTAGTCATTTCATGTTTGATGTTTTGCCCTGCCTAGATGTAAATTACACCCTGCTTCATGCTAATTTGCACGATAGCCATATGCAATGCACCAATCCATCGAAAATCCACACTCCAGACGACCGATTGACCCCATGACCATAATTCTCTAACCTCCCTTCTTCTTGGAGACACCAACCGTGCGACCCCGACGTCCGGTAGTCTTTGAGTGCTGTCCACGGACACGGAGTCCCCAGTAGTGACGGAGACCACGGTGAGCGCGGATCTTCTTGAGGCGTTCGAGATCATCACGGAGCTTAGAGTCGACACCGTTGGCCAAAATCTGCGAGTCCTTGCCATCGACGATATCGCGTTGTCTGTTCAAGAACCAGGATGGGATCTTGCTATATTTCCCAGGAGAGTTAGCAATCTGTCGAGGAAATGTACCATCGTGAAGTGCGGGAGCGCGGGGTGGTATTTGCTGTCAGAGGTCGAGGGCTGTACGTACTATTGACCTGGGTTCTGGATGATGGTAACGATACGCTCAAGCTCTTCAGAGGTGAGTTCTCCGGCACTGCAGATTCATTAGACCTTTGGTTCGTATCCTTCCGTTATTCGGTGTTCCTTACCGCTTGGTGAGATCGATATCGGCCTTCTTGCAGACCAAGTTGGAGTAACGACGACCAACACCCTTGATCTTGGTGAGTGCGAACATAACCTTTTGCTTACCCTCAACATTGGTATTGACTGCAAACTTGTCAGCGTCGTCCTGCGAGTTGCGAGAGCCAAACTCGAGATAGGAGCCATCTAGAGTCTGGGATTGGAGCGGGTGCAAACTGACGGAGACGCAGAATAAACTGGAAATTGTCCTTAGGACCGGAAACGAGCGACATCTTGACTGATTCTGTCGCGATGTCTCGCGTTTCTTGATGGTGTCGTGAAGTTTGTCGATTGACTTGAGGAATTGAAGATTGAAAGTCTCCGCCGTCTGAGAATGGCAGCATTGTGTGCGCTAAAAATTCTTAGCGATTCTGGGTGGCGCTAATCGCTTTGGGCTTAGCGCTGATCTCCACCAGAAATTCCACCTCAAAACTTTTACCAGCTCCTCTTCATCCTTCCCTTCCAACCATTCAACCTCGGGCCTTTGGATTGGGGTCCAGGTCATTTGATTCCTCCAACTTTATTTGCATGGTTTTGTGTCGTCGTTCTTGTTTACCCGCTTCAGCTTGATGCTACACTTGAGAGATACTCAACACGTCAAACGACACGATATTTCTGTGCCTGCCTGCCTTCACACATGCGATGGCCTCGTTATTGTAGCATTTTCGGCATCTTGGTGACTTGATGAGTAAGTTCTCCCAACATGTTTCCCAACTTCTGCAAGCTTGCTTGCAATGACCTACCATGATGTTTAAACAAAATTTTAATTAGACTCTGATGGGCTTAATGCTCACTGATTACACAACTCTGTTCCTGATTTTTGGTTCTCTTGATCTCTTCTCTCACTATGACTTCGTTTGTTGGAGCATGACTGACTGAATTTATAGATTTTGCAAGATTATTTCTATCTCTCACTACTCGACTCCCGTTCGTGAATGTGGCCAAAGGAGCAGGCTCCGTCGTCGATCTGCATCATTTCTCGTTCCCTGATTTGCAAAGTTGCATCAGATACCATTATTGTACCGGCCCGTAGGCTGTATTTGTTATTAGCTATCTAGTGTCGTGTTCACAGAAGTGTGGCGATTTTGAATGAATACATGCGATCGAACTTCGGAATCAAAACTCAGATTAAACGTCTTCAAGACAAGATGTTTCTCAATGTGATCGAATCCCGAGTGGTAATACTCATTTAGTTTTTAAGAAGGACCTTCTCTTCGGAGCCCATCCCGATAGTCATCCACCGCGTACACATAATCCAACTCCTGTGCGAAACAGTCTTGCGCTCTGCACAATCACAGAACATTTTGGCGACTGTGAGTGCACTTTGTCGTAGGAGGCCGCTGAATGAAGTCCTTACAAGCCATTTTGTAACTTTATCGACATTTGCATGAAGCCTGACGCGTTTAAATTTGCATGCCAGTCAGTCCCCACTCCACGCGATGATTTTATCGATGACCTCTTGGCAACAAACTGACATGACTTGACTTGCTTGAAGCCTTTATCTGTCTTTTTCACAACATTTTATCAAGCAACAGATCTTCGGTGGGCATATACTTGCCACTGTGGCAAGTCTCCCACTGTTTCACATCAAAAAATGCCACCGCCCACGATTCAACATGAAAGTCAAACGGCATGAACTAATTTCGTTTACTTTTCGACTGAATTTACGATTTACGAAGACGATGTGCAACAAATTGATAAAATAAGGAGAACAAGAACAAGAACGGGACACGAGATACGGGAACGGAATTTTGCGATTTGCAACAGGAAGGGAATCGGTAACGGATTGTGGGACGCAGATACGGAATACAGAATGCGGTGTGCAACAACCCAAACATACGTTCGAGGCAGTGGCAATTGTAAACGAGAGACGATCGGGTGATCCGACTCAGGTTTATTAGGGGACGTTGGTGCCAGCTCGGCAAGAAGCAAAATGTTAAATATAAAGGTTTCCCAAAAGCATGATCCCTTAACTTATCAGATGTTGGTTAATGTACCTGGTTGCTCACAAGGACGGAGGCGTAATAAATTGACGTGGCGAAGGACCACACACACTTTGGACATTTCGAAGAATGCATACATTGAAATCTAGTCTGGCAATGAACTGCCATTGAGGTGTATATAGAAGAGGTTAAATTCCTGCCACCAAAGGGATCGGTCTGGTGATGGTTTCTCTGGCCGACCCACACGTTCCTGAACAGAAAGAAAACCTACTACCCCGGTGAGCATTGCCCAAGAAAGCGTTGCTTCATTCTGACAGATTTTCCTAGAGGTCAAATTCTCAAATGGTGCTGCAAAACCACCGTCTCCAGTCATGTCTCGAGGTCTACCTACGAACCATCCTCATCTCACCCAGTCACATTTGGAGGTCGTTTTTGAAGCTTCTGCCTAATAGTTTAAGAAGAAGCTTGCCGCGATCATATTTCATGTTCCAATTACAAATTGCGAAGGTCCACCATAAGAGCAAAAGGAGGGTTCGCACTCAAAGGTCGTTGGAAATCAATCTTGTCTTGTACACGTGATGTGCATCCAGCTCAAGACCAGCAGTAGGGAAGGAAGCTGGCCGAGCGAGGTAGAAGACCGGTAAATCGTAGGTAGTATAGTAGATATGGGAAAGTTTTCCAGATTGGTTGTGATTATTGTTGATCTGTAAGGTACTTACAGTACCTCGGCGACACTTGTCGTTGCAGCAGGAACTGGATTGTTGGCTACACAGAAGAGAATTGGTGACTTTTGAATTTGCAAACCAATCCTGATCTGAGAATCTAGATTAGATTCAGAGCGATTGAGGAGGAGCTAGTGTGTTTGAGGTCATCTCCATGTTTGTTGCTCAGGGCGACCTTGAATGGAGCAATTGATTTTTGCAGACGTGTCTTGCAAAAGGAGAAGGTCAAGAGATGAGAAATTTGTGTTCAGATGTCAAAATGCGCCTTGCCGTTTGTGGCGTACAGTAATCAAGCCGGATATTAGCCGGTTGGATGTCTTCAACTTCCCGGCTTGCTCCAACGTCAACTCTTGACAATCTTTCGACACTCAATATCACCGATCAGAACTCCTCTTCACCCAAAATCACAACTAACCGCACAATGGGGTACATACGTTTAATTATTTCTTCTCGTTTGAAGTGCAGTTGCAGCATTCATGTAGTATCATTTTGTTCCTTCACCCTTCAAAGTACTGAAGGCGGGATGGGACAAGGAAGTCGTAGTTCTCCCGACATCTTATGAAGAAGTCGTCGCTCATCACTTTGTCCCATTTACATGTTTACTTCGTACGCGTGCACCAGCAAGCCTTTGAACTTCCAATGAAGTCTCGCCGGGAAAAACTTATCTCGGCGTCATTTCCTGACGCAGAATGTTCCTTTCTGAAATGCAGTCATTTTCAATTCTTGAATCTCACAATTTTTTCTCTCTGCACTTTCCATCTATCCCAGTGTACTCTCTCCTGCGCAACTTGCTTCTCGCTCCTTCTTTTATCTCTGAACCTTCCTTCCCTCTGAGGCGTGTCTTCTTGCACTCTCAGCACGATGCAGATCCGCCGCTTGCACCTGCGTTATTGCGAATCACTTGGTTCTATCGTTACTTGTGCTTTTGCAACCTTGCTTGTTTTTGTACTCCAGGGAGCAATGTTCAGGCACGGCTGGAAAGGTAACTATTTCCTGCATCTGGCACGTTGATAGAGTTATTCTTAACATACTATTTAGATGTCGAAGATCCCTCCCATTGCGGCGGTCTCCTCGGCCAAGGCGAATGGATCGATCCAAACTTAACCTCGAACAAGCTCGACCCCTTCCAGGACTGGCAGCCAGCAGGATGTATGCTGCACACATACACCAAAAGTGACATCGATGAGTGCTTTGAGAATCGTAAGTTGGTCCTCATTGGAGATTCTACCATCCGTCAAATATACCATGCTATCGGAGAAAAGCTGGGCCACCACAGACCCATCAACCATGGCGTGAAAATGTTTGGCAGAGAGGAGAAACACGGCGATCTCGAATTCAATTCTGGAGGCACCACTGTCCAATTCATCTGGGATCCTTTTCTGAATTCATCTGCGCTGAAGTGGGAGCTTGATGCCTTTACTCCAAGCACCTTGGCAGGAAGTCAGGTCTGCACCTCAGCAGCCATGATCTTACTTGGAGCCCCAGGGTTGTGGTATGCGCGATATGGCCAAGAGAGCTTCTTCGGAGATTATCGACGTACAATCAACAATGTCATCACACTTATGGCCAACAAATCCACAAAGCCTGCATTCTCGAATAGGACGACTCTCTTCCGAGGTCGGGATCCATCTCCAAATCTCCTTCTCATGGCACCAGTCCAAATCCCTCACTACCAATCACTTTCTCCAGAAAGAAAAGACACCATCACCCCAGAGAAGATCGATCGTATGAACCATTACTTGGATTACATCTCCGCAGACTCCAACACCAATGTGATATGGAGCTACCCTCTGATGACATTGAAAGTTAATGACGCTTGGGAGAACGATGGAATTCACGTGCGTAGCAATGTGGCCCACCGAAAAGCCGATATACTGCTCAACCTGAGATGTAACTCCAAAGCTGCTTCCAAAGGCTATCCTTATGATCGAACCTGCTGCGTGACCTACCCTCACTTTGGTTTCACTCAAGTAGTGATGACGCTACCTGCGTTTCTCGTATTCTCTCTGATGTTTTGGAGTTTGCAAAAGCGAACCAATCGACGCTCGCACGCACGTCGATATCTTCCAAAACTAGAGGTTCTGACTGCCCTCGCGACTATATCGCTGGCCTTGTTTGTCTGCTTCTGTGCCGACCGAACCAATTTATTTAAAAAGGAACACAAGCACTTCCGATCTGTTGAGTACAGCAGCTTTTGCATCGTCTGGGCAGCAATGGGCTTGATTTCCGTCAAGAGGATTCAAAGTTCATCCACCGCAGATGAGCTAACCGATCATGGTTTTCTTTCTCGCCACCAGACTGATGAATGGAAGGGCTTGATGCAAGCACTAATCCTTGCGTATCACTACACGGGTGCTTCCAAGTCTCTCCCAATCTACCAGGCCGTCCGCGTTTATGTTGCCGCTTACCTCTTCTTGACTGGATATGGCAATACCCTGAATTTCCTTGAGACTCGCGATTATTCCCTCAAGCGAGTTACCACTACGTTGGTTAGACTCAATATGCTTGCGATTGCTTTGAGCTACATGATGTGGACCGAGTACCTGTTTTACTATTTCCCAGCACTTGTCTCATTTTGGTATGTGGTCATCTACACCATTCTCAGAATTGGCCGCAGACAAAACTTCAACCCAGATTTCATTGCCCTCAAGATCGGTTTGTCAACCTTGTTTACAACAATGGTCACAAAGATACCTGGAATTTTAGAGTACATTGGATTTTTGTTGCAAACCACATTCAAGATTTCGTGGAATATCGCCGAATGGAGATTTCGCCTCGCTCTCGATCAGTACATCGTTTACGTTGGAATGCTCGCAGCTCTGTTCCATTTTCGCTGCCGCTACCTTGCAGGCAACCGATTTGCAAACACATATTTCGATCAAATCTGCGTCGTCGTCACCGAAACACGCCATCGACACAAAGTTGCTACTTTTCTCGTTGCTGCCTTCCTTTCTTCTGGCTTCTGCTTCATAGCACATCTATTCACCAGCAAGGCTTCTTACAACGAATGGCACCCGTACATCTCCTTCCTCCCAATTCTTTGCTACATCTTCCTCCGCAATGGTTCCCATCGAATCCTGAGAAACTACCACTGCGCAATCTTCGCCTGGCTTGGAAAGATTTCACTGGAAACATTTCTTCTGCAGTACCACATCTGGCTCGCAGCTGATACCAAGGGCTTGCTTCGAATTGGCCTCTTCAATCGCGGCGTCGAGACAGGCATATTAACAGTGTTGTTCCTCTGTCTTAGCCATTGCACCTCCAAAGCTACTCGGACACTAACCAACTGGACTGTGACCGACAATCGCAACTACAAGAATTCTCAAGATCTGCCAATTTTGAGTCCGACCTCCTTGCGATTTGAGTGCGAGGCAACTACAGCTCATTTCTTTGATATTGATGTTGGTGGTGATGATCATGCTGCTGTGATAAGCTGGAGAAGCAGTGTTGTGAGTTGGGTATGTGTGCTTCAACAGGACTTGAGATGGAAGTTAGTTATTATTTTTGCTGTGTTGTGGATGGTTAATATCACATATTGATCGTTCAAGGATGGATGGACTATGAGGATGGACTAGGAGGAAGATTCACCTTGTAGCCTGACTGACCCTTACAAATCCGTACTAAGAGCAATGCAAGACCCCTAAAAGCTAAAAATGATATCAAAGGCTATCCAGCTAATAAATCGCCATGTGAGACCTCGGGACGGCGCCCACAAAACGAATAATAATCAAGGGAGTTAAAAATTCCGATGGGTTTTGGACCCTTTGGTTCGGGAGAGGTGCTTGAAATGGAATGGTCTCTGAGATTTGTTGAGGAAAAATGCACCCCGCTTTTTATTACGATGCAGTCCAAGAGCTTTGGCCGGACACTTTTCCGAACACACAACGACACATTCTGTACATGGTTTGATATCAAAAGGATTTCTTGTGAGCTGTGAGCCTAAATTGGCAGATCGGACTATCTATTCATAGCAAGAAATTTTGCTACATTCTTTGCAAGTGGCAAATCTACCGTGGCATTTTTATTTATTTATGTATTCTGTTGATCTTTTGGGGAATTTCATTCTCGTGATTATGCGCAATGGATTCTTTTCATCTCCTCTTCCAGTGGACAATCGTTTTTTATTGTAATTTTCCGTTGCTTCGCTACACAATGTTTGGTACTGATTCATGTTCCATCCGAGGGGCAGACAGAGTAGTTCTGCGGTCCAATTTCTATGGCTCTTAATTGCTTTTGGATTTGACATGGTAGAGGGGCAGGCTGTATACATACTATTGCAACATCAAAGTGTAGGCAACTCTTTATTTTGAAAGCTTTCTTCCAGATAGATTTGCAATAGCAGGGTGAGTTGCGTTCGTGCATTTCGTATTATTCTGTGTGGAATTGTTTTAAATGATTTCATGTGACAATGGAGTTTTGTAGCAAATTTCAATACTGATTATTGATACATTGCCAACTGCTGACCTCCATAAGCTAGTACTGCCCAATTTCGACATTTCCAGTAATCAATACAAGGGGTGCCTTCACATGCTGAACAGTATGTATGTCAGATGTCAGATGCGGGATACAACCGCCGTCATGATTGAAGCAAGTCAGATCGATCGAGTGGAAGAAGCTTATCTCGACGCCAGATGAAGCCAAAAAAATTAAAAAATTACGCCAACAAGTACCTTCGTTGAGCCTATCTACTTCCTATTCTCCCCATTTATTCTCACAAGTATGTTCTCGCAGCGATATCTAAATGTTACATGCACACCAAAAGGCGTCTGTGGAGTAAAAAGATCACTCATTGTGCTAAAACGACGCCCATATGCTCTTCGTCGTCATGATTTTGCAGGGGCAGCTCCCTAAGCGAGGCATCAAACAGCTCCCCCAAACCTCAACAAATTTCGCATCTCGGCGCAGATGTGCTGCAAATGCCGTCCAACAGACGGTCATTTGACTAGCATGCAACTGGCAGGTCCCATTTTCTCAGATTTAACTCCCTGAATTCTTTCTTGCAAAGAAGACGCACATGTCAATTTCCCTGTCTTGATATCACGTCGTTGCTGCAAACTTCCTCGGTCTTTTTTCAAAGTCCGGCCTTCGCTACTCTTGGGGGAAGGCAACTGTGACTTTTTTTCCTTTGGATCCCCGTACCTGGGCCTTCCGATCTCTCAACGTAAAAATTCCCTTTGTCCACTCGTCAAAACTATTTCATACTCTCATTCTCCCTCCATTCTTCCCAGAAAACTGACAACCAGCAGAGGAACGGCAATCCCGACAGTCGCGTGCCCGATTCCCCCCTTCGTCAACACCACAGGAACCTCCCTCCCCTCTGTGACCGCCCAAAGCGTCGACAAACCACCAAGATGTCTTTCCAAGGAGTTTCATTCTCCTGGCCATCCTCCGAAATCTTCTCATTCCCACCCGACCGAGAACCTCTCTCCCTGCCATCCCCCGCGCAAGGCTCAACGCTCTCTGCCCCTCCATTCTCCATTCCAGACTGGCTTTTCACTGCCGCCCTCGACATCAAAGTACCAATCACAATTGCTACCGTCTACGCAGTCACCGTACCTCTCGTAAACAGATACAACAAGTCGAGGGGAAACAAGGCATGGCCGGTCAGCAAAACGAAATCATTCTTCTGGTTTGTGGTACTTCACAATGTGTTCTTGGCAGTATACTCAGCCTGGACATTCGTGGGAATGTTAGGAGCGGTGAAGAGGACAGTAGAGGGGTGGTCTGGTCCAACAGGGCTCTCTGCCACCGTCGACAGTCTGTGCAAGATTCACGGTGTTTCGGGACTTGGAAATGCAGTTGTCTATGATGGATCCGCCTGGGTTTCTCAATCGCCAAATATCCTGCTCAGTTCGGCTGGAACACCAGACTCTACGGATTTGGGAAGATTGTGGAATGAGGGTCTTGCTTTCTACGGCTGGTTCTTCTACCTGAGCAAGTTCTACGAGGTTTTGGACACTGTTATCATTCTGGCGAAGGGAAAGCGAAGTTCGACTTTGCAGACATATCATCATGCTGGTGCGATGATGTGCATGTGGGCTGGAATCAGATTCATGGCTCCTCCAATTTGGCTATTCGTCTTCCTCAATTCGTTCATTCACTCTTTGATGGTAAATTTCCACCCTCTTCCTCCCCCGTCAACACTCAACTAACATATGCCGCAGTACACATACTACACTCTCACAGCATTCTCGATTTACATTCCCCAACCTATGAAACAAACCCTCACCACCATGCAAATCTCGCAATTCCTCATCGGCACCGTCTACGCCGGCGCACACTCCTTCCTCTCCTACAACATCCCCGTCCAGGTCCAAGTACCCGTGATCAAGAAAGCCGCCGCCGCAGCTCTCACTACCGCCTCTTCCCTCGCCGTCCAGGCATCTGCAGGCGCATCCGCTGGTCTCGGGGATACCTTCAAAAAGATCCTCCTCCGTGCTGCAGGCGAAGGCGGTGTTGCCGACAACGTCGCAGTTGGCAGCGTCCCCTCCCCCTACGCCGAATCCAACAACAACAACAACTACATCTCCGAGCAAGTGGCCACCCATGATGGAAGCGCCAACTACCGAACGGAATTCCAAACCGTGCCATGTGTTGACACACAAGGCCAAACTCTGGCCATTTGGTTGAATGTGTTTTATTTGACACCCCTGACCTATTTGTTTGTGCGATTTTTCGTGAAGAGCTATATTACTCGCACGATTGGTAGAGGGGCTGCTGAGAAGAAGAAGGCGTTGGAGGCGAGTGGGAAGAATGCTTTGAAGGGTGTGGATAGGGTTATTAATGGGAAGTCGATTCAGAATGGCGAGGTTGGTGGAAAGGCTTGAACGGAAAAGCAAAAGTAGAAAAACAGAGGCAAGAAAATATGAGCGGTATTGGTGTGAGCAGAGGATGATAAAAACGGAGTTGCGGAGAAGGGGAGTGAAAAATGCCAGAAGAGAAGTAGAACGAAAAGAGGAGACGAGGCCAGTGGAAAGGAGGTTGAAGAAAATGTTACTTGCATTGAAAATAAGTACCTAGATAATAAAAGGTGTGCACGCGGCGGAACTTTGGCGTTGTCATTTTAGCAATGATAGTTTTTTTTACTATATCGACTCTACCTAAAAATTTCAAAATATATTACAATCCAAGAGCTTTGATTCAAAGTACGATACGCTACCTACCCACCACCTACCTAGGTAAATAGTTTGAGCTTTTTTCGAACTTGACATTGATATCGAAATGAATTGGAGATGGAGACATATCTATTGCCATCACTGATTGCAGAGGGCTTATATGCCTCTATCATTATTATACCATGAGAAATCCCACTTGCACCATAATTAATCTGAAATAACTAGTCTTGTGATTGTTTGAGTTGTAATCCCCAACTGGCAATAATAGGTAGACGGGAAAGTTTCTATTCATCTGTCTCTTTTCCATGCTAGCTGCTAGAAATTCTCGTTGGTGACTTGGGGTGTATACATACAGTATACATCCCATCCCATTCTATCAACACGGATGGTGGTAAAATACAGGTCAAAATACATATCTCAAAATACATATATCAAATTACCCCCTCCCAGCTGCCTCCCTCCACCTCCACCTCCACCTCGAAGCACTGCTTAATTAGCTACTCTTCTTACCCACGGATCACACACACACACTCTCTCTCTCTCTCTTTCGCCAGTATCTTTCGCCAGTATTCCTCGGACCTCCCTTCTTTCTTTCTCTTCCTCCTCCTCCTCTTCCCATTCACAAAGAACAAACTCCAAAAACACCATCCATTTCATTTACCCCCCTTTCCTCCTTCCTCGGCCAGATCCAACCAAGAAACCAAAATCGAATCAAGTCTAGTCAAGCAATACCACAAAACAAGTCAAACAACTCACTTCCTACTCGCTACGACCTATTGTGCGTGTGTCACTCAGATTTTAATAATCTTGTATTTAAAAAATAAAATAAAAATAGAAAAGAAAGAAAGAAGTGAATACAAGGCTTTGTATTTGATTTTTGAATACTTTACTTGGACTTCTTTAATCTTCTTCGTTTCTTTCCTTCCCCCTTCCCCTTTCTTCCCTCTGTTGAAACGGTTTCTTTCATCTGCTTGCCTTTTCTATCTAGAGAAAGATCGCATAATCTTTTTCGTTTGCCCCTTATCAACATTTGCTATCAACCTTTGCTATCAACCATTTGCAATCAAATCAATTTATCAAAATCCACTCACCTCACCCAGCCCATCAATAAACTACCTTCATCACCCTCACGAATACATGCTTCACCACTCATTTCCACCCAATCATTTCACACCTGTCATTTTTCAACACCGAGGAGGGCGGCAGCAGGGAAAACAAAAAATATATCATGAAGAATAATTAAGAATTAACAATACGCGATTTAAAACGAAGGAAGACAATTGCACCCAGCATTATATGTATATATAGTATAGAAATGTAGTAGAAATTATAAGTTATAAATATATCTCATCTCATCTATCTAGGGAATTATCCCCTTCCCATTTGTTTTTCTCCTTCTTTCTTTGGAAAGCAGACTGATGAATCTTTTGATCTTTTTCTCATGCAAGCTGATTCCATTTGATCTACAAAGAATGTATATTGTATTTACAGTTTTACATGTACTACCGGCCACGAAACAAATGTGGGCTTTCCCCTTTCCATAATGACTCAATAATCATTATCATCTCTATCTTATCTATTTTTCCAACCACCCCATCAGAAGAGACAAGCCTGTGTCCTTCCATCTTCTCCCATTATCTCCCCATCTACCCATCAACCGTCATCTAATCGTATATACATATACAACAACCCAAAGAGGTTCAACACCAACAAATGAAAAAAAGGTAGAATGTCAACTTTGTAGGGGTATTTCCTTTCCCTATTTCCTTCCATTTCCCTTTCCATCCAAACCCATCAATCATCCATCCTCTTTTACCCTTTTCCATTTCAGTCCTACTCCGTTGGTCCATATACAACCCAATCCATCCACCCCACAAAAGACAATCCCCCATCATACAAGAAGAAGAAGAAGAAGAAGAAGAAGAAAATGAATCTCATCCCCCATAACCACAAGTATGATCTGCAGCAAGCAAAGATATATCCCCCCAAACACCATGCTAAATCTCAAAGTCCAACTTTCCAAACCAAAAAGTCCCGTTTTCCTTCCTTCCTTCCCTCCTTCTCCTTCCTGGAATCCTGTCCATCTTCAAAGTTCCTTAACCCCCGCCCCCCCGCAAAAGTAAAAAGAAAAAAGTTGCGAATCGAAAAGACAAAAAAGGTCAAATCAATATTCTTGCACTTTTTAAGAGAAAGAAAAGAATCATTTCCCAATAATCACATCACTCAAATACCCCATCTCACTCATCAACCTCTCCAACTCCGACATCCTCTCCCCATCATCATCTACCCTCGCCACAGCAGTTGCAAAGTTCTCCGCACCAAACGTCGCCCTACTAGCCGCCAACGGCGAAAGTGGCGTTTGCTTTCTCAGCGTATGTTCAGAATCGTATTCTCCTTCTGGGAGGGAGTAGCCCGCGAAGCCTTTGCTGCTGCTGTGGCCGGAGAAGGTTGGACTGCTGTAAATGAGTTCATTGTTGGGGACGATGAAGTGATCTTGATCTTGATCTTGGTATTCGGTTTGGTATTGCGATTGGTCTTCGTCGTCGGCAATTTCGCTGAAGCAGAAACTGCTGTCTGTGGGTGAGGCGGTGGTGCTTGTTGTTCCGGTGGCGATGGTTGAGATGGAGAAGTGGGAGCGGGGGAGGTTGGCATCGAGGAGGACTGGGGCAGGGCGGAGACGGAGGGGTGGTGGCATGAGGAAGGAGTTTGAGTCCGATTCCATGGAGACGAGTGGCCAATTGTTGAGAGAACGGACTTCTTCGAGAGGTGGGAGGTTGGGAAGGGGTTTTGATGTGTCGGTTAATGAGCGGAGAGATGGTTGAGGGCGGGCGGACGGGGGTGGAGAGAGTTGAGTGTGAAGACCCATTTCATGGGCTGATCCACGGTGAAGATCGCTGGCGAAGTTCTCATCGTCCTCGAGTTCTTCGGCGATGTCTGGAATGGTGAGGATTGTGTTATTGTATCCTGTATTCTCTTGAACGAGAATTTGGCGTAGTGGAGATGGATCACGTGAATGTGATCTCTTGAAAGAAGGAGGTGATGGACTGCGAGACGAAGGAGCGTATCTTAAAGTTTCCGACTCTTCGGAGCGGCTGGCGATAGTAGTGGTGCTGCTATTTAGGCCCCTTTCGGACACCTTGCTGAGGGAAGTTGACCTTCCACGTCTATTATTATCTGATGAGATGGCGGGTGGTGAGCGAAGTCCGAAGAATGATCTTGGCGACCATTGTTTGTCGACCTTGGGAGAAAGTGATCGGGCCGTACGCTTGTGAGCAAAAGACGACGGGGATGTGTTGAGACGTGGTAGCGGAGGTAGAGGAGGTGCCTGTCGAGGCGACATGAATTTATCGGCGGGATTCATGGTTTTGATGTCACTGTTGGCCATTGAACTCTCTGAAGCACTTCGGTATCGAAGAGGCTGAACTTCAATTGGAACTGAGAGGAGGTTGACTGGTTGTCCCGGGAGGTACGGACATGAAGTAGTAAAAGCAATTGAGGCGTCGTAATGCTCGATACTATGGTCGAGTTCGTACTAGATGACATTAGCTCCATCTATAGTTTGATGTTTATGCGAACACACGTAGTAATAATAAGTCGATCCCATCTTCAAACCGCCCGTCCGCTTGGAGCTGCTCATTTCTCCATCACAAATGATGTCTTCAAAGGTATAGCAGCCACGCCATTGGCCACGAGAGCGTTTGACGTCCCTTTCCATGGGATAGTGCTTCGAAAAGTTGTCCCATGATCCAATCAAATGAACGGTTTGTGTTGACGACGAAGTTTGGCTAGGCAATCGTCAGTTGTTGCTGAAACGTGAACCACACATAGATGAACACTGGAGATTAAAGTGGGGTGGCGTCGCTTGTAAATTGGTAAACATTGCGAACAATCAGAATTGGCAGTTTCAGCGACCTGAAACTTTCAGAGATCTTTGAAACAATGAAATTTCCCCATAGGTGCGATATCTGGGGAAGAATATATCTGCCACTGGCAGTGCTTGGCAAGACAGGCGTGTGGTGTGGTGCAAATATAAGCCAGGCAGCTCATATAAAGTGTCCTGTTTTCAACTTTGGGTAGTCATGCAACCTTCGCTGGTTTGAAGTAAGAGTTGCGAACTCTGTCTTCTGGATCGGCCTTGGCGTAAATGAATCGAGTTTGTCCACCTGGCTCCGTATTGCACGACGTGAGGATCTACGCCCAACGACGAAGTCCTCGGTTGTAGCATGTTGAATTGCAGTGACGAAAGGAGTTGTGCTTCGATCCTCACGCTCCACGCGCAGGGAACGTTGTTGTCCACCAAAGTCCACATGTCCACCTCGAATTCCTGGAATAGTGGTCTTTCAGGAGGACAATCATTTCTCAGACGACAGGTTGAGCCGAACCCGAAGCACTGGTACAACCCAAAATAGAAGAAGCAAAACTGAGTGGGAAAAGAAAAAGTATATACATACAGCATGAAAGTAATGAGTGCGGTATCCATCTTGTCGTTTGAGATCTCAGGACCAGCCCAAGCACGAAGAAAAAATATTAGAATTACAGCTGATGAGTACAAGCAGAACAAAGCTCGTTCTTTAAGAACAATCCTCTTCTTCGATGTGGAATTGATCGAGGTCTTGTACTAGACCGGCCCGGTCATACAAAAGATTCAGGTACCCGCGATTTCGGTAATGGCGTTGCAGCAGACTGTGCTTCGGACGAACCACAACCTCAAGAACAACAAATCTTGAGATTATTCCGTACGTCCTCAAGTGGGTTTGAAGTAGCCGCGATGTTTGATCACTGTCCTTTGGAATTGCTGTGTAAATTGCAGTGTTTTCATTCCAGCCAGTGAGCTTGCGAATTCCAGCTCAGATGCGCTGGTGGAGGAATGATGCCAATGGCCAACCCGGGCGCTTAGAACGGCTTTGATTCCTGCTGGAAGGTCCAGAATGAAAGTTGGTGTTTGACGAGTGATGGATATAGAAGCAGTCTTGCATCACAGTGGGAAATTGACGCTGAAAAGGTCGAGTCGGGAGTGATCAGAGCGCCGGGGGGGGGGGGGGTTGTTGTGAAGTGTGATGAGGCTGATCCGCGCTTCTTGAGGCAGTAGTAAGTACTTCGTACAGTATGAGACGATTGAGAAAGGTTCTTTCGTAGATTTGAGAGAAAATGATGCTGTGGGTTTTTCAAAGATCGGATAGCGGCTGTTTCAATGGAGAGAAGTGGGAATCTGATCTGAGACAGGAATTCTTCTCTGGACGGGGATCATCAACTTGGGGATGGACGTGGAAAGTGTTGAAAGATCAGCCAGGAGGGTCAAAAGGGCAACGATGGCTTCAAGTACAGAATTGTTTGGCTGGCTGTAACCAAAATCTAGGAAACTTCGGACGAAGGAAGTAAGTATTCCCAGGCTCAGCTGAAGGCTTTGTACAGTGTTGCATCGCATATGACCGGAACGAACGCCATAAAAAAGTCGTTTGGGTTGTACAGTACAAATTGGGGGGAGGCTGGAGCACTTTGATTTGCTCCTTCTGGAGGAGGTCCAAGTTCGTCTTTGAGTTTTTCGATATTTCCACTTCCGGTGGAGAAGCGAGGGAACTTCACGATGCCGGACTACTCGACTAGAGCACTGTACTAGGATTGATTCGAGGATCGGATCTACCCAATACTCCGTATGGCCGTGGTGATTGGGGTGGTAGGTATAGTAGAGTAAGAGACTGAGTCCGCAATCTCTCCATGACAACCCATCAAAGTTCACGAGATCCAACGGTCTTCCCTCCTTTCTTTTTTTGTCTTGTTTCGCATTGTTTTTCATTCTTTCATCCTGAAGCATCACATCAGCTTTGAAGGTTCCCACGTTGCAGCGTTGCTTCGGGGTTCTAAGACCAGCCCGCGTTTGTCATTGGAAGCGACAGCGAATTGCGCTTCAGCATGCGAGGTGCCAGGACCACGGAGGCCATCTGATTGGGGGAGAGGGAAGGTTGAGGCGCCCTTGGGATGAAATTACAATGGAAATGAGGAGATCTGAGCGGTGGGCTCGGAATGGAGCCAATCGCAATGGGTAGTTGGGAAGTGAGGATTGAGGATTGAGAAGGCTGACAGATATTCAGGGGGAAGAAGTATTTCACATTTACTTACTCGATTACTGACGAGTGAGATGGATGCATATCATTTAAGACGACGTTGAGAGCCTTGTCTTGGGTAGAGAAAAACGAACAAAAATCCATTATTATTGGCCATTGATGCTTTTTGTGTGGTTTCAACCATTCACCAGGTTGATTAATACCAAGACCACCCGCTGTTTTCATTCTGCTTCCACCATCACCATCATCCAACTTTAAATCAGCAGTTGCATGTCGTCACTTGGTCACGGCACTGGACCTGGGATGCTTGAACTGTTATTTGGAATCGTCGTTACATGTTGATTCTTTGGAACCTTGACACTACCACCACCACCAGGCAACAAAGAAGAGTATTAAGATTAGGTATCCTGCCCTCACTCTCTCGAGGTCTCGTAATATACATCTTACAGCCCGCCCCGAAACGCCCATACACCCATCGTCAAATCGAATCGAATCCAATCCGCCTCCAAAACACCATTTGCATAGGTAGTGCAGCTCAAGCATGTCAAATCCCACAATCTTTCCCCGTCTTGTTCGTATGTTACATGACCAGTGTACCTCTCTCTCTCTCCCCCCCATCATAGCTCCACCTTCTCGGCAGCCTGTTTGAACTCGGCTGCTTTCTTCGTCCTCTCGTAGCGGCTGGTGGTATCACCTCCGCTCCAGATCGTGTTCAGGTATCGATCCCAAAATGTCAAGAAGGGCTGAGAGAAATTTGTCTTGATTCCCCAACTTTGGTGGTGGATATCGTGGTATGCGGCATTGTTGCTAGTGATATGCTGCAGAGGATCCCATGGGAATGCATACCCGCAGTGGTCATCCACTGTCTTCAGCGAGGAGCCAACAAAAAAGACCAGCCCTTGTCGAGCCGACATTCCCGCAACCTTGTATGCCAGACTTGCGCCAACGGTATCGAGCAGGAAGCCCTCGAATGGGTGATTGTAAAGAGCGCCATATGCGTATGGGACGTAGAGGCGGTGGTGCCGTGAGTGGAATGTTGCTTCTGGATGTTAGCCGGTGGCCTGATTAGTGGCATGACAAACCTACTATACAGCCACTTGTTCATGTGCATTGCACGATGAAGGAAATACTGCCATGTATCCAGAAAGAAGATGGCAAACCCGAACTGTAATGCGGGTATGAGATACCAGTACAAAGCCTTGGCAACGAACAACTCCCAACCTGCAAAGGTTGGAATTGCAGTTCCAGCCGCAACGTCTACCCCCATAATCAAAGATGGATACTTGCCCCCAGCTAGCACGCCCGCGAGTATCGGATGGGCGCCTGAAAGATTACTTGAGATGGCCATAGCATCGAGTCCGAGCATACCGAGCAGACGCGGCAAAACCCTCTGCGCAATGCGAATTCTCGTCGCCCATACGGCCACATCATACTCCTCTCTGCCTAGCATTTCTTCTGGTTCTGTGAGACCTAGCAATGTGCCCACCACCACCTGCAGGATCTGTTGTATAATGACATCGCGTGCGACTTCGTATCTCGAGACGTGATTGCGCTGCAGGATTTCCGCCGGCGTGTGCAGCCGGTACTGTGGCCAAAGATCGTTGACATCGATGTAGTGGAAGACCATAGACAGAGCCCAGTATGCCAGCACTGGAAGTATGGGGAGAGAAAGATGTCGGATATACAGGAGAGGAGCTGCGGCGCTGGGCGGAGGGTATAGGAGGGGAGAGGAGGGAGATCCGACATGGCGGAGGCATTGACAGGAACGGTAATGTTGGCCATTGCGACAATGGCGATTGAATAGCAGTTACCGTGGTGCGCACGAAGGAGTGTAATGCTGGTAGAAAAAAAAGGAGAGAATAGCAGAGTTGAAGGAGGAGAAGATGTGTGGACTTTTTGTGTTGGAGAGGCTCGGGAGGAAAGCTTGGGGTTGACTTGCTTGAACGTGAGCGAGCTTGACTAATCGCCACGCAAGTATCTCGATCAATCAATCTCGTTTAATTTTTATCATCCGTTGCTCCCGCGATCTCCTGATAACTGGCTTGGCTTGGCTATGGTACAGTAGGTATTCTCCGTACTGTACTGCAAAGGCTTATAATGATAGCGAGGTAGAGGGTAAGAAAGGATGGAGGAATGTGATGATGCTGCGATTGTTGTGCTACAGTAATCTCCTTGATTAAAATGTTGAGGCTGAAAGCATGAAATAAAATGCGCGGTGCATTTCGTTTTCATTTCGTCAGGCGCTGGGATCTGCCTCTGCCCGATCCGATGAGGTGAAGTCTACAGTGTCACCTGACTTCTGCTACTTCTCACCGCCTAAGGGTACAGTAGGTAATCTACGCTAGCTCTCAAAGTACTCCGTAGTATTCCTTCCGCCTCAGGCACCAAGGCCTCTTGACTTCACGGCCACTCCAACTACTGGCTTCCCAATACAGATTAGCGACTCTTGGCGCAGTTCAACCCCACCAGCGAGGACCGACCATTTTTTCCCCTCCAGCCAGATCCCAATCCGAATTCTATAAGTTCATTCTCTGTCGCTGTCAATCACTTCTGCACATTTTGCGATCCATCTCATACACAACTTTCATTCATACAAGAAAGAAATAATACCGCAATCATGATCATTTTCAAGGTAAGATCCACGAATCTTCTGCCTCCAGACTCGGCAACCCCGCGCCCCTCCAAACCAACTTTTCGCAACTCTGCACAGAACAAAAATGGGCGGACCAAGACTAATCTGCGCCTGTAGGATATCATCACCGGTGACGAGATCATCTCCGACTCCTACGATCTCATTGAGAAGGACAATGTCGTCTACGAAGTCGACTGTGCTATGATCACTCTTGGCGCCGTCGCCGTCAGTGAGTAGACCGCGCATCTACAAACACCACCCACCCACAACGTGGCTGACCATATACATAGACACCGGTGCCAACGCATCTGCTGAAGAGGCCGAAGAGGGTGTCGAGGATGAGGCCATCAAGGTCAACAACGTGGTTAACTCCTTCCGTTTGAACTCGACCTCCTTCGACAAGAAGTCATATCTTACCCACCTCAAGGGTACGTCTGGAGATTTAAGCCATGTGCGGATTATTTTAACACGCCTATAGGTTACATGAAGAAGGTCAAGGAAACCATGAAGGCCAAGGGAGCTGACGACGCCACGGTCGCCGAGTTCGAGAAGGGTGCCTCAGCCTACGCAAAGAAGATTATCGGTGGCTTCAAGGACTACGATTTCTACGTTGGCGAGTCCATGGACCCCGACGGAATGTGAGTTTTGCCCTTTCGTATTCTTTTGCCATTACAAAATTCTTACACGACTCTGCAGGGTTATCCTCATGAACTACCGTGAGGACGGCGTCACTCCTTTTGTCACAGTCTGGAAGCACGGTCTTGAGGGCATGAAGGTTTAAACGCATCACAAGTTCTTGGAGTTTTGTTTTATATCTTTGCGGGACCACAGACTACTTTGTGCTGTGTTGTGAAGACATCGCATGCGTCTTGCATAGTGCTTTCAGTTCATCAGAACCTCGAGATATCAACCAAAGCAATAAAAAGTCCTTTGTCCTCAGGAGGTGCCCATTGCCGATCATTGTGATTAGAGACACACATTCTCGGATCCTAGGTTTCTATAATTCGACTTATTCTTGTGGGTATTTTTGTGGCCTTTAGCTCAGAGGGCTAGTATACCACTCTCGCTAGTTTGCGAGAGAGGGACAGTATTACATTGACCCAATAATTAGCATTGGTGTTCTAAAGTTTGAAAATTGCCCCGCCATTTCTTGATGTCTTTTCTTGCTATTATTACATTTTCAGAACTTCGCTAGTTCAATGTTCAGGTATGTCCCCAATTTCAGCCATCTTACGATTCAGCACCTCCTTCATCAACACCACCGTTTGAGCATGCGCCGGATCATTGAAAATATTCAGCAACTCCAACGGATCCGCATCGCAATCGAACAATTCCCACTCTGGCTCCTCGCCTCCCGGCCGCGTCCCCGGCAAGCCAAAGCTCTTATTATACCAATAAATAATCTTGTACCTCTGGTTACGCACACCATAGTGCGCCCTTGTCTCATGGGCAATCTCATTATGCATCCAGTACCGGTAATAAGCAACTTGCTCCCAGTCAGGTGGGGTGGCACTTTGCAAGATTTTCGTAAACGCACGACCTTGCATGTAAGAAGGGATCGTCAATCCAGCGAGGTCGAGAAACGTCGCCGCAAAATCGACATTGCTGATTATATCGGTAGAGACCGAACCTGGTTTTATGAGATTCGGATAGCGGATGAGAAATGGCATCTGGAAGGATTCCTCATACATGAATCGCTTGTCGAACCAGCCGTGGTCACCCAGGAAGAATCCCTGATCGGATGTATAGATAACTATGGTATTGTTGGCTACCTCTGGCCCTTCTTCCTCTTCCAGGTAATCGAGCATGCGTCCCACGTTGTCGTCGATCGAGGCGATCGTTCTCAAATATCGCTTCATGTATCTCTGATATTTGAAATGTCGCAGTTCGTCTGGAGTCTTGAACGTGAAGTTCTCTCCGGTCTCCTTGTCTATCAATCGCAACTTCGTCACGTCCTCAGGGTTAGGAACCTTGCGGTGGCCTCCATACGGAAAAAAGTCTCCCACCTCGCTACCGCCTTCAGGTTGAGCAAGTCCAATATCGAAATACGTGATATCATCCGCAACTCTCATCTTGGCACTCGCAGCCGCCTTGGCTCTGTTTTTATAATCGTCGTCAAAAGTATCCGGGACTTTCACATCATCTTGATACAAGTTACGGTGCTTGGGATTGCATTCCCACGAGCGATGCGGCGCCTTATGGTGACACATCACAAAGAACGGCCGCTCTTTATCTCTCTTGCGAATGAAATCTAGACTCTTGTCCGTGATGATATCCGTCGCATAGCCCGGAACGATGATATTCTCACCCATCTCAATGAAAGCCGGATCAAAATAATCACCCTGCCTTGGAACAACCGACCAGAAATCGAATCCGGTGGGTTCATGCTCAACGCCCTCTCCCAAATGCCATTTCCCAATCATAGCGGTTTGATAACCCCCCGAACGCAAGTGCTTTGCGACATTGGGAATGCGATTGTCAATCTTGCTGTCTAGCGTCACGACGCTGTTGACATGATTGTATGTGCCCGTTAAAATCGACGCTCGGCTCGGTGTGCAGATGGAGTTGGAGACGTAACAATGGTCAAATCGCATGCCGCCGTTTGCGATGCGGTCGAGATGGGGCGTTTGATTGATGCCGGCGCCGTAGCAGCCGATGGATTTGCTGGCGTGGTCATCGGCCATGATGAAGAGGATGTTGGGCTGGGTGCGAAGTTGAGCCATTATGGGACGGGGTGATGGGTGGTGAGGGAGTGCTTTTGTCATGACCAAGTAGATAGGTTGATCTGAATGATTTCTCACGAAGTAGGTAGAGAAATTATGAGAATGGTTTTGTGAAATATTTAGGCTTGAAGAAGGAATTGATGAAATATGTAAATTTTGGCATCAATGGATGTCGCTGAGAGACTGAAAGAAATAGATATTTAAATGTAAGCAAAGGCAAGCAAACTAAACATGAAATATATAGTCGCGCTAAACAGTGAAAGTAAGCTGGTGAGAAGTGGACTTATCTTTCCTTCCTCGAACCAATTATCGAGATGCACCAGGTAGGTAGCTTTCCGCTACTCGGAGAGCCAGGAATACAGTATCAAGACTTCTTGTACAATACGATTCAGCGACCTCGACCGAGGTCGCGTTGAAGAAAAATTAAAAGTATCAAGACGTTCCGTTTGTTTGGCATCAAAAAATATTAGGGAAGTAATACTGCGGGGAATGTGGGGTGCGATTGTGTGAAGGCGTGATAATTGCTTCCGATTCATCATCAACCATTCCCCCCGAGAATTTTCTCAACCTGAAGCCGCAGGCAGCCATGAAATGCTTTCCTGCATTTGTTTTGTTTTGGTTTATCGGTTTGTTATTGGGATTGTCTAAGCGAGTTTTGGTTGTGCTGCTTGCGTCGCAAAAATTCATAGGCACCCGTTTACAATTGTCAAGGCCCACCAGTAGCTGTAGATTTGATAGAATGTGAAAGTTGAGAAATATCAATGTCATGCTTATAGCTCGAGAATAATCATTGGAAGGAATTCTCTGGTGTTTGATCTGGGAAGGGAAGTCTTTCCCGGTAATTCTTCACGTGGCTACATGCGATTGTGATGAAAACCCAGCATGATCCGATCAAAAGAACTGGATTTGTACTTAGAAGTAGATAGCTCGCTTGCTGTGTCTAAAAGACCGAAATAAATATAATGTTTGCATTGGATTATTACGACACTTTCCTCTCCCCTATTCCCTCCCATTGCTACTCCAACGCTAAAATGCCCTCCCAAAGAAGGCAGTTTCACTTCCTTCATACCCTCAGTCCTCGATGGACTCCGCTTTCAAGTCGACATGCTTGAATTGCCTGGCTGGAATCTTGCGATGAAACAACAAATCCAACTCTTCATATGTGCGGTTCTTCGTTTCTGGCAGACGGAAGAAAGCCCAAACTAACATCAAGGCAGTAAAGACGGCAGCAGGGAATGCTGCCTTTCCCCCAAGGTTACCAGCTGTTGGATTCAGCATGTATGGCGACACAATAAGATTAACGACCTGGACGAAATAGGCTGCATTGCGTGCCAAAGAGATAGTCTTGATGCGAAGTCGACTTGCCGACACCTCGGTAGCCACAGAAAACGGCACAGGACCAATGGTCAGACCATACACGGCAAACCAAGACAGAAGTAAACACGACTGTGCCCACCTTCGAGCGGCAGTGTTGGGGGCAAAATCGATCAGAGCAATTGTCCATGGAATGGGCAACATGACACAGAGACCAACAACATACATCGAACGTCGGCCATGGCGGGCTGATACGAACCACGAGGAGACAGTTCCGAGAAATGCCACTGAGAAGGTTCCCAACGACATCTTGAAGGAATCCGCTGGAGACAAGCCGGCACGCGTAAAGAAGTAGATGATATAACTCTGAATCACAAAGCCAACCAAAGTTTGGCCTGCCCAACAAACACAGGCAATCTCTGTGCGCCTCAGATTGTCGCCTCGGAAACACTCAATGTACTTAGTGCCGATGTTCATATCTTTCTCGGTTTGGATCGTTTGCTCAATCATTGCGAGGAATTGTCTGCTTGACTCGGCTACTGATAGATTGTCGACTTCGCTCACACTCATGAGGCGCTCGAGTGTAGCCTGAGCTTCTGCAGACCGGCCTTTACGGACAAGCCACCAAGGAGAACTATAGAAGAATGAGGCATTAGCATTTGTCTTCCTTGCCTCTGGAATAATGTAATTCAAAAATGGGAAAGGCTGGAAATGAGAAGACGTTCCAAAACCACTTACTCAGGTGCCCAGAACATGATAATTGTGAGTGGAACGGGCCACATCCATTGTAATGCGAAGGGAATGCGATACCCCCACTCGGTCTTATTTGGGAGTAAACCGTTGAGTACACCTGAGCCGATCATGCGGCCCATTACCCAGCAGAGGTTGACGTATGTAGTCAGATAACCTCTCAGTGCCAGAGGAACAATCTCAGCTGCATACGCAGGAGTAGCAGCAGCGAAAATACCCCATGGGAGACCTTCGGGAATAGTTAGCAACCGTTTTCAAGATACTCAAAAGAAGTGGAGTTCAGCTTTTGAGGCTATGCCACTGAAAGAGCAGAGGCTCAGAGGCGTATTCTGTCACATACCGCATAAAATTTCTCCAACCAAGAGAACCTCGACAGTTGGGGCAAAAAACGTGATAAAGATAGTGCCGATGAGGACAAGGTATGCTGCAATCATGACCTTTTTGTGCCCATAACGCTCTGCGAAGTAACCGTTTGCAAATACTCCAATAATCAAGCCAATATTTGGACCAAGTTTGAGTGCGACCTGCCATTCTGAAGGGATTGACCATGAGCCGTTTCGCAGCTGAACTCCGTACTTCTGTTGAAAGGTTGGGTATGCGAAAAATCCTCCAACAATGGTGATATCATAACTTTCCATGATCGTCGCCATCGAAGCAATCACTGACCACATAACAGCCTTTTTGTACTTCTGCATTGCTTGAAGGAAGGAGAGCTTATGCTCAACCTCGGCAGCAGCGAGGACGTCGAGTTGTCGTTGGGTGTCTTTGCCAAGGGACTCCTTCTCGCTGATGCCCTTGACATCCTGCGATGTTTGGAATTCCTTGACGTCCGCCATGTTGTTGGCAAAGAAATGAATTTGAACAGTAACAAGAAAGAACGGGCCAATTGAGGTCGCTAAATTGAAATAATGCGACTACAAACTTGATTGACTTGAAACAACGAACTCTGAGTGGGAATATATTCTGCGAGGAAGGAAACTGTCTCTATTTATTATTCGCGTCCGACGAGGAGGTTCGCGATTGAGGGACACTCATCCAGTTACCGCCACCATCACTGGTATGATGTTGTATACAGAACTGCAAATTTTGATTGCAATACAACCAAACTGGTAAGATGCTCGGGGAGAACTTATATCACGACGACTTTTGGACCGAAGACGTGATCGCGTTGCTCTCCGAAGAATTGTAGCATCGGAGTCTCCACACTGCAGGGGCGCGCGCCCGTTTCTCCACGCAAAACTGATTTCCCCGAGTCAGCATCCTCAATCCCTCAATCACTCAATTGAGAAACGCCATATCAGTGCGCTTCAACGGCATGGCAAACCATCGAATCGGGGTACTTCAACCCAGACCATGCTGTCGAATGCTTGGAACCAATTCACTTCGAAGTACCCGTTTGTAGTCCCAACAATGGCGTAAAGCAGATATTCAAACCTCATCTCCCCGAGCGCGTTTGCTCCCCGACAACTCTCCTCAATCGACGGCTGTGTAGTATCATTGATCAATCTCATCCGAGCAATGAGCTTGCGACATGAGCAAGAGTCACTAGATCGCCACAATCAAACCCAGATAACAAGTTCAACCACGACTGCTGGAGCTCGACGTCAGCCACCGCTCGATGGCCCAACGACCTCCAAGCCATACAAGCGTCCGAAACTCAAGCTGGCTTGTCAACAATGTCGGGATCGTAAAGTTCGCTGCGATGGTGGCCGACCTCTCTGCGGCGCATGTGCTCGGAAAGGATACGGAGTAGATAAATGTGTGTTCGTGGAGGTTGAGGTCCTCACGCGTCGTGAGTGAGTCTTTCTGATCCACGTGACTGCGCCATGATACACTTGGGTTATTTTTCTGATTTTAGTTGTTCCATAGTTTATCGCAATCCTACAGCGAGAAGGCGACAAAGGTGCTGAGAAATCGAGATCATGATGCTGCTATTTCAAACTCGTCGTCCTTCTCTGCACCCGGATTGCAACAACAGTCTGGGGCCTCTTCCCATGATGGATTTCTTCACCCCCGTCCTGAGGGCCCTCAAAACGCTGGTCCGGTGGTTAGACCAGCTAAATCACCATTTGAGCATTCTGTAGTCGGTCAAAGAACAGAAATCTCGGGCTCAGATACAAGTCAGCTGGGCTGGAGCAACACTTCGCCATCGGCTGAGAATAACCCCCGCATGGCCACATCTTCGCACCAGAATGGGTCTTCGTCCGTCAATTCTCCCATTCTAGGCAGATCAAGTGCTGTGGGTTTCATGAAGGAATTGTACCAGACACTAGAGCAAAACACACCATCGACAAACACGCCGTCATCCGATGGTCATGGACTGGGGAACCACACTTTCTCAGAAGACAGCTTATGGTTCACAGAAATAGGAACCCCTGCTATTTGGCGACAGTCCGCCCTGAGTGGTGAGTATCAAGTGCCAACGAGGCCGCTCGCTGACCTTCTTCTCTCAAAATACTTCGAGATTTCGCATTGGGAACTGCCAATTTTTCAGAGGCCATTATTCCTTCAGCAGTCAGTAAAATCTCCCTCCCTCTCGCCCCCTCTAAGACGCATTTCCGTTGTGTTTTTTGCAAAGGAAACTAATTGACATGATATAGTTTTGAGTTATTGTACACGTCAAATCTTCATTCCAGTGGACAGTTGGAATTGCCTGATTTACTACGCACAGACAAAGATCGCTCTTCTCGGCTATTTCACTGTTCTCTGAATATAATTTTTGCCATTGGCATGGAGTATGTCATAGAAGACCGCAAGGAAGCTGCTTTGATAGAGCTACAAGAGAATTTCTTCGCCCGGGCTGATAGAATACTCAGTATGGAGGCATTTTCGAAGCCGTCTCTCCAGCTCGTGCAAGCATTCATCCTGATGACACGCTATCTTCAGCGTAAAGGACTCTCGGAAAGATGCTGGACAGTCGTTGGCATGGCAATACGTGCAGCACAGGCACTTGGATTACAAGCCAAGAACTCTGTTGAAAGTCAAGCGCAAAGGGAAGAGAGAATCAGAACATGGTGGGCCTGTGCCAGTTTAGACAGGTGAGATAATTTTGCGGTTTGAGTCTCTTAGCTAAATTAACGGCTAACATATGACCGTACGTGACAGGGTGCAGAGTATGACCTATGGTAGACAAATGACGTTAAACCCAACAGCCTCATATGCTCTGCCGCAAATGATTGACGATGAATACTTGACGGTCAATCCCCTTGAGCCAGACAGCCAACAACCTGAAGGGACTCCAGCTAAGGTCGCTTTCTTTGTGTTTGCTATCAAGCTTTCGGAAACTACCGTGGAACTCGCGTCGTATGTAGCCTTTGCACTGTGTAGTTTTCTTTACTGACATTCTTGTTTTTTTTCAGTCAATTCCAATCCAACGCACATCTTGAAAATAGAATGCGTGGAAGCGACCATGGCAGGCTCCTGGAGGCTGACACCAAGCTAAACCTACTCGAGCAAAGTCTTCCTGTGTATTTATCTGGTCAGGATCCAAGCTTAGAAGGAAATGAATTCTTTGCGCGCCAAGCTTCTTTGATGCGGTGCCGGTATGTGTCCCTTTGTACTGAGGTTACCGCCATGGATCTATTCTTACTGATTCTTCACGTACTTGGCAGACTTCTCTACTCACGAATCAAACTTTTTCAACGCACCCTAATGAGTTATACGCTTCAAACGAACAAACAAGAACGGACGCCCAAAACAATTCTTGAGCAGCATTTTATCAAAGGATGCGTACTCTCTTCGCTGACAGCCGTTAGAGAACTCCTGGTTCTGATCACGGCAAGGCTTGGCAGCAGTTTCCTACCACCGCCATGGTACACAACGTTTTGTGCGTAAATTCTCACCATGATCAAGATAATTTCTGACCGCGTATCTTAGATCTCTACACCTCTGGAACAATTCTTATCCAGCTTTGTCGTGTTCCAATTCTGTATAATGCTTTGGACCTTGACACCCAAAACATTTTAGAGCCAACCTGGGAGCAGTGTGTCGAGGGTTTAAGAGCTTATGGCGATCTTGGGGTTGTTTTTGCACAAGATTGCATTGACACAATGGATAGAGTAAGATTACAGTCAGCCAACGGAGAAAACACATCTGGGCAGCAAGGTAGGTTCCAAATGCATCCAATTTCCCAAGCATGTTCCTAACCATGTTCAAGGCCATGTATCCTCCGAAACTCAAAAAAGCCCACCGCAGATATCCCATGATCAACACAACCCATTTCTGTATGGTATGGAAGTAGAGCAATATTCATCGTCAGGCACTGGACAGAATGAAGATACAGGACTGAACGATTTTTGGTGGGCAAATTCGAATAGCCTTCCTGGACTCGAACAGTTCGACATGAATAATCAAAACTACGACTTTGGATAGCCCCTATGAGGGCATGTAACATCAGATCTATTACCAGCGAGACCTTTCAGCGATTTTATGAGAATTTCTCCATCTTACTACAACCACCTCTGGTGTAAGTGTTCCACGTGATCAACCCCACTCGATGGCCACAGATACTCACACACAAACAAAGAGAATCAAATATCAGACTGGCGACTGTTCAGCCGCCTTAGTGGTTCTGGATGTGTAAGCCGGCCTACTTTATTTATCAAGCCGCATTCAAGCCAAGACTTCCCAAAGACCATCGAATGGACGAACAAAGCACCGTTGTCTTTGGGGGCGTTGGGAAGGTTGGTAGAATGTGACATGTTCTTTTTTCTTCGAAATTGTCCAATTGAAAACAACTCTTTAAAAATGGTAGGAAACTGCAGGCTATCCCTTACCTAATGGAGATGCCTGCTTGTCTCGTGGTCTCAAAGCCAATAACACTTCAGATTCCGGTGTTGGTGTTGGTAAGAGTGAAAGTGCAACTTCACCGCTCAATGAACACAATTCGTTGTCGTTTTAATTGTCGCCATGGACTTCCAGCTCTTCCTTCAACATGCGATACAAGGCTCGGTAACCTAGATTTTATTTTATTTATTTTTTCAAGCACTTCAGATTAATCATCACATTCACTTGGACACATGTGAGTGGACCGATCGACGGGACAGAACCGTTGGTGATTTACACCCAAGCTAGCGCAAATGCAAGCCGATACTCGTACCTTAAGAGCTCAGCCACGCCAATGCTTCGACGAAGAACTTAGAAGTTCCAGAAGCAAAGAAGCACAGAAGTTCGAGGGCATCAGAGATCGAGGGATTCTGTTGTATGTACAATACAGTATTTACAATGATTATTACATGGAACGATTGAGCAAAGGCCTTCGCAAAGCTTCGTGAACAAAGGCTTGAGGATTTATGGTCTACGGATCAATCGACAAATTATATTGTTGATTGGTGGTTGGCAGAAACCCATTCGTTTTCAGGCATGTTTTGAAGGAGGTGGGTGGGTTGTGTAATCACTAGCGTCCTTTTGGCTTGGCTGAGGTGAAGGAGACATCAGCTGGGCGTGACTGAGTCTCGATGGGTGCCCATCCCTTGTTCCAACAAATACTCCCAAAAATCCCCAAAAGGGACCCCGAGACCAGTTGACCTCTCACTAACTCTCGAGTCTCTTACTTGTACGACAACGTCTCTCGCCTATTATTTTAATTGAAAAAAAAAAAGACGGTCCCGTTCAGACGGTCCTGTTCAACCACGTCCTTCGATTGCTGACGACAACACCAAAGTTACACATACTCAAAATGTCAGCCAGGCCAACGACAGTACCCGAAAAGCCTCTAAATGCTCCACCAGAGGCTCTCCTACAATATCTTGCTGCTTACAAAGTGGTTGTCTGTACATCTTGCAAATATGCCATTCAACCCAAAGCAGTAGCACGACACCTCAAAGAAATCCATCGGATTAAGCTCGCGGATCGACAACCCTACATGCATCATGTGGATAAGTTCGAGCTTGCCGAGCATGAGATCGTAATGCAATACCAACCCAGCGACTTCCCTGTCCCATTGCTTCCTGTTCAAAACGGCTTAGAATGCGCATTCGAAGACTGCACATATTTGTGCAAAACAGAGAAACGGATGAAAAATCACTGGCTCACAGTGCACGGGAGGCACGGAGTGGCGGCAAATGACTGGCAGACAGTCTCTCTTCAGACTTTCTTCAAGGGAAATCTGTTGCGGTATTTCACCAGCAAGCCAGCAGGAAGGTCTGCCGGAACTATGGTTCGAATTCCTGTGACTAATGAGTTGACAGTGAGTAACCGATGCCCTCTCTAGCATGCATCATTAACCAGAGATGCAGGAGAAAGTTCCAGACCCTGTACTTCCACCTCCTCCAAGAAATGTATCGTCGCCTATCGTTCTCGATGAATCCGACGACTTACTAATACAGCATTTTACCACTGTGACATGGAAAAGCCTTACTACAAATGAAAATATGCGAATAATGTGGCGCGATACCGTGCCAAAACTTGCGTACGAACATGAATTTCTCATGCACATTCTGCTAGCTTGTGCTGCATTTCACAAGGCCTACCTGTTTCCTGAACAGGAAAAGGACTTGCTGCTCTGTGCCAGGATTCATCAAGGCCGATCAGTACCGCTCTTTCTCATGTCAGTCCCCAACCTGGACCTTCAGACGTGCGATGCGGTTCTCATCTTTGTTCGTCTCATTGGAATCATCGGTTTCGGTTTTGATGAGACCTTATTTAACATAGGGGAATTGGGGCCAACAGAGGCCCCGCTGCCAGATTGGATTTTCTTTATTCGCAGTAGTTGTAAGTGACCAATCTTGCGTAGCACCCTAATTTGAGACTTTTCCGACTGACTTATTATACAGGTGAGATGTTCTGCGATGTCTGGCGTAACATTGGTTCTGGGCCCGTCAGATTCTTGGCTGAGTCCTGGGAACTGTTGGATGCCCTATCTCAAACCCCACATCCAGCACTGCTCGAGTATTTCATGACAATTCCTCCCAACGATGAGCCAGAAGCGGTACGAGCTTGTTACGATGAGGCTGCAATCTCACTAGCCAAGAACTTCTCCGTCCTCCCTTACCTGGATGACAGGATCACCACTTTGGAGGTGATTCGCTATTGGCCAATCAAGAATAGTCTCCAATTTGTCGAACTACTTGAGACATGGCACCCACCCTCCTTGGTTCTTCTAGCACACTACGCCATCGTGTTGCATCGGATGTCGGCGAGAACTTGGGCTCTCAAAGGCACTGCTGCACATCTACTTGGCATAATCGTGCGCCGACTCGATGCTTCTTTGCATCAGTATATTGAGTGGCCACTGAAAGAGGTTGGACTTCCCGCCACTGTCGAACAAATCACAGATGACCTTCAATTTGGATCTTTGGCTCTTGGCTTGTAAGGCTCGTGGAACCTGGGATCACCGTCAAATTGTTGCACGTGTCCGAAGGATTTCTTAATTGTATTTCATTGGGTACTTCAGGTCCGACAGTCCCTACACTTCACATTCATTACAAGTCAGGAATTTGCAGAGGAATCGAATGAAGAACGAGCCCTTTGTAAATTGATTTGGTCTAACAGAAATTTCTATTTCTAGCAGATACAAGTTCATTCAGGTCATTCCTTCGCCTCCAACGCCTCATCAGTAATCTTAACAGCCAGAGAACCAATCCCTACACTCGGGTCCAAAAGATCCAGCATACTGATGTTGATTCCAAGTGCTTGGTGGAACCAATTTCGCAACTCAGCCGCAATCAGACTGTCTACTCCTTGATCTGCAACCGACTTGGCCGGATCCACGCTCTCTACATCAACAAACAACATTTCAGCCACTGTGTTTCTAATGGCATTCCTTGCCCTTTTTGGGTATTGATTTAGATTCCGGTCGAATGCTCGGTTGATTTCGCAAAGGCGGTGGGTAAGAAGTTTCCCGATAGCCCGATACTTTTGAATGTGAAACCAGGCGATCATATGTGGACGGGTGCATTGAGTATGAGTGAGCCTTGGGTAAGGGAGGGGTGTAAATTCATCAATAAGTCTTGGATTTAGATGGATAGAGCGTGGGCGTGGCATGGAAGTAGATTTCGTCAAACTGCATTTGATTTCACACTATGAGTTCTGTCAGATTTTGTTTCTCTCCTCCGCGAACGGCGATCACTGCTAATTACACACTTTCTGGGTCATGGTACAAAATCCAGATCTTTTGCTGCACAGGATCTTGCGATATATCATTTGAGGTTGTTTGAAGAAAGAAAAGTAAATAATAATGTCACTTCGGTAGCGAAGGGGGGTGTACCTGGTACCTCCACGATCGGTCTTGGAATACTCAAATTAACGAGTTTACAACTGTAACATTGTACCTCCCACTAAACTTTATCGGTTGAAGACTGTCAGCCGATATTTCTCGGTGCAGACAATTTCTACATCGGCCACAAGGTTGGGCGTGGGGAGGAGGTGGAAACAATGTACCTGCACCAGCCCGACCAATCAGAGGAGGGGACAGCACCGTCCAAACCCCTTTGTTTAGGCGAGACACGAGCCAATGAAAGCGCCTTCCGAGACGTCGGTGTTTACATTCAGATGTCACCGGTATTACCGCCCAAACGCTATCTAGGATGGTAATTGGTGCCTTGCAGATTCCTAATTGATATATGCAGTCAGTATATGGCACAGTCGTTCCTTCCGACAGTTAAGTTCAACGATAGACGGTCAAGTTCAATGATGATTGATGGTGAAGTTCTGAGTTCAAGGATGAAGTTGGCAGGTGAAGAAGTCGCTTCCTACCTGGTTGAATAACCTGGTCTTCACGTGCTTGATTGGCAATCAAACAAAAAACCTACAGGAGAGATATCGGTCATTCATTTTATCCTTCAGCTTTGCGCGCAGCGGACCTAACGCGCTCCTTTGATCGCCTATTTCTCGTCTCTCAACTTCTGACTTTCGACTTCCAAATCTTTCTTCCTCCGACTTTCTTTACAACACCTCTACCATTCTCAATAACATCTTTGACAATGTCGTACATAAAGACTGTTCTCATCACTGGTGGAACAGGTGGCCTAGGTCACCGTGCCGCTCTCATCATCGCCCAAAAGCATCCTGAGTATCAAGTCATCATCACCGGACGCAGCGACCCCGAATCCGCAGCCCAAAAGATCAACACCAAACTCAAGCAAAGCAATGTCTCCTTCCTCGCCCTCGATCTCTCCTCGACCACCAAAGTCCGAGCCTTCGCAGAATCCTGGGCTACGAAGAACTACCCTCCCATCATCTCCCTCGTCCTCAACGCAGGCACACAATTCGTCGGCCCCATGGCACTCAACGATGAGGGTTACGAAATGACGTTCATGGTCAACCACCTCGGCCACGCCTTGCTCTTCCATCTGCTCATATCCTCTCTCGCACCAGATGCAAGAATCGTCATAACCTCATCTGGAACCCACGACCCCACTCTCACTCAAAAGAACGGCCTCCCCGACGCTGTCTACATCACCGCTGAAGAGCTCGCTCACCCAAACCCAGCAACCGCTCATGCAGAGGGAATGCAACGCTACAACAGCAGCAAGCTCGTCAATATCCTCTGGGCATACGCACTCACTCGCCATCTCGCCGATAAGGAGGGAGAATTCAGCATTACCGTCAACACCTACAATCCCGGTCTCATGTTTGGCACTGGTCTGGGTCGCAATTGGAAGCCATTTGGGAGATTCATGTGGTTCCATGTTCTCCCACGACTCACACCGCTCGTCAAGTTGTTAATGCCGTATGTTCGCGGTGTGCAAGAGAGCAGTGCTGATCTGGCTTGGTTGGCAATCAGTCCTGAGGCTGCTGGCGTCACCGGCAAGTACTTTGATTACAAGAAGCCGGTCACTAGTAGCGCTGTCAGTTATGATGAAGCCAAGCAGGAGGATCTTTGGAAGTGGACTCTCAAGGTTGTTGGCGTTGCGGGAGATGGATTGGAGGGACTTCAGAGCTTGAGTCAAAAGTAACCTGTGGTTTATGATCATATCTCAATATGAATGGTGGTCATCCAATCTGTTGAAGCAATGAAACTATTTGACAAGCTTGAGGTGGCGACACTTGGGGAGGGATTTTCTGAGGAGGTACACTTTTGCTATGAGCGTTTGTAGTTTTTGAGCTTCATTGTACCCTAATACCAGAACAATCTTACACCTTCACGTTTGCGTAAAATTTGTCAAGTGAGAATACTACCCGCTTTGTATCTCCCACCTGCTTTCCAAAAAACCAACTGCAATCCAGCACATGATCAATTTCTTCCCGACATATCATAGAATGCGTAGGTATGTATTATGCAAGAAAAATTTATTATTCTTGTTTTCTCATTAACCACCTTCTCTTTATTTAATTTTAAATCTACCGAACAACTAAACTCCATTATTACATACTTCACAGGTATCTTCCAGAGCTAGAAACAAAAGGAATGAGTAATTTTAACGCCATCTTGATATCTAGCCAGCACATTCTTCCATCACTATGCGATCTGATGATTTGCCTTGTTTCTTGAGCCGGGGGGAAGCCAACGTGCCACGGTGCCACCCACTGGTTGTAATCTCTCTCCCTCCCTACTAGTAGATAGGTAGGTAATTGGTAGCGCTGATGAGATTATCCTTTTTCTTTTTTACTGCATACAGGAAGATTTTTCTTTCATGGAAGGGGGGTGGTGGGGTGTGTGGGAGATAAAGAAAGATGTTGTGAATGTGAATTTTCAAATGTTTCATTCAAGGAGGTGCCATCATGTTCATTAACTGGAAAGAAAGGAGCGAATTGACGCAGTTTGTCATGAAAGGAAAGCAGATGTCGTTCAATGAGAAAACCAACACGCTGATAACTTATCAGCACAACACAAATTCTATGAGTGTGCGTTTACATATCATTTATTCATCTCCGAAAATGTGGCCTGCACTTTTATTTTGTGAGTTGACACCACCCAGATTATTTTGGTACACCGTTCCACTGAATTGACCCCAACACCCCAAGAGAATAGCGCACACACGTTGTTTCATCCAGATCGTAGATAAATGATCGTCCATACAATCAAGCTTCTCCAAATGTGCGAGGTAGGTGGGGTGGATGGGTATGTTAAGTTTGCTTCTTAGAAAATCTCACAAGACTTCTTACCATGGTGCTTATTTATAATAGAATTTCTAAACCCCAATTGAACATTCAGAAA
The DNA here is from genome assembly GCA_031472005.1 of Tetracladium setigerum. Classification (NCBI taxonomy): domain Eukaryota; kingdom Fungi; phylum Ascomycota; class Leotiomycetes; order Helotiales; genus Tetracladium; species Tetracladium setigerum. Next base: position 1,038,931 of record PZJY01000012.1, read on the forward strand.
GATCACATTAAAGGAGTTGTTTGTTGTGCTTCAGATGTTAACGCAGTAACGTGGTTCCAATCCTCACAGTGAAAAGTGAAAGGCGGACAACGCCAAGGAAATAGCCGAGAAAAATCCTCGCCTCGAGCAGTATACTTCAAGCGTGGAGGAAAAGCCCGAACGAAAAACATTTTATCACTGGGGAACAAGAGAAACTATTTTGTGTGCTTTCATGAATTATCTGTGGCAATATCTGAAGTTGTCAAACACCAACCTAGGAATTGAGTAACCCTATTACAAACTGAACACAGAATGAGAAGACCTGCAAGCGCAACACCATATAATCATCCAGACAACCAGATCCAAACTCCAGTGACCCAGGGTATCATCCATGCAGCGCTCTAAACAAATCCACCTGGACTTCTGTATATCTCTAACCATGTATCGTATCTACCACCGAGGAGTCTTCTTGGTCAGACCGTTCTTGAGGATGGGATTGACGCAGTAATCATTGATGTCGAGAGCCTTGATACCTTCCGTGCCGATTTCTGCCTCAATAACAGCCTTGGTTTGTCTATCCCGTGCAAACCTCAGGTCAGAGAGGAAGGCCAGAGGAAGGTTACACCCCGAAAGCTTCGCGGCTTCCTCGACTTTTCCTTGATCAGCAGACACAGTGAACATGTCGACGAGGAGCTTGCGGATGATGCTGCCCTTGATCGTGGCACTGTAGATGTGGCAGGGATCAACATAGATCTGGTTCATGTTCATGGAAACGCGGTAGCCGGCTTCGAGAGCTTGGTTTTGAAGGTCAGCGATGAACAACACGTTCGCCATGATGGCCAGGTGGAAGTAGATGTCGGTGTCTTGGTCGTAGTGCTTCGCGGAGTCCTTGATGGTGGCAGTGTCAATCCAGCGGATGAACAGTTCCATGTCTTCATCGCTGGCGTCGTCAATTGTGATGGAGTTTTTGCCCTTCGTCTTGTAGTCATTGGAGCGGCACATGGCGTTGATGACAGGAGAGTAGTAGGTTACGATAGCCTTGGAGACCGTGTACTCTTTGTGACCGACAACGATATTCAATTCATCCGATAGACCGTCACTTGCACTTCGCGAGAGTTAGCATCGAAGAGGGGAAAGGCGATTACAAGTAGTGGGGATGTAGTCTCATACCTCGTCTCGAGAAGCTCCTTTCTCTTGCTCAAAGGGTCAACCAGCTTGAGAGTGACCTTCAACAGAGTGGACTTGCGTTTAGCAGCGACCTTCGACTTGCGATTGGCAGTCTTCTTGATCTTTTGATCCGCCATAAGCTTGCGATTGGCAGTTCTCTCGATCTTTTGATCCGCCATAACCTTGCGAGCAATTGCCTCCTCACAATCATCCTGATGCTTTTCTCCAACACATCCTGGTTTGCATCTGCCCTCTCCGAAACGACGTGGTTGACGCTTAGCACGTGCTGGACGCGAAGGGCGGAGAGAGGGGGTTTTGCTCGCCATGTTTGTTGTTCAGGTGCAACGAAAGTGTTACTGAATAACAATATCACTCGTATAAACAACTTGCAATTGAGACTCAATTGCGATAAAAGATGTCGTGGAATTATGTGGTGGTTAGGGAAGAATTGTAGAGTCTTCGAGAGATCGAGAAGAGGTCGATAACACTCGAGGGAAAACGCGTGGGGAGCGGCTTTCCAAATTCGACGAGGAGGACCATATTAACGCCAAGATATTCGGAACGAGTGAGTCTTTTCGGGCCGTCCCGCTACGGAGACAATAAACTGGTAAAAAAACATGCCATAATTACAACTGACAAAAACCATAGCGCGCGAAATGCAATTGAGAAAATTTGAGAATAATTTCGAAGCAGAGAAGAGGAGTTTCTTGCCTGCGTTACGACCGGCTTAAGATATGGCAGAAAGGTTCTATTTGTTGATTTTGGAGCCACTGGCAACCCAAAGATTGAGAGGAGAGCTTAAGAATATGGAACGGTCGGATCCTGAAAGACCTTTTGTTACAATCAACCGCCATTATGGCAACCCCGCACATGTGTGGACTTGTTTGGATCTCTTTGCAGCACTTGATTACATGCTACTTCCCGTTATATCCTTTGAAGAAGAAGAAGTTTCATGAATTTTGCCCTATTAAGCTGGTTTAAGACCCAAGAATTGAAGCGCTTCCACCTCCTGAAGAACACATACAATAAAAAACTCGCTCTATAGCCCAACCAAACAAAATAGGATCTTCTTGTCCCCTCGAGGGGTCGAAAATCTACCAAAAACAATCACCAAGTAGGTTCTAATTTCCCCAGCCAATTCTCCCCCACCGCACGAAAGATCCTCACTTCCCCCTTCACCAATTCAGACATATCATAAGATCCCTTTCTGACATCCTTACTTCCACCAACATTCGACTCCACAACCCTCAAGATCCCACTCGCTTCCACACTCGTTATAACAGCAGTATGATCAGGAGCGCCGGCATATGCTGTTCGCCGCCCATCCTTCGATTTGAACACCGCCGATAGGATTTGAATCACATCTCCTCTCGCTACACCAGTGTTGATGATGCTCCCTTGTACTTCGGGATCCGCGGAGCCGTTGGGAATGAAGGAATATATGAGGGCACCGTGGATATAGGACTGCGAGGACATGCATGGCTCTGTACCACGCGATTTACAGGTCGCCCCTACAGCTTTGAGACCTTCATTTGCGAGGGTCCAGCATTCTCCGTTACCTACTTGGCGGCCGATTTGAGATTCGCACCATTTTGCTACTGCATCGGAATAACTATTCTCGAAGTAAGCAATTTGTTACGCCAATTGAAAAATGAACATACCTCTGTCGGTAAGCCTCAAGTTCATTCCAGGAGAGACTCCGAGGTGGGGAATGTATTTTTGCTGCGCCTTTACTGTGGCACCTGGGTTGCTAGCATCCCATGTTAAGTGGATTAAATTCCTGGAGAGATTGAGATTGTCTTGGACGATTGTTGTGTATGTGTGGGTTTTACGTGTTCCGGTGGATGACCAGCCGGAAGAAGAGGCGTGTATCTTCTTGCCCTGTGTACCGATTATGCTTGGTGGGAGAATTGCAGGAGATTTTGTAAACCATAAAGTTGTGAGGCTCAAATCTAGATCGTGTGACACAGATTGATTACCGAAATATGATGTGCCTTCAGGTGCTCTAGAAAGCTGGTAAGTTAGCAAAGGCTCATGGAAGAGGACGAGTAAGAAATTCACAGGTATGCGAAAACTATTCCCACGCAATCTAAAAGAAAATTGTTGATTGATGAGACAAGTAAACTATTTATGGTCATCTAAACCTCAACATTGCCTGCTTGCTTCCGAAGTTACGACAAAATGATCTCCATTTACAATTTTCTGACCATGAAATATTGCAGGCGGCATTCGCCTGTGGGTACATCTCAAAATGCTTCATTTCACAAACAAAATATACACCATGGTGCTTTGCGTGATGTGGTGATTTGATAGCTCATTCAACTTCCACTCAACACAGATAGCAACCGTTGAATATTACAATGAACCGAATAAGAATTTCCAGGCAGTCATACACTAGATTACTGAAATTCACTTACTGAGGGTTTAGGCTTACTAGCCATCGGAATTGGCGGCGGAACTCCTGCCCCTCCAACACTATTACCGGCAAGCTGAGCTTTCTTCGCTGGCGGCGGCGGCGGCGGTTTCTTCTTCCCTAACCCTCCAACGGGTGGTGGCGAGATGGTATTATCCCTCATCTCAATCTGCGGGCTAGCAGGCTGCTGACTTGACTGACCATATGATCCAATTTTGTCTGCAACCCCATATTTTGTGTTCAACTTATTCGCTGACTGCCATCCAGTCTTAACTTGATCTCCATGTCTATCCCGGAAATTGTTCGCAGTACTGGCTGCCGATTTGGCGTCGTGCATAGACACAGATGATGGGTCGTTGCGGAAGGAGGAAGCTGTTTGAAGGGCAGCTTGCTTCTGGGCGAATGTCGTTCCCTGGCTGGAGCTCTCGGAGCTTGGAGTCGTGTGAGAGAGTCGGGAAAAGCGGGATTGAAGTTCATTGAGCTGTGGATTGTTATTTCCAGCAGGGCTTGGGGTTTCTTTGGTAGGCGATGATTGTCTCGGAGGTGGGATTGGTGCTCTCCCTCTCGAACCTATCTCAAAGGCAGGCACCGAGACTCCAGCGTTACCCAACCTATTCAGAGCTCCCTGATTCAACACTCCCCGATGCGAGTCCGGTTCTGTTACAGCTGGCTTCGTACTGTACACTGGTGGTGGAGAGGCCATAGGACTTGAATTCTGTCGAGGTGGGAGTCTAGGCGGAAGTCCCGGCGGTTTCCCTCTGGCAGCTGGCAAAGCTGGAGGAGGGCTTCGGCCATCCGCGCCATCTCTACGTCCCGGAGGAGGTGGAAGATGCTGAGTCGATAATCCAGTGGTATCAGCTCGAAAGGGCTGCAGGCGCTTTATCCGCGCTGCTTCTTCCGCTTCTCTTTGCGCTTCCTCTTCGTCTACCTGAGGCTCGTAGGTGATTTGCGCCTGGGTTAAAGGTGCGCCGAGACCTCTTCTGTCCGGTGTTATCTGGTTTGGAAGAGCTGCTCCGCCGTGATAATTGATATTCTTGGGAGGGGGACCAAAATTCGAGGGTCTTTGAGGGTATGCAGAGGGCGAGCTTCGTGACCTTCGTGTGGGTTTGGTTTGGCTTTCTGTAATCCGGTCTTCTGGCGGATGCCCAATCCAGTAATTGCACCACCTTTCGCCTTATCTCGAATTCCAAGCCCTGTTATTTTATCCCCCTTCGCTTTGTTTCGGAGGCCGAGGCCTGTCAGTGTCGGTCCTGTCTGCGATGCCATTATTATTTGCTGAGAGGGATTTGCGAAGAAAGATGGGATGGAGAGCTCGAGGATTATATATATTGGCGGGGGTTTGAGGCACAGCTGTCAGGTGCTTGGCGCATCGGCCTAGTCATCCGCGGATTTAGGCTCAAACTACTGATTAAGATTGATTGTGGTGATTCAAGACAAACTTAATCTGATAGTCCCAAATCATGGATTTCGGAGATCTGGAAACCCAGGTAATCTATTCGACAGTCTAATTTCCATATCATCACGGATAGAGAAGCACGCAACTAAAGGTTCAGCTAAACTTCGAAGCTATGGTCCAACATATCATCTTCGAGGAATAAATATAGCAATAGTCCTTGCACCAGATGACCATTCAATGTCCTGAACTCTTCCTTCCTCAGATTTCATTTAATTCCGACAATGCTCCAAACCAAACTGCAATGGTATACTACACATTTCCGATTCTTCGCTCACATACTCCACCGCTCTCTCCGCTCTCTGCAATCTCCTTGCCACAACAGGTGGAGCTTCAATATGTGGCCGAATCTCCAACTGTTTCGGTCTGGGTCCATCGGGTCCAACAAAGACAAAGCAAAGAGCAGCAAGGACTTTGTTGGTTGTGATAATTGAGATGTGAGCCATGCAGTCCACAACACCAGCAACAATATCTTCATAGTGGGTATTATCCTCGCCAGGCTTTGTCGGAGGGGATATAAGCACCGGATCAAGTTCAGCAGCCACCCAATTTCTGACTTGTTCAGATAGTAGGAAAACCCTATCTATCAAACTATCGGCTTGATCTTCCCAGTGAGGCATGTTCATGCCCACGGCCTTACATACATTTTCGAAATCCACCAGGATGCCGGAGAAGTGTATTAAGAGCGAACCGCAAAGTGTGGTCCTCCAGCTTCGACTGAGCGTTTGTTTCAAGTGGAACGACTGGCGAGGAGATTCATTTATGAGGGTTTGCCACTCTGGGTGCTGAAGGAAACAAGGTTCTTTGAATTTTGATGACTGTCGGAACTTTTGCCGTCTAGCGTAAGTAGGGAAATCGACAAGCAAATGTAAGTTTGGTATGAAACATAACTCACAAGAAATCCAAATTGCGATTCCAGCATTGCAAGTTCGAAAGGTGTTTTGTATCTCTCTACCCCGCGAGCATATAAAAGTCGAGTACTGGCGAGCGTGAGGTGATCCCATTTGACATCGTCCTCATGAAGGACAAGCTACCGACAAACGCATATTAGTGACTTTAAATTGATAAAATATCAACAGAAAACCAGATTACCTCAAATATATTCAACAACAATGCTGAGCAAAGAGTTTCTGGTTCCATACGCAGAGAAGGATCATCGAGACATGCTCGCAAAGCCTTGATGGCTTTGACGTAGGTTTGACAGACATCTCGTCGTAGATAGAAAGGAGTCGGGTCAGACGTGGAGTATATCACACACAGACATCGAATTGATTCATCTAGAGCAGGATTGATTCCAAGCCTTGACGGAATGAACTCAAAATACGTATCGATGAGTCCCGAGCGTAATAAAGCACCCTTCGCTTTGATGGAAAGACAGTAAACGAAAGTTGATCCCAAGGCATCGAAGCCATTAAATCGAGAAACTTCGATGTTCTCTCTCCGCCGAACAAGTTCGAACTTCGAAAAAAGTCGCTTTTTCGTCCGAATGTCTAGACTTGAATCGGATTCTGAGTCGGAAAAGGAGTAGGTGTATTTTCTTGTTGAGTAGTGCTTCTTCATTCGAGACGTCTCATCGACGAACCTCCACTCTTGCTTGTATCCAGGACACACCCATCCGGAACGAATACATTCTGAACAGGCTGGGAGCTCGCCAGTACACTGTAGGGCTATTCTTTAGCAGGTGACATGACATAGACATGACTGAGCTTGAATACTCAATCCGGAAAGTTCGGACGGTGGAGGGCTACCCTTTTCTTCCGCGTCCTGCATGTATCACATTTGGTTGTGGTTTTGATGCCAACCATGGTATATTGCTCTGGAGATAGACACACGAAATCCAAGAAAGCAGAACAAGAGAGGTTTGGAATTAAGCAATATAGCTCCAAATTACTTGTAATCGTGCTTGCAGGTGTGAACGAGTGCGTGGTTGCTGCCCCTGCCAAAATCGCCAAGCCAGATTTTGAGGCTAGGTAATTTCAGGAAGTATATTTACTTCCCCCACCATTGCTAAAGATAGACATCTCCCACAGAGACAGACACTGAGGTCTAGGCCCATGGTGCCAAAGAATTTCTGAAATAAAAGAACTTACCGAGGGTAAGATACTAAATCAGCCTAAAATTTAGGCCAAAGTTTGGTAGAGAACTTTCGAGAAACCTTGGATCACTTGGTCCCAAGACTTGTCAGAAACCGAATGTATCAGAATCCGGACATGGTCTCAAGATCCTTCCAGGTTATCTTGCAAATCCGAATGGGAATAAAGATGTCGGAAGTAGCATCCAGGAAGAAAAGGAGGGCTTGGACTGTGGTTGTGTAGAGCTCATCAACTGGTCGAATTTGACTCAATCTTGATTGTCCATATTACCCTCTTCGCAAAAGTGGAAAAGGATGGCAGGATACAAATCTGTCTGGACAAGGGGAACTTGGGACTTTATATACAACAAATCCCAAAGAAGGAAGTGATGGCTCTCAGATTGTATCCGCTTTTTCTGCAGTTAAAATATTACATCCAAACTCCGGCGTCACTGATTGGCTGGGTCGGAGAATCTTCTCAAGTTCCAACTGGCCTTGGCAATTGATAAATCAGGTTCCGCCATACGAGTAACTCCCCAAACGATGATCCAAGCTCTAGCTTTCAACATTTGAAACACTCATCTCGGGCTGCGTAATATTTTTGTATTGGGTTTTTGCTATGCAAAGATCCTTCCCGCAATTTACACCACCAAAACGCCTCTGTACCGCATCTTACCATCCTCCAACTTCTTCAAGGCTGAGGTGATTCCCTCCACTGACATGTCGAACTTCTCTAATACAGGTTTGACACCTTTCTCAGCCGCAAATTTCAACATTTGCTCCACACTATCTGGGGTAGAAGCGCACGATCCAACAAACGTGATCTCCTTGATCAAAAATGGAAAGAATGGGATGACCAAATCCTCCTCCGAGACCGTCAAGGGGAAGATCTTGCCGAATGGTTTCATGAAGTCCAGATATCTATTTTTCACATCATCATTAGAATTCCACATTTGACACTGAAATAGGGACGAAAAAAGAATCAAAGGGACTTACGGCAGCCACTTCGGGTGTTGAGCAGTGGTAACCAACAAATGATCCAGCTTCTTCTCCAACTTGACTTCCCTACCATCCATAACCACGAACTCGGTAGCACCTAATCTAGAAGCCTCCTCCTTTTTTCCCTCGCTCCCCGAAAAAGCCACGACCTCACAACCCCAATGCTTGGCAAATTGAATAGCCAAATGTCCCAGCCCACCAATCCCTACCACCCCAACCCTTTGGCCAGCTTTCATATGCTTAAGAATTGGCACAAATACCGTTTGGCCTGCACAGAACAGTGGTGCAGCTTCAGCATCTGTGAGACCGGCTGGGATGCGATGGATTAATGTCTCTGGCCAGACGCTGTAGGATGCGTAGGAGCCTTGATCGAAATCAGTTTGTGAATAGGCGCGAGCTTGGGAGTTGGTGCAGTGGAATTGAGATCCTGCAAGGCAGAAATCACATTCGTTGCAGCCGTCTTTGACGTAGCCGAAGCCGACGTGTTCGCCACTGTTGGTCGTGTCAGGTAGGTAACTTGTTTTGAAGAGGAGGAGGAATTGAGGCCTGGAAAAAGGAAGTAGAGGAAATGCAACTCTTACATTTTCCAGCCCATCTTCACAGATTTTCCAAACGCTTCAACTGTTCCAACGCCCTCATGACCTAGAGCTATCCCCATAGGCCTTGCGTGGAGATCGGTGCCGCAGACACCTGACACTGTAATTTTGATCAAAACCTCATTGTCTTTAAGTTCTTGGGCTGGGCGGGCTTTTTCAACAATTTGACCATCTTTGGTCCCGTGGAAAGTTTTGAATTCGGGAGTAATCATTTTGAGAAGTGGATGTGATATCGGGATTGCGAAGCAAAATCAAAGTTTTGATTGATATATGAAGTGACGATGAGGTGATGATGTCTGGTGTTGATGCCAAATATAAGAAATGATGGGTTGGAAAGGAAAGCTTTATATGACTTTCAAGAAAGAAGTACCTCGCTAAAGTATCTTTCATTTTCGTTTCCAATCCTTTTGCTTCCAACAATTCGTACCTATTTCACCTCATCGTGCGCCGTTCATTCGGCGTCAAGAACATTGGCATTTGCAAGTAAGCAAAGAATAGAAGGATTTCGCAGCGAGTTAAAATTTAGGAGTTATTATGTAGCACTACTTGAAAGAGATTAGCTCAATGCCGAAGTGGATCAGAGAATAACAACTTTAGAGTATGAAAAAGAGTGTTTGCAGGTATGAGTAAGTTTCAGAGTTGTAAATGGCTAATGGCCTTTATAAATGGGTCCGCTTTGCCGGAATAGGTAAATCGGACCCACAAATGCTGACTACACATCCGAGTAGCGATACTCTAAAATCACGCTGCAGTAAGTGCTGGAGTTGACGCATTAGGAAATCAGGTTGCTGACACCCCACCTCAGAACACATGATGAAATACGAGAAGCAATGTTCTGGACCTAGACTTCATTATATTTCAATGATATCAGATTTTATTCTCGTGAATGCTGGTATTCTGCTCCTAATCTAGAGTAAAAGACAGCCGTGGCTCTAAGTCAAACGAAACTCAAAGCCTTAACCAATGCAGACCATCATCAACTCATCGCTAACTTCGTAATTTATGGCGAGGTGTTCATAGGCTCTCCAGAGATTAATGCCGCTGCTGTAGTGGCGTAAAAACGAACATCAACATCCTCGTCGTTTTGAAGCTTCTCCAGATTTGGCAAAATTCTCTCTTCGATGAGCTCCATGCCCCTAGCCGAAGGAGCAAGGGAGGCACCTGCTTTCTCTAGAGCGTAAATGGTTCCCTCGGTTGGAAGGCGCTTCAAGACTGTGATTAGCTCCGAGTAGGACTTCGCGACATTGAATCGGATGTTTGGAATATCATCAACAACGAGCTTGTCCATCATTGGGAGAATAGACTTCGAGACAACCTCGAGACTGACAACAGTTGCTAGTGTCTGGAATAATTAGCCTAGACTCAAATATTCAGGTTGAAAACTCACCGAGATCGCAAAGCAAGTCGTCATTCTGTATAGGTAGTTTGGATGAGCACCCATAGCCATAACTTTTGGAATAATGGCTTCGTTGGCCCATTCAACGCCAAACACCTCGGTCAATTTCTTCAGGTTGTGTGTTGCAGCTTCACGGATCGAGAAAACTGTATCACCCAACCAGCTCATACAGAGTGCGGCCAGCTTCTCATCGAAGAATTGCACGCCGAGCTGACTAGCAAGGAGAGGAATGTATTCGATGATGGCCAATCGAACTCGCCATTGCTTGTCTTCTGCAAGCTGGACGATAGCGGGGAGAAGAGATTGTGAGAGGAGCTCAATTCCAATGACTACTCATGTTAGCACGTGTAAATTGTAAATACAAGCATTTGCCTATGCATACCTTGGTTGACCAACTCGAGCTTGGAAATGATGTGGAGGCGGACATCAGGGAACTCGTCCTTGAGCATTTGAAGGAACATCGGGAGGAGGTGATCGATAGTCCTGGAACAATGTCAGCCCCCAATCTCAAGACCATCTAATGCTACTTACTCTTGTTTACCAAGAATTGGCGCAAGTCCGCTAATCTGGGTGCCAAGGGCAGCACGAACGTGTTGAGAAGTATCGGAAACCAAGTCCTCAACGGTGGTCATAATATCATTGAGAAGGGTGGTTCTGTCAACCAATTTGCAGAAGCCTTAACCCCAGTCAGCAAGCAATATTTCCAATGATGACCCAACCTACCTGGAATTTGACCAGCAATAGCCGTTCGAACCTCAGCCTCGGTATCCTTTAGAAGCTTAACAAACGCTGGAACCAGATCTCTCGAGACAACCTCATCATCTACGGCCTTCGCAATCTGTAATATTTCGTCAGTATCTCCTCCATGTAGCCAGGAAACGCCCAACCAACCTTCTCAAATCTATCTGCAACCATATATCTAACTCTCCAGCTCTTGTCCTCAATCAGACTCCTCAACGCCGTGAGCAGAACCCCGTGACTCGATTGTTGTTCTTTTGGCACTACTTCCGCAATCGCAATCAAGATCTCAACTGTCAACAACCTAACGCTGTCCTGGTCATCGCTGGCGAGGTGCTGGAAAAGGGGTATCATCTCCTCGACAACGATCGTGGCTGGCATTTCCTTCACAAATTTCCCAAGATTATTCGCCGCCTGTCTTCGTACCATAGGAGTCTCATCATGGACCAAGAGACCGAATTGGGTTCGGAGCTGTTCTTGCATCGGAGGCGATGCCTTTTTGTATGGGACATTATATAGACCTGTGGCGGATATCTTCGAGGTGAACCAGTCGGCTTTCGAGAGTCGAATAGTGAGGGGAATGAAGTATTCTTCGACCTGTTGCGAAGAGAGCTCTTCGCAGATCTTGTTCAGAGACTCGACAGCCTAAATGAATTAGCATAGGGTGGACTGCAAGGATTGATCTTATTTACCTTCTCCCTCACCAAGGGTTCCTCGATAGCAGCCAGGTTCTCAAGAGGCGACAAGAGAACGTGACCCCATTCTGGACCGCCCACATATTCAACGAAGCCTCCTAACTCTTCACTTAAAGCAGTGAGAACCTCATCTTCATCTTCAACGGATTCTATTGGCCGAAGTCAGCATGTGAGAACAGAGGTTTGACGAGATGATCGGCGTACCATCCAAAAAAGGAATCAACTCGTCCCTCGTGCGCTCAGCTCCCAGCGCGAGAGCAATGGTGGAAAGGCGGTGGATAGCGTTTAGGCGGAGAAGAACATCATCATGCTGGGACTAGTTAACATCTGCCTCCAAAGACACCGCCATCCAGGATCTCCAAGTACCTTCAATTCGTCAATGAGCACAGCAATAGGGTAAAGCTCGTCAGTCTTGTCTGCGCTGTCGGCCATACTGTCGGTGTGTAACGAAGGCGTAAGGATTGTGTGAGGTTTATAAGGGATATTACAGATCGCCCTAAAGCTGCGTAGCTATCTGCAAAGGGTGATCGCGTGTTGGTGGTGTTGTCGCGGCTCGACTTGGGGGGATGGGCTCAGGACAAACGCAAGATAGATGTAGGAAGCTGGAGTAGATGGTATCTATAAGGGCGCACGTCAGTAAGATTCCTTTGGTGCGCGCAGGCGGGTGGAGTCCATCGATATATTGTCCAAGATGGTGGGGGAGCAAGTTGTAACCATGACGAAGCTAACGAGGGAGAAAGCTTCTTGGCTGCTCACAGCGCGACGGGTGCCATTGAAAGAACGTACCTGCACGGCACGTAACTTCGTGAATTGAAGATCGTCAACAAACAGAGTTGTGGTTGTTTGGTGGAGTCGGGGCGAGTATGGATTTGTTCAAGAGGGCGAGCGAGATGGATGAATGAGGCTTCTCATTCATCGGCGGTGTTGGGTCGACCTGAAAGCCTTGGCAATCTTAGCGCCGTTCAGCAGCTGCTTTGGATGAAACTACCCCTCCAAGGTGAACAACAAGTCCTGGAAAGATTTCCGTGTATGAAAGAGGGTAAAGAAGAAGTTCTTTTGAGTTTATATAATATAAATCTATATTCTCTTTTGAGAAATCACAGTGCACCTTTTGCCGCTGTCCCGTGGCATTTACTGGTCTGAATGTGGGGGTGTCGCTTGAAGTTGAACCACCCTCCATAATTTTTCGAAACAACAACACCAGAAGGAGTCACATCTGCGCCAAATCACCACAACTCTCCATCGTCTGTTTGTTGACTCTCAGATTACTCCCAGTCTCCAATATCTAGGCGGTCCAGCCACCAGAAACCGCTAAAAATGCCTACCATCAGCGTGGACAAGGCTGAGCTATACAAGGCCCTGGGCCGGGAGCAAGTTACAAGTCACCGCACTTTCGGGTTGTGCTAATAACGCTCTGCAGATACACCACCGATGAATTTGAGGTTTTGTGTTTCGAATTCGGAATCGAGTTGGATGAGGACACAACGAATTCGGAGCGACCCATAGTCAATGGCAAGCAGGAAGCCCCGCAACTCAAGATCGAGATCCCCGCAAATCGATATGACATGCTCTGCTTCGAGGGCATTGCTCTGATGCTAAAGATCTTCTTGGGACAGAGTCCGCTGCCACCTTACAAATTGGTTGAGCCAAAGGGAGGAAAACTACAATCAATTACTGTCTCGCCAGACACCGCGGGCGTACGACCGTATGTGTCAGGCGCTATCCTACGAAATGTCAAGTTCACCCAAGCTTCATACGACTCCTTCATCGCTCTACAAGACAAGCTCCACGCAAATTTGGCTAGAAACCGAACCCTGGTTGCTATTGGAACTCACGACCTGGACACAATCCAAGGACCTTTCACCTACGAGGCCCGTAAACCAAAGGATATCAAGTTTGCACCTTTAAACAAGACCAAGGTGATGGATGCGGAAGAGATGATGACTATGTACGAAACAGACAAGCATCTTGCAAAATTCCTGAACATAATCCGAGATAAACCATTATACCCAGTTATCTACGATTCGCAAAGAACGGTCTGCTCGATGCCACCTATCATCAATGGCGATCACTCCAAAATCACTCTTAACACCACAAACCTCTTCATTGAGATGACAGGAACAGACCGAACGAAACTCGAGATTGTCAACAACATCATGGTAGCCATGTTCTCTCAATACTGCGCTGAACCTTTCACCATCGAACCTGTCCAGATCATCTCAGAACACAACGGCGAGACACGGGTCACACCTAACATCAGTCCCCGCACAGTCGAGGCAGAAGTAGACTACATCCAAAGTTGCTGTGGATTAGACGACACCCAAGCCTCCGCGCAACAGATCTGCGATCTTCTCACCAAAATGTGCTACACCGCCAAACCCTCTCCTACCGACCCAAACAAAGTCCAAGTCTTCGTTCCACCAACAAGAGCAGATGTCCTGCACCAGTGCGATATCATGGAAGATGTAGCCGTCGCATACGGATTCAACAAGCTCCCCCGCACCTCCCCTAATAAAGCATCCACCATCGCCAAACCCCTCCTCGTCAACAAATTTGGCGATCTCATCCGTCTCGAAGCAGCCATGGCAGGCTGGAGCGAAGTTATGCCCCTCATTCTTTGCTCGCATGACGAGAACTTCGCCTGGCTAAACCGCAAAGATGATGGCACTACAGCCGTAAGACTTGCCAACCCAAAGACTGCCGAATACCAGGTCGTGCGCACCTCTCTTCTCCCTGGCCTTCTCAAGACAATTCGCGAGAATAAGAAACACAGTGTTCCAATTAAAGTCTTTGAAGTTGCAGATGTAGCATTCAAAGAGCCTTCTCTCGAGCGTAAATCCAGAAATGAGCGCCACTTTGCTGCTGCATGGTACGGCAAGACCAGCGGTTTCGAGGTTGTGCACGGTCTCCTCGATCGCGTTCTTTTGATGCTCAAGACCGCTTTCGTAACTCATGAAGGAGGGTTGGAGGGTAAGAAGTTGGAGTTTGATGTCAAGCAGAGTCCGTCGAAGCCAGATGGTTATTGGATCGAGGAGATCAACGAGCCGACTTTCTTTGAAGGCCATGCGGCGGCTGTCTTCCTGAGAATAGATGGAAAGGAGGCGAGGATTGGGGAGTTTGGAATTTTGCATCCTACCGTACTGGAGAAATTCGAGTTGAGGTATGTTTGCTTTTGATGGATGAGTTGTAGAGTAATACATATGCTAACCTTTACCAAACAGATATCCTGTCAGTACGCTAGAGATCAACCTAGAGGTCTTCCTATAATCAGCTGCTTTGTCACTAAAGGGATTTTAAAACTTTTCACGTCACAAAAAGAGCATGTAGACTTTCCAGAATTCAATCTATCAATTAAGAAGAAAGAAAGAAAGAAACTTGAAAGAAGAACTGTGATTTTCACAAAACCCATTCAAAGTGGCTTAATCTACCTATCTAGCCTTAAACACCAACGCTCCGTCATGCATGCAAAATCCATCCATCCATCCATCCACAATCTATGAATCCCAAAACGCCATCCTTCCTGTCCATGAATCTGCAAACCATATGTGTATGCCCCGAGGTGCATCATCACTGCATCTCCACCTCTAGTGGTTTCTTCTCCGCCGCCGCCGCAGCAGAATTAGGGCTCTTGCTCCCACCTCCAGTACCCGTTCCAAAACCCAACCCCAAACCCGCGATCCCTTCTCTCAATCCCGCAAAACCACCTGTACCTGCACTCCCACTCGCACTAGTCTCCCTGCTACTCCCACTACCACTCACATTGTTCCCATTCGTCCCTAAAGCTTGCTGGGCACTCTTCATCGTCAGACCCGCGCCCGCAGCTGTATGTGACGTTTCCACACCCGTCAACACTCCCGTGGTGCTAGCTGCTGTCGTGTCTTTACCAAGGTATTTCTCCGTAACTTCATTTTTGGGGCCATTCATATCTCTGTCGCTCCTATTGAACACTTCTGCCCACCATCTCGTCTCGCCTAGTCTTGGGAATAACAATCTCTCTTTTCCCTTGACGTGATCATCCACTTCGCCTCCGTCCCAGTTCTGATTCGTGAACTCCGCTCTTCGACTGAGAAAGTATTGCCACACGCTTGCCGTCCTCTGCTGTACCCTTGCGTCCAATCTTGATTTTTCGTTGTTGTAGAGGAAAGTTCCATATTGGCATGAGTATTGATGGTAGAGTAAGCGCCGCAGGAATCGTTCGTTGAATTCAAAGCGCGTAGGGTACTGGTAGAGGAGTTGGTAGGTTGCGTCTAAGAACTGATGGAATACAGGTGATGTTTCTTTAGGCTTGGTGGCTTCTTTGTCCTTACCAAGGCCGTCCTTGGCGGTCATCTTTGCCTTGGAGAGTTCGTCGCCGGGGAGCATATCGTTGTCTTCTGCTGAGTCGAGGGTATCTTGGCTATGATTTCCTTTGTTAAAGAAGCGCTTTGCAGAGAGTAAAGCGTTTTCAATCGCATCACCTCTGCCATCTGAACTGCCACCTGGTTGAATGGCAGAGCCTGCCAAGGCATCGTTTTGGGTTGCGAACCATTTCTCACTGTTTAGGTAGCCAGAGCGGTGTTGGAACATGTGGCCAAATGCAAGCCAGTCCTTTTCGACAAGAACGATGAAGCCATCGATTGTGCGGTAGTAAGGGTCGAGGAGGAGTTGAGAGAGCGCGCTGAGTTGACTTGTGCGGTCCCAGCCATCGGAACAGTGAATTAGGACGTGAGAGTGTTGAATTCCAACTTGTCGTGCTATCAAGGCGGAACCATCTAGGAGACCTGTGATGTGCTTTAGCCAGTTGGTTTTGGCAAGCTGGTCGCGGCTTGGGGGAAGTTTAGAGAGATCGGAGTCTTTAATGGCCTCGACAACCTTGTTGAGAGAGTCCCGCATGACGTGGATGTTGTCAATACCGAGATAGGCTTTTGTTGCAAATTTGTAGTTGTCCATGTTTTCGGATCCTAATCCAATTGCCTGCATTGCTAAAGCGTTCACTGTTGGCCGAGCATCTACAATGAGATTGTGCTGCTGGGCACCGTAGATATGGGGACCCTTCTCAGAGACTATCTCCATAATGGAAGAGGAAGAAATCATTTCGTCCTCAAGACGTTCTGTCTCAGAGAGTTCTCCTTCCGTGCTTCCCCTCAAGCTGCCAACGTCGGCCTGACTAGATGCTGGACTAGATCTAGATATTGTTGACGAAGCTGCGTCTCCATCATCTACTTGCGGTGTAGCTGAAAAGCAAGCACTGACGAGTTTCTCATCCTGAATACTGCGAGCTCCTCTGATTCCAGCCAACGGCTGGGAACACCTCGTAATAGAACAGTTATTCACTGGATGTAGGTAGGTCAACACTGGAATTCGTACTCTCGACCGGTATTTACCAGCGTAATTGAGGGTGTTGTCAGAGATCGTAGACGGTACCGGAAGTAAGGCTGGATAGGTTGGAGAGAAGACATAGTCCGTGTTAATCTTTGATATCCTCCATCCTCTGTCTGCTCCCTTCTCACTAATGCCCTGTCGTTTCCATTCTGCCTTTGCATCATATATGTCCCACCCCGGCATCTTCTTCTCGTTTGTCTGCGGTTCATAGTAGAAAGCATATAGCTTCTCAATACTACCCAGCTTGCATGTAGCTCCCTTAATGCTGTCGTAAACATCTCTCGCTTGCTTGTCGTCGTCGATGTTGAAGGTCAAGAACTTGAAGTCGCGACATCTTATTCTTATGGAGGAAGCTTGCCCGGAAGCTGGCGGAGTAGGTCGAAAGGTACAATATGCTAGCATGGGGTATGCAATCCATGATTCCCTCGGCCGTTGTGCCACAGCGTTCTTGTTCGAGCTCTTCGAATCCGAGGGAGGCGGGGGAGGGGGAGCTTGCGAGAGGATAATGTGATGTGCCGTCAAGTGAAGAGTTACTTTGGATATTTCCCCCCTGCGAGGACTTGCACATTCTCGACCTAGAAAGTATTAGCAGGCGTCGGATGATACGGGACGCGCATTCTTGCCTTGGTTATTCGGAGTTTGTCTGCCATTGTGGAATCGGCTCTTGGAGGGTGTGCGCTATGGTCAAAGAAAGAATTTGCATATAATTTTCTGACATGAGAGTGCACAGCGGATTTAGAGCCTGAGTTTCTGTTTGGGGGGAGGATGTTGTGCTGGCAATCTGGGAGTGAGTGTGGAATTGGTGAACTTGGAGGAGGCTTCCCCGACGATCACGAAGCCAGCGATGGATGACTGCTCCAAAACATGTCCAGTACTGTTGTACCTTGATCAACTTGTATTCACAAACCTTGGTAAAATGAGGATGGTCTCGGGAAAAGGTAAAATGTCTGGAATATATTTGATATAATTCTGTACAAATCTATAATGTTCAATTTTGTGGTCGTGAAACCAACTTTCAGCCTGATGAACGTTGTGGTTGAACGCGGCTTGAGCCTCGTGGAGAGGTGCGAGACAAGAATAGATTTGGGGTGTGAACGGGAGGATAATCGTCAGCCTCTTTTGACAACTCCAACTACCTGTCTACTGTAATTTCAGGATGATTGGCTTCTTCATTCTTCTTTGGGACAGAGAGAAGAAGGATAATTATTTCCCAAAATTTTCAGGTCTATGATCAGATCACCAGGATGTGCAGCCATAGACAACCAGATTTGTTGAGTCTGCATCCCTATGACAGGCGGTCATTGCAGCATGAAAATGACAGTCAGATGTCGGGTGGCTTACATAACCCCCCTCCATCAGCCAAGATGCGCTACATTCTTTTGGGCCTAGCCTGCCTTTTCCAGAATAGCGGCCGCGCCGAAGGTTAGCGAGCCCACCACGCAGCTCGCACAACTTTCAAATTTCTCGATCGAATCGCGAGAAAGTGACTACGACAGCGACAAACATTGAACCTCTCACCCAAGGTTCAATTCCAGCAATCCAACCGTCAACATGGCTTCCACAGTCCCAGGTGCCGCTATGTAAGCCTCCCGGTTTCTCCAGCACAAATCCCCCAGTATATCTCTACACGGCCCGCACTGTCGCAGATACTAATATATCTTCAATCTACAGCTCCAAGCGCAGAAAGTTCGTGGCCGATGGTGTCTTCTACGCAGAGTTGAACGAGTTCTTCCAACGCGAGTTGGCTGAGGAGGGATACTCCGGTGTCGAGGTCCGCGTTACCCCAACCGTCACCGACATCATCATTCGCGCAACCCACACACAAGAAGTTCTCGGAGAGCAGGGACGCCGCATTCGCGAACTCACCTCCCTTATCCAAAAGCGATTCAAGTTCCCAGAAAACTCCGTCTCCCTCTACGCCGCCAAGGTCCAAAACCGTGGTCTCTCCGCTGTCGCACAGTGCGAATCCCTCAGATACAAGCTCCTCAACGGTCTCGCCGTCCGTCGTGCATGCTATGGTGTCCTCCGATTCATCATGGAGTCTGGTGCTAAGGGTTGCGAGGTTGTCGTCTCTGGCAAGCTCCGTGCTGCTCGTGCAAAGTCCATGAAGTTCACCGATGGTTTCATGATCCACTCCGGTCAGCCAGCAAAGGATTTCATTGACCACGCTACCCGTCACGTCCTCCTCCGACAAGGTGTTTTGGGTATCAAGGTCAAGATCATGCGTGGATCTGACCCAGAAGGAAAGAACGGCCCAACCAAGACTCTCCCAGATTCCGTCACCATTCTCGAGCCAAAGGATGAGACTGCCCCAGTTCAACCAAACTCCCAGGATTACGGTGCGAAGGCTGCCGCTGCTACCGCAGCTGCTGAGGCTCAACGTGCGGCTGAGCAGGGTGATGCTGAGGTTGCAGCAGAGGAGGAATAGATTTCGCATGATACTTTTTTTTGATGATGGATGGGCGCGTGGGATCATTTGCATGCGGGAATATTCAGTGTCTTGCTGAAAGCCTGTAAAAGATAGCCAAGAATTCACGGCTTCACCAACTCATTGATCCGTGATATTTGTTCTCTCTCTTTCTATTCATTTTTGTTTTCGTTTTCAAGTACTCGAGTTACTTCTCCGCCAATTTGGAGGCGATCTCGCGTTGGAAGTTATTCGCCAAGGCTCAACATCACAAGCGAGTTTTGATCTGATGTGCATTATGCTGCTCTGCCATGCCATAAGGTATAGAAAGCGTCGTGTACGGATCAAATACTCAAACCTAGCGAGCTAAACTTACAGTACCTACTTTCTACTCTCGACCAGTTCCCGAATACCATCCAGCGAGTGGTTATTGAGAGTACTTTTGCACCACGAATGAGATGGACGTTCCTCTCGGTCTGTGCCACGAAGAGCTACCACCTACTCGTTCGATCTTCGATCTTATCCCAATTTTATTCTCTTTTATACTTTGCTTCCCACTTGGTAATTTATTGAGGCCGCATACATGAGTGAGTAGGCACGGCTAATTTTAGTCCATCTCATATACAGATTTGTTGTTATGATCTAACATCCCCATCGTCTTTTCGAGATGTAGTTAGCTATCTGCTTGTATGAATAAATACTGTATCTAGAAGAAGTGTAATAAGAAAGTTCTTGTCATCTTGACCGAGCCTTCAAAAAATCAATCGATCAACGGAACTTTTTGATAACTTTGAATCAGAAACTTTGAAATTGGCATAACTTTCGAATTGACTTAAGTGCTCTAAACTAGCTAGCCACAGGCCACTCTAGTACTACCACCAAACCATCCCATAATAAAAAGACACCCCAATCATTTCTACTCTCCTTCGCTGTGAGAAAAGTCCTTTCTTTCTTGCTTTCTTCTCTACTGGTTAGTTGCTTTGAAGGCAAAACATGCGACGATGCGGGAGCGGAAAACACCAAACAAAAACAACAACAACAACACATAATGCCACATCTGTTCTATTCTGTCTTTCTGTCTAATCTTACACAACAAACCACTCCCTCATGCTTTCCAGAACCCTAAATACACTCAGGTATATATACCTAGGTTTGGTGTATCGTAATCGTACAATACACAGAAAGTGTAGAAAAAAAGAGAGAGATAGAGAGGCAAGGAGAAAAGAAAAAAAAAGAGGAAAAGAGAGAAAAATAAATCCCCAACCCCATGTTGCGCCAATAGCCAGAGTATTTGGGGACAAAAAAGAACTCCTCCCCTCGTGAAAAATTTCGTTCTTTCCATCTCCTTTCTTGCCTTTCCTATAATTTCCAGTCGTTTCGTCTCGTTCAGGTTCGCGGAACCCTTGACACGCCTATCCGTCCTTGGAAAAAGATAAAGCAGGTAACTGGACAGACGGACTGAACTGTTCATGTGTATCATATACAATGTGTTGTTTAAAAAAAACCAGACCCATCTCTTCCCCATTCTCTGACCAAACCAGGCTTTCTATCGTCTCGTCTCGCATATTCCCTATTACCTGTGTAATGGACTCGCCTTTCTCGACCCTCCTTGCTGCTGCTGCTGTTGCTGCTGTTCTCTTTCCGCAAAACTCCTCCTCACGCCCACATTCGCACTCATTAACTTCCCAGTCCCATTCGAATTCCCATTCGGCAATACACCATCCTCATCGCTATCCTCCGCCAAATCGGCCAGACCAAACCCGGCATTATGCTCTTCCTCGTCATATGCATGGATTAAGCCGTCTCTGTCGCTAGCACCGCGGCCGTACGATCCCATGCTGAGACGGTGCGGTTCAGCTGAGCGACGCGCTTGCATGCTGCGACGGGTTTGGATGCCAGAGATTATGTCGGTAGCAATACCATCATGGTGGGTGCCTGCGATGAGGTGGTGACCTTCAGGGTCGCCTCGGGAAAGGTTGAGGAGGTAAACGCCTGCGAAGATAACGAGGAAGCCGGAGAGAAGCGAGAGGGTGTTGACTACGTCTGAAGTATTGAAGCCACCGTAGAGGATGAATGAGGCGCAGAGAGTTGCGGTTGTGAAGGTTACGTAGTAGAGGGGATTTACGCTATTGGGTGTCAGCATCTGATATTGAAGGTCGGAGGATATAGTGGGGGAGGACAAACATGGAGGTGGGGAATTGACTGAGAGCTTTGTTGAGGTAGTTCATCTGTGTTAGGATGCAGACCGTGGTCAAAATTATGAAGACGTATGTCGATGGGTGGGTGAATTGGTTGTTGCCAGCCAATGTTAGTTTCAAGGCAATTCCGAATGCCTTTACTGACATGACTGATACTGCTCCAACTGTGGAGCAGATGGAGATATAGACGAGTGGGTTTTTCCTCCCATATACTGGTCCAACTTTGTAGATCATAACCACCGCAAAAATGAGTACCGCAAAGCAGAAGAATAGAAATCCTTGAATATATGTCAGTTCGAAGTATAAACGAAGATGTGGGAAATTGACATACCAGGCTGAATCGCAAAATGTAGAATCTCGTCAATGGTCTCAATCTCCTTGTCCGGAGGAGCATGAAGAACGATCATAACTGAGCCAATGAGGCAAATCGCACATCCCAGTTTCCCTAACGTGCCCAATACCTCCTTCAGGAAATATGATCCTAGCACAGCACCTATCAAAACACTAAGTGCTCCTAAAGGAGTGACCAAAATCGCTGGCGCAAAGGCGTAAGCTGCAAAATTTGCAATCTCTCCAAGAATTACTATTTCCCCCTGTCAGAAAGATTTCGTGGATTGTGGGGTGACGCGCATACGTGATATAATTCCTGCCCACCATATCGGACTCTTCAGATATGTGAATCCATCTCCTTCAAATCCATGCCTCTCTTCTGCGTCCATGAGACCCTGTAAGTCGTCAGCTGGTTGTCCCCATTTCGTGTTCAATGCGCCATAGACAGCAAATAAGCTATGGGCTGCGCTGTACCTTCTTCGTGATAACATAACTCGTTCCTGGAAGCAGCGCCGTTAGTAACTTGCTTCTAACAATAAGGGGGTCGATTGCTCGCAACTCACCTATTCCAATCGTTGAAACAATGGCCAGCACTAGGCCAATATATCTGCACCACCAAATCAGCTAAATTCCTCCTCAACAAAGCGAATGCGATCGCAGCATTCCAAAATATCAACCTACTTATCTTCCACCATCTTCGCGCAGGTGTTGGCCTCCCTCTCCTAACGAGTTCAACGTGCAATGTGTCTCTGATCTCTCCAGCTCGCGCCCAGCAGTTATTCTCCCTTCCAACAGCGCACGAGATCTGTCTGCGCGCAACTTCTATGCCGTAGGGCTTCCGCCCTTGTCTTCGGAAATCGCGTTTTATCTCGTTTTGAATGGATTGGTGGTGATGTCGCGAGGGTGTGGTTGTGTCGATGTCAACGTGGAAGATTGAGAAAGTGGTTTCAAACCCCCTGTCGTGATTGGAGATCTGCGATGGACGGCTGAAGCCGAGGCGTTGAGTAGGACAGTAGGATCCAAGAAGACACTGCGCGTGCCGTTCAAAAAATTGTACTCCTGGAGAATGAGGAATACTGTGGCGAGAATGTAATGGGTCGCAGTTGGGGCCTTGATGAAGTCTAGATAGTTGACTGGTTTGTGCTGGAGAGTGAAAGGTGTTCGTTTGTCTTCAGAGGAGGCGAGACGGCCCTTGGTTGAAACAGTTAAGTCGAAAAATGGTATGAAAACGACAGGTACCAAAGCCTCCCTATTTTTAGCGCCTGCTGATCACTACGGTGCCTCTCTCCCCACAATTGCAATCGATAGATCAGAATCTTCAGAATACGGGCTCGTAAATAGGTATAGTACTTGTGCATAGGCCAAGCATTGATCTTGAACTTTTGCTATGCTCTATCGCCCTTTCCTGTGTGATAGAGAAATACGAGGCAGCCTATGCAGAAGAAAAGATCCTCAAAAGGCGCTGTGCCTACCTAGGTTTGGATAACGAGGTTCGGCGGTTGTTCAAACATGTGTCTCCATCCCTGTCCTAGCACTTGAAAGTTCACCACCACCCAGTTCTGATGTCACTGTGAGCATACTTTACGGAGAGCTATGATCATTTCAGGGGCTGCACACGTCCAAAATATTTATTGTTCAAGAAAGAATTACATTAGCTAAGTATCCAAGGAGGCTGAAATGGACGGAAGTTACGACAAGTCGAACCGGTCAGTGGACGCACTCCGCTTCCCAATTTACTTCTTCTAGATATCCCAAGGAACGCGTACGCAACCCCATCTATTAGTAATTTGGAGAGCTTGGAGTAGTGCAAGAGCCGAAAGCGTTCACAACATGACCAAGGAGAAACTCCAGAGGTCTGATTTTGATATTGTTCCATTATGATTTAGGGCAGCTATGGCTCATTCGTCTCCAACCATCCAACTCCAGCAATGCACCCATTTTTATAATCGTACATAAACCTCAAAACACAACAAGCAAATCGCATAATAGTACTGGAGAAAGATGATCTACCAATCTCCCATCTAAAGATGGCCGCCCGCAATAACACGCAAATCCCCCAGAATCAGTTGGTCGTCCAAGCCCTGCAAAACTCCAAGCCCATAACTTTTTTCGATGCGGCCAAATATGCGAGGTAACATGGGAACAGAAGCACCGCGCCATGCTGGATTCGAGAGATTCTAGAAGGTGATTTGTGAAGTTCGGGGGGAGATAGGAAATGATAGGGAGCAATAACGGGAAAGGAGTGCAAGTATAATAGTGTACTCACCGTTCGACTCTGCTTTTTGAAGTGAGTGGTTAGTACAACGGGTTTCGGTGAGAGCGTGCGTAAAAAGGGCGTGTGAAGAGGGTGTGAGAAAAAGGTGAGTGAAAAAGGTGCGTGAAAAGGGTGAATGAAAAGGGTGAATGAAAAGGGTGAATGAAAAGGGTGTGTGGAAAAGGGGCGTTTTGAGGAAGGGCGAAGACTCCAGTCGGGGTGGGAAGCTGCGTATGAAAAGTAGGTATAAGGGTGGTAATCGACCGGTTGGATGAGCGACATAATGCAGCAGTCCAAGAATATGGCAGATCATGAAGGCTCAGACTGAACAAGGGCAAGTGTACTATGAACGAACGCGCTTGGCATCTGGCAATTGCGTTAGCACTTTTGTCTTTTTGACATGCCACGATCCCACATACCATTGTCCATTGCAATTGCGCCCTCGTCCAAATCTAGTTCTTCCCAAGTTCTCTTGCCCGCTCCGCCATTTGTGGATGCAGGTGGAGTTGGGTGCTCGTTGACTGGGGTTGTCAAATCTGGAGCATAATCATTATCGTCGTAATCGATTTCATCCTGGAGTTCTGCTCCGACAGCAGGCTGCTCATCTTCAGCAGGTGCAGAAAGATCAAGATCATCAAATTCATCGTAGGTCAACGCCTCTTCTGGATGACCACCATTGAGGCTCGCTGTGGCACTGGAAATGGCATCTTGACCAATTTGAGGTTGAGCAGCACCAGTAGTGGAAGTCTCTTGGCCTCCATACGTCTCGAGGTGTACAGTCTCAGAACTGGGTTTTGGTGGGGTGGCTTCTCGGGCTTCCAATACAGTCTGGTCTTCTTCGTCAAAGTTGTAATCAAACTCATCCTCCTGTTCCTCGACTTGTTCTTCATTTTCACCAGAGACGTGCTCTTGCTCATCTTCAGCGGCAAGATGTCCATCCAATTCCGCAACGGAGCCATTAACACTCAATTCAGTTTCTGTTTGCTCGACACCAACGGACAAATCTAGATAGTCGCTGTTATCAAGTCCGTCGATACCGTCAGCATCACGGTGTGCATGGTCATTATACTCATACTCCTCTCCGTCGGCATGGTTCCACTCTTCTGGATTGCCGATGACATCTGTAGCCTCAATCTCTGCTTCTGTATAGTTTTCTTCAGTGTGGACGACTTGGGAATCTGTTGGAGTTGTTTGCTTTTCTTGTCTGGCTTCAGCGGCACGAGACAATGATCGACGTCGAAGGTCTTCGTTGATTGCGTCGTACTCTGCTAGGAAAAGATCCGTACATTTAGAACAGACACAATTATCAGGCAAGACACAGGATGTAATGAAATCTGTCGTACCGGTTTTTGATCTGCCTTTGTCAGATGGAGCAGTAGGTGCCTCCCGCTCTTCGTCCGAATAATCAATCAGGTCACCATCTTCGTCGAGGCCATCATTAGAGATATACTCCCCATGCGCAATAGAAGGAGGAATTTGGTCAACTTCAGGAGCTGTTTCAATAGGGGCTGAGCCACCTTCGCCTTCCTGGCTTTCTTCATGAAAGTCATCATGGGATCCCTCACCGGTCTCCGGATGGTCATAATCTTGGTGCTCACCAGCACTTGTTTGTTCAATCGAGTAATGAATCTCATCATCTCCTTGATTAACCTCGTCTGAAGGTCCTTCAACATGGTCATCGAAAGCCTCCACATCAGCAAACTGCTCTTCGTGCGACGCGCCATCATCTCCAATATCCTCGGTCCCTTCTCCAGATGTGTGAGGATGTTCACTGTTGTCTGGCTGTGCGACGATATCAGATAAACACTTGCCTTCAGCTGCGCCAGCCATCAGATGTGCAAGTCTTCTCGCAAAACTTGTCCTAGTAAAGAGATAAATACACAACGGGCGCTGCGCAACAATCTCATCATTCAATAGTAGGTTATCGTGGAGGTCCAAGATCTGGGAAAGGGTCACATCGTGAAGTGTGCAGGCAATCTGAGTTGGATTTAGCAAGGAGCACAAAGTAGTCGATGGAAGGCAGCTAACCTCTTGGATCTCAAGGCCATAGCGGTCGATCCCAATGCAAAGCTCCTCCTCTTCTGAGAGATCGTCATGAATTACATTCCGAATACCTTCAAAGAAGGCTGAGATAGGCTTGTCGGTAATAGATAGATCGGATAGGAAGAAGGTATCAGTATCGTCGGAGTCTGGTGATCCAAATAAATCATACTCGGTATCTCGGTAAATCACTGTAATATGGGGCAATTCATGAAGAACAATATCAACACGGGCATCGTCTCCTTCCTCGATTTGTTCGTTGAGCTCTTCTTCATTAGCAACTTCTTCGTTCCACTCCTCTTCGTTGAACTCATCGTCATGATGGATGTGATCTGTGTTTGCAGGATCTGGGGAATCGTGTGGAGAAGTAGTCAGGTGGCCTTGGTTAGAGGTAGATGGACTTCCAAGTCCCTCAGCAGCAATGTGCTCCTGACTGACTTGTTGCGGGCTGGCTGTACGAGATTCACGGATAGAAGCAGTGTTAACAACTTCCTCATGCTCGTTCTCGGCGGAGATGGCAGTCGTACCATCAGCAGCTTCGTGTTGAGGTTCATGGGTATCATGAAATTGCATGTCTGTCTCGAAGACTTCCTGGTCCAAAGATTGGTCATGTCCCCATGTCGAGTTGGCTCGCTCGCTAAAATCGTCTGCGCGAACTTCTGTGCTTTCAGAGTGTTCAGTATATTGCTCGTTCAGGTGAACGAAAGAATGCGAAGGTTCCTCATTTTCCATCATGTGTTCTAGCTGTTGCTCTTCACCTAGCAACTCCATATCGTAGCCTTGATCTGCGGCCTCCTCGTCTAGCATAATATCGTCGCCGGGAATAGGAGATGGATCTCTCATATGCTGCTCGCCTAGTTCAGCATTCGAAATAACATCGTCTAGCATGAAGTCCTCGTCGTCTGCATGGCCAGTTGGGACGCCGGCTGTAAGATCGATGTCCACGTCAAAGTAATCATCTGCAGGTCCATGGTCTGAAACCATCTCCATGCTATCATCTGCCATTGTGATTACTGTGAAACTGTCCAAACAGTTGTCGATTGTGTAACTTGAAAAAGGAAGAAGAGGGTTGTGTCGGGTGAGGTGTGGTGGATCGAGTGGCGCGGGAGGGGAGGGTGTATGAAGAGCTTTCTAGGCTGGGATGAAGACTATCCTCTATTCACCTTGTGAGATGAATATTTGCTGGTGCCAGGAGGCATGAATTCAGGAAGGTGAGAAGGTGTTGATTTATCGTGAAGACCAACCATAGAGAGGAGCTTCGATAGTCAGGGAGAGCAGAGGCGCGTGAATACGGCTGCTCTCTATGCGCGCACGCTTTGGAGACAAGACAGTCAGTGCTCTCGATTGGAGCAAATGCGCTGAAACAAGGGGAGGATGTTACGGAAAGTTGGGTGGACAGTTGGGTGGTGTTGGTGTCGAGACGTGAAGCTTCTTTGAAGTTGTCAGTGGTGGTCGAGAGGGTGAATATAAATCAGGCACTAAGAGCAGCCTTGTCCGGTGGCCATTTGCGGAATTGGTACGTCGGCGGACACCTTAGGTGCCGGTGCATGCCAGACAACACAAGCGAAAGAGGCTCTCGCTCCAGGGAGATTCAAGCTGTCCATCCCACTAACTTCAACTCCCGCCCAAACATCCACGACAGCCCTCTCCTGACCCCAACTCCAGTTATATAGATTCGCAATCATGGTATGCTCAATCTGCACATTGGAAAATGCCCTGCCCAACTGACTGACTTCAAAACAGGTCGTTCTGGCAGCATCTATCTGCACCAGAGGGGGGAAAGCTGTCCTCTCCAGACAGTTTCGGGAAATGCAACGCTCTCGAGTCGAAGCTCTCCTAGCATCCTTCCCAAAGCTCGCAGATAGCGGTACTCAACATACCACCGTGGAACAAGATAATGTTCGATTCGTCTACCAACCCCTCGATGAACTCTACATGGTCCTCATCACCAATCGCCAATCCAACATCCTCCAAGATATCGACTCACTACACCTCTTCGCGCAAGTGGTCACGAGCACTTGCAAGACTTTGGACGAGAGGGAAATCTTGAAGAATGCCTATGAACTGCTCAGCGCCTTTGATGAACTGGTCACTCTTGGGTATAGGGAGAATCTCACAATCAGCCAGATCAAGACCTTCTTGGAGATGGAAAGTCATGAGGAGAGGATACAGGAGATTATCTCGAGGGTGCGCTTGCCTCTGTCGTAATTGTATTCCAGTGCTGACTTCCCTAGAACAAAGAGTTGGAGGCGACGGAGGAGCGGAAGCGCAAGGCAAAGCAATTGGAAATGCAACGCAAGGAGGTTTCGAGGAGTGGCAGAAATGCTCCTCCTCGAACACCCGTCTACCCCACATACACTCCGCCAGCACGATCCAATGCTACCGAAACCTACGATTCTTACGAGGCAGAGAAGAACAAATCCTACAAGTATGTACTATGCGCGCCTTTTGCCCAATATACATATATTGACGAGTTTCTAGAGCAAGTGCACCAAAGGGTAAAGGTATGCAGTTGGGCAAGAAATCAAAGACGACAGACCTTTTTGAGAGAGTTAGAGGAGATCTCGGTCCAGAGGAGGAGGCTCCCTTGGTTTCAACCCCCGCACCAGCAGCAGTCGAGCAATCACACACTTCTCGCATATCCACCTCTCTTGACCGCGATGCTATTCACGTCACAGTGGCCGAGACTATCAACGCAAAGCTGTCGAGAGATGGCGCATTGACTTCGCTGGAGGTCAAGGGAGATCTGCAATTGAAGATTTCCGACCCAACCCTCACCAAAGTTAAACTTGCCCTGGTCGCAAATGCCAGTCACGGAGTTCAATTCAGGACGCATCCGAACGTCGATAAGGCACTTTTCAATTCCTCCAAAGCAATCCAGCTGAGCAATGCATCGAAGGGTTTCCCTGTAAACAACTCTGTGGGTGTTCTGCGATGGCGAGCTGCACCAAAGGTGGACGATTCAAGCGCTCTCCCTATCACCTTCACAGTCTGGGTAAACAAGGGATCGGATGACACCTACAACATCACTGTAGAGTACGAGCTGACTGGGGAGACGCGTTGAAGGATGTGGCTGTTACAATTCCATATGCCACCAACGAGCCTGCGGTCTCAAGTTTCGATGCCACCTATGAGGTCTCTGGAGACAGTTTAGAATGGGTAATTGGAACTGTTGATGAGTCGAATTCGAGTGGCCAGTTTGACTTTGAGGCCCAGGCAGACGACGAGAACGAATTCTTCCCAATGCAAATCAAGTTTGGAAAGTCAAAGCCCTTCATCGATGTAGATGTAAGTTAATCTCGGGTCCTTCCAAGACAAAACTGACAAAGGAACAGGTCACCAGCGTATCCCTACTCGATTTGAACGAGACTGTCTCGTTTTCGAAAGATATCAAGTGTGTTGCCGACTCGTATCTTGTTGAATAATGACGTTATGATGAAAATTGAAAAGCGAGTCGAATAATGAGCAAGGCATTGTAGAGCCTGCTCAAGATAGCATAGAATACCACAAAATTTGAGACGAGATGATCTCAAATCTATAATGTTTGAACCTGTGATGAAATTATAAATAGTGATAATTTTCACTTCCCGACAGCCCCACCTTGCCAAAATCTAGATTATAAACCCTACATTTGTATATCTTGTAAACAGATAAAAGAATAGGTAGTAAAAGTACTGGCAACATTGCTCCCATGCCACTTAGTTCCTTGGTTATGAAATAGAACTAAACACCTAGACACGTCGTGTTTTGTCCTAATTGAATTTCAAGCGACGTCCTTGCCAAGCAAACGCGTCTTCCATCCCTCACTCTCCCTTCTTGAAAAATCCACCCAGCCAGGAATGACAACAACAAAAATGTGACAGCTTTTTCACCACGTAGAACTCAATATTGCATCAACATGGGGAAGACTCTGAAGCTCGAAGTACTGGGCGAGAAATCGCTTCACCAGCCTGCAGCTTCCAATCTCATTGCTTATTGCCCCTCCATGGACCTGCTTGCTCTTGGAACCACCGATCAGCAGGTCCAGATATATCGTCTCAACGGCCAACGAGTTTACGTCTCCACTCAGAAAGGACAGGTATTGAAGGTGGAGAGTATTAGCTGGAAGCCAAACGGTCGGTGCAAACTAAAATTCTCGATCTTTACGAAACTGAACAATCACTGATCACCACCCAGGACAATTACTGGCGATAGCATGGAGCGATGGCTCGGTGAAGCTCGTCGGTGCTGAGAGCACCAAAGTTGTACATCAATTTGCAACCGGAGATGGGTCTGGTATCACGTGTATTGGGTGGTCATCAAATCTCACGAGGACGATCACAGATTCAGTGAAGCCGCAGAAAAGGCATGGGACCTGGGGCGATCTTCTCTCGGACGATGGAGACCTCGAGACCAAAGACGTCTTGAATCTGCCCCGAGATGTATCTCAGATTGACATTGAGACAAGTTTGCCTAAATTGAGTGTGCTGGCATCAGGCGGATTATCGTAAGTCCTCACATCAAGCGGCTAGGTATTCTCGCTGACCATTCCTAGTGAGGATGTTTTCAGTTCCCGGGCGTCGTTGGATGCTATTTTCCGACCGTTTGATACGAACGATACTAACGCTGTAGATGTCATGGTTGTGGGCACAAAAGAAGGAAACCTTCACATCAGCATCTATGATTCGTTTGTTGTTGGCTCCTTCAAATCGCCTGTTATCATGGGTGGTGCTGCTGCTCAGTTGATCCGCCATGCGTCACATAAGCAGTATTCTACACATTCTCTACTCCTTAAATCAGCAAATGAAGAAGGGCAGCTTCTTCTAGTTCCTATGGATCTTCGATTCGTGTCGGCATCAAGTGAATATCTTTCATTACTGGCTTCCCGGTCATCTGCGCTCCAGAACCTGTTACGGTACATCCATGAAGTACAAAATTTGATGGCTAGTGAATGGAAATCGACACAGGACCTTCCCGGCAAATTTCTGAGAAACATCAATGAAACTTTAACCGAGAAGGACAATCGAGATATTGTTCAAGCACTGTACCATTCCGTTGCTACCGGTCATACCTTTCCTGATGTTCGGGAGTGGCTGGTCGATGAGCTGACCGAGAGGGTGAGTGTCCGATCATCCCTAATTCGCTCGTACTCACACACGCAGGGCCACAAACGATGGGATAAAGCCGTCACGTCCGGTCTGCAAAATCTTAAGCAACTCGTCCACGAAAACATGTTGCCAGCATTGGACCGCTGCTCCGTCATCCTGAGCAGATTTTCGGGCATTGCAAAATTCAGAGGATCAACGGACACAATTGGATTTTCAAGTCAGCAAATAAGCATGATCGCCGATACAGTTGCATGCTTGCACCTCGTGTCGTCAAAGATTTTAATCCGAGTCGTGGATGAACTTGAACTATTTACATCCTTCTCTGCCTGGCTCCGGTACGAAATCGACAGATTGGCGTCAGAGGCATCTTCCACGCCAATCGAAGATGCTGCTGAAAAAGAGAGCGCGGTTGACCATAGCAAGGTTTTGCTCTACATAGAGACAGCAATGACCACAAGTCCACTTGCAACATACTTTGGTGATGCCTCCGAAGACGACTTCAATCAAACTTGGAAGAATTCGGAACAGGGAATTCCAATATTTGATCTCCTTGACAAACAAATTCGGAAAAAGGAGCGAGGACAGCAATATCTTACAGCTTTACCTCGTGTGAAGCTGCTTTGCAAGTACTTGACCAAGCAAGCCAGTATGGTATTCAGCCAAATCGCAGAATCGGAAAAACGAAATGTACTGTTTGGTAATGTCCTTGAACTTTGTTCAGTCGCAAAGGATGGTGCAATGGACATGGTCATGAATGATGTGGTATGACTGATCCAACTTGAGTTTGAATGGTACTGATGTTCTATAGAACTCCACGGTCTGCCAGACGCATATAGCAGTGGTACCAAAAGACCAACAAGCACTACGTAGGTGAATAACTGACGAATTGTAATTTCTCTGACATTTTATAGTCCAAATTATCTGTGTCACGATGACTATCGAAAAGGGAATAAGCAGCATAAGCAGTACAGAATCGGCATCGCTTAAACTTGGTGATGGAGAAATCAAGGACATCAAGATCTTTGAGGACTCGATTTATGTCTTATGGCTGGCTAAGGGTGGGTTAATTTACCAGCGTCCCTCCAAATCCACTACTAATTTAATCACAGAAACAACAAGTCTTTTAAGTATCCCTTACAACAACTCCGATATTTCTAATGGGCTTGATGGCTTCGAGATTGAATATCACCCATACTATCCACAATCCAACTCACATATCACGACTTTGACCAACGACGAGGTCACCAGGTGTTTCAAGAAGTTTGGACTTCCTGAAGATGATGGTTCCTTTGTCCCGGACAAGATTCAGATCAGGGAGCCAAAATCGCGGAACGTAAATGACTCTACAGGAAGAATCATACTTTTGAGTCAAAATGGGAAGCATTACAAGATCTATAAATTGGCAGAGGGAGATGTTCATGATAAGGAGGACGATGGGGATGTTGCCATGTCACAAGATTCACCATAGCTAGCAAGCTGATGACTTTTATCAGAACGACTGTCTACTCTAACTCTAAAGTATGTACCTTGACTGAGACAGAAACGAGAGCATTAATACTATAAAAAATTTATGAAACAAGCACGAAATTACTCCGAAAAGAAATGGGCGGGACGACGACAATAAATTCCAAGAAGGCGGCGTGAGATTTGCTAAAGCGGCGGCTCTCCTTGGACCTACACCTTCGACGTGAAACTATCAAGGAAATCTCACGACCATCATAACCTCATTCAGAAACAGAAAAGATGTCGATATGTATTTCCTGAGCTATCTCCCAGCCACTTTCTCATTCTCATTCATTTCGTGTTCTCCTCGTCTCCCTGAAAGGGCATGCATGCATTGCCAAAGGCCACTCTCCCCGACCCAATGGCCCAACATGAGATTCATCACAGACGAAGCACCTCATTAGAGGAATTCAATGACAGTCTTGAAGCTGACCTCATGTCCGATGGAACCATCTCACATGACTTGAGGGATGATGATAGAGACATGTTGAGGTTAGGGAAAAAGCAAGAATTCAAGGTCCGAAATCAAAACATTCACACGAATCCAAGATTAAAAACTAATACCTTGCTACAGAGAACATACAATTTCATTTCCACATTAGGGTTTACGTCTATATATATGGCCACCTGGGAGTTTGTGCTAGTGTGAGTTTTGCAATCAGCGATTCCTCCCACTCCTGGCAGAACGTCGATCAGGGCCCTCTTTGTGAGTATTGAAACTGATGGCTCTTTACTGTGTCAGCTCTTTGAGTTCCGGACTTGTCAATGGCGGATTTGGAGGATTATTCTGGGTATTCATTGGGACGGTTATTGCTTACAGCAGTATAGTCTGTTCCTTGGCCGAGATGGCGAGCATGGTCCCTTCAAGCGGTGGTAATTCACATTTCAGACATCCTATCCAGTGGGATATTTAAGCTAACAATTCCATCACAGGGCAGTATCACTGGGTGTCTGAATTCGCACCAGCATCTTGGCAAAAGCCTGCAAGTTATGCAGCTGGTATGTTTCCATGCCCCCCAAACCAAGATTCGTGTATCTGTTATGTTTCTGGAAGTAATAAGATGCAGGATGGATGTCCTCCCTCGCCTGGCTCGCCTCTCTCACATCCTCAACCTACGTCCTTACCACCCTCATCGAATCTATAATCTCCCTTCTCCCCACTTTTACATCATTCACACTCACACCCTTACAATCCACGCTCATCATGTTAATTCTTCTAATCATTACCCTCGTCTTCAATACGTGCCTCTTCCACCTCCTCCCCAAGATCGAAACCCTCTCTCTTTTTGGGCACTTACTGGGGTTTTACTCGTAATCTCACCATTATTGTATTTATCCCCGAAGAATTCAACAAAGCAAGTCTTTTGGGAGGTGACGAATAATGGGGGATGGGGGAGTAGAGGGGTAAGTTGCGGGGTCAGTCAGGTTGCAGTACTGTATTGCTGTATCGGTTCAGATAGTGTTGTTCATATGTGTATGTTTACCTCCTCTCTTGCTTCTTTCCTGTCGCTATTCTTTGCATTTTCGAAACCGACCCTGACATTTGATGATTTTATATAGCCGAGGAAGTAGCAAACGCATCCAGAATCGTCCCACGCGCAATGTGGTACTCCTACCTCCTCAACATCACTATGGGTCTCATCACCCTAACCACAATGCTATTTTGCATTGGCGACCTCCCCACCGCCATCAGTACCCCAAAACCCTATCTCCACCTCTTTTCCTCTACTGGTTCTCCTGTTCTAGCTGCATCCCTCATGATCTTGGTGTTTACCCTAATTTACTTGGGGAATATCAGCGGCTTGGCAACGACTTCGAGGGAGATCTGGGCCTTTTCAAGAGATGGGGGATTTCCGTTCTCGAGATGGATCTCATATGTGAGTTTCATTGCTTCTTTCTCCTCTTTCAAACTTCCGGTGCGAAGTCTGAAGGGTACATCTCTGACAACAAAACTCAGGTTAATCCCCAAACCTCCATTCCCACCAACGCCATCATCTTTACAGCCATCGCCTCCACGACCCTAACCATAATCAATCTTCTTTCTCCCCAACTCTTCACCATCCTCATCTCTCTCACACTCCTCGCCCTCCTGTCAACCTACGCCCTCTCCATCTCTCTCCTCCTCCGCAAGCGGCTACTTCATCAACCCCTTCCCCCAGCTCGTTGGTCACTAGGAAGATTTGGCTTGCCGATTAACGCATTTGCGGTGGGGTACTGTGTATGGATATTTGGGTGGGCGACGTTGCCGGTTACGGTGCCGGTGGTTAGTATGGAAGGCGTGAATTGGGCGCCGTTGGTCTGGTTGTTGGTTGTTGTTGGTGCCGCGGGTGTTTATTGCGGGGTTGGGAGGAGGTGGTATACACCGCCAGTGGTGGGAGATGGAAGGAGTGGAGAGTATGTTGAACTGAGGGGGTTGGATTGATGGAGATGGTGAGGATTGTAGAGTAGGAAGATTCTACTGTGAAAATGTTTGCATATATGACAATCTAGTAGTAAAGATTGAGAGAACAAATGGACGAAGAAAAATAACGAGAAATTTGTTTCAAATAGTGATTTATCTCAAACCTTGAGATTCCAGAAAAGTATGAGAAGCAATCTAATTGCTCACATCAGATCATGAACAGCAGAGTTCAGGAATCCAACCTGAGCCCAGAAACCCCCACCGCACGAAAACATGAGCCAAAAAAAAATACAGAAATCATTAGTTCATCATATTGGACAGGAAGTCGCAGGACATATGGAAGATTTGTATGTCCAAGTCTGAAGGCTGTAATTCCAGTAGAGTCGTACTCAACCTGGGTCTTCCTCAAAGCGTGACCACCCTCAGATTTTGCTTTGTATGGGCACAACTGCCTCATCACCAGAACCCAGAAACGCATCAAGTTTTTGGATCTCTTCAACATCCCTACCTTCTTGTACCACCCTATCAATCTTTCCGTTATCAAACGCAATACCATACCACAAGAGAACCCCAAGATTCCTCGAAAGCTTGACAGTGCTCAAAATTGTATCATCTCGCAACTCGGGAATGTACTTGACCAACTCGGTCCAGAAAACTTCTCGAAGTTCGCTTGCATTTGAACAATATTGAAATCCTCTCGGACTCATCTCGCCGAGAATCTCTTCAAGCCCGTAAAAACAGGTTCCAAAAGGAAGACGTTCCGCCTCGGCCCAGTCCACAAGGCCTTGAAGCTCTCCATTTTCAGAATCAACCATGATATTCGCTGCGATGACATCCCCATGTGTCAATACCCAGGGAAGACTTTCTATATCGTGTATGTGTTTCAGAAGGTGATGGGCTTTCGGTTGGAATCTAGCTGGTAGATTTGCACACAAGGCCTTCAATCGAAACACCAAAGATCTCCCAACTCTTCCAAGCGGGTGACTCTTAGCATTATATCTGTTCTGCCACGAAGTAGACATAAACAGTGCGAGCTGACGACAGAGAGTTGCACGATGGGTTCCCGTTTGCACTAAATCCCGAAAAGAGTTGTATGATATGCCCTTTATTCTTTCCATTCTGTACACCACAAGTCCCGAAGGTAGTATCGTAGCCAATGCTTTCGTATCGGGCGCAAACCTCCCATAAATGCGACGCGCAGCATCTGCGACTTCAAGATCAAGTTGATGTTGCTTTGGCCGGAACTGAACTACTATCTCGTCGTCAACGAGAATAGTCATGGAACAGTAGCCTTGACACAAAGCAGGCGATATAGCATGTCCCGGGAAGTAGGATTCGAGGAAATTGTAGCAATCGGCTTGATCTTGAGGAGTGAGGTTGCATCGTAGGAAGAAGGAATCGATTGCAGTGTTTGGGTCCTGGATGTCAGTCATGGCTGGGCACGTCTGTGAGTTCTACGCTCTCCATATTAGGTGGGCACCAGATCCTAGGGTGGTTTGGGGTTTTGATCTGGTGCACAAGGAGAATGTTATGCATTTGCTGGAAGTTTCTTTGTTGTTGTTCTTATTCTTCCTCAAGGAGAAGTAATACTGTAGTAGTACTTGTCGTCCGGATGCCAAGCCTTTTGGCTATCTTGGGACCAGCCGCTTCGCATCTCCAACCGCTCTCCTCGCCCTCTCCTTAACACCTACGCTGCATTTTTCTCGTTTCTGAGTGTCTTCGAAATTTGGGATTGGGGGTTCATATATTTCAGTGCTTAGTGGCCCACATTAGCAGAGGTTGATTTACTATATTCACGCCCAGGCTCGCTATACTTTACTCAGGCTCCGTCAGTCGTAGTCTTCTTGGGCATCTATTGGCGGGTGGCAGCATGCTGGTGCCTGCCATCGTTCTCCTCCTACATCACCATCGTGACAGCGGGATAATATGGACAGAGCAATCAGGTTCTAGCGCAAGACGTACCTTATTTTGATGTACTCGTACTAATTTCCCTGCACCGGATGCTGCCATTGCTGCCATCCAACTCAAGCTTGGAAACCTCCCAAACCTTCCAACCCAAGACTGAGCAATGCAAAAACGATTCCTGCAGCAGCGTCTCGCTACGCAGGAACAGACGTTATCTCCAAGGTTATTAACAACAATAATCGTTAGTCCCTGCGTCTCTGTCGTCCTCCACCGTACTCGAAAATGCAAACAAATGATAGAACATAATGTGTATCTTTTGAAGAGTCGCGGTGTGCCTTGCGCTCCCTTCAATCTTTGTATCAGCCAATCAACTCAAGTGGTACATGAATTGCACGAAGCACAAGGCGCACTGCGATACTCAGAAAGATAATATACTTAAACCCCTCAACCGAGCCAGCTTCTCACCAACTTCCTGACTCCACCTGCCTCGACTCTATCAACGTCGACGGTCTTAGCATCGATCGCACCAAGCTCGACTTCATTAATGTCGGCCGTAATGTCAACCGTATCAACGTCGACTCCACCCATGTCGACTCCACCAACGTCAACCGTATCAACATCGACCGCACCAAGCTCGGCTCCACCAACGTCGAACGTATCAATCACAACTGTACCAAACTCACATAAGCTGCGGAGCTGGCTTCCATTCTCGAAGTCATGGCAAAACGTCGCTGCATTCATTGCATCCGGAACCGCTCTTATGACGGTCTACTATACAGTTCGGACCTATAAATTGACGGCTTTGACCGCTGATTTGGCGGCCTGGACCGCTAAAAAGGATTATCGTGACTATTGTGACGGCTTTGAGGTATTTCCCTAGCGCCTGGTTTATTCAGATAATATGCTTATTTATCATCTCATCTATCAGGATTTACGATGCCCTATCGAACACCCGCCGGTTGTAAAGAGCATGGCCAAGCGGTGGATACAAGCTAGTAGTGCTATCTGGAGCAAGCCAAAATTCCACTTTAGTATTTTTCATTGGGCTTTACATCTACGAGTGGGCATATATCTTATGCTGGCTCTTTTATGTAGCGCACTATCCCTCTGGCTATTAAAACGCCTGCGACAGTTTCAACGTTCACCTCATGATACAATGGATAGGCCTGATGAGCACACTCGGGCTGAATCTTTAGCTGGAAGGCTCATGAAAGCACAGTCTATATCGAGTGCTATTATTCCTGTCGAAAATGTATCCTCGCTTGTCAGGAGACGTAATACTGTTATCCATGGATCTGATTCGGAGGAATCAGAGTTCGACTTCAACTCTATATCTACTGTATCCTCTTATACTCACCGGAACCCTACTAGCACAGACTTGGTAATTGAGTTCGCCACTCTGTTAACAGACGACCCTTTTGTCAAAGAGCTTTGCGGTATTGGAGTCTCAAGACTTGGCGACGCACGCTTTCAAAACAACCTGAGGCGACTCCTTAAGGCTTTTTACCACGACTTAAGTCTCGAAGTCTCGACTAAGATAGAGAAAGCGGCTCTTTCTTTCATCCGCCCAAGGTCGACGCGCACTCGCATTGCTGAAGAAATATACAATAGGATTGCCATGCAAGAAGTCAATGCGGTAGAGAACTCGATGGATCAACGGAAGGCACGGTTAGCAGATTACCTTCTTCAAGTTCACCCAGAAGCTAATCACGGGTTACCCCTGGACAAATCGCCTCTCGATCCAATAATCTACTGGATGACAGAGAGCACTGCATTCTGGAAATTGAGGGAACACCTACGGGCTTTCCTGTTTCCGTCGGCTTGGGGGATATATCGGGAAGGCACTCGGGATATTGTATCTCACAATAGACTAAAGATGATCACTACCGGGATTCCAGTCAATTAAAGGTCCTGTAACGGGAGGATAGACTTGCGTTTTGTTCTACGTACCTCAATCATCGATCACTAAGCAAAAGTCCCACGCACATCTCGGACACTTCGTCGTCTTCAAGCTCCCGTTCTCCTGAAAATGCCTCAAAAGACAGTCAAAGTGAAATACGCATCTGCCATCACCATTCTCCAGCTCTAGACAACAAGGCAATCGTCTGACGTCTTCCCCGCACAAGAAGTTGTTGTTGCACAGGAGGCAGTGGGAGATTGACATATCGCTCTCCTCAACTCTTCCCGGACGAACTACAAAGGTGACTCTTGGGTCGGCTTCACTGACGACGCGCATAAAATGAGAGCTAGGAGAAATTTCCAAGGGAATAGGACGTTCGGTCAGCGGGACGGTCAACTGTGCCGCCTCTCGAGCCAGACGATGTTCTTCGCGAATAGAAGTACGCTTCGCCTGCTCCAGTCGCATTTGTTCGATGCGTCTTTGTCTGTCATAGTACTCTTTCTGTGATTCCATCAGCTTCAGAAAGTTCTTGCTTCGGGTGAAGATGGCGAAGGAGGAAATTGGAGAGACTCGTCCTGGGTCAGAACGTGTGATGTGACTGGGGGGTAATAGAACTCGACACGACAAAAGGTGCAGGATTGGTCCCTATAATGAAGGTCAGGGTCTAGAGGAGCGTAGTGCCTGGTGTCACAAGATCTGTGGTGGTTGCTGGTTGTCACCTCATGCCCGCATCCTGCATAGAAAGTGACAAGCTGAGCGCATGCTCGGTGCGGCAGGTGGGCCATTGTGGTGGTCCTGGTTGTCGTTATTGTTGTCATTGTCGTAGGTAACTCTTGGTGAAGGAATCTGGATGACGAGTTGGAATTGGAAGTTGGAAATGGAAAAGATCTGTGAGGTGTGAAGGGCATATATGTGCTTGGGGAGTGCCATTGTTTGTGAGGGAAAGTCTACAGACACTAATTCTGTTCTAGGGGACTTTGATGTAGCTCATAACCGTGGAAGAGTTTTATGATCTAGGAGATATGTTTTTCGAAGAGCAGTGCAGTACATATTCGTCCTATCAATTTCTCAATGGGCTTCTCCATAGAAACAACAGCATTGCCAAGGCGAGAGCGATTTGTCGCGCGCTACGCATGCTCTTTGGACAACACAATGTTATTGTCTAAACTAGAAGCGAGCGCTTGAATGTTACAATGTCTTTGATCACCATTCTACACAAAGGTTCATGGCAAAATAATGAATCTGTACACCCGAACAAAACATTGTCTTCCCTTCTACAAATTTTCCACAGACAAGGCCGTTATGCTTAAATATGCCATAGTGTTCCCTTCGGTTTTCCAAAAACTTTTCTTCATCAACACAACACAATCTCACAACATCGAGAACCAATTCTGTTCTCATCCTTCAATAGTTACTTTTCACAACCTCAAGTAACAAATCAACAACAATCGCAGAAATATCCATCCAACCATTTCGACGCATTGAAGATATGGACGTAGACGATTGGGAGCTCATCTCAGCGATAGATGCTGATTTCCCCCCACCATCCCCCAGGGTACTTCGGAAAGACCGACTCTAAATCTAATACTTTTGAGTCCTGGTGGCAAGTACTTTCAGGAACTTCTTCTCCCCACTACTTCCACAACAGTCAGAAGTGAAGAACTTTTAGCATTGCGTTCTGAATTTTTCAGAACTCTCCACTCTGGTCGTCTATTGTCTTCAGAAACTGGTCATACCTCCAATTTCACTGATACCAATGTAGAAAAAGAGTGGGAAGAGACAGAGACCGTTGTCATTTTCCTGCCCTCCAACCCGCGCCTGGCTGCAGATGGAAGTTCCCGTCCAGAATCGCAACAAGAAATTTCTCGTCATTCAAGCCGCCTCGTCGCATCGTCTCGACGATTCCGAGCTTTCAAGCGCGATTCCTATCCAGCATCACCCTTGATGGAAGAATTTCTAAATACCTTCCGCCAACTAATCATAGCCACATTCGAGGCTGGGACTAATGGAGACGCACGAACTTACAGACTTCAACAGCTTGTGCTTGAATATATGATCGGTTACCTCAAACTTTATGAGCGGGAAGTTCAACATGGTGTTCCGCTTCTTGATCGTACGTATTTGCTTTGCCCTATGGTTAGAGGTCTGGAACAACTCAGTGATCCTCTGATGATGCTCCACATCGCAGATCCCGAGGACAATTGCTCCATCTGCAGCGACGGGTACAAAGACACACCACAGATGCCGGTAATCGAGCTTCCGTGCAGACATGTTTTCCACAGATTTTGTGTTACTGTCTGGTTTCGGGGGCAAGTGCCCGTTGCTCGTAATAGCACCTGTCCCATGTGTCGGAGAGCTTTCATGATTAACCGGCTACCTGAACTAAGCGAAGAGGAAAGACAGGCAGGGATCTCTTTCGCGGATAGAAACTAGCTGGAAGGAAAATGATATCTGATTTGGTAAGCTATTTTCTTTTCTCGCACGATTTGGTTGTTCTTTTAGTTAGACAGGAGTTATAGGATTAAAAAAATAAATTATAAAAGCAAAATTGAAAAGTCACAATCGCGCTGTAGATACTCAAAATAAGAAAGTGACGTGACAAATCTCCAAAACGAGTGTTAAATAGATCTTCATTGATAATAAATGATAAACGGATAATTGTTCGTAAGTAGGGACATAATATTTAAAGGATATATTAAAGTGTATAAAACCTTTATGTTAGCCTTGTGATGGCACAAAGAGGACAAAATGTATCACAGCAGAGGAGTATGAGGATTCTTAAATGTGAATGTAAATTCGGCATGAACAGGGGCTCTAGTACGAAGAATAATATAATCATACCGATTGAAAGAACCTGCAGTGGCTACTAATATACAGATGAGGTGATGAGAGGGGGGGTGGTTCGGACCATTACCGAAGCCTAAGTGAACGGCCAATGCCATCAGTTCCAAAGCTCATCACAGCCATAGCCATCACAGTTCCCCTTTGCTCAATCGCAACCATTAAAGTTTTTTCAAAATCCGGAGCACTTGGGAACAAAAGTTTCAAACTCAAAGAATGCGGATATATGTTTTGAAGACGTTTGAAGAAGAACTATCTGGGAGTTATTAATCTAGTGTGAGAGGGGCATCAAGGCACATGTTCTAACTCCAAACTTAGTTTTTCATAATTATCACTACTATCTAGGTAAACAGTATTACTATCCGTTCAAGTCTTTTTTTTCTTTGACAATGCCATTGTTCCTTGGTGTGTATCTCATCAAAGACAGCCTACTATAGGCCGTAACAATGTCCAAGAATGCGACAACAAAGATCTTGTCCAACCCCGAGCACGAAGAGTCTCCTGTTCCAAAACAATAAATTTTCAACAAGAGTATTGTACCCTAAAAAAACACCAGTAATGGAAAGTGATATAAACACAAGAGCGTCCCCTTCCTCGACCTCTCCTTCCTTCCTCCAGATCCAAGCTTCTCAACACGACAACAATTACACCACCACTCAAACAAGCACCTAATTACCTACTGCCTAATACTTCCTACTCAAAATGCCACGCCCTCTATCCTTCGGCATCGAGCTCGAATTCGTGGTCGCCTACGTCCCCAACCTCACCACAGATCACCCTTGGCCCCACGAAAAGCGTTGCACTCGTTTCACACCCTCGGACGACGACTTAAAATTTTGCAGAATCGCCTGGAACATTGACCGATCCAGATTCATCAGCAAAGAAGAACTCGAAAGAGAATATCCCTCAGCCGTAGCCATGGCCTACAAAGAATGCATCCATCGTGCACTCCGAGAAACCCTCGGTGAAGCCGGCTTCCCTACCAATCTCTCCAAGGATGATTTTGACTTCAAAATCACTAAGTGGGGCGTGAAAGACGACGGTAGTGTTGACAGACCTGATTGTGCGTCCAAATATAACTACGTGGCGGCTGAGCTTGTGTCACCGGCCTATTACTATGGTGACGACGCGAAAGAGACCGTCAGAAAGGTGTGCAACTTGTTGACGAATACGTACTGTATTAATACCAATCAGAGCACAGGCTTCCACGTCCACATTGGGAATGGTTCGGATGAATTTCCTTTCCATACCATTCGCAATCTCGCCTTGTTTCTCTGGATTTTCGAGCCCCAGTTGAACATGCTTCATCCAGAGACGAGGCAAGATAGTGATCCATCTTACTGTAAGTCAATGCGTCGCTGGGCGCCATTTGTGGAAGTCTTTTCCGAGGATTTGGGGGAACATCCCAGTGTGTATCAAGGTGCGTTGCAAATCCTATCATGCCAAGATGTCGAAGATTTGGTAAAGTCGATATGCGCCAGACGCGACTCTGCGTATAACTTTCATGGACTCAGCTACAAGATAGTCCCTTATCCGAAGTTCACGCTGGAGTTTCGACAGCATGAGAGTACGTTTGATGTCGATGCCGTCTTGAACTGGCTTGAGGTATGTCACGGCATTGTGGATTATATCCGACACATCTCGGCTGAAGAAGTGCATCGTCTCATTCAGTTTTCAAAGTTGGAAACTTGGGAGGAGACGGGCGACCGAAAGTCTGACGAGGAGATGGAGGCGAAGTTCGGTCCCGTTATGGCAAAAGGTAAGTTTACCGTTATTGATCTGTTGAGGTTTATCAAGTTGAATCCGCAGGCGGATTACTACTCTGAGAGAGTTCAGAAGCAGATCAAGTGGTCTTTGTCTGGGGGCGGTGCGCGTGAGGGAGCAAACGAGAGTCCTGATTTTAACGCCGCTGAGGACTTTTTTGATCAGTTCCTGCCAGGTCCTTCGGATACGTCCAAGGAGAAGAACGAGTCAACCGAGACAAGTGAGTGGTAGGTGAGAACAATGTAGCACCAATATATTTCTTTCATCATGCACAAATTGACTTCAAATGTACCACTTTACCCAGGAAAAAGAGTGCGTAAAGAATAATGTATAAATTCCTTTTGTAACTACAGAAAACAATCGGAAGTATGTGAATAAGTAAATTAAAGGAATGGCTTTTGATCTTCGGTTGATAACGACGTTCCTGGCAAAGAAGGCGAGCTTCCCAACGGTGTCAAGAATGGACCTGTGACTCCATTAACCTGACCAAGCATTGGATTTTTGTTCACTGCTTGCCCATGCAGTGACAAGATAGATGAGACTATATGCATCGCTCTCTTATCTCGGACCACATATTTTATCGAGTCGATAAACCTACATGTACACCATTCAGACTCGACAGATTCATACAAACATCTTCCAACCACGGCCTATCATCTTTATTTTCCAATGTATTGAAGGTTTGTACCAATCGTGAGACGGTGTACGCAGCTTCAGATAATGCAAACCCTTCTGTTGATCATCATGTTAGGATTCAAGATTCAAAATACGGAAGGGAAAGGAGTTTGTGGAGACTTACGACCAATGCAGACTCTTGGGCCTGCACACTTGATTAGCAGGGAGATATTATAATAAAATCGATGTAAAGGGAACTGACCGGCATTGAATGGCAGGAAGCTGGCCTCC
Organism: Tetracladium setigerum; assembly: GCA_031472005.1. Lineage (NCBI taxonomy): Eukaryota > Fungi > Ascomycota > Leotiomycetes > Helotiales > Tetracladium > Tetracladium setigerum. Next base: position 1,083,335 of record PZJY01000012.1, read on the forward strand.
ATCTCAGGCGTGGGATTCTCCCATCTCATTGGGCGAAACTCCTCGGCATCTTCACCCCAGATATCTTTTCGGCGATTCATAGTAAATGGTGCAAAACAAACGGTATCACCTTTCCAAACAATGACTGGATCCTTCCCAGATGGACCACCTCCAACTGGTAGTGTAGTATCGCGCGTTGCGGTGCGAAGATTGAAAGGAACGGGTGGGTACAGGCGCATTGCTGTAGGGATTAGCATGTGAGAAGCTGACAACTTGTACCTAGTTCTTACTTTCGTTGAAGATATAATGAACATATTTAAGTTTCTTCAGACTACCCGCGGTTGGTAGTTCACCCTGGAACACTTCTTCCACTTCGCTACGGAGTTGCTTCCAACAATCTGGATTTTGTGAGAGAAGCATAAACGCGAATGAGAGTAAACTAGCAGTTGTGTCGCGACCAGCAAGGAGAATTGCCATCGCATGATCTCGGAGATCTTGGAGGTTGTTTGTGGAATTAGAAATCTCATGAAGGTAGATATATCGTCCTCCGGATTCGGACGAGGAAGGCTTGCAAGCGATGGCTCGTCCAACAAGTTCGTCGACATACTTGTGAACTATTGCACACGACTCCACTAGTTTTTGGTCCGTCATGAGATCCATAAAAATACCCATGGAACCACGAATAATAGTTCTTCTCATGGCCATAGTGAAGGCGGCGGAATATTCTTTGGTTTTAGCATCAGTTCCTAATAAAGCTCCAGAGGAGTACCCAAAGAGAAATTCGGTGCTGATGTCCATGGTAAATTCTTGAAAGAGCTCTTGTATATCCACAGATGAGCCATCATTTGGAATTCGCTTGATCAGATTTTGGACGTGTTCTGTTTTGTATTTAGCTTGCAGAACCTGGGTCGAAGAGTAGATTGCGCATGAGATCCATGGAGCAGATACCAGCTACAATGCACGTACCTTCAAACATATCCAGATCTCCTCCTAGATTTGCTTTCTTAAAACTTGGTCGCATGGTAGTGCGAAAGTGGACCCAATCCTTTCCATCAGACGTGAAAATTCCATTTCCAAGCAATGGAATCGACATCTGGCGTCGATAAGTGCCAAGCTCGAAATTCTTGAACTGAAGAGAGAGGCACTCTCTCATATTTGCGGGTTCAGCGGTCCACACGAACGATTCGCCAAGTGCCGATTCTCTGAAGGTATACCCGCTCTCGTCGAACATTCCTTGGGAATATGGTAGAAATTTGTGATTTTCAAAAGCCTTGATGTACTTGAATAGCTCGATAAGGCCCAGTAGTGGACGGGCGACCTGAACTGGAGGCTCACATCCAAACTTCTGTATCACTTTCCGACGGTGTTGGTAGCTGGAAATGAATTGAACAATTAACCAGACCCCGCCAACAGAGAGCAAGGTGGTGAATAAGTGGGAGAGCATTGTGGCGTGTAGAAACAAAGTTGAGATGAAGGGAGGGAAGCAGCAATCAGGATATTCCTTATACCATTGATAAGGTCGAGTATTTCATAGGAACTGCAAGGCGACACTGGTTTGAGGGCAAAATCAAAGGCTGAAGGCAGGTAAGCACTAGTCCGAGTGAGTTTCTCGTTGGTTGGGTCATCGCACCCCTTACAGTCCTGGGGAGTTGGAAAAATATTCAGATATCTGTCGATGGAAGCGGTTTTAAGAGTGCTGACCGCATTAGCACTTGATTGTCGCTCAGAGGCCGAACCTTGAAACCCCGCGTGGAAGGACAATAATGAATGAATAATAGGAACGACTATCCCGCGCGCAGGAAGTGTGAAAACAAGACATTACTGTACTTTGTCAATTCTGACATGTAAATATTTTTGGAGAACAGACGATGTACGTGATAGCCAAGCTAGACCTAATGTATCTCCGTACATTGTCCGTAGGGAATGAGGAAGATTCGAAAGCAGGGTGCATGATATGACGAAGGCAATTCGAGGATTGCAAAACAACTGCTCATCTAAGTATCTAAATTGGTCAAAAGTCGATAATGAGGCTTATTGAGATCGAGGAAGATCAAAGTTGGTGAGATACCTCTGTCTACCAATATCAATCAATATCAATCATAAACAAAGCCCTCTTGCGAGCCAATCAGAGGAGGCTCATTCATTACTTTGAAATAGCACCAGTTTCAGTCGTTCCAATGTTTGGTGAAGGATGGAATGTACTCTGCTGTGATGTAGCTTACGTCTGTACCTTCCGCCAAGCCAACCCCCGGAATCGGACGCGACCCTGAAGCTCAAACATGAAATTGTCCACGCAGAGTTACCTCGAGCTCTCGTCCACATCTTCACCGCTGCCAACACTTCAATCACACCTCACCACCAGCGAATTTACTGCCGTGTTGCGCTCATAGTGAGATCTTGAGGCTACACAACTCCTCTGCGAAGAATTGGCTTCTCAATTGATCAATTCCTCCAAAAACCATCCCCCAACAGACAACCTCAACCCCGCGATAAAATGTCTGCCTCTCTCCCAGGCAATCGGGAGCTCCCAACATCCCAATATGATCTCAGCACATATTGGGGACGAGTGCGCCACTCCGCAGATATATCAGATCCGAGGTGAGAAGGGCAGTCTTTGATTTCACACAACAAAAGGTGGATAGACTCGAGTTGTGTTTGTTGAGGAGTGGAATTCTTCATACTAACGCTTCCAGAACATTACTTGTCAACAGCGCCGGATTGGAAAGTGCAAAGAGCTTGGTGACGGCATACAAAGAGGGGAAGATTAAGGATATGAATCCTGAGTTGTGGAAGGCAAAGAAGATCGTAGATTCTACCCTACACCCAGGTATGTCTGCCCCTCCATCCATGCGATATCCAGCTAATGGTCTCTTAGATAATGGCGAGCCTGTCTTTCTCCCTTTCCGAATGTCCAGCTTCGTACTCTCCAATTTGGTCGTGACCGCGGGAATGCTTACACCTGGGATGGGGGTAAGTACTCGTCGCATACATCTTCAAGCATGCTTCTAACAAAAAGGCAGATGACCGGCACTCTCCTCTGGCAAATCACCAATCAATCTCTCAACGTAGCAATCAACAACGCCAACGCCAACAAATCCACCCCTCTCTCCGTCTCTAAGATCACTCAATCATACTTCCTCGCCGTAAGCGCATCCTGCTCTGTTGCACTCGGTCTCAACGCCCTCGTCCCTCGATTGAAGCGAGTCAGCCCATCCACGAAGATCATACTCTCCAGACTTATACCCTTTGCAGCAGTGGCCAGTGCCGGAGCACTGAATGTATTCTTGATGCGCGGGGAGGAGATTAGACGAGGTATTGACGTCTATCCCGTTCTCTCGGAAGCAGACAAGGAAAAGCTTGCTCTGGAAGGCAAATCCGAATCGTCTGTGGCTTCGCTGGGCAAGAGTAAGAAGGCGGCTACTTTGGCAGTGTCGGAGACAGCGCTTAGCCGAGTATTGAACAGTTCGCCGGTCATGGCTATTCCAGCATTAGTGTTGGTGAAGTTACAAAAGCAGAATTGGTTGGCGAAGAATCCCCGATTGACTCTACCAGTTAATCTGGGATTGATCTTCACCACGAGTATCTTTGCGTTGCCATTGGCATTGGCTGCGTTCCCGCAGAGACAGAGCGTGGATGCCACGACATTGGAGGAGGAGTTCTGGGGAAGGGTGGAGATGGAGGGAAGGTTGTCTTCAATCGTGGAATATGAGATGAAGTTGTGGTAGAATGACAGCGACTTATTCCTATATTCGAAGATACCTATGCAAGCAATTCGCGGGTGCACGAAGCAGCACTGGGACTGGAGTTAGAGGCAAGACCTGATATGATGGCACAGTAATGGAGTCAGCCGACATTATTGGGATAGAGAGAGAGAGAATGTTAGAACAAATTTCAGCCTGAACATCTCGCGCGTGTCCACGTCAACCAGGTACTGATTTTTTAGAAAGGCTAGGTACCCTTACGAGTCCGCTGACCAACCCACGACAATGTGACGTAGACCTCTACTACTTGTTCCAAGTCTTACAGTACGAATTTGATTCGAAACGGATGGTAATGATGGGAGATTACTCGTATCACTGAGAAATTCCAAACTCGTCATCTGAAGCACGCGGCTGTATCTCATACTCTCTCCAAAACAACCGAGCACACTTCATTCAAAGTCACGCAAACACCACGTGATCAGGCGTTTTGCCTGAAACTGCTCATACGAAAGTACAGTATCCAGCAGTAAGTGAGGCAAGGAGTGAGCTGTACATATGAAATAATGCGCAAATAATTATGTTGTAGATGTTTCAGTCGCGTTCTCTCCCTATCTATCTGTTGTCGGCTCCCGCTCGGGTGAAGTGTTGATGTGATGTGATGGGTGTGTGCTCGGTGGTCAGAACTAAAAGTCGGACCAAAACAAATAATCCTCCGTATTTTTTGGGAAGAAGCTTTTTTTTTGGGAGGGAGGGGCCTTAGGCTCTTCTTTTTGCCACTGCGGTGGCCCAGAAGGAATGCGCAAATGGCGAAAATCAAAAATGGAGGGAATAATGGGCGAAACAAAATAATACGGAGAAAGGTTGTGGGGTTTGTATGTGATGAGTAGATCCCGTCCACCCTGGTACTGTACTGTAAGGTTGAGTGCGATCGAAGGAGGAGGGGATTTGAGATGGGTGGATGAAACCCTTTGTTTTTCTTGTTCATTTGGCGGGCGAGAATAATGGATGATGATGGACTGGAGAAGATGGAAAGTAAAGGATGGGAAGTATAAGAAGAATAGAAAGTTTGATTTAAAGTGCACGTGTGTAATTGGTACTTATTGGAGAGAGGAGGGAGGAGGGAAGGAAGGGAGGAAGAAAGGATGGAAGGATGGAGGAATACCGGACTCGGACTGACTGCTGATAGATAGATGATGTGAATGAGGCATATTGTGTATCATAAGGCCCTCGCTTGGTTGGTGTTTTCGATATACTTGAGTGAATCTAATAAAGAGGAGTGTGAATAGGTAGGTGTAAGGAAGGTATAGTTAACCTAGCATGTCCTAGATATCTTAAGTGCCGTCGTGATGGGCAGAAGGAGAAAGACAACCTTATTAATTGATGATTAAGTTGTCCTTTACTATTGTTATGTTATCAGTAGGTAACTGTCCTGTATCGATCGAGTGAGGGGAAGGAGAAGTCGCCAAGAGGCTTGCCGGATGTTCAGATCTCTGTTGCTAGGGCGCTTTTTGGCTCTGGGGCCGCCATCACATTGCTGCTGCTGCTGACTTGCCTGAGTCGAAAGGGCGAAAGGGCCGCCCACCACCGAGAGTAGACACCCTCCCTCCCTCTAAATACAATAGGTAGAATAGGGAAAGGTAACCAAGTGAATAAATAATCTCTGAGGAAGGAATTACATGATCCGAAAGGTTCTACTTTCAAACCTTCGACCACTCTAGCCACTCTAAAGTACCTACTGTCTCTGTCTCTGTCTCAAACCCTAAAAGAACTCGAGAGTAGTTCCAACTGAACCAACTTAACTGCCTTGTGCTTTTGGGCAGAAGCGGAAAAACGAACTGACTGACGCGCTACTCTACGGGCGAGTTCGAGCCAACCACACCACCACCAACTCGCTTGCAGAACAAGCAGGAAGACATCGCCGCCGGACATCTTTCACAACGTCGCCCTCATCCTCGTCCTCAGCGTCATTGATGGTCTGCTAGCAAGCCTGCGGCCAGAACGACAACCAGCACTCCTTCAACATCGGCAGCCGCTCCATCACCACCATTACGGTTTCGCTTCCTGCCTGCGAACGCATCGAAATGCACCGAGTCTGAGTCCTGGAAACACCCCCATTCCAGCCATTTGCAACCGCGCCGCCCGTCCCACGACGTCGTCCCTGCAAATCCCCAACTACTACTCGCCCATCTCGCAATTCACGCAATCACACACTCATCCCGGCCGACGAGAGCCACTGCCAGAGTCGACTCGGGTCCATCGAGCCACTCGCCCAAGAACTCACTGAACTCGCAGACGAGTGCATCCCGCGAAATTTGTCTTGCCCGTCGCCTGTTTCGGTGGTGCAGAGCAACACGATTTCTGCTGTGAGATGTCGACACCCTCCACACTTCCTCCTCTCCATCAAAACTACGGCTACTCTCACCACCACCAATCCTTCCAATCAAACTCCAACTATCGAACAAACGCCAATTCCCTGAACGGCGCCAGCCGGTTGGGGGCATCCTACAACCTCCCGACTCCTTCGAGTAACGGAGCCTCTTCCACCAGCACCGTGCTGGTAGATCCGCTCCAGACACTTCAGAGCGACGCACAATCCTCGAGACCCAACCAAAAGTCAGAAAGTACTTCTGCCGCCCCATCTACCATGTCGTCGGCCGCAGTCTCAAAGAAGAGGCAAAGATCTCGAGAAGCCAGGGAACCGAGACAACCAAACTGGCCCGAATTCTACAAGAATGGTCTCCCGAAAGAGATTATCGTCATTGACGACGATACTCCGGAACCATCTCCCTCGGTGAAATCGAATGGGCAGCGCGCTGTAGCAGAATCAGATAGCCGACACGCCGCGAAAAAGAGGAAACGAGAAGATGTCTACGATCCTGTCTATCACCTGGGCCCCTCCAACGATCAATCCCCGAATACAATTCCCAATCCAAGTCGACCATTTCGACCGACCGAACCACATCCGCCATACACACAACTGCAGCCACTTCATTAGGCTCACATTCCTCCAACGGCCAGAATGGCTACGATGACGCAGAGGCCCAAGCCGGCCAGAAGAGAAAGCGAAACAATACCCGCCTTCAGCTTGCAAATGAGGCAAAGAGGAGAGAATTGGAGGCAAATGGGGATGCCTTTACAAGTTACAAACCACCGCCTCGGCCGCCGATCAAGGCTCCAGAAGTTGCTGTCAAGCAAATCCCAGATGTGAGTAAACCATTATTCCTCCTAGACCTAGTGCTAATCGATCACAGACTTCATACACGAAGAACAGCAAAGTCGATGATGATGATGGGCACTATATAGTGGTCCCAGACACCAACCTGACAGAGAGATGTAAGTGCCCGATTCAAACTCTTATCCAGCCTTGCTAACAATAAGATAGATCTAGTCACGAAGCTGTTAGGCCAAGGAACGTTTGGAAAGGTCGTCCAGGCCCAAGACAAGAGGAGAAACAAGTTGGTTGCCATCAAGATCATCAGATCCGTCCAGAAGTACCGAGATGCCTCGCGGATTGAACTGCGAGTCTTATCGACACTCAAAGCGAACGATGCAGAAAACAGGAATCGATGTATACACCTGCGGGACTGCTTCGACTACCGAGGTCATATCTGCATTGTCATGGATTTGCTCGGACAGAGTGTCTTTGACTTCCTTAAGGGCAACTCCTTCGTTCCTTTCCCAAACAGCCAGATTCAGAACTTTGCACGTCAATTATTAACGAGTGTAGCATGTAAGTTGCTCTCTGCTTTCGCTTGGATCTCTGCTAACCATTTTGCAGTCCTACACGATCTCAATCTCATCCATACCGATTTGAAACCAGAAAACATCCTTCTTTGTGATAACCAATATCAAGCTTTCACATACAGTCGTCGGATCCCTTCTTCTTCCACCACCGTCAACCGACAGGCCGCTCAACGCAGAGTTCTCCTCAACACCGACATTCGACTGATTGATTTTGGTTCTGCAACTTTCCAAGACGAGTACCACTCTTCGGTGGTGTCCACTCGTCACTACCGAGCACCCGAGATCATTCTTGGACTTGGTTGGTCGTTTCCTTGCGATATCTGGAGTATCGGCTGTATTCTTGTAGAATTTTTCACGGGAGATGCTCTTTTCCAAACACATGATAATCTAGAGCATCTCGCAATGATGGAGGCTGTCTGTGGCGGCAGACTCGATCCTCATCTCATTCAAAATGTCAATGCTGCCGCAAAGAAGAACACTGGTAATCAAGCCAACAAGTACGTCCAAAGTCACCCCCTCAAAGAGACCCCCACTAACAGAAACAGGTTCTTCAAACGTTTAAAGCTTGACTACCCTCAACCAGAAACTAGCAGGGCCTCAAGGAGATTTGTAAAGGCGATGAAACCCCTAGAAGTAAGTCTGAGCCACTTTTTCTCGAGATATCATACTGACTTGCGCAATAGCAAATCATCCCCGACAACACCAAATTCTGTAGAAACTTCCTAGACCTTCTACGAAAAATATTCGTCTATGATCCAGCTGATAGGATCACTGCCAAAGAGGCTCTCAAACACGCTTGGTTCAAGGAAGGAGCAACACCAGATGATGGAACGGAAGCCGCTAAGATAAGAATGCAGAGGTTGCAGGCCGCGGAAGATTTGGCCAGGCTGCAGGCTGCAGAGGAATTGAAGGAGGCACGTCAAAATGGGCACCACGCGTGAGAGGCGTTTTATGATGCATGACATGACGGCGTAAATGGACGGGTTCGCAAAGTGGAATTACCAATTTTTGGATCAATTCTTTATTGGGACCTCGGCACATCAGGGGGTCATAATGTGTTTTTAGTATACGCGAATTGTCTCAATACCATTGCACTCGGACTTTCGCGTAGATCAATGCGGCTTTTGGTATATAATTAGATACGTTGATCAGCTGCATGATCATTACCTATTTAGGTTTGAAGGAATAGAAACCGAGAGGTTACATTACGTCCAATACCAATGTACCTACATAATGTCGATCCAATAATGTGAACCTGTCGAGCCTGTGCATCTTTTGTCTGCCGCCAAGATATAAATCTGCGGGATCCCACGCTAGCGGCCGCTCAGAGTCACCACCGAGATGGACATTCTGAGCCACGCCGAAATATAATTCCGACAAGTTACTTCCCCAGAGGTCGTGAACAAGTGCATGGCATTCCCAGCGTCTATAAATCGTGCAATTACCTCCCGCACAGCGACCATTTGTCTGAATCAAAGAGGTAGAAAGACAGCTCAATCACTTGTGACGGACCAAGTCTTTAAGCAAACCACAGCTGCAGCATCCACATCTAACGCGACAACTCCCCACAAACACTTCCCACGACTAATTCGCGGTCCACGCCTCGGCGGTTATATCCAAGAAGAATATCTCCTCTCTCTCGAAAATCAACACTCGCTCCGCACATCCAACGTCCAAAAACTTTCCACCCCGCTGAATTGGAACAGGATGAAATCCTGGGTTCAGATCATCTCGACGCCCACGGCAGACACACCTGGCACGACGCTCCTCCTCCATTTCGACAACAAGAGATATCTCATTGGCAATGTGGCCGAAGGGACACAACGAGCGTGCGCACAGCGGAAATTGGCGCTGACGAAGGTGCGGAATGTCTTTTTGACGGGACGTGTGGGATGGGCGACTACGGGAGGTATATTGGGCATGATTTTGACCGTGGCGGACAGTTTGGCGGCGGGAATAGAGAGTCAGCTGGCGCATTCGAAGAAGCTGGCGAAGAAGAGTGGGGGGGAGGTAAAGACGGAGAGGGTGTCGTTAAGTTTACATGGGGGGAGGAATCTGACGCAGTTGTTGGCGACGGCGAGGAGGTTTATTTTTAGGAAGGGAGTGCCGCTGGATGTGGTGGAGTTTGATGGGAAGGGCGATGTGGGGGAGACGCCGACGTGGGAGGATGAGAATGTGAGGGTTTGGAGTATGGTTATTGAGCCGGATGTGGTTGTGGATGTGGATGTGGATGTGGATATGGATGTGCAGAGGCCGTCGAGGAAGAGGAGTCATGAGGAGTTCTCCGACGAGACGGGGATTGTGTCTGACAGTGGGAAGGGAGAGAGTGTAGCCGAGAGAGAGGACAGGTACGATCAGATGCGGAGATCTGTGGTAGGGTCTATGTTCGACTCGGACTGGAAACTGGATGCGCTTTTCAAGAAGAAGCTCTCCGAGATACGCAAAGACGAGGCAAAAATCTTTGTGCGGAATGATCAGGGTCATATCGAGGAGTATAAGGGACCGACTATGGATGAGAACCCAGAGACTCCTGATATTGAGGTTCTGGTGCGAAACCCGTGGCCCGGAGCGAGAGTGCAGACTCTACCACCTACTACCCCTTCTACGAGTTCGGTTTGCTACATCTTCAAGACGCACACGATGCGTGGGAGGTTCGACCCGGTGAAAGCGAAACAGTTGAAGGTACCTAAGGGCCCAAGTTACGGCAAACTCACTCAAGGTGAGAGTATTATTTCGGAAGACGGCGTTACGATTACACCCGATATGGTGTTGGGTGAATCAAAGATTGGAAATGGCTTCGCCGTTATAGAGCTGCCTGATTCTTCATACATTGGGCCTCTCATTGCTCGGGCGGAGTGGTCTTCAAAAGAGATTATGGAAGGTGTACAAAATATCACTTGGATCTTGGGAGCAGGTGTCTTGGAAGATCCAAGACTTCAACAGTTCATCAGGGATCATGCAGATTTGGAGCACTTCGTTTCGTCTACAGACCGGTGCGCCAATTATCTAGCACTTGAGTCTTCGGCTTCGGCTTCCATTCGACTCCATCTTCTCGATCCGGACCGATTCCCAATACCAAAATTCAGCAACACTGTCGAGGCACCAAAGGACGGCCTTGCTCAAGTTACACCAGCTCGGCCAGGGTATTCGATTAATCTTCAGCCTCTTTTCAAAAGTGACCAGACCCCGGTGCCATACTTGGATACGAAGTTGGTAGTCACGGAAGCATCCGAGAAGGTCAAGGAGCTAGCAGACATCGGTCGCAAGCAAATCGCAAGTCCAGAGTATCTCGAGAAGCTAGACAAAAACCAAGCAGATATTCCCTGTAAAGACGCCGAAGTGATTTCTCTCGGAACTGGCTCAGCACTACCATCGAAATACCGTAATGTCTCCGCAACGTTAGTTCGAGTTCCCGGTTATGGAAGCTATCTTCTCGACTGCGGTGAGAACACGCTTGGTCAACTCAAGCGAGTGTTTGGATCCGAACTCCCAGAAGTCCTCCGCGACCTCCAAGCAATCTGGATCAGCCATCTCCACGCCGATCACCACCTGGGTACGGCATCCGTAATCAAAGCCTGGGCAACAGAAACATCTCTATACCCGGAGACACGCAACAAGAAACTCATCGTCGGCTCCGACGAAGCAATGCTGCACTGGCTCCGCGAATATGCCGAAATCGAAGACTACGGTCACGACCGATTAAAACCTATTGCCTTTGGTCGTGACACCTCCTTCACATACAGCTTCAACCACACCGATGACAGTGCGGACTACGGTCTCCAAAGCATCAAAACCTGCTACGTCAACCACTGCCGTGGCGCTCTCGCCGTCGTGCTCACCTTCCCCAACGGCTTCAAAGTCGCCTACTCAGGCGACTGTCGGCCCAACGAGCATTTCGCCAAACTCGGCCGCGGCGCCACGCTACTCATTCACGAGGCGACCTTTGACGATGAACTGCAGGGTGATGCGATTGCGAAGAAGCATTCCACGACTGCGGAGGCGCTGGGTGTGGGGAAGCTGATGGAGGCGAGGCGGATCTTGCTGACGCATTTTTCGCAGCGGTATCAGAAGGTTCCCGTGATGGATAGTGAGGGCGGCAAGGAGCAGGTTGCTATTGTGGCTTTTGATTATATGAGGGTGAAGGTGGGTGATTTTGCGAAGGTGGAGGCGTTTTTGCCGGCTTTGGTGGAGTTGTATAGGGAGAAAGAGGGAGATGAGGAGGATGAGGTGGAAGTGGAGGTGATGGAGGAAGAGGAGAAAAAGGAGGGGAAGAAGGGGAAGAAGGAAAAGAAGAGGTAGATTGGGAGATAAATGGTTTTTTACATTGTCTTATTGGGCAGATAGTCAGACTTGCATACTAAATGGCGTATTTAAAAGGGAAGTTGGGGTGGGGTAGGTGGGGAGCAATGGAACAAAAAAGATTTTGCACTTCTTTGGTTTTGGTAAAGAAGTAAGCGCATTTACCTTATAAAAGAGGTGAGGATATATGCATGTCTGAATGAATATTGTGGGTAGTAAAAGACAAATAGAATCATGATGAAACCAAGCTTGCTGCCGAACTGTGCTGTGCTGTGCCTTCTTGTTCTTATCATTTTCTCGATCACGGCTCACATTCTTCACGCCTTCACTTTCGATACTCGCCTAGCTCACTTGGTCGAGAAAGAGGGGGGAAGGTGTGGGTGGTGTGGGAAGGGATTTCATGTGATTGACTTTACTTGACTTGACTTGATAGATGGTGATATGTATGTTTTCCATACGACTCCAATCCTCACTCTTTTCCTCATCCATCTCTGATCATGTAGAGTGAAGCGAGGAAAGCGTGTGTGTATGTGAAAGAGCGAGCTCAGCCAAAGTCCAAAGGTTCAAAGCCAAAAGTCACAAGTTCAAAGTCAAAAACCTAAAGTTATAAGTAAGTCCCAATCCCCAAAGCCCGCAGCAAGAGGAAATTAAATACTTTAGCTTTGCGAAATCAATTCGTGTTGTGTGAAATTGATTGTATGTTGAAGTGCTTGGCATATAGTACCGATACTCCCGGTCTCAGAAGGACAATGCTCACTTGAATCTTTAGCTCGCTCAGGCTGGAATATTCCTTTGTATTCATCTTGTTTTTCAATGAGTATAATACAGGCAAGACAATCAGCTGTTGTTTATTGTGATCTGTTGAAGAAAGAACATTTCCTTTACATTGCTTTGTTTTGACTTACCCGACAATAAAGGATAGAGAACGAACCACAATATAGAACATAGAACGAGGGCCTACCAGAACATTAAACAAACTCTCTCGTCTTGAATCACAATTAGTATAAGTAAGAATCTCCGTCCATGAGATATAAGGTATCTGCCTCAAACCCACCTGGCAAGTGAACCCATATACAACTGCTATCATTACACAAAACCACTGTCCAAACAACACTACAAAATGTCACCTCCCTCAATGAAATACATCGAGAAACTCACCACAGGCGAAATTTCAGCTCTCACTCAACTACTTCGTCCGTCCCACCATGATCAAGACCACACCACCCTTTCCTCCCCCTCCTCCTCCAACAACAACATCAACCTCCCCTCCTCTCTCCTCCGCCCAGCCTCTTTCCTCTCTCGTATCCTCCACACACTGTCACATACTCAAAAAGCCATTCTCTGCCCCTCCCATCACCCCCTCCACCCTCACCTCATCCACCGTCTCTTCCTCCAACTAACCCACGAAAGCACCACTCATCTCACCCGTCTCCACGCCCATCCCCTCCTCTCCGCACCCATATTCGCCTTCCTCAAACGTATGTACGCCCTCAACAGTCTCTGGATGTCATCCGAACTCTACCGAACCACCTACCGCGTCATGCCCAGCGAAAAGCGATATCTTAGAATTGAAAGTGGCTGTGAAGCTTGTATTCTTGCGTTTGTGGGCGGGAATAATGTGATTTTGAGGGATTTGAGAGCGAGTATGTTGGGGAGGTTGAGGAGGGGGAGGGAGGAGCCGAGGTTCTTGAGGGTGGTGGAGGGGTGGATTGCGTGGTTGGGTAAGGAGGAAGGGAAGGTGGTGCTGAGGGAGTCGGATGTTTTGGGTCAGGGGATAAGGAAGGTGAGAAGATGGATGCAGCTTTCTAGGAGGCATAAGAGAATGAACAAACAGGAGAGGATTGTTGACTTGCCGTCTTGGCTAGATGAGCGGAATGGGAAAGTGATTGAGGATGAGGAGGTGGTGGTGGTGGCAGCAGAAGAAGAAGAGCGTGATCTCGAAAACGAGATTGTTGATGAGTATATCCAGCTTTTTGGGAAGAATCCTGCTGAATTGAAGGTGCGGAAGGAAGATATTCATCCGGCCTTTAGGAATTCTCTAGCTTTTGATTCACCTTCGGGGACGCTCTTTCAGAAGGGACAAGGACGTCCTGCAGCAGGTACGATACTTCCCACTGATTTTCATTCTACTCAACCGCAGAAAGAAGGTCTTTATTTAAGACCGAGAGAGCCGTCAAGTAGCTACTCAGATTGCAATATTTCTGCAGAAGAGGATTCGACGCCTGCAGGATGGAGAGGTGCAGGTGAGTGGGCTGAGGAATATCAAGGTCTACTACCCAAGCGGAAGAACATATAACAATGGCATCTTCAAGTTGCAAAGAAACAGGACAAGTGTCAGGCTCCAAAAATAGAAGATAGGAATAATGGATACATGCAAAGGACTGAATTTCCGCTTGGACACCCACGTGATAATCAAATCAACAGCTTCTCAGTAGGATTCTGAAAATTGCCTGGGCGTGTTAAATCATAACTTGCTCCCTCCTTCACTATAAGGTGGATGGTGAATAGTGGTTGTTTGCTGCCCGGAATTTGAAGATTCGCCTATTCCTGACCCTTCGGCTGCAGATACGCAGAGGACGCAAATAATTCCATACTGCCATAGGATCGGCTTCGTTAGAAGTCATAATCATATTATACTAGCTATTATTTACAAACTGACAGTAGCACCAGTCTTCGCAGACTCCTTGGCGGCCTCAATAATCTTCAACACATCCCTCGCTTCGCTCGCCTTGACTGGCACAGCGCTCTCGCCCCCTCCAGAAATAGCCTTCTCAAACCCTGCATACAGAGCTCCATAAGTCTCTGGCTTGATATTTGGAAAGCTGTTCGACTTTGGCTTATCCCCTTCAAAAGTAACTAGTGTTCCTGCACTTGACTTGCCCTCAATGCCGAAACCATCATCACCAGGCTTCAAGCCAGCCTTCAACTGATCTTCCTGAACATCCAAGTGGAACTTCTTGAAACTTCCCTTCTCACCTCGAACCCAATACCTCAATTGCTCGCTCTCCACACAAAGTACTCCAGCTTTTGCGGTAACCAAGGGTCCGCCCTTTCCGTATCCCAGAAGAATCGTAAAACTGTCCGGCTCCTCGGCATCGTCATTTCTCTGATTCGAAAACACCGAGGTGACTGTCTTTGGCAACCCGAAAAGTACATAGGCTTGATCAATCAGATGTGTGCCCAAATCATAAACCACACCACCAGCTTGTGCCATGGTCAGAGTACCCTTCCAAGTGTCTGGCCTCACTGCCTTATACCGATCAAAATGTGTCTCAAACTCCACTACTCTGCCAATAGTCCCCTCAGAGATCAATTTCCTCACGGTTAGGAAATCAGAATCCCATCTCCTATTCTGATACACGCAGATCAACTTCCCAGTCTTTGCAGATATGTCAATGAGCTTTTGTGCATCTTCGGATGTGGGGACGAAAGGTTTCTCGACAATGACGTGTTTGCCGGCCTCGAGAGCGGATTTGGTAAAGGAGAAATGTGTGTCGGGAGTGGTGGTTATGACAATGATGTCGATGGAGGCATCGGCAAACATATCATCTGCGGAGTTGTATATTTTGGCATTGGGATGATCAGCAGCGGCCGAGTCGTTGGGTTTAGGTGTTCGTTGAACAATGGAGTGGAGGGTGAAAGATGGTGTGACGGTGATTAGAGGGATGTGGAAGACTTTGGCGGACATGCTATTCCCAACGTTAGCAGTTAGAAATTTTGAGGAATCGAGGAGCTTACCCATAACCAATAACACCGACATTGTAGGTTTTTGCTGCCATTGTGGGGATATACTATCAATTCAGAGGCAGGAATCAAGGATGGATGGAGTATTGTTAGCAGGAAGAGAGAGAAGAGAGCGAAAAGTGATTTTTATATAGGATCAGAAAAAGTCTTCAACGCACAAATCAAGATCAGATCAATTCAATCGGCGTTAGGTTGTAGGAGAAAAATGCATTGGAAGCTACCTACATGTAACTCGTACCTTGCCGTTCTCTGATGGCGGGGTATTTCGATGATTAAGAGTCGAAGAGAGACATCGACCGTCGGCCATATCTCGGTCGGTTGTGATGTCAGGCGGGCGGACCTTCTCCTTTGGGCAACCGACCGCTCCCCTCACGTGTTGGAGTTTATTTTGATGTTCGGAATAGTCAGAATATCCAGATACATATCCAGTGGTAAATACATTGAGAAGTTCTTCTTGGCGCATGTTCTTCAGCCAATGCTTAGTAGGTGTGTACATTCCTCAAGCAAATTCTCGCTTATTGTGATTCAACCCAGTTTGCACGTGATTGCTCCTAGATGGCATATTTTCTGAATACTCAAATCGACATAACTATACAGGCTTACAATATCTGAGCCATGACCTCCTCCCTGGAAAAGTTGGTGTTTCGCCATCTCGAGATGAAATCATCACCATTGACTGTTGTTTGTGCATTAGCACGCTGTTGAGAAGGCGTGGAAAGCACTTACTGTAGCCACCACACATTCTCCTCTTTCCCGTAAAAACAGATCTCCCATGCAGCATACGCCAATTGTCAAATACTGTTTAAAGTCAGCGCGTTCTGTTGGGGTTTAGAGGTCGATTCTTACTCAAAGGCCTCCCTGGTTCAAGTTGTGCCCAATATTGCATGCTCTCCCTCTTCAAAATCTCATCCCATTTTCTCGCGGCTTCATACCAATGCTCAGCTCGATTTTGGTATTCCCTTAGCAGACCCGGTAGCTGTACAAGATCAACTACACCCCTGTCATCATTATTCCACCTGATCTGATATTCTCTCAGTATCTTTGGATTATCCCCTCCCCTCCTCCTGCGAATCCGACTAAGAACAGGAAATTTCTTGTATGGCGTGATATTGATTCCTTCATTTCCACTGGCATGCCATTGGATTGGAGTATTTCGTAAAACTTCGTGGGCTCTCTTGTCCTCCTCGAAGAGAATGCGGGCTGCTTCCCATCCATCTGTCAGAAGGGAAGATCCACCTTCGCCCTCGGTGTGGGAAAGCATGTGGAACATCTGGAGTCTGGCGGGATCGGTGAAATAGGTGTTATCTGTATGAGCAGGGAGGGCAAGGGAAGTATAGGCAGTATCTTTCATGGTCAAATCTGAGGTGAAATCATAGAAACCACCGTAATGTGTTGGGCGGACAAAAGCAATGCGGTTGAGAAGCTCTTCGGTCTTTTCAGGGGAAACCGGGCAGCCATCTACGTAGCAAAATCCATATTTGAGCTATCGTACGTTAGCTTTGGGATCGAAGAGGATAGAATATATGCTTACGATTTTGTTGGTCCAGTTCCCAACCCCTTTATCGTCGGTCATTATCTCGTCGTAGGAGACCGAGGGTGCATTTCCAGAACTTTCTCTATCCCAGTATACAGGTCTAAAAACGTTAGATAACGAGGGCTTAGAAGGTACATATGCACAAACCTGTAGTCAAATGAATTAGATTTGTGAGGTGGCGAACCATTGATAGGAATATCGGAACGTTTTCGATGTTTAAGAATCCAATCCAGGGATAGGTACTCATGTGGCCATCATTTTCCCCTATAAGCCAAGTTAGATGAGCGTAATATGCCGTGAAAAGCACTCACAGGTAACCTGTAAACCTTCTTTCTCCGTTGTGACTTTCAGAGGCTGTATGTTTTCTGGTATCTGAAAGACAATCAGTGTCGCCCGGAGTCATGCGCAGGAAACATACCAAGAAAGTGTCAAAAGCTCTCTGCATGGTATCCTGGTTCACACATTTCGAGCATCGACAGTTGTCCCTGATTCTCAGATGAGTGACACAAATCTCCTACTATATTTGAACTTTCCCGTACCTCAACCAGAAATTTGGCCTAAAGAGATCATTAGTTTCACTTACAACCCCCTAAACAGTAGCCTTTAACTTACAAATGTATATTTGTACCAGGAGGCGGACTCCGAATCTTAAGAATAACTCTGTTATTGTCAAAACCAGGTAAGAGATCGTTTTCAAACCCGAGAGTGTTATCTGGAAAAATGGGGTTTTCTCTCTTCGGTATCTCTGTACCGACTTTATAGCCTCCATTGAGAGCCCAATGAACCTCGGACTTTACGCGTTCGGATCCATCATACTTCAAAGTGACTTCAGGTGGATTCAGGATTCTTTTAAAACCTTGAGAATAAACATGTCCGGGTTTGGTTCTCTGAGGGTTTGGGTGTACGAGATTATCGCTTCTAGTTGCATTCAGTCGGACTGGACTCGCAGTCTCCTCTGGTTGTTGATGTTGTGTACGGACGTGTCTTGACGTGACAAAGCTCCTTTGAGCTCTTGTTATCAAACTTTGGGTATGGCCAAAGCGCTGAAGACGGCTTGCCATGATTGTACAAAGTACAAAGTACAAAGCAAAGTCTGATGTGAGATTGTGTGGTTGAGGTGGAATGATCTTTTGGCACTCCCGTGTTGGCCGAGGTAGAGACCGTCTACTATGTGGGTCGAGATGCCAAGATCACTTCTGGGACTGGATCATACAATGAATAAATCTATTCTATCTGTTCTGAAAGATCGTTGACCAAATAATTCCAAGTGAATACCAGAGCGTTCTCAAGGAAAAATAGTGGGCATTCCGAGTCCTTTGTCTTTGTCCAAGTGATTCTGGCTGGTGAAGTTGCCAAGTCCCTATATTTATGCGGCTCTCCGAGCTCAAACCATCAATCATCACCTTTCATCCAATTTCTCACCAATATTCAACATGCTCTTCCCAACCCAAAACATCCCATAAGATTCCGCCCAAAATGTCAGAAGACGAACGCTACCGCACATCAACCCAATACCGCCTCTGGTCCTACACGCCCGCATCCCTCTCCGCATCCCGCACACAAACCAACAATGTAGCAGCTCAACGCGTACAAGCAGCCGTTGCGCGCATCCGAACCCAACGAGCCGCCCTCTCCTCCGCCGACACAAGCGAAGCTGAGAATGGACGATCTACGAGTGCGCTGCCAGACGGTGAAGTCGAGTGTTTGACTGCGGAGGAGGAGTTGCGGTTGTTGTGGTATTATTGTGGCAGGACGCTGGCGATGGGGGATCATTTGAACCTACCTACAGATGTGAAGGTAGGGAATGCAGATATAGATACACTTTGAGAATGGGGCAATTTGGCTAATTAAACATCAAGGCCACGGCAGTACAATACCTCAAACGCTTCTACATCACCAACTCAATCATGACCTACGCCCCCGCCGACATCCTAAAAACCGCCCTCTTCTTCGCCACCAAAACAGAAAACTACTACGTCCGCCTCACCAAATTCGCCGAATCAATTGGAAAGACCAATCCCGAGGATGTGCTCGCCTCGGAATTTTTGCTCACGCAGGGCTTACGTTTACATTCGATGTGCGCCATCCGTTCAGAGCCTTGGAGGGCGCATGTATGGAGATTAATGCCATGTCTGAGGGGGCCATTCCAAGCTTACCAGGCGCTACTGCTGGAGGCATGGGCCCGACACCGGAGAATTTTGGGAAGAGGAACCGAATTGCGCATGGGAGAGCGAGGGATATCCTCAAGACGAATGCGTTGCTGTCGGATGTCTACTTCCACTATACGCCAAGTCAGATCATGTTGGCTGCTTTGTACATCGCGGATGCTGAATTGGTGGAGTGGTATCTGAGCACTAAGTTTATCAGAGGGGATGCTGCGGCACAGGAGCTGAGGGGGAAGGTTTTGAGGGCTGTGAAGAATTGTGCAGAGATGATGAGTGCAGTTCAGGTGCAGCCTGATATGGAATTGACAGCTGCGGAGAAGAAAGAGATTAAGGGCTTGTCGAAGAAGTTGACGAAGTGCCGGAATCCAGAGAAGATTGATTTGGTGGGATTACAGAAGGCGAAGAGAGAAGGGAGTGTAGAGGATGAGAGGAATGCAAAGAAGAGGAAGACTGAGAGGGAGACAGTAGAAAAGGAAGGGGAGGATTTGTTCGGGCCGGATATCAAAAAGTGATGGTCGGATGATGATGGGTTGTCGTTTAGCATGGTGTCTGGGATTTTATGCATACTTGGGCGGCGTTCAATGAAATTATGACACAAAGCTGCTTCTAGTAAAGTAGTGTGAGATATACAAGTTCACGTAGGAGCAAGTGCTTGCGATCGAGACCATGTTTGATTGATTCATTATGTACAGCTCGATGATAGAAGAGATCCAGAGACGCCTGTCCAAGTACAACCCAATTTGAAGTCATGTTGACCAAGAGATACTGGGTTGCAAGACTGGCTGTATGGGAAACTGGCAGACTTGCTGGCTTTCATGCCAGCTGATATTCCTTCCCGAAAACACTTGTCAGTGGACATGTGTTTGGCCTTGGAGATAAAAACCATGACATTGCATAGATATCAGATGTCGCTTCAAAACAACGCAATGAGCTTTTGATGGGAGATCGAGTATTTGGAGCATTCCTGCGACTATCTTGGGGTCGGCGCGTCATTCATACTTTGGAGAATCGGATTTTTTTGCTCTGCTGAAGTAAAGAAAAGCCACCGCTTTCGCAGCTTTCTGGTCATCGCAGAGTTTATAGTACTTCAAGATAATGAGGCTGTAGAATAAGCTTCTATGTCCTTTTTGAATCCAAACTTAACCCGAGGTATCGGTCGCAAGCCATGGAAGCTCATCGTCGCTGACCTTGATGCAGGTGAAGTGAGTGAAGTCTTCTTCTTCAACCAGCAACATGCTCTCGTTGACGCACAGGCGTCTAACCGTTTTTTGTGCATAGTTTTTCATGAAATCGACATCCTTCTCGATGTCAATCAGCTCTTCGTCCGTGAGCTGTCTTCGCGTCAGCTCCTCGAAGAAGGCGCGAAGGATGTCCGTGTGAAGGTAAATGTCTCCACCGTGGGCCATAGCTCGATACATTGTAGCATCTTCTCGCGATTCGTTCTTGCGAGTAATGTCTGCTTCCGCAATGGAGGCTCTATACCAATTCCGCCAGAGGTTGTTGATGAGATAGGTGTTGAAATATTCTGCCGGGACGTCATTCCCGGTTGGTTCTGTTCCGTTGATTATAAAGTGATTGTTTTCGAGGAGAACCTTGTCTATGTTAGACTTTATTTCTCGGAGTTCCTCGATCTTATCATCAATGAATGATTCGACTTTAGGAGAATGGCTTTTAGTGAATTCAACAGCCTCATCTCGCCATTTGGGATAGTTCCCCACGATGTGAACGATGGCCTCCTTGAAGATAGGAGCTGACCTCAGTTTCAAAGATATCAACAGCCATCGTGCAGGTTCGCTAGCAATAGCTTTGTAAAGCTCAAGACCAAAGTTGAACAAGTGAGCTGATAAATGGGGGCGAACGATTCGCATAGCTTTGCAGTGTCCAGCTACATCAAGTGCAGCTTCTGTTTGCTGTAAAGCGACCTTCATATTCTCTCGGTCGATCTGCATTGGGAGATGGTAGAATGATCTGAACAGATTGTCGTAGCTTTGAATGAATTGGTCTATGACATTTTCCTTGGCTTGAGCTACCGTTTTATCGGATGTGCTATTGGTGATGATGTCGGGTTTCTGGTTTTTGGAAGATCCTGGTGTTGGTATGCCTCTAGATGTGTTGCCATCTGCTCCTTCATACATTCCTTTGTTTAGAGCAACGTGGGTTCCTGGTGAAGTCATCCTCGTGGTAAAAGCCTTGAAGAGCAACACGTCAGTAAACACTTCACTTTGATGTAGGTAAGTACATCCTGAAACTCACAGCTCGTGTTAAAAGGGATTGGTTTGTTGTCGAGTCTATCGTCAATTCGAATCTTGCGCTTAAGTCCTTGGGGATGAGCTTCTCATCTTGCTCCTGTACAGTCTCTTTGAGCTTCTGCCTGAACCAAGGTGAAAGGAAAGCTAAGGTTTTGGTATCAAGTCGGTATGATTGGCATTGATCCTGAAAACTGAGCTCAATGTAAACGTCTCCAGTGGCGTATCGAGGGAAACCTTTGGTTGGCTCTGCTAGTGGCTTAAGCTCGGGGGTGAAGTCCTTCGCGAGACGAACCGGTTCAGTCCGTGAAGCGCCAGACTGAAGTCCTTCTTTGACGCTATCTTCAGCTGTATGAACCGGCTCGGGCTTCTTGTTACTCCTGCTACCAATGGTTTCAGGTGCATTCTTCTTTGATTTCTTCGGAGATTTGTGAGATTCAATGTTTCTAGGAGTCCCTCGATTGGTTGTCCTTGAAGAAGCGGCTTGTATTGCCTTGGACTTGTCTTCAAGAGATGCGCTATTCCCATCTACCATGGACGATACCTTTCTGTCGTCCGATTTCCTAACAGTTAGTCCATCGCTGGAGTCATCACCATCGATTTCAACGACAGGACTTGTTGCGGAACGCCGTACATTTCTGGTATTTGGTCCCCTCAGGATCTCTTGATATCGGGTTGTTAACTTCGGACCCATGTATTCGGCGTCATCTTGATTTCCCGACTTGGGCTTATGACGCTTTGCTGTGGTTCCTGGGTTTAATGCGGATTCTGATTCAACCACTTTTCTTTTATTGTTTCTCTTGCTGGGCTTCTTTGGTGACTCCTTAACCTCCAAATCAGGTTCACTCATGAGATCGATTGTGTCTGATACTTTCTTTGAGCCAGTGTGATTGACTTCAGGTTTTGGTTTGGGCCCAGAATTTGCCTGAGGTTTCATCACAGCATTCTTCTTCTTGGTCAATTGGATATCTGGTGTTGAATCTTTGGAGGAAAGATCAAATGCAACCGTTTGCTTCCCTCTCAGAGATTTCGATTTAAGTTTTTTGTCCGCTACCTCCTCATCCTCATCGTCTAGAACGTGTACAGGATTCTTGGGTTTACCCAGCTTGTCCATGGCTTGCTCTTTGCTAGCGCGGGGCGTTTTTGGATTCTGCATGATTGATTTGGATGTACCTGAGGGATCGTTCTGATTCTTCGATTTCGAATTCCGAGAGAGTGGGTGTGGTGTGGCGGTCGCGAAAGTGAGCGGTGCGGGTTGAGGGTCAATTTGAACAACCTCATCGTCAGTCACAACCGAAGTAATGTCCATGCTTGTTTGTGGCTCTGTAGCCGATTCTTGTAATGTGCTGACTGCAACGCTGGTTTTTGGAACGATCTTTGGGAGGACATCATTGTTGCCATCCTCTCTGCTAATCTTTTTAGGGCTTGCTAGCTCTTCGGTTTTTATGTCCGTCGGATATCCAGCAGTCAAGCTACCAGATGTCTGATCAATTGCAGTTGGGTTAGGCTTGATACCAGAACTAGTTTCTGTGAGTAGGCTCCTATTGGTGATATCTTGTACGTTCTTTGGACTTGGTTGAGGGATATGAGTCTGGTCGGGAAGGTTTTCATCGAAGTCGATCGGCTCAAATTTGATCTCAGGCCCATCCTCTGCGAGCGGAAACCTGTAAATGTTTTCTTCCTCGCCATGAACACTCTCTGTCTCTTGCGCAACATTTTCATCGTAGTAGCGAGCTTGAATCTTGCCAGAAACGGTTTCCTGCTGTGCAGATGTGCTAGTTCCACTGACATAATGACTGTCCTTGAAGTCTTGGTCACTTTGCTGAGCACTGGTATTCAACTGACCATCAAAGGTTTCCCATTCCTTGCCCGAAATACCCGACGTTTGATGTGACTGAGGAGCAGGGTGATGTCTCGAATATGTGAAGGTATCAGGCAAGAATGCAGCTGGGTTTGAATTGAACTTCGTAGCCTGCGATTTGGAATCTCTATTGCGAGTCGAAGTTCTTCGGGTAATATTTTGATTAATATCGTTGGATTTGAAGGGGGTGTTATCTTGGTGATATTCTTGAGATGAATGGGCCGGTTGCATGTGTTGGGAAGATTGTTTTTGGCTGAGAGATTCAGTGGTGTCCTGAATGAATTGATCCGCAGCATTAAGGAGGTTATCGATTTCGGCACTGTTAGATCTGGACATGTCGGAGTTTCTTCCCAGGTCTGGAAGCTGAGACTGCGTATCTGAACTGCCATCTAGATGAGGCAGAGTATTTGAAATTCCAGGTTGGGTGTTGGCTGCAGCATTGCCCTCCCCTGTCCCTGGTAGAGAATTGTCTCTCATTTTATCTGGCACCTGTTCAGATTCCTCCACATAATCGTTGAAGTCGTGCTCTCGATCGGCTGTATGAACTGTTTCTTGGTCAGCAACCAAGTCAGAATGTGCTGGTGAGTTCCCCATGGTAACGATATGAAATGGATTGCATATGTCAGTGATTGTGGAGAGATTGCAATGAATAGAATGAAATCAAATATTGAACGTAGCAAAAGATAGTTTGGCAACGTATGAAATGTAAGAAATGATGATCAAGAAAGTGTTTTGTTGATGATCGAGGAATCCTCAAAAATCTAGAAGGGCTTGAAGTTGAAAGTGAGCTCAAGCGCAAGCGAACAACTTTCAGTTCGTCATGATGCAAGCAGATGGATGCGTGACTGAGTTGAGAAATGATTCAGACTGAAATGATGAACGAACCAGGAGTATCGTTGATAGCGTGACCAAGCTGGTAGTTGAACTTGTTATCGCTGCGTCTCATCAAAGAGCTCGAGCAGTTGGTGCTGATGGGGGTGGCAGTGAAGTGAAGAGAATAGTCGTGAGAAATTCAAGAGTATTGAAAAGAAAAAAGATGATGGAGGAAGCCCTCGAATGCAATAGTCGCTGAAAACAAGGTATCCAACGGACGATGGGTTTGTTATTGTTGCGTTGCTAAGTGAGGAAGGACGTTGAAGTAGCAAATTTGTTGGGAGGTGAGAGGTTGTAGAGAGGGAGGTTGTGGAAGTGGAAAGATTTTTGAAATGGGAAGTATGATCAAGCAGGGAAGTCATTAAGAGAAAGGTGCTTTCATGCTGGGAATAAAGAAGAGGTTTGTAACGACTTTCGGCCTCAAGTCTAGACGAGGCGAAGTGAAGTGGTGAAAAGAATCGAGAGAATCTTGTGTTTGACGACAAGATAGAAGTGAATTCAGGTATTGATGGTGAACCCAGCGAGACACAAGCACGGCATTCAATGATTTAATATTTTGTTATTACGTCTCTATCATCAACTCTACCTTATCTCAACCTCTTCCTCTCTTCTTCTGTACGCACTTACAGTCTCCTTCTGATCCTGCGCCATTTTATAAAACGTCGCCAACGCGATTCTCACCTGCTCAATCAATTGAAAAGCAACACCACAGGTCGCTCGAATCATATTCGCCAAAAAGAACCCTCTCTCCTTCTGACCTTTCGAAGCCGCGGTCCCAACCATCAAACACCAAAGAAAAGCTCCCGGTAAAGGTCTCCAATAATTATGGCTTGGACTCCTCATAACGTGGTATTGTAACTGCTCGACTCTCTGCTTGTAGGTGCTTCTTCTGATGCGGGTGGTTGTTGGGAAGTCTGGGAATTGAAGTGCGTTTGTCAAGAGGAGGCACTGCATTACATGGTCATCGACTATCACCTCACTCGCCATCTCTTTCTCATCCAATACCCGAATGAGATTTTCCAATGTGTCTCCCCCAGCAGTTTGTTGTGAGTCAAATACATCGGCGAAGTTATGATGCTCACAAAGAGCCTTTACGAGGAGGCTGGTGTCTTGACTGAAGCCGTGATCGGTGGGGTCAAATTTCTTCATCGCCAGCGTAAATATGCCAGCTCTGACTGGTATTTCAATATTATGTGGGTATGGAAATTTGAGGGTCTCCAAGGTACCGACGTTGCTTTCTATTTCAAGTGCAGCAATGCAATATTCATAGCTGGAAATCGTTAGTTCGCTTTGATTTATATAATGGATATGGTCCTTTCACCTGAGATAACCAACGACTAAAACTGGATCAGTTGCCATGTTCAAAACTCCCCCTCTCATTGCAACCATACTCCGCACTCCTTGTATATGAGTCCTCAAAGCACTCTGATCAGGGTTCAGAATCTATCGAACGTCAGGAAAATTCAAAATGTTCGGGCTTGTCCACATACTTCTACTCCTATCAAGCAAATCGCCGCTGCAATAGTCGTATCAGCAGGAGGGGTCTTCGAGTTTGTGATAGTCAGCGACAAATTCTCCATTGCTAATCCCTTATGCTTCAACAATTCCGGACTCGTGACAGTCGTCCCACAACTGGCAGCGAAATGAGCGGAGAATTTCGATAAACTGGCGTGGAATAACGCACGATCGCTAAAGGCAAAAGGAAGCCAAAGTGTATGCCATGGATCCCACTCATGCCCGACTTCCCCTAGGACGCCATAATCTGAGCGAATACTATTAGTTTGCCATTTTCAATCTCTGGAAAATGAGAGAGGAGGGTTACTTACAATTATCCAGTATTTGAATCAGATACGATCCCCCTTCTTCCATGGCATCTTTCGGCATCAAACTCCTCATATCCTCCAATTTATAATCCTTCCGCACCTCATACGCAACCATTCTTTTAAACGCTTCTAAATCTTCAAACTTTAACTCTGGACTTTGCGATCTCTTCCGTCCCACAGCTGACTGACTACCCTCCCCTCCTACAACCTTCCCCTTCCCTTTTGACTTCCCCTTGATCTGGCCCACGGGATTCTTCTTTTTAGGCTTTAACCCTTTCGACTTCGAAGCAATGCAATCATCATCATCATCCTCATCCTCCCATTTCAAGATCTGTCCCTGTCGCTTGGGTTCACCAGCTGCATCCACGAATTCAAGTTGTGACCAAACACTACTCCCGGTTTCAACCACACCCTTCTTTGCTCTTCTTTCGCGGTGGTAGCGTTCCATGACATGAGCGCGAATGAAGGTAGGGACTTGACGTTTGGTCTTGGATGTGGCATCGTGGGCAATGAATGGGAAATCTGAGATGAGATTTTCTTTCTCCATTTGGGAATGATTGTGTGTTTAGTAAGCTTTTTGAATGGGTGAGTGAGTTGGTGAATGAAGGAGAGAGTGTGTCTCTTCACATCATGATATCTTTCAAATTAATCGAGATCTTAATTGTAAAGTGGGCTGTTCGTGACGAGGAGATAGAAGGATAACACATGCGGCGTAGTTGCATTTCCAATGACTTATTGAACTTGCAGGGGACGGTTCAGAGTGTCTCCGGATATATATTTCAACCTGGCCTCCTAAGCTTGCTTACTGAACCTTTGCCACGACAGCAGGTCTCGGCTTCGCCAAATGTAAGTAAGTGCGGATGTTGCGCATCCTTCATGCTGTTTGGTTAGCAAGAAGTTGAATCTTCTCTTCCCGACGGCGCAATTTCGTATTCCGTTTCCGTTCTGGATGCCCCATGTCTAGAAAACTTGGCAGGGATTTTGCGGAGAGATCATAAAATCTGGTGGCTTGATTTGACTTAACTTGGCTTGGATGTGCTTGGGTGTCCTGGGCATGGCCAAGTACTCCGTATTGAAACTCCATGGTCACCTATGATTTTTGTAGAATCCTGGACGAGCCGAGCAACAACCAGGACGAGTGTGGAGTTTTTTGGCGAGGGGATATGCAAGTAAGAGTTTTTGGACCAAACACTTGACGACAAAAGTACATGCAACATGATGATAAGACTGACCTAACTAATAAATATGGATTGAAATGTTTTCAGGCAACTACATTGACAGACAACAAGGAAATATCCTTACCTTTCTTTCTTACCTTTCATACTGAACCAACATACTGTGCCATTACCCAAATATCTCATCCTCACTACTTGGTAGGCCATCTCCCCTTAACCTTCTCAGTCAACCCAGCTCTCTCCACAACCTCCTTAGCCCTCCACTCCGCCTCCCTCCAAACCTCCTCCTCATCCATCGTGGTCAACTTCCCCCCTCGACAACCACCTTCCCATCCACAACAACCATCTCCACATCCCTCCCTGTCACCGAATAAACCAACGCACTCACCGGTCCAAACCAAGGCTGCAAATGCACCTTCCTCATATCCACAACCACAAAATCCGCTTTCTTCCCTACCTCCAAACTACCAATGGAATCCTGCAATCCCAAGGCCTTCGCACCGTTTATCGTCGCCATCTCGAGCACTTGCTCTGCGGTGATGATAGTCGGATCGTAAGACGCTGCTTTGTGGATAATGGCTGCGAGTTTCATCTCTTGGAGGAGGTCGTTGGTGTTGTTGCATGGTGCGCCGTCTGTGCCTAGACCGACGTTGACGCCGGATTGTAAAAGATCTGGGAGACGCGCGATGCCTGATGCTAGTTTGGCGTTGGACGTGGGACAGTGTGCAACATGTGTGCCCGTCCCAGCCAGCTTTGCAATATCCGAGTCGTCTAGATGGACCATGTGAACGAGAACCGTACTGGGTCCGAGAAGGCCGACGGACTCGCAGTATGACATTGGTGTGTGCCCTTGCGATTCGAAGAATGCTCGGTCGGCTTTGACTTCGGCGCAGTGCATGGTCGTTTTGATGCCCTTTTCTTTGCCGATCGTCGTCATCTCGCGGTAGAGTCCATCAGATACCCTTTTCAACCGTTAGCTTTTCGCCATTTTCTTCAAGACATAGGTAGTAAACTTACCCTCCAGGCGTCCTCGCACCAAACCAAACCTCAATCCTCCCATCCGCGGCTCCATTCCACTTCTCCCACATCTTCAAGGCTCCTCCCAAAGAAACCTCCCTATTCTCCACCAATCCAGGATGCATAGTCCACGCCTCATCCTTAGCATAACTAGCAATATCCATCACGATCTTGCCCAAGCAGCCTCTGATCCCACTCTCCTCAACCGCTTTACACAGCCCATCAAAGCCATATCTATTCGCAAACTGGCGCAAGAAAAGTAAGCCGAAAAATGGGTCTCAAGGAAGTGTAGTACAAACCATGCTTTCGAGGAAACAAGTCGTGCCGGAGAGGAGCATCTCAGCGATACTGATGCGTGCCGCCGCGTAGCCATCCTCCGGCATGAAGTTTCCTTGTAGAACCCAGATTCTTTCGCACAGCCAGCTGACGAGCTCAAGATCATCTGCAGCGCCTAGTGGGACATTAGCGTTTTATGAGGTTGGGTAAGGGATTGTGGAGATATATACCGCGAAGTAATGTTTGAGCTGTGTGCATATGTGTACTGATAAGACCGGGAATGATGATTCTCCCTTCAAGATTGGTTTGTTCCTCTTCTGGGTACTTGGAAGTGAGAGTCTCGGCCTTGCCGATGTCAACTATCTTGTCTCCTTGCACTAGTATGGCGCCGTCGTGATAGATATCTCGTTCGGGATTGACAGTGACTACTGTAGCGTGAAGATACAACATTTTGAGGATTTGGTATGAGATTGTGACTTTGTCCAACTTTGAAGTTTGAATAATGAGAATGAATTGACGATGAAGTGGCTACTACCACTTTATCTATAAACGTTGCATCAAAAAAAGAAAGCAATGTTCGGCGGGGTCCGAATTCAGCCCCTCCTCAATCACCAACGGTGGTGTCCGTCCGACTTGGAGTGAACAACAGCTTATCAGTCTACTCGCTCGAGTAAGACGATACATGGCACTTTAAAGGTTGGAAGCCTCTACCTGAAATCTTCTCCTCCACAAGATCGCACCTTGCTAAACATGCTGAGTGGACGTCTCCGAAGTGCGATGTTCATTTGAGGAAACTATGGTACCTAAGGTATCAACCCGCTCATCTTCATACACATAGAGTTGAGGGCGTCTTTGATATTTAGCTGCAGGCTTGACTTGTGTTATCGTCTGCGGGCAGCGTCTCATCTCTTCGGCTCCTTTCGTTGTGGTGTACTGTACCCAGCTTGTGGGATCGGTCACCTCCATCGCTATCGAGTAGCCCGCCAAATGATCCATAGTCGTGATATTAACCATTCTCCTTTAGCCCCTCACCTCTGCCCAAACAACTCCGTCAAGCTCAGCCTTCTTCCCATGGGTCTCTGGCCACTCGTCGACAAACCCCTCGCCATCTCCTCTCCCTGCTCTGCATTCAATCCATATTTCTCAGCCAACCCCTCCTGCTGCTCCCTCTCCATCATAGCCGCTTCCCACAACTTCATAATCAATTGGCAATTGTCTGCTTTTGTATCCGTTTTATCATCATACAGATAGAAGCCCAACGTCTTCAATTCCCCCTGACTCCTCAACGTGACCAGCAAGAACTGCTCTGTAATCTCCACGTTCTCAATCTCCCTCGTCTCAATGATCAAGTTCTCTATGCCTTTCCGATTAAGCACTATCATACAATGCTGTACCGCGCCCGTCAGCGGTGACGGCGTCAATTCGCAGACGAATAATGTGCCTTCTGTGTTTGACTTCTCCCATGTTTGCGATTCGGGGGAAAAGGTGTATATTTGTGTCGAGGGCGCGATGGATATTATGGCTTGAAGGTTGGGAATGTAGCGCTGGAGCACGGAGAAGTTGATCTCTTGATTCGTGCGCTTCTCGGTCGTGGAAGGGACATAAGCTTCGGATTCGTAGTCGGAGGCTTGGGTTGGGTAGGCTTGGGGATAGGATTGTGAGATGTTGTAGGTGTGGCGGATGTTGGGTTGGGTTGATTGTTGTTCTTGCGCTTGGTGGTCTTTTGAGGTGTCATTTTGATGATGAAGCTGGTACGGCGACAGAATGGCTGTATTTAGTTGAATCGTAGGGAAGTGTAGATCCGTGGATGGGCGCGGATGTGGAGGTTTGGGAGGGCTGTTGATGTTGGTTACATTGGTGGTGTCGGTTGAGCCTTCTCCAGGAGTTTCCAGGGAGTCGTCGCCAAAAATCAACCGCGAGCCTTGCACATCACGATACAATATGCAACACAAAATATCATAACAACTTTACTCGCAAATTATATCATCAGACCTGTTCGATTCAAAAGCAATGTAATGTTCTGTTTGTACACCAAATCAACAAATTCCACTCATCTTAACTGCTCAGTGGCAGAAAAGAAGCTCATTTTGTGATCTTTCTAGACTTTTCTCGATCCTTTCGACGCGTCATTCTCCTCTTTTTGGTATTATTCCGTTCTGCTTGGCCATGATGTTCTCTTGTTTTCTTCTTTCATTGTTCCCTTGTTCCCTTGTTCTCCTGGCTTCTTCTTATGCTCCGTAACCAATGTTGCTGTTCTGACCTGCAGAAAGTCTCTCGGGAACAAATGGAACTCCAGCGAGCAGAAGCTATTCGAACATTGATAATCAGTTCTCATTATCACACTTGAATCGCATTTCACTTTATGATAATTTTCTGTCTTGCACAGTGTCTTCGCCTTCCTATTAATCCGTTTTACGATGTGCGTTGTCTTGAACTATATCCCTCAACTGCCGTTACCTCACTTCACTAGGTAGAGTTCCTGGCTAAAACATATCATTTTTTACATTCTTTTCCGTGACATTTAATCATATTTTAGCTATCATTCCTATTCACATTCCTTGCAGCTATTGTGCAATGGTGCTTATTGCTATTCTGTTTCTGTGGCTACGACATTCCTAGCAACATGTTGATATAAGATTTTGCCACAGGTCGCTCGCTCTCTATATTGACATTAACTTTCCAAGCTACAACACTACTCAATTAATCGATCTACATACACAATGGAAGACTCTACTCGACAAGTCAACAGCAACGACAACAACAAGAACAACAGGCAAATAACTTATGTTATTCTGGCCTGTGTAGGCATAGGACTCTTGGTGTTTCTCATCTTACTTTTCTTGTGGTGCAAGCGAGTGTACAAGCACCGCGGCTACTACTTGAAGCACCTCAAACTACTAGATGCAGAAGCTATTAAACTCACTGCCGAGACAATTGAAACCAAAAGGGAAGTTGACCTTGATGTCTCTGCAGACGACTCCACAAAACTGTTGAACCAAGAGATGCTGACGTTGGCGGAGGAGTGGGATACAGGAACTCGAATTGCACTCTCTGCCTGGAGAGATCTCGTCAGGAGGAACGTAAGAGCCTCGGACAACGGAAGCGAGAAGGGCGAAGCTGGCAGGACTAAAGGCTACGCACTTGCGGTAATAGGAGTGATGCGAGAGAAGAGTGCGGAAGGAGTCGAGCGAAGGAGGGAACTCAGTCCACAGCTGCAGAAGATATATGCAGAAGCGCATGCAAGGTGTGTTTTGGTTCTCCATATGGTGGTGTGTTCTGGAGGAGTCTGCGTTTCTTGCTGATAGTAGTGGGCAGGAGAATCGAGCATATGAAAAACAGGCTGAATGGTAAGCAGCTGCTGCCCGAGGGCCAGGCAGAGGATGCAGTAAGTAGGGTAAGCCACCTACCAAATTCCGAACTTTCTCGTAATACAGGCCCAATTGTTTGACACTAGCCAGCAGTCGAAGGCCCGTTTTGTTCTTCCTGCGGTCCCGTCCGCAGCGCCGTTTGAGTCGCCGTCGCCTCCCCAGCCTGACGAGCAGGCTCAACGTGCCGTCAGCTTGGTACATGTTGAGGGGAAGAAGAAGAAGAAGAAAGGGGAGGAGGGGAGTAGATTGGGTGGATTACGAATCTACATCTAGTTGATGGTGGGGTGGTGCCAGAGGAAAGATGATATGTTATGATGCAGAGAAGAATGTTTTAGGGAGAGAGAGGGACGGGGGTGGTGCAGTACAGCAGTAGTAGCCATGGATCATGATACAGTACTCACTCGCCCTGCGTTGCACAATCATATTACGAGTAAATTCTTCTTACATACTTTACATATGCTCTATGTACTGTACTGGCGACTATTGCAGGATACAGGGAGTATTTGCTCCCACGGTAACATTGAAGTGAGCGTGGCATGGATCCAACATTGATGGGCCCATGGTCATTGGCTGTGCATCCTGCAGCACGAGTTCTGGGAGATGTCGTACATGATGTTGTTGGTTTTTTTTACCCAACGATGGAGTCCACACTATGGAGTGCACTCTCTCTCCTATCACTTTTCTCCTATTCTTACCAACCTCCTCCCATCCTGCATCCCACGAGCAAGTCTTACGAGCTGCTGCAGGGTTTCTCCGAACCCGCACATCACATCGGTGATCTGCTTCCTCACTAAATCAGTGGAACAATTGGAAGCCAAAAAGTCTTTGCCAAGTGTTGACAGCACGCTGCGCTGCATTATTGCAGGCATTGCAGTTCTCGGACACGCCCCCAAAAGTGGTGGATTGATCCGTCCCAGTCTAGCGGACGGATCGACGGGCCAGCCACACCACACAAGTGTGTGTGTGTTCTTCAACAGCAAGTTCTTCAGCAGAATGGTTGAGTAGTGAGGAGTTGAGTCTTTGATACCACATCCGGAGTTGAGGATAATCCTCACAATGAAGGATTGTAGATCTCTATCTCTTCTGGAGATCTACATCTGGGGTAAGTAAACAAAACATTACCACCACCACCACCACCTCACCCAGTGTGAGATCCCGAGAAACGAGCCGTTGGGAATAGTGCGGGACCAATTAACTCTGATCCTCCTCCTTGAACCCCCTCGGCAGCTTGCCTGCATTGGAACACGGTCACATTCAGGCCCCTGTCGGCGTAGCGCTGGTTCTTCGCTGGGACGAATTATCCCAGTCAGCTCCCAGCACCCAGCATGCCGGTCGCCTGGAATTTTAAAAGGTATGCTTGCTGCCTCCGACCCGATACCAAGTTGATGGGTCCCTTTTCCAACACCCCAAGTGCCGCCGACTACTCTTTGTCCTCTTCTCGATCACTTCCTCTGGCCCCCCTCTCTCCCCCCTCTGCCCTATGAAAGTGTAGCCGACCTTCAACGTCACACAGCTACTACGACGACTACTGCTACCACTACCATCAGGAAACACTGAAGAGTGGAATTCCAAGATGGCCGAAGGCGCGGGTGCTATAACGCCGGTTCGTTCTATTCGTCACTTCGAGAACAAAGAGTCTCTGGCTGCTGCACTTACTGATTCTCACAACCCACAGAGTAATGATAGTGGATCAGGGAAGCTCTCAAGATTCGACTTGTATGTTGCTAGTGTCATCTTTGGTCATTTATTGTCAAGTGTTGATCTCAATTAGTCCCGGCGACTCTGCCTCCATCAATTCGAGTATCACGAGCTACCGCGTGGAGAATGGACGACGCTATCATGGCGACGGAAACTACTGGTAAGTTGTCTTGTAACAACGACCTGGCTAGTCAAATTCAATCCAATAATCTCATCGAAAAACAGGGCGCCGAACGATGATATCCAGAACGATAACCTCGATGTCAGGTAGGTGGTCATTCTCTGATCTGATGACGTGAGTGAAAGTTAGCAGTCACTCACCCCTCACAGCCATCACCTCTACACCCTTATGCAACAAGGACGCCTTCATCTCGCCCCTCTCGAAAAAGACATTAAGCAGGTCCTAGACATCGGAACTGGAACTGGAATCTGGGCCATTGATTTTGCCGATGAGTATCCGGACACGGCAGTTTTAGGTACAGACCTATCGCCCATACAACCGGCTATGGTTCCACCTAATTGCGGATTCATCATCGAAGACTGCGAAGTGGATGAGTGGGAATATGGTCCTGATTTCTTTGATTACATTCATATCCGGACTATGTTTGGGTGTATCAGGGACTGGGACGCTCTCTACGCGAAAGTGTACAAGTAAGGACGCAACCGAAGCCGTGGTGGGGGGAAGGCAATATTGACCGATTCTAGACACCTCAAACCTGGAGGCTGGATAGAACATCACGAAACTTCTCCGAAAATACAGTCTGATGATGAAACCGTGTTACCAGACTCTCCCCTGAGAAAGTTTAGCGAAGTACGACCACAGTCCTCTTCATTGCACAAGCACTAATGTCAAATCAGATATTCAAAGACGCAAGTGAAGTCATGGGCTTCCCTTTCCTTCTACTTGACAACATGAGACAAAGAATCGAAGGCGCAGGTTTCCAGAGTATCGAAGAGTACGGCCTCAAAGCACCACTTGGAAGTTGGCCAGCGGATCGAAGGTTAAAAGAGATTGGAGCCTGGTGCGAATATGCTTTTCTAACTGGGCTTGAGGGATGGGGAATGCAGGTTTTGACAAAATACCTTGATGTGTGCTTTTCTTCCCCCTCCTGCTTTACCATCGACAGGAGTTGTGCTGACGATGTCTCTACAGTGGACTCCAAATGAAGTTCAACTTTTTCTGTAAGATTCCCTCGAGCCCGTCCTATGCTATGCTATGCAATACTCTACTAACTGTGACTACAGAGCAGGAGTGCGTGCAGAGGCAAAAAACAGAAGGATACATTCATACTACAACATCACAGTCGTTTACGGACAAAAGCCGTACGCATGAGTTGCCTAGCAGCAGCAGTCGCTAAAACAACATACCAACCATATATTATGATTTCACGACGTTTTTCTTCCCTCCAGCTCTCGCAATTGTATTATGGTATATTAAGACTTTATTCTTTGTATGCAATACAAAATTCTACTACTGAAAAACTCCCATCCATATCTCGTCGTCTATTAGATTGCTGCTCACAACCAAAAAACAAAAAAAAAACATTCGCCGTCAAACACTGCCACTTCGGAATGCAGAAGAACTTCGCAATCTCTCTCTGTCTCTCTTCCCTCTCTAGGTACCTACCCATCAAATTATTCACGCCCAAATTACTCCTCCTCGACTCTCCCACCGCCGTTCCTCTGACGCCCATTCCCATCCTCCCACTTTCACAAACACATCACCAGACTACCTGCGGAGTACCCTAGCCTAGGTACCTCCTACCCTACCATGCCCTGCCCTGCCCTGCTCTATTAAACCCTACCAAACCCCCATTCCTTCACCATCCCAGTCCGTAAATGCCGTCGAATTCTAAATCACATCATTTTGCATCACTCCAAGCTCACAAAGTGACAAACCTAGAACAAACCCCATCCTCACCTTCCCATTTCGTTCTTCGTACGGAGCAATGTCGTATCGTCTGGTTTTCGATCGTTTCGTTTCGTGTTTTTTGTTTGGGCTGCTGGTCCACCACCCACCAACCGTGCAATCCTAGTCCAGCCTCTGTCCGCTTCTCTTTCTTCTTCGCATACTCCGTCGCGTAGCTACCCAAGCCGGCCCTGTCTCCTGGGGTCAGTTAGAGTCAGGATCAGGTCAGCAATCGTAATAAATGATTTTTGACATGGATGATCGGATCCAAGACCCAGACCAGATTTCCATCAATGCCCCTCCCTGCCTTCTTCTTTTCTTGGGGCCCGAGGGACTTCAGCAGTGGTAACGGTACTTCACTTCCTAACGGTGGTGCAAAAGCAACCACGTACGAACGCTAGAAGAGAAACTCCATACACCTGTCATGCCTGTCATATCCGTCCCAAGACTCAAGGACAAGCAAGGAAGGTCCCTCAAGAAAAGAAAAACCGTTCCATCACTCCCAACCTCCTCCTCCCCACAAACCAACTCTTGTGCTTGTTACACAGCAGCAAGGCGGCGCCGCTGCGGGTCGGCACGAGACCCAAAGACCACAACCCAGACCCAGACCAAAAACAGACCCAGGAAAATTTAAATAGCTCAAAAAAGACGCAATTATTTGTAACAAAACCATTGTTTTGTGTCGCGGATAAATAAGTAATGTAAATGCAAAAACCTATGGAGAATTTTTGGGGGCTAAATGATGCAGGATTTGATCCTCGATAGGTGAGGTGGTTAGATAGCCTATCTCCTACAGACAACATACAGTCCGATTTCTGCGTCATCTCTGTGTGGAGTTAGGGAATAGGCACATGATACTAGATATGTATGGCATTGATGCGGTAGTTGTCATTAATGATAATGGGAATGAAGATATAGACAAGGGCTGACATCTATAGAGAATTGAACATAACATCACATTGTTACAGTACTGTATCCGATCGTATCTCCGGTGTTTGAATGTTTCTTATCTTCCTTGCTTCCTTGCTTGCTTGCTTGCGTGCGTGCTCGATTGATTGATCTCACCATCTCAAAATCACCAGTCTTACAGTCTCCCAATCTCCATGTACAGTACCAAATCCAACTATCCTCGGACCTAACACTAACGCCAACAGCCAGAAATGATCAACAATTTAATCGCCGAACCATACATGAGGTTGCCGTTTACAGAACGATTTTTGATACCCGATATCCAACGCAGCGTAACCCAACCTCTTATCCACAACCAACCAAACTACATACCAATCGGAGCATCAACCCCAAGAATGGAAATTGTGTCCATCGCTTTCCTCGGATTCGGGATATGCACAAAAATAGGTAATAATGGTAATGACCGGAAGCTATTCGTTAATTGTTAATAATCCGTAGAGATTTTATCCCTCATTTGATACTGTTGATCTTGAAAAGAGAGAGACTTGAGCAAGGGAAGAGTACAGTAAGAGAGGAGACAAGAGGATGCAACAGTCCCATGTGCACTCTTATGTTTTGGTTTTCCGTTTTCTAGTGGGTGCGGAGAGTACAACGGTACCTCGTTAATTAGGTGGAGTAAATGCGAGGAATCATTTGTGTCTTACTGACAATGATGGTTAGGCTTGCGAGGGTTTTATTTAGGTCTTAGGGTACGAAGTATGGGGTATGATTGGAATTGTAAAGCAGGAGGGTCTGAATCTGAATCTGAAGGTGAGATTTTGTATCCGGGCTTTGCTCTTCGGAGTATTTTTTTCCTCTCGAAGGATCCTTCCAAGGTACAAGGTTATGAAGCCTACAAGGCAAGGACTAAGGAGGGAGGGAAGGAGCAATTGCCGAACCGGGAATCGAGAGGACATTAATGCCGGATTTTTGGGGGGGGGGATTAAATTACATTTACGATAAAACAGAAAAACCGAAAAAGTCGAAAAGTTGAAAAGTTGATAGATGATTCTGTCAAAAGTGC
This sequence comes from Tetracladium setigerum, assembly GCA_031472005.1. NCBI lineage: Eukaryota > Fungi > Ascomycota > Leotiomycetes > Helotiales > Tetracladium > Tetracladium setigerum. The sequence goes on from PZJY01000012.1 coordinate 1,120,719, forward strand.
GCGAAAGAATCGAGACATAAACAAATTGAAATAATCGACATTATCCATAAACATGATTCTTGAGATTTTTAGTAGGCACCGAGGTACAGTCCACAGATATTCAACCCTACAGTGTAATATCAATTCTTGATTTAGATGTTTACCTATGCTCGAGTAAGCAGCCAGTAAGAGAGCATGAACATTGTGACCTCAATCATTACTTCTCAATTGAGATATATGTCTGCGCCACGAAATATAACATTCATTCTCGCTGACAGAATTTCGGTCGCCTTGTTCACTGAACACCCTCTCATACCTCTCCACACTTTTGTTTAGAACTTTTCCCTACCTAGCCTAACTATCATCCTATTTACAAGAACCCATCGCCTTCCATTCCTCAAAGACACTGCGAATACCACTCATTGAAGAACTTGCAAACCAACGGCGGCGCACACACAAACGGCCCAGCCCAAATCCCACCAGCGCACTGTCCCCACTGCGTCTGCAAAGCTCCCCCAGCACTCGTAGTCCTACTAGCCGTCGTCGTTGAGCTCGTTCGTGAAAGCGTCGTGCTAGCCGTCGTTACCGGTCGTGTAGTTGTAGTCGTGCTCAAAGTCGTTGAGGTTCGTGTGCTGCTGCTAGTTGTAACAACGCGCGAGGTGGTAGTTGTGCTGCTGCTTGTGCGAGATGAAGTGCTGACGATGGGACCGGGTCGGCCGAAACAGTTTGTGCCGGTGCATTTTAGGTCGAAGAAGTTGAGGACTGTGTCGGTGTGAGTTTGGACGTTATGATCAACGCCGGTGGCGTTGATGGCTTGGTATTTGTCGCCGAAGATGTATGTTGTCCCTGGTTAATTGAGTAGATTAGTATGATTGATGGTGCTGCTGTGAGGTTTGAATGGAAAGGGTGTGACACGTACAGTTGGGGTTGGGGGTGTTGATGAGGGTAGAGATGGGAGTTGTGGATTGGCCTAGCACGGCTGTCCATTGCTTGATTTGCTCTTCGAGGTTTTGTGGGTAGACGACGGTGTCTAGGTTACCATGAATGGATTGCATCTTTGGACGCCACCCAGTGCTGTGAGAAATACGCGTTAGATAATTCCGGAGGGATAGGGAGACAGATGAGTTCTTACTATCCAGGATACGCGGCTTCGACAATAGCCTTCCACTCAGCACCAGTATGCCTGATTTGACCAGTGGCACAGGCATTACTCCAGTTTGCAGTTCCTCCAACATCAGAGTAGCAACCGAAAGGCACACCAGCCCAAGCAGAACCAGCAGCAAAGATATCAGGGTACGCTCCTAACAAAACGTTCGTCATCATGGCTCCGGAACTGGTACCCATGCTGAAAACACGGTTGGGGTTGGCAGCGTATCTGCTGATAGTCCATCTCACCATCGACGCGATGCCCAACGAGTCACCACCAGCATCGTGTTTGAGGGTCTCTGGCGAGGAGAGATCCCAGCACTTGGATGATCGAGGGGTTTCGGGGAAGATCATGATGTAGCCATAGGTGTCGGCATTTGTTGCGAGTTGCGTTCCCTGGAAGACTGATTGAGCAGTTCCAGTGCACCAATCTGTGGTGAATTAGAAGACATTCGAAGAATCTGGGGTATCTAGATATAGCCCAAGAGAATATCTGCGCTTTGTAATTGAATTGTACGTACGGGGATTCACAAGAATAGGAGCATTGGGTTGGAGGTTGGGTGGGAGGTAAATCCAAAACATAACAGCATTGGGATTTGGGCCAAAGTCTTCCGTGATTTGAACAATGTTTCCAACTGCGCATAGGGCTGCTGGCACCACCGCCAGAGAGGCGAAGAGAGACTTGAACAACATTTTGAGAGAAGAATAACAACCAAAAGTAGACACAGATCAACAGAAGGAAACGAGAAAACCTGGGGAAGATTGGAAAGATATATTGTGGCCTCGGAGCAAGGGAAGCAATAATGCCCAAAAGGCCATTCATTTCATATATTGTATGGGTCCAGCTTGAGGCTGTAGCGAGAACTCGAACGGCCCTACTATCCATATGATGTAGGAACAGAAAATGACACTGCAAGCAATTTGTATACAGGAACCAAGACCAAGTTTAGATTAAAACTTTAGATTGAACCCCGCCAATTCGCTCCCGGCAGTTACAGGCAGAACTTGCCACTTCGAAAGTTCAAGCTTTCAGATCGGAGAAATTGGGCTCGCACGGCTCGCTAATTGCTGAAGCATGAGTAGGAATAACAAATATGGACGATGAAACTTCCTTAGAACTGTTGTAACATGACAGAATAAATTCAGGAACAGGATCAAAAACGACGATGGGTTGAGGAAAGTGTGATTTGGCTTCTGAAAAGAAACGGAACACGTTGGTCCGACCAGCCTATAAATATCCGGGTAATCTGCAGAACACTAAAACCCACACAAATCCGGAATTGACTGCTCCAAATAGTCGTTCTCCACTGGAAGACTGACGCAAAGCAGCGATTTCAGAAGAAAGGAAGGTAGAGGTCCAGGACCGGAGGCGAGATATTGCAAGACCCGCGAGACCCGAGTTGAGGGGTAAAAGCTTCCCCGCAAAGATAGAAAGGAATAGGTAGCTGCAAAAGTCAAGGCGGTAGACCAGAGAATATGCTTGAAGTGATCAGACATTTATGGTATATGAAACCCTCGAATTTCCCTGACGCCTTCAATGCAATCTACCAATATGCCGTAATCGCTTTGTTCCTGAACGCCACATACCCCGCAACGGATTAAAATCTGGTAATGTCAGTAAGCTTTCTGAAGAAGATTCGATGTACTGACCGTATTTCATATGACCCTGCTCTTGTCATATATCTTACCCACTTGACACTCGAGTAATTGCTCTTCTCAAACACCTTCAAGTATCGTACCAGCAAACCAGAGCTTGTAAACATCAACAAACTAAAGTTTAAGCTCAATGGCGGCCGTGACCATGCCTTTTGGTTGGTCATACTCGTCAGGGTAGCTTCGGCGCTCAGGATGAACTCGTTTTGACCGGTGAATCGAGGGATCTTCCATACAATGTTGTTCTCACTTGGCTCATACTTTGCTTTGCCTTGTGTACACTTCTCCGTAATCCTTGCAGTGTTCAGTGGTGTAGGAACCCGAACAACCACATTTGTAGCAAAGAGCTTGCTTCCATAGTTGGCACGAATAGCGATGCTGTACTCGACTTTGGTCTTGCCCACCTCCGTAACAATTGCTTGGACCTTGAAAGGCAGATTTACATTTTCGGTGGCCCGATATCGCATCAGCTCAAACTCGCCATCTGGTGGAATGAAGGAGATGATCCTGTCTGTGTCGAATTTTCCCAGCTTCACACACTGGTGAAATTGGCAATCCTCAAGAGTAACACTTCCTGCCGCAGCCTTTGTTGCCTTTGTGCCCATCTTGTTCCCAGATGGCAGAGATGATAAGCTGTCGCCATCCAGTAGTAGTCGGTCATTGAGTCCAAATTTACATTCCGGCGTCCCAGTAAGGTATGCACGCATAACAATCTGCCCGTTGACATCTGCTCGGAGAACAGTTCCTGTGGCGGACATCAAAAGATTGACGTCTTCAATAACATCCACAAATGCCTCATTTTTCCGGTATCTTACATCTGCCTTCCTCCATGAGAGTGCTCCAGTTGCCTGCATGGTAATCTTCGCCGAGTCTTCCATTGTGCGCTCTGATTTCACTCCTTCTGTGGTAATGTACATCTTGAGGGTATCGGTCTCGGTGTTTTGGGGATATCCGAAGTCCAGAATTTCTGTATAAAGCTTTAGTAACAATGTGCGAGCTTGCAAGAGCTGTACTGACCATCCAAAAGCTCATATACCAACACAAAGTTGTTCTTAACCGCCTCCTCGTCGAATTTCCCAAAGTATCCCTTCCCCAGCGCCGTCAGCCGGTAGAGGAACTCAAATACGAGCGCTGCATTGGCGTTGCTTTTCGTTATCGCGACAAGGTAGATGTTCTCATGCTTGACATGGCTGAAGGTTGTACTTCCTAATGTCAAAATTGGCGATCGCACGGAGGCATTGGAAATGACCTGGATGCGGAAAACATCAGCAAGCCGTGGTCTGCAGTCGTTCCGGAAGGCACGGAAAATGAGGTTTTCGCCCTTCTGATTGAAGATCAATATGCCTGACAGCATCCTGGCTGTGAGATGGAATGACCTGAAGGTGTGAGGTGAGGTGGGCGTAGAGAAAGGAGGCGGCGAGAGGGGGAATCCTTTGTTGTCAGATGCGATTAGATGTGCTCAACGGCGGTCTCGTAGTCTTGGCATCTGATGTCCAGAACCCCTGTCCTGTATTGTAAAATTACAATAGTAGCCTCGCGTAGACGACGACGACACTGGGAGAGACCTTTGCAATATCAGATGGGTTAATTTATGGAAGGATTGTAAAATCTTACGATAAGGTAGACCGGTGAAGAAAGCTGTCACGAAGTTGATTTTAGCCTCTGCAAATGATATCTATGTGTTAAGATTCCATGAGTACGAAGTACGTGAGATTGCTTTCTCTATTTTTCTTTATATCGCACACTTCCGTTTAGCTTATATTATTACACTCTCTTTATCTAATTTATCTTGTTTAACTATTTTTATAATTTTATAATTTTTTGACTTTCCTCCTCTTCTACTTTTCATTTTTCTACTTTTCTACTTAATTCCTCGACCTTCCTGCTTTTCGATTTTTCAACCTTTCAACCTTTCAACGTAATAAGTAAAGAAAGGGTTACGCGAAGAACCGTATAAATTGACCGACTGTATGGTTGGTGTGAATGGTGGCAGTAAATACCAAGAGAAAGGAGGCTGCTTACCTTTTCTGTGGCACAGGTGTTCATAACGATAATTTTTAATAAGAGAAGAAGGAAAAATAATGTATAAAGGTATTACATGTAATTATTAGGTTATTTTGGTGAAATAGATTTACTAGAAGCCGGGGGATGCAAAAGTTTACCCTTTGTTGCTTTCAGTCAGGACTTCATCTTTGCCGGCACGTTCAAAACTCATCTTATGTTGCCCCATTGACCCAACGAAGACTTTGCGACAGACAGATCATTGTTCTCAGTAGCTCAGTGATCTTTCCTCTTTCTAGATCGTACTGGTGCTTGCCTACTTCTGGTGTGCCATTTCTGGAAACCTCGTCTGAGTTACTACCAAAGGACTCTATTGCAGGTCGACACTTCAGCAGATTTTCTTCTTAGGCAATTCGGATTAAAACCTACCAACCATTTAACACGCAGCCCCCACTCCCTCAAGCTACAGAAGAATATATCATTCACCAGAGCATTCAAGCAGCATGTCTCCCATTATACTTTCCAATCATCCTGTCAACGGAAGCCTTTGGTGACCGCGTCTCTTGTGGCAAAACCCCATGATCTCCCAAACGCTACATTATCAACCAAAACTCGTCTACTTTGATGTGATCATCAATTTATTTGTCTTCCTTTTCTATTCGGTCTGGGTCCCTCGACAATGCCTTATGCCAAACATACGTCTGGCATGGTCCGAGAACGGGCGTTCACGCCGACGAAAATTGCTCAGTGACCTTCTCTGTTTGCCGATCGAATTACGAGATGCTGAAATCGATAAAAGATGGAGAAAGATGACCACACCATCGAAGAAATGGTTTTCTCGAGCACATGGGAATATGATATTCCAGGTTTTCCGTCGCTGCGAGACCAAAGCTTTGGAACAACTCTACGAAGCAAAGGATAGAACGCGAACTCTGATGTTACTAGCATTCATCGACGCTACAAGACTAGGCAGTGTCAAAACGTTTGAGCTCCAGAATCATATTATCGCGGTTCTCGAATGTTGGGATGCGAAAGGAGCAGCGGGCAAAGGTCTCGGGGCGGAGAAATTGTCCTACCACCCAGAATTGGAATTGATTCATCAAGGACAACATGAGAGAAGGCTAAAAGAGGAAGCTTTGGCTAGAAGATATCAGCCTGGATTGCTGCAGATGCTCACAGGCGATATAGCTCTACCATCTGCGTTCACTTGCACACAGCTGGGCTTTGTGGAATATGGCCCTAGCATCGATCGTATGAGAGCGATAATGGAATCCCCGGATGTGAGGTATTGGGGTTGTGGTCATCCGAGATTGGAAAATACATTTCTCTGGGCAATCATTTTCATTGAAGCATTTTATGTCTTCCGCACTCTGTTCCTCTACCCTCAGAACCTACTCTATATTACCTTGAACGGCCTCGGTGCGGAGTATTTCGGATTCCCATATTCCAGAATAATTCTGGCTTTCATGGAATAAACTTTGATTGCGTTGCGCCCTCTGGAACGCATGCTACTTGCAAATCAGGTCGTGCGTTTCGGTGAATAATAACGTGGTTGATAGTGAATAAATGGTAGTTACAGGCGGCGATCAGTTTAATACCAACCACCACTATGTATTTTGCACAAATTCAAGATTCAAATTGCAAAAGAGTAAATGCTCGGAATGCTCTGCACATTATCAAATCAAGTACCTCATGGTGACGATGAGTTGTAGAACACATTTAATTCTATGTCTACTTATTCAAAGATGAAGCCATCCTGGAGAAGCAAGTTGCCATGTTAGATGATTTGTGAAACCGTCATCCAATTTTGCCTGTGACTCATCGATCATTCTGATCGCTTGCTCTGTCGTATCTATTCGGTTTTTCCAAGTGACGGCTTCTCACTCATACCCATTCATTTGACGTGTCTTGGCTCGGAACTTGGGGTCGTCTTCTCAGCCCTTGAAAGCCGTGCCGTATTTGTTACAACTGCATTTCTTGTCTCCTTGTCAAGAATTTCAAATGTCGTCGTCATCACTATCCTCATCATCATCTCTTGGTTTGAGATGCTTGCTCATGTACGGTCCTGTTCTGATCAGCCTGGCTCGTTCTGCCACCAACAAAGAGTACTTACCATCGAGCCAATAACCTAATTTCCTATAATAGTCTCTCGTTCCAACACCAGAAATTACACTAATCTTAGTGCTGCCGTGCTCATTTCTAGCAATCTTCTCAGCTTCTTCCATAAGCAATGTACCATAACCTTGATGTTGGAACTTCTTCGGATCTCGAGCATGCACGGGAACGGCGTTGCCATAAACGTGCAACTCGCGTACAACACTCGTGGGTTGAGTGTTCAGCTCAGGTCTGAATGTGTATTTCTCTGTACACTTTCGTAGACGGAGAAGACCAATCAAAATGTCTTGCTTTGGATCTTCGTATGCCAAAAACGTCTCCCAACCAGCGTTGGCAGTGTAGTCTCGGCGAACAAGTTCCACTTGAGATGGTCGGATCTTGTTCTTGACCTCATTGATCCCAACCTCACGAGTACGGACATCTCGACAAGTAGTACCAAAATCCTTCATCCTACTCAAAGCTAGCTCTCGCAAATTTCCATTTTCCACACCCGACGTTACCAACGGCATTGGAATATCTCGCTGAACACGGTAAATTCGGGTCCACGGAGGAACCATCGCAAGTATACGAGCGACGATGTCAATCAGCGCATTCGGAGTATAATTCTTGTATCTGCCCGTCCTCCACAACTCGTAAAGTCCAGTTCCTCGGATGACAAGCGTCGGGTAAATCTTCAAGCCGTCCGTTCTGAATGCAGGATTTTCAAAATATTCTCTGAACTGGTCCAGATCTCTTTCCATACCAACATTTGGCAAGTCGGGCATCATATGACTAACAATTTTGAACCCGGCGTCTTTCGCGAAGCAGAAAGTTTCTGCTACGGAAGCGACTGTATGCCCTCGATTCGAATCTCGCGCGACATCTTCGTAGAGTGACTGAACACCAATTTCCAACCGAGTACAGCCATACCGTAACATCGCAGAGAGATGAGGCGGTAGGCAGTAATCTGGACGAGTTTCGATTGTGATGCCAACGCACTTGATATTACTCATCTCACCTGCCAAAACAGCCTCATCAACATTGTTGCCTTGATACCCACTAAGCGCATTGTGCAATTGTGATATGAAACCATCGCGATAGCTCTCCGACAAAGACATGAATGTTCCTCCCATGATGATGTATTCGACCTTGTCTACACTGTGCCCAAGACCTTTGATTTGGTCGACTCGTCCTCTTGCTTGTTCGAACGGATCGTATCTAGCTCGAATCGCTCGCATTGAAGTTGGCTCATAGCCTGTATATGATTGGGTAGAGTATTCAAAGTCGGAATCGGGACCACCTGGGCAGTATACGCAAATGTTTCCGGTGTAGGCGATGTGAGGGCATCTATGCGGTTTGCACATAACTGCAACCACCGCAATTCCAGAAGCACTCCCTGTAACAATTAGCACTTGCGTAAGACTTAAACGACCCACACTCACTGATTGGCTTGGCCAGCAATTTTGGCATAATGTATTTCTTATAATGCTCTGGAATTGCAGCGATGATTGCCGTGAGAGGTGGAATATTGCTCAGTCTGTGTTTCTTTGCCATTTTCGACCGAAGACTATTCAAGTTGACATCCTTCCTGGGCTTTGAGGGATCTTGTGAAGCTTCATGCTCTTGAATGAGAAAGCTCGCAATGTCGGAACAGCATCGAATATGTCGCTCGTTCTCTGGAGGGAGATTCGCATCTTTGCGCGGCTTGAAATGTCTCTCCTCCGCGGTCATGACTTCGGTTGCCATTTTGGTGTAGATTTCATGGGCTATGCCTCGATTTGTTCGATATTTCCAGAGTATCTTCCTTGGGTTTGATGGAGAGAAAATGAGGGCTTCGAAAGATGTCTTGAAGCCATATGGTGGGGTTCGTTCCAATTGCGATTGTCTCAAAATTATTTCAGGGATTATCAGAGCCAAGATAAAACACGTGCATTTTGAATTCCCAAGGTTCACGTTCTAGCGAGAGCGACAGTTCCCGAGACCATTTTCGTGCAGCTCTATTCCAACTCACAAACCCATCCCAATTCCTCGAATCTCCCCCTCCTGACATCAATTGTCTCCCACACGATGCAGGCAATCTCTAGATCTGTTGCGCCAGCTCTGCGAGTTGCGTCGCGCCGACAAGGTTATTCGACTGCCTCAGGAGGCTATGCCGCAACAGTTGACAACTTGAGAATCAACAAGGACACAAAGGTCATTTACCAAGGCTTCACTGGCAAGCAAGGAACGTGAGTAGATGCGCTGGAGGAATTGCAGCTTAAGGAGAGCTTGAGACTGATAATTTCGATAGATTCCATGCAACCCAAGCTATTGAGTACGGTACGTGTTTCTGGGAGGCATGTCGACTTGGAACGCTTCTGATAGAGTATTTAGGCACAAACGTGGTCGGAGGCACAAACCCAAAGAAAGCTGGATCAACCCATCTTGGTCTTCCAGTCTTTGCAAATGTTGCAGATGCGATGAGAGAGGCCGGCGCAACTGCGTCAGGTATCTTTGTCCCGTATGTATATTGTAATTTTTGAGATGGAGATTTAGGGCTAATGGCTTTGGCAGACCTCCTATTGCCGCCAGCAGTATCGAAGAAGCTATCAAAGCTGAAATTCCGTTGGTTGTGTGGTATGTCTAGCTTCCATTGCATGTGACGAATATTCGCTCACATTTTCTAGCATCACTGAGGGAATTCCCCAGCATGGTATGCCGGATCTCCGAAAGACTACCAGCTATTACTGATCACTTGCAGATATGGTTAGAATCACAGATATTCTCAAGACACAATCAAAGACCCGTTTGGTAGGACCCAACTGCCCAGGTCTCATCGCCCCTGGCCAATGCAAAATCGGAATTATGCCTGGATTCATCCACAAGAGAGGTCGCATCGGTATTGTTTCTCGATCAGGAACTCTGACCTACGAAGCTGTCAACCAAACCACACAAACCGGTCTCGGACAATCGTTGGTTGTCGGAATTGGTGGCGATCCTTTCTCGGGTACCAACTTCATTGACTGCTTGAAGGTATTCTTGGAGGACGAGGAGACTGATGGTATTATCATGATTGGTGAGATTGGAGGATCTGCCGAGGAGGATGCCGCGGAATACTTGAAGGAGTACAACACAGCCAAGAAGCCAGTTGTCAGCTTTATCGCTGGTATCTCCGCGCCCCCAGGACGCAGAATGGGTCACGCTGGTAAGTTTGGCTGATCTAATTATGTAGACTCCGCTAACGGATTGTTTAGGTGCTATTGTCAGTGGCGGAAAGGGAGGAGCCGACTCAAAAATCTCAGCACTTGAAGCCGCCGGTGTTATTGTGGAAAGAAGCCCAGCAATGCTTGGAAAGGCCCTACATGCCGAGTTTGTTCGTCTTGATATGATTTGAGGAATAAAGGATGATTGTGAATAGAATGGATTGTATACCGAACGTTAATGCATTTTTCTCAAGGTCTCTTGGTCAATACCTCTTTCTTGTATAGTTAGCAATGCCATTACTTGTTATGGATCCTGAAACTATTCTCACTTTAAGTAACCTCCCTGAATTTTGCAGCAGACTCAGACATAGGAAGGGGACTTGTAGACGAATTATGCCGGGTAGATGCGACCGGCCTTTGCTCACTGCCACACACTCGCCTCGAGAATCGCGAAGACCAAGTATTTGAAGTCATGACCTTATACTTTACTCAACCATCTCACTATAAGTCATCCTGAGCAGCTCGACGCCACATTTCTATGGCTAAGTGAGGAATTTTTAATACCGTCTGTTTTCATTAAAGCCTTCTCGGCTGTACTAATACGTTCTGAAGTGATGACATACGTCCCTACCTAATTGCTGGCGATAACTTTTGTTTTTGAATTTAGACACCAATATCCCATTACTCCCAGGTATCATTCCATTCCGCGCCCATAAATCAATCCCTTGCTCAAACTCCCAATGAACCTCCAAGAATCTATGAATACCATCAAACTTCTACATCCTTAACCTCCCCTTCACATCTCCATTTCTCTGAAGCACAACCTTCTTCCCGTTGGGCACAACAACTACAGCCTTTTCCTTCGCATTTCCTAGCAACACATTGTAAATCCACCTCACAATCAAGAAACTCGAGACACCCCAAACCCAAATACCGACAGCTAGACTGACAGTAATGAATAGCGTAGGGATCAGCAATAGAAGCGCGACACCGATCCAGAAAAGCGAGAAGATGAGGGCTGTGACCAGAGAGAGAGTAAGGAGGCCGAGGGTAAAGGCGAAGAAGAGTGTGAGTGGGAGGATGGAGAGGAGGAGTTGGAGGGTTAGGAAGGACTACCGAAACCATTCATTGATTAGTCTCCAAGTTGCTAAGGGCGGCAGGATTTTTGGAAGGGCTTACAGCGAGAATAGGCTGGGTTATTGCAAAGATATACGCGTTATCGTACAGTTCCTCGCGTCTGGTAGGTGTGATGATGCTATTTAGGAGAGCATATGCTCGTTGGCGGATTGCCATTTTTGGTTGTGGAATTGATTGTGATTTGAGGGGGTTGAAGCTGTTGGAGGGATGTCGTAAGGTTGATTGATGTGCTTCATTTCACGTCGTCATGGAACGCTAAGGCTTGGCGGATGTGTACTGTACCGATACAACCATGGAATCATTCGAAGATTCGGATTTTATGAGATAAGATTAAGGAGATGTACAAAGTGTCCAGGATAAGAGGCGCAAGGCTGTAACGAAAAATCGAAAAATTGAAAAATGATCGAGTTGGCCATGCCCCCTCAGCACCTCATTTCTCCCCCCTTCGGCCCTCTATCCTTGCACTCACCCCTTTAAAACGATTAGAAGTATCGACATTTCGCTTCTCTTTATTATTGAGCTTAACTTCAAGAGATAATTACCGTATTCAAAAAGTCGAAAGGTCAGAAAATAAAAAATGCCAAAATGTAAAAATGCGGGCTGAGACATGTGCCGAATAAGGGTACAATACCTCCGAAATCTAAGAAAGGCGAGCACAATATTATAGTATCTTGTTCATACTAAAGTATCTGGAAAAAAGCTCCGCATTACATTTGTCCTCGAGCTCTAAATTCACAATTCTCATTACCCCCAAAGCAGATCCTGAATCCATACATTCGTCTTTTCGGCCATAATTTCGCTGTGTTCTGAGCTTGCTGTTAGTTCCGTAGGTAAGCAGAGACGTGGTGAATTTGCACTTACTTATACAAAAGCCATGTGGTATAGCATCTTGATCTAAAATCATTACTGCCTTCGATTCACTCTCGTTGTCCCCAGTCTGACCACGTGCTGCTATCAAAGCATCTCGAGTATGGTCGGCCACCCAATGATCCTATATCTATCAGTCTGCCAATTCCACAACAAGTAGTACCACAAACTCACATTCTGACCAAAGTAAAGAATCAACTTTGTCCCTCTGTTCTTGGACTCCTCCTTCTCAATGCCCCAAATCTCATCATCCCACTGATCTTCCGTAATAGTCTCCATCTCATCCTTAGCCATATGCCTGTCAATTCATCAGCCCATACTCTCAAAATTCAACACTTAGAACTCACAGAGCCTGCCAAATTCCCATCTTACTCCTCAAGAAACCCGTCGTAACCTCTGCAGCATCCCGCGGCATTCCCGTGACAACACCAACCACCCATTTCAACAACCCCCTCGGAAACCCCCCCAACCAGAGCCTCGCGGCAAAGGCCGCTCTCCTCGGGAATTCTGGTATTTTAAACAATCTTGAGATCTTTACACCACTTTGACTTTGCGCTATATGTGTTACAGTGGGAAAGAGTAGGATGGCACCAGTGATGTTGAGTTTGGAGCGTCGGAGTAGTTCGAGCAGGATATAAGAGCCTACGGAGTGTCCGATGAGGATTATTTTAGTGTATGCGTGCTGGGAGGAGAGGGTTTGGAGGCGATGCAGGGTTAGCTGGATTTGCTGATCGAGGGAATAAGGGCCTGGTTGTATGGGACTGTCGAGGTCAGAGAATCCGCCAAGGGATTGTCCATAGATGTGGATGTTGCTTGAGTGAAGCTTGGACGAAGGGGTGAGGAGGTCTTGGAGAGTTTGTAAGTAGGAGGTGTAGTAGCCGATCAGTCCTGGATTTACATGAATATTGATTCCTAAAAAAGAGAGGCTCTTTCTTAACAGGGGAGAAGCCTGGATAACTACTCCTGTAACAAACAGAGGAGGCACACCGCTCGACGTACCTGGATTTCCTGTGACGAAGAAGATGAGGGTCGCTGGGGTAAGGGAGGAGGAGGTGGTGAAGAGAGATATTGTAGGGGTCTGGATGTCTTCAATTACTGGTTTCAGTGGCTCGGACATTGCGGAATTGCTAGACGGGAACGATGGGCGAGAATACTGTTTGATGGTAGTATTTGACAAGAAGTGGAAATCGGATGTGAAGGGTCAGTTTCAAAAACTGGCCAATTGCTAGCCTAATAAAACTACGTGAAATATCGATTTTGAGCGTCCAAAATACTTGGTTTGCGCAATGCTGAAAAGGTCTTGTAGAAAGAGAAGTTGTTGCATACAAAAGCTTCACAAGCATAAAGATGAACGCTAGTTCAGAATGGATGTAAGATTGCTAAAGTGACCAGAAGAGGCAGGTGGGATTGAAATTGAGATATAATTTTATGAATATTTAGGAAGGTTCCACATTTGAACGGAGCCAATTCTTCAGCTCAAACGATCTATGAAAGAGTGAAAGAATTATCAAGTCGACCCAACGATGTAAAGGCCGAAGAGATAGATACTTTGTACCAAGCTTGACCGAAGGAAAATTACATCACGTGATCAATTAAATTGTTGCCAAGCGATTACTAACCAGTAAGTACTTAGCGCCCGCACAGACCAGCCTCAAAGATTCACCCATGCTCAGCTCTTCGCCCACTTTCCGCCCATTCGACGATTTGGCCCTTTCAGTCAATCGACTCCATCAACCACAGATTTCTGTCGCGAAAGGACCGCAACCGCATCAGTCGCCAAACCCCCCTTGGCCCCAACATCCTATCCACGACCACTTCGACCCTCAACACGTCGATTTCTACGCCGCCGACTGCTCCTGATCCTTGTGTCAGTCTGCCGTACGCGCCTGGCCATTTCGCCTCCAATCACCCTCCCTTTCCACCTCACCTTCAACGACATCGCGCCAAGGTTGTTGTATCTCTAAAAAGTTATACTCCATCAACATTACGCGCGATCCATCCTCACATTGCGCGACCACGTCCGGTTCGGCCATTCCAATACGTGTTTGACCCTCGCGAGGTCCTACTCGCCTTCACTACGACCTGCCCACATTCATTTCAACACCAGCTCCAGCTACCAAGTCTGATGCGCAAGGCTGGTCCCTGATATGCGCAAAGGTTCATCTGAATAGCCACACAACTAGCTCGAGAAGGGCCATTGGCTATTGCAAGCATGGCTTCTGTTCAGACATCGCCTGCGGTTCAGCAGCCAGGCACCGCGATGCCCCAAACTCAAGCTGCTGTGCAGGAGTCCCTCCAGGTACGTACTCCCACTTTGCGCCAGCTATCAGTGGGAAGGTGCTAACATATCTACAGAGATACAAGCAGATGAAGGACTCGGGCGTCTCAGAGAAGGATCCTGAATTCATCAAGCTCCATCAGCAACTCACCCACATGCAGCAGCAACGAATATACCAACGTAACAGACAAATGGCCGCACAACAGCAACAGATGAATAATAACCGGCAACAACATCAGCCAAACGGTGTGAACGATACGAATGTTTCGAACGTACCGGCGAATTCACAAACCCAGAACACTTCGTCACTTGGACCATCTGCTCTCTCTGCCACGGCCAATGCAGCTACTGCTAAACCCGGTGTTCAGAGAACAACACCGGCAGGAGGTGGAAACTTCTCGGCAGACCAACTGAGTCTGCTCAAGCATCAGATCTACGCTTTCAAATGTTTGTCTAAGAATATCGGAATACCACAAGCCACACAAGCACAACTCTTCGCCCAGCAAAAGAAGATTCCCCAAATTGCAGACAGCATTTCTTCACCCGCGCCATCTGCGCCTCGTGATTTGCAACCTTCTACTAATGGCGTTGAACCTGCTTCCAATGAAGTAGCTCTTGTCAAGCAGCATGAATATTCTGGATACAAAAATCCGAATACTGGTCTTACATCCATGATCAGTTACTCGGCACACAAGAAGCGTGAGATGCGGCCAATGATCCCAAGTCTCATGCCATCGGGTGTGGATATCGAAAAGATTCGACATGAGCGCGAAGTAATTGTGTACAATCGAATGCAGGCACGATACAACGAGCTCAAGTCGATTCCAGCAACCATTGCGCACTTAGATTTCCGAAGTGAAGATCTCACGCCTGACGATTCGCTTAAGCGCAAGGCATTGATCGAGATGAAGATGCTCGGTCTTTATGCAAAGCAACGGCAAATGCGGGAGAAGATTGGTCGTCAAATGATCCAATATGATAATCTGGCCATGACTGCAAATCGCAGTCAATATCGTCGCATGAAGAAGCAATCATTGCGCGAAGCACGCATCACTGAAAAGCTTGAGAAGCAGCAACGAGATGCGCGTGAAACCAGGGAGAAGAAGAAGCACACCGACTATCTTCAAACTGTGCTCAATCACTCTCGCGAGGTCCAGACTGCAGCTCAGAATCAAAGACTGAAGATGCAGAAGTTGGGTAAAATGATGATGATGCAACATCAGACTATCGAGAAGGAAGAGCAGAAGAGAATTGAGCGAACCGCCAAGCAGCGTCTCCAAGCCTTGAAGTCCAACGATGAGGAGGCATACCTGAAGTTGCTCGACCAAGCCAAGGATACTCGTATTACACACTTGCTTCGTCAAACCGATGGTTTCTTGTCACAACTTGCTGCTTCCGTCAAGGAACAACAACGAAAAGCCGCCGAGAGATATGGTGGCGATGGTGCAGATGAGTTCATTGACGATGACACGGATGAGGATGATGAGGCAGAGGAAGTCGATACTCGAAAGATTGACTACTACGCTGTTGCTCATCGTATCAAGGAAGAAATTAATGCTCAGCCAACGATATTGGTTGGTGGAACTCTAAAGGAATATCAATTGAAGGGTCTTCAATGGATGATTTCGCTTTACAACAACAACTTGAATGGTATTCTTGCAGACGAAATGGGTCTCGGAAAAACAATTCAAACTATCAGTTTGTTGACCTATCTCATCGAAAAGAAAAAGCAGAATGGACCCTTCTTGGTCATTGTGCCCCTGAGTACGTTGACAAATTGGAATCTGGAATTCGAGAAATGGGCTCCATCAATTGCAAAGGTTGTATATAAGGGTCCACCAACAGCCCGAAAGCAGCAACAACAACAACTTCGTTACGGCAATTTCCAAGTTCTCCTGACCACTTACGAATACATCATCAAGGATCGACCTGTTCTCAGTAAGATCAAGTGGATACACATGATTATTGATGAAGGTCATCGTATGAAGAACTCATCTTCCAAACTCAGCGCCACTCTCACTCAATACTACTCTACTCGTTACCGTCTCATCCTGACAGGTACGCCCCTGCAGAACAATTTACCCGAGTTATGGGCCCTTCTCAATTTCGTTCTCCCTACCATCTTCAAATCCGTCAAATCTTTCGACGAATGGTTCAACACTCCTTTTGCCAACACAGGTACATCTGATAAGATGGAGCTCACAGAAGAAGAACAAATTCTTGTTATTCGTCGTCTACACAAGGTCTTGAGACCCTTCTTGCTGCGTCGTCTCAAGAAGGATGTGGAGAAAGATCTGCCTGATAAGACCGAGAAGGTCATCAAATGCAAGTTCTCTGCTTTGCAGGCTCGTCTTTACAAGCAAATGGTCACCCACAACAAGCTCGTTGTCAGTGACGGCAAGGGAGGAAAGACAGGTGCTCGTGGTCTCAGTAATATGATTATGCAACTGCGTAAGCTTTGCAATCATCCTTTCGTCTTTGATGAAGTTGAAAATCAAATGAACCCTCAGAGCATCAGCAATGATTTGCTTTGGCGATCTTCTGGAAAGTTTGAGTTGCTCGACCGTGTCCTACCAAAATACCAAGCAACTGGCCACAGAGTGTTGATGTTCTTCCAGATGACAGCCATTATGGACATCATGGAAGATTACCTGCGCTATCGTGGTGTTCAATTCTTACGTTTGGATGGTACGACAAAGTCCGATGATCGTTCTGATCTCCTTCGCGAGTTTAATGCTCCCAACTCACCATACTTCATGTTCCTTCTCTCTACCCGTGCTGGTGGTCTCGGTCTCAACTTGCAGACCGCTGACACTGTCATTATCTACGACTCCGATTGGAATCCGCATCAAGATTTGCAGGCTCAGGATCGTGCCCATCGTATTGGTCAGAAGAATGAGGTTCGAATTCTCCGTCTCATCAGTTCCAATTCGGTCGAAGAGAAGATTTTGGAACGTGCAAAGTTCAAGCTTGACATGGATGGCAAGGTTATTCAAGCTGGTCGTTTCGATAACAAATCCTCCGAAACTGATCGAGATGCCATGTTGCGAGTCATGCTGGAAACCGCTGAAGCTGCTGAGTCGTTGGAGCAGGAAGAGATGGACGATGAAGATCTGAATATGATCCTGGCACGTTCCGATGCCGAGCTTGTGAAGTTCGCTGAGATGGATGAGGAGAGGGCCAAGGATATGACATATGGAAACGTCGCCGGAAGCAAGCGCATGGCACGTCTCATGCAAGAGAACGAACTTCCTGAGATCTACATGTCGGATGGCAATCCAATCTCCGACGAACCGGAAGAGATCAAAGGACGGGGCGCTCGAGAGCGAACCCGTGTCAAGTACGACGATGGTCTTACCGAGGAGCAATGGCTCATGGCTGTCGACGACGACGAAGATTCTCCCGAGGCTGCAGCTGCACGAAAAGCTGCTCGCAAGGAGCGCCGCGAGAAGAAGCGACTGGGCCAAGATGTTGGTTCCGGCGATGATTCTGCTGATAGCCGAGATAACACCGAAGAACCTGAGCCAGAGCCCGAGCCAATACCAAAGAAGGGCAAGGGACGCAAGGCGGCTCCAAAGGTCGAGAAGCGCAAAGCCGAGGAAGTTGATGATGAGCCACCATCCAAGCGAAAGCGACTCGGTGGACCTGGTCGAGGAAAGGGCAAGGCAAACGGTGACACCTTAACTCCACAAGTGCGTGCGATTCTTCAAAAGAGTCTTCACAAACTCTACAAAGCCTTCAATGAGTTGGAATCACCTGTCGAGCCCAGTTCTGGATCTGAAAGCGACGATGAACCAGAATCTCGCCTTATCATTGGCCCATTCCTCGACATGCCATCGAAGAGAGATTACGCTGATTACTATACCTTTACGAAAGAGCCAATTGCCATGAAAGTTATTGAGAAGAAGATCAACAAGGCGCAGTATTCAAGTCTTGCCGATCTTCGGCGCGACATGAATCTACTCTGTAACAATGCCACTGCATACAACGAAGAAGCTTCTATGATTCACCAGGATGCACTTTCGATTCAGGCAAGTACTTTTAGTAAATTATGCGAGCTTTGCTAACAATCCACAGAACTCCATCGAACCATTGATCCAAGCAGAATTGGATGAGCATCCTGAACTCAATGGCCAAGGTGACAATTCTCGTAATGGCTCAACGGCTCCTACAACCAACACTGGAACGCCTATTCCTTCCGCACCAGCCAGTAGGATTAAGCTGAACCTTTCCAAGCCTCGTGTCGCCAATGGTGGTAGCAGTGGAGTGCAGAGTGATGATGACGATGACGAATAGAGAGATATTTCTTCGATGACTTGTGTTAATGCACTTTGGTGTAATGGGGGTTGGAAGCATTATTTGCTAGTGGTTTTACGGCGTTACCCGCCGGCAGAAAGGGCGTTTTTTGATGGGAGAAGCAATCGAGTGAGGAGAGGTTCTCGACATCCGAGGCTTTTGAATGTGATATTAGTTCTCTTGCCTAGCTAGAGTGTACTTTAATAGAGAAAGGGGGATGATTTGATAAAATTTCACCGGAGATTGAAGATTGTGATTTGAGTGCTCATAGTTGATCACGTCGTTCTGAGCTTCGTAAAAGTTAATATATAAATTTCAATCATAAATTCACCACATTTTTCAATTCACTTGCAAATGAGTGTGAGATTTCCTTGTGGTGTTGTGCTACCGGAAGTAGTTAAGCGTCCAGATACTCGGTCTTGGCGTACAGTCGCGACCAGGCTCGACATCTAGAAAGTTTCAACATCAATCCGCCAATTGCTTAACCCCATCTCCTCTTTGATTTTACTTCTTGCTCTCAAATCAGCTCTGATCATTAATCAGATGCTCTCTTCTTTGTAACAACATCATTTCTCCCCTCACTCGCTCTAATCCTGCGAACTTCGATTTCAGCTTGTTGCGACACAACCTTCTCCAAATCTAGCGTCTTGACACATACACACAATGGCAGCTGTTGCCACCGGCAGACACAATGGAGGGGCAAATGGATTTAGTGGAAGCTCACAAGGCCTCTCGACGATCAGCAAGCGGTTCTCGGACATTCCTGACCACATCGATATTCCCGTACAGGGCGGAGACGATGATGAGCAGGCCGTCGAGGTTGATCTGGACGAGCTTTTGGATGACCCTACCGAGTTGTGTACCCTATTAGAAAACGAGGGCGCGGCGCGACAATACTGGATGACGGTTTCTCTGGCGTACGCGAAGCAGAATAAGGTGGATCATGCCATCGAAATGCTATTGAAGGGAGGACAGGCCATGCGCGGTGGTGCGAAGGAGAAGCTGAGCATGCTTACTTGCTTGACCTGGATGTATCTATGGAAGAGTAGGGAAGCACCTCGAGTGGCAATGGCGTCTGATGGCGCATCAGACTCGAAGACAAAGGAACATTACCTCCAAATGTCGACAGCCACCCTCAACGAAGCACTGCGAATCAACCCCCAATTCCCTCCTCTATTCCTGGCTCGCGGAGTGTTACAACTACTCAGAGCATCCCTACAGGCTCCATCTAATGCGACAGGGCCCGGTGCGGTTGATCAAGAGAAGGTTGAGCTTCTACGAGCTTCGTTGAAGTCTTTCGATGATGCACTTCGGGTATCAGGAGGCAGGAATATGATGGCATTGATGGGCAAATCCAGGTCGTTGTACTCGCTAGGGAGATATGCAGATGCCTTGGAAGGGTACCAAGAGGCTTTGCACAGAATGCCTGATCTCATAGATCCTGATCCACGGATAGGCATTGGATGTTGCTTCTGGCAACTTGGTCACAAAGAGGATGGAAAGATTGCTTGGGAGCGGGCACTTGAGGTCAATCCTGACTCAAAAATTGCCAACATCCTCCTCGGTCTCTTCTATCTCGACTCCAGTTCGCATGTGCTTCCGACCTCGCCAGAGTTTGTCACATTATACAAGAAAGGAATTACGGAATACACCCAGAAGTCCTTCAAAGCAGACAAAAACCAGCCTCTGACCTGTGCAACCTTTGCTGGATATTTCCTGTCGTTACGCAACCTCAAGAATGTCGATAGTCTTGCACACAAGGCTATCCGATTTACCGATGTCAATGCAATCGCCAGTGATGGATGGTATTTACTGGCTCGAATGGAGCATTCGCAAAATGGACTCGACAAGGCTGCCGACTACTACCGCAGAGCTGACGAGGCTAGAGGTGGTGCTGAGCGAGGCTTCCTCCCTGCAAAGTTTGGTCTGGCTCAATTATCGGTGTTGAAGGGTGATTTTGGAGAAGCGAAATTGCGACTTGAGAAGATGATCACACAGTCGAAGAATTTGGAAGCTATGATGTTACTTGGAACTCTCTACGCCGAAGAGGTATTCACCAGTCAACAGACTGGGGACAAAGAGGACAAGTCATTAGAGTACAAGAGAGCTGTTGGCTATCTGGAGGGTGTGCGACTTTTATGGAAGGATCCAAAAAAGAATCTGACACCAGATGCTTCCGTACTTCTCAACCTTGCTCGACTTTACGAGACTGACTACCCAGAGAAGAGTTTGCAGTGTCTCCAGCATGTCGAACAACTTGAATTGAACCAAGTGCCGGAGAATGAGCGACCTAAGACTGATAATGAAGAGGAGCAAGAGGCTTTCAAGAAGACGTTCCGAGAGAGTTTGCCACCTCAGTTGTTGAACAATATGGGTTGCTTTTTGTATCAGTCCGAGAAGTTCGACTTGGCAAAGGAGACCTTCGAGGTGGCTTTAAATGCTTGCATTGAAGTTCGTGATAGGCAAGATGATGTTGATAGTGATGCACTTGTCACAACCATCAGTTTCAATCTCGGTCGTACGTACGAAGCAGCTGGTCAACTTGACGAGGCCAAAGTTGTGTACGAAGGATTGCTTGCACGTCACAGCGAGTACATCGATGCAAAGACTCGGCTTGCATATATTTCAATGCGACAAAGTCCAACTGTCGAAGGTCCCAAGGCCATGATTCAACTTTTCAAGGACGCGCCGGCTGATATGGAGGTTCGAGCACTTTATGGCTGGTTCCTGGGGAAGAATTTGAAAAAGAGAAGCCAGGTTCTCGAAGGCAGGTTTCATGTCTTTTTGGGCAAACACATATTAACTTCTGACAGATCCCGAGACCCGTCACTACAAGCATACGCTGCAACATTTTGAAAAGCATGATCGATATGCTTTGATTGGAATGGGCAATATGTTCCTCGGGAACGCACGCGAGATGCCTCGTAGTACAGACCAAGACAAGAAGAATAAATCAAAGCAGTATTCTAAGGCGGTAGAGTTCTTTGAGAAAGTTCTTCTTCTCGATCCAAAGGTTAGTTGCGTCTTATATCATGATGAACACTTGCTGACCTCTCATAGAACGCATACGCCGCCCAGGGTATTGCAATTGCCTTGGTCGAGGATAGGAAGGATACCAAAACTGCTGTGAATATTTTTGTCAAGGTTAGGGACACAGTCAAAGATCCTAGTGTCTTCATCAATCTTGGTCACGCCTTTGCTGAGTTACGACAATACTCGAGATCCATCGAGGCCTACGATATTGCGCTCGCAAAGACCAATGATCCTACAATCATGGCCTGCTTAGGTAGAACTTGGTTGGCACGAGGAAAGGCTGAGAAGAACGTTGCATACTATAAGAACGCCTTGGATCACTCACAAAAGGTTGGTGCTATGAGTTCTTGCGAGGAATATTACTGACTTTCCAGGCCTTGGAACTTGCTCCCGAACAGATTCACTTTAAATTCAACGTTGCCTTTGTACAGTTTCAGCTCGCTGTTGCAATTTACAACATGCCTGAAGCACAACGTACATTGCAGGAAGTCACCGCTGCCGCCGAAGGACTTGAAGACTCGCTTAAATCTCTCGATGCCATTGCACAGAGTCCTCAGACACCATACCCAAAACACGATATTGAGCAGCGAGCAAACATGGGCCGAAACACAGTCCGTAAGCAGCTTGAGCGAGCAATACAGGCACAGAAGGAGTACGAGGAGAAGAACGCTGTGAAGCTACAAGCAGCTAGGGCAGCTCGAGATGCAGAATTGAAGAGGCGAGAGGAATTGAAGCTCGCCGCCGAAGCAGCTGAGCGAGAGCGAAAAGAGAAGATCGCCGAGGAGAGAGCCAAGATCACAGAACGCGACCGAGAACTTGCCGAGCAGAGGCAGGCTGAAGAGCGTGCCCGAGAAGCTGCAGAGTTAACCACCGACAGTGAAACTGGCGATAGGGTCAAGCGCAAGAAGAAGCCAAGGGCTGTTGGCGGGAAACGCAAGAAGAAGAACGACGATGGCATCACGGATGATGAAGATACCGGACGTGAACGCAGAGGATCTACCCGAAGCGACGTCGAAAAGCCCAAGAAGAAGAGAAGACTGGCAAAGAAAGGAGGCGCTGGTGCCGTACCCGATAAACCAAACAAATTCAAGAGCAGCGAGATTGTCGTGGAGAGCGACAGCGATGGAGATAATGGAGCTGCAGCTGCGGCAAGAGAAATGGAAGACGACATGTCCGGTGGAGATGCTCGCATGGGAGATGGGGGAAGTGACGAGGAAGCACCAGCTATCACGAAGCGGAAACGTCAACGTGCGAGACTCGATTCTGATGATGAGGATGAGGATGATGTTCCTGCAGCAGCGTCGCAGCAGAATAATGAGGCTTCTCCCGACACGGCTGATGGTGATACGCCGATGGGTGGTGCAGCATCGGACGACGAGTGAGTTGATAGGGGGATAGTAGATAGCTACAGGATGATACGATAGTCTTACACAATACCACGGTCCCATTATCTTTCTGAATAAATTTCTTGCCTTTTCTGTGCTTTGTCAGTTTCTTGTTTTCCATCTGTGCCATCAAGCCATTAAAGCCATCAAAGCCATCAAAGCCATCGCTTCGCCGTGTATTCGTGAAGCGCGTTTCAGGAAATTTGCCCTCTTCCCGTCTCTTCCAAATCACTACTTCCAGAGATAACCACCACCACGCCCACGCCGTCGGAATCTTTGATACACAACACGACATATGGGCGACGACGACGCGTGCCCTCCCGTCTTTGTCCTTTGTCTCCCTCCCACCTTGTTCCGGGACGGGTGCACAAGAATTATTAATCATAATACTCTTTGTGAAAATAATAGGTGGCTCTTTAACTACCTCATCCCTTTTTTTCTTTTACTCTTATGATCGTCCTGAGAATAATAGGTGGCTCCGTGAGTCCCTTGGGTCCCCTCCCATCCAACGCGAAAGCCCATTTTCTTTTCTTTGTTTTAGAAAGGCCGCCTCAGCTTTTTCCACTTTCTTTCCGGGCTCCGAGGGAAGGGAAGGGAAGGGAAGGGAAGGGAGAGGAAAGTTGAAGGGAAGGAAGGGGGATCTTGAATCGTGAGAAATGGAGAAAGCTCTCCACCAGCCGGAACCCAACCTCCTCCTCCTCCCTCAAACGATCGATGGGCCAAGGGGGGTGGATACAGTATACGCAGGAACGCAAGATTATGTGGAGAGAAGTGCGAAGTGTGAAAGGTGGGGGATGGGGATCATACTTTGAATGGTGGGGGTTAAGGTTATTTAAAATTGGACTATTGGCATTTCTTATGATTCTTATGAATGGGCAGTATTGTGTACTAATGTAGCTAATGATATAGTTAGGTACCAAGCTACGCGGATTGGTACCTGAGTTGCAGTCGTTAGGGCATGAGCAAGTTTTTGATATCTCCATAGAAACATACTCGAGTATACACTATTAGATACCTTCTCTGCACTGTGTGCATTAGATAGCAGAGAAAGAAAAAATCAAGACGCGATTATCACACGCACCACTTGACTGCCTTCCTCATTCAAACAAAAGCATCAAACCCAACGATTATAGTTATGCAAAGCTCACCTGAGCTCGTTTTTTTATTGTGGGGTGTTGCTGTGTTCTCTTGTGCATTTCCTGCATAGGGCTTTTGTGGAATTTATGGGCTGGCGTGAATCCTTGATAGAGCCCAAGAAAATCGTAAGGATGGGGACGGGGGTACGAAGGTACATCCTCCGTCCCTTGCAGTTGGAGTGGTAGGGCAGGTAGGCACGAAGTGACTTGCTTCTTTTGCTTGCTTGGGGGGGGAGGGGGGTTCGGAGAAAGCGAGTGAATTGATAGAGGAGGAGTTCGGCGAAAATTGGGAGAGGGAAAACCACCTCGTCAATTCTGTTGTGCTTTCCTGATAAATAACGCGCTGGATAGAGGAAAGCTGCATTCTCGCGACAGTAGCTGATTTGTAGGAAGCTAGACAATTCTTTTGATGGTTGATCATCAAGCTAGAACTGATTAATCTTAGAATAGACGCCAAATACAACTTTCCCTTTCGATAGTCCACGATATCTCTCCTCTCCCTTTAAGTTCCAATCGAGGCGTGCAACAAAACCGGTTGGCGTCTCATCCGGCGTCGCCTCAACTCCCCCCTAGCTTCCATCCAAAGCATCCATTCATCAACATCCCCTTCCGTCGCCCCAGTAGGAGAATGTGAATAATATTCTCTTATTGCATCATTATTCCTGTGTGAATTCCCACTTTGAGCGATTTCTTTTTTTCTTCTCCCTGCGGCCGCACGAATAATGAAATTATTAATGCATCCATCGGACTGCACCAAAAATAACCAACCAAAAAAAAAATTGCACAGAAGTGGGAACAATTGAGCTCACTGCTCGCTGCGTCAATCACATCACATTTTTTTATGGAGTAATTATTCGTACACTATCTTACGTAGACACGAGAAGACTACGAGAACGAAGGAACCACACGTATGCACGAAAATAGCGAAAATAGCGAGCATACTCTCTCTGGTGGGTAAGATTTACATTCCCCCTACGTCAAAGTTTAGAAAAAGAACCGGACCCGGGTATGTATGCATGTATGGATGTAAGCTAAGCTAGAGCTACCTCAGCGCTAATGTTGGTTCCTTGAGCGCGTTAGATGTGGGTAAGTAAGCGTTAGGTACATACCTACTGCTTGTACTATGCCTACGTCCTAGCTACTACTGTAGAGACTACTGTATGTAAGGTAGGGATCGAGGTACATACATACCTACACAGGTACAGTACACACAGCTTGGTATGTACAGGACTATGTACCTTGGACGACCCTGAGGTAGGAAGCGTTCCGTAGTTCCCAAGGGATGCAGGTACATTTCTTCTAGGAATGTCCTTGTCTTTTAGGGGCTTTACTTGTATCCTTCGACGAGGGTTGAAATCGAAAGTTGGGATTTCTTGGGGGATGGGATGGGATGGATGGATCTAGAGTTGGCCACCCCCAAACCAAAAAACCGGCTCGTTGGTACAGCACAGCGGTTTATTTTCTGATATGTGATTTATTTTGCTGTGATGGGATGGAACATGGATTGGATCGTTGGGGGTTTGGGGCGGTGTGCGTATGTGGCATATCTGTTTCGATCTGTGTAACGCTTTTGTTTTGTTTTATGTTTTCTTTTTGGCATGCTGGAGCGGGAGTGACGGCGGAATGGGCGAGGCTGATGATGATACTGACGGGAAGGTAAGGGTTCTACCTACTGTACAGTACGGTCCGGAGGCACAGATGATGATAGGCTTGCATGTTTGAGATTTCGTGAGGTTACACCATCATGGATTTCATGATCGTGGAGGCTGAAGGTTGGACGGGAAAGAAAGGATTGTGCGTGCCGGTGCGTGGGCTGATGAAGTGAGCTGTATGGGTTGCATATGGAGTGATTGTGTTACTGTACTAGTGTACTCGGTTTCTCACGCTGGTTTTGGAACGGAAGGGTGCCTTTGTGTGTAATTGTGTCAGAGTCGTAGTTAGGTTTCTTGCAAAAGTTTGGGCCGCCGCCTGGAATTAGTTGAGACAAAACGTGTTGAAGGTAATTGGGTTCACGGGAGCTATCGGTATGTCTTGGAACGGAGATTTGCAGATGGAAGGATGGAAGGATCGTGGAAGGATGAAAAGGGGTGCGCACACGCAAAAGTGCACGTGCGAGATGGTGAGATATACTTCGTTGCGACGTGAGGGCGTGAGGTGAGGGCGTGCGGGAATGGGAAATGTAAGTGGATGGGTGGTCCATAACATTACTTTTTGCATGGCACATTATTGAACAATTCAAGGAAACCAAAGTATCGTGAGAATTATGGAGTATTGATGGTGTTGGAATATTCGATAATCATCCCATCAGCTGAGACTTTGAGAGTATGGTTAATTTAACGTTATGTCAGAGGAGAGCTGAAGTCTGGATGTCTCACCACCATCCGGCACTTGTCAAACATCGCCTGGACTTTGAGTGTTGTTATTCGTGAATGAGGAGTTATTGATTCCAGAGTGCTGGGAATTGATCGACAGTGAGGCTGCTTGTAAACTTTGTTTTCAACCCACCGGAAGGAATTGACAAATCCAATCCGAAAGGAGGAGTTGAAACAATAATTCGAGCGCGGCAGATTTCATATGTCGTGGTGAAAGGCTGCTTCTTCGTTATTGTGGCTTGAGCTCTGGACAATCCCTTCGTCCACGAATCGATGGCGTTCACTCTTCTTCCGACTTTCTGGGTTGCTCACACAAATCTTCGTATTTCCCATGTTTGAAGTGAGAACTTTGAATAGTGGATAGAAAGATCCGGACCTGCCCCGTCCTGTAATAACGAAGGGAAAAAGAGTGAGGCAGACAATGTCTTAAGAATTGATCGTCAGGAGGCCGTCAACCCACTCCCTTCCCTTCCTGACAGGATCGGCAGCTAGGAAGTTGAACAGCCTCTCATTATTCACGTTTTATCGTGAAACTGGATCAACTCTTGGGGAAGGGAGGGATTTTTGGGGGTAGGGCTGCGTCTTTGTTGTTTGTTTGGTGTCTGAGCGGAGAATGAGTGGACGGAAAATATTTTGGATGATCGTAGCAGATCTTGGTTGCCTGGGTCATGAGGGCTCGAGAGCTTGAGGCTTAATTTTGACGAGATGTGCACAGATGATGGGGTCTAAGAGGTCGAGTGGCAAGTCATGTCATATAAAATCGTGTTAGCGAGCTCAGGCAAGGTCATGGGATGGATTCTTGAGATGACAGTTGAAACCTGACAGCAGCTGAGGTTGTATATTTTAGGTTTTCGCTTGTCAAAATGGGTGGTGAGGGCTTGTGTGTGGTGGTTGGTGGTGTTGACAAAAGGAGGTTGCAACACACTTTGATGGTACTGCAGAATAGAACGACTGACATGAACTGGACAAACGTCAAAGAACCGAGGATAGGGCTCGAAATGTGAACTATCACAATGCTCTATTGAGTAGTCCTCTTTTTCTGGCACGCGACTTTCTGCTTGCGCCAGATGCCATAATTGATTGTTGAATGCAACAAAACTCTGCTGCAACCTGCAGTGTTGATTGAGTATTTGCAGGCTCCTTTTCCATTGGGGGTCGTCTCCAAGAGAGTTCACTAATAAAATCTCGGCATTGACGACCAGAGGACCACGAGCCTCCGGATGGCTACTACTGGTACAGTACAGTACAGCACAGTACTTCGATTCCAATAATCAAAGGCATCCATAAGGGGTCATTTTTAATGAGTGTGGGATTGCGGTTGTTGTAGCCGAGTCGAACCAGAAGAAAAAAACACTTTTGCTGGAATCCAGCGAAGGAGAAGGGGGCAAGCGAGCAGAATTCTCCAAAATCCTTCTCTCCCCTTCCAGCCATTTAATCCTCTTCCTTGTTTCTTTCGAAGTCTCATATCCACCACATCAACGCTTACAGCGTCTACTCGTTCAATCCTCGTGGCTTGCTGCAATAAAATGTCCAAAGTTTGGGACCGAGTCCGCTTCGAATTCCAACAACATCTCACCCAACAGGGTCTCCCCCTAAAAGTACGTACTCCGCATGTACTATCATGTACTACTCCACGGAGGCACATGGTCACCCATTCTCCTCGCAAGATGGCACGATCATCCTCGCTCTCTTCAAGGCCTCGGAAGCATGAGGCCAGCTTGCAAGAAGAAATTGTTGCTGTCCATCCTCCCCAGATTGGCTCGACGGAACGTGATTCTGCGACACACATGCAGAAGCAGCAATACTCCGTACAGCCTCTACCTCGCCGTTGGGTTGGGAGTTTACCCCGCCAGGGACTCGAAATTAATCTCGAAAAATGCGGAGGATCGCTGTCGTCTCACGGGCCGGTTGGAAATTCTGTTCAACCGCCGTTGGGACTCTCTTTGCAACCATCAAAACTCGATTCTTCCACGAGACCTTCTTTCATTTCCTCCTCCTCCTCTCGAGGGATGAAAAGATGTCACTTGCAATCTGGAGGGTGGCTGGTGTTGCCCACACCAATTTGTATCACCCTTTGGCAATGTCACACTGGGGAGATACTGCTTCCTTCTGAGAGGTCCACCCGTCCACACGCCGTTCACAATGTGCCGAGTCTCACGGTAAGAAATTGTGACTTCCGAGGCGTGGCTGCATGTACCTCGCCATCTTCTATGGAAACACACCTCCGCGCAGCCAGCCGAGTTGAAGTCCCCCAAGTAGTCTTGTTTTTCGGACACTCGATTCAAGGGAGGAAGGTTTCTGAATCATTCCCATGCACTTGGTCCCAGAACAAGTGGTCGCCGTTGAGACATATATTTGTGGTGACGATGCAAAAGCGAGGAAGCGAAGGGTTGACCCAACTGTCCAACATCACTGCTCCAGCGTTGATCCCTTTTCCATCGGTGCGAACATGTTGTGAGAGACAGCAAGGTCAATCCTGACTCTCTGTCTCCGCGTTGTGCTCCTCCCAAGCTACGAAAAGATCCATCTTCAACCCTGACTACTACCAGTACTCGACGGGTGGAACTCCGGAAGTCTAAACCTCGGCACCGCCAGTCTGCTGGGCCTAGTACTAGCAGTGTGCCAGTGTCTGAGGGTTTTGTTTTGGAGGGAGTATGAACACACGACAACTTTCATAATTCGTCTCTGCTATCATGATGGATTTGTTTATCTTAAATCCTGTGAAGTTTCTTTCTAAGGATATGCCTGTGTTCACGGCGGAGACCTCCACCACCAACCTCCTCTCTCCAAAGAATGTCCAATCTCTCACTAGGAACACGGCTCTGGACTTCTAAAAAGTGGCCGAAAAGGCTCACGGCATAGAATGTTCTCTCGGGGAGGAAGTGGATATCGTCTTCATGGGTCACACTTCCCGAAGTTCCCTTACGCATATTCGCATAAATAATCTCGAGCCACTGACCAACCACAACACGCTGTTGATTTATGCTGGTTCATAACCTCATATCCACCAACCACCAGCTACTTTGAATTATCGGTTGCAAGGGGATGGGGGCAGGCTGCAATCTTCTGTCCAGTCTTCAACGGCATCCCCTCGAACAAGGGAGTCTCTGTGGACTCGGTTCTGACTCTAGGGCTACTGATTCGCCATCCAGAACAATGCTCCTCCCTCTTCTCGTCTGTTGCTTCTACCTACCGGGGTATCATGCAAGCCCGTCCCAGATATTGCAGGCATTGCTCTCAGACGTTGTCTAGAGCCCTTTGAGGCAAGTGCAGAAGGGCACCGGTCATGCTGGGGTTGATGCTGGGTCCAACAGATATTATTCTGGCAATGACAGTATTATTATCCAGAAAAGGGCCATCTGCTGTTGCTGCAACTTCACTCATCATCCATCGAACATCATCCAAGATTACGCCGTTCAACCTGCCTGCTCACCTCCCTCAATCGGCCCAGCATATCTCTACTCTTCTGCATCAGATAAGCGACTGGTCAGCGCAACTTCGCAAAAGGACATCCCACAGTTCCTGCTTCCGCGTCTGCATAAACAAAGCATCGCGTCCTGCCTCTTTTGACGCATGTTGAAGGAGAGCTTCATCCTGGACACTTGGAGCATCCACAACACCTCGGCGGATCCTCCAGTTTGCTCTCCCCTCTCTCCAACTCCCCGAAGTCTTCCCTCAGAATTCACCAATTAGGACAGTCTTTTCCAACGCATTGCTTGCACCATGTGTTGAAACCAACATTG
Source organism: Tetracladium setigerum (assembly GCA_031472005.1). Lineage (NCBI taxonomy): Eukaryota > Fungi > Ascomycota > Leotiomycetes > Helotiales > Tetracladium > Tetracladium setigerum. The sequence goes on from PZJY01000012.1 coordinate 1,151,021, forward strand.
CAAAGGTCAGGTACGTAAATCGTTCTTGAACATTATCCGAAGACAAAGTTTTGGTATAGCCGTTGCAGCTCTTCCATATGCTGGCTTATATCACATTGTTGTAATCTTTTTTTTCGTCATGCTATCCCCAGGGCCTTAAACCTTCAACTATAATACAAGGGAGGTCGCTGATCCGATGCCCAGATCATCTTCTCAAGCCTCCCGCCTCGAAAAACAGATATCACGGCAAGCTGGCAACCACCCTGGACCAAATTCTCAGGAATCCAACCCTTGAATTGAACCCTGATAACGTTTCAGTGGCGTTCGATTCCACTCACACCCAAAATCACCCACAAGGGCCACAACTGAGGTGCTGACGACCCTGGCTTGCTACAATTTTACCGTGTAAAGACAAGTCAAGGGTTCCCTACCCTGTGCCGCATCACGTCGTACTGTATACAAAACTTCGGGATCCCCAGAACAACCCAGAACCAGCACTCGTTCCCTCATCTGCTCATTTGTGTCCGCATTCACTTGTCGTGTCCATCCTGCAATCAAAATGTTTGGGAATTCATATGGGACAGGGAGATCGGCATTCCCTACAGTCTATTCTGTCAATCAACCCAAGAAGGCTCCTAAAAAGGATTCTGAGAAAAAATCCAAACCAAAAAAGGACGTTGCTCTAAGTGCCGCTTCCCTGGGACCTGCTATCGATGGCCCACCTTCGCCCGAAAGGATACGAGCCTACACGGAGCAGATGAAAAGAAGTTCTATATTTGGCGGCAGCTCCAGGTCCAACACCTTTTCTTCATCCACCCCATCTTTTCGTTCGAGGGAGTCAGTCTCACCAGGCGACAATACATTATCTCGAAAGTCGTCTGCCAGGTCGACTACCAAACCCAATCCATACGCCATGCCGGAAAATTCATTATGGGCTGAGAGGCCTGAGAGTATGCAGATCTTGGGTGGTCTCTTCTCTAGGGCTGGTAGGAAGTCAAGGAAGAGTACAACGACTGGTGTCACAATTGAAGAGGAAGGGAAGGAGACGGAGGCGTCATCACGGGCAAGAAAGATCTCAACACCATACAACTTTCAACATCTTACACACACACAGCAACAACAGCTACCAAACCTTGGAGACATCAGCCCAACCGAATTGGTGTCCGAGTTCTCAGCAATTCGTGCTTCGCAAATTCCAAGTCGGGGAGAGTTGAAGGGCATCCAGGCGCAAGATTTACACTTTAGAAATTTCTCGTCCGAGTCGTTGAGTTCACCGATACCTGAGGAAGATGTACCACCAGCTATCAGTCCAAAGAGTCCACGACGTCAGAATAGTGTGAGGAAGCAAGGCCCGGCACGTCTTCTTGGATCCAAATCACAAGATAATCTGTCTGGTCCACCTGCTCGCCCGCCTAGGTCGCCGATGTCAGAGATGTGCCCGATTGACCTTCCAGCGAGAACATCGTCGAGGACAGCTTCAATCTTGTTTGATACGTTCGACCCATTAGCAACGACGACTCTTGACCGACCGCAGACTAATGGAGGGTTTCGACGACCTGCACCTTTCAAGCTTCCCTCTCCTGAGCCTGTACTACCGCAAGCACCGACATGGAATGAGGCCGACGCCTACTTTACCAATCGTCCAATGTCACATGCCGTGACAACACCAGGTGATGAGGCATGGCCATTGTCTTCGTCGTCTGGAACATTCGGGGCTGAATTGGCTGACGTTTTAGAAGAGGATGAGCCTGGATCGAGGTTGTCAAAGATTTCATACTCGAGCAATGAGTTGAGAGGATCTCTTTCTGTCCCAGCTCTGAGATTAAAGTCTCTGGAGCAAGAGGCATCCCTACCAATTGCAATCCAGTCCGAAATGACTTTTACTCCAGAAACCACTGTCAATGCACCACCAGCCTTCCAAGGACTACGGGATTCTTGGGAGGATGATGTCGACTTTTGTTATGAGAATGAGATTGAGGCCAACTTTGATTACCAATGGGACTCGTGCGATGTCAACGATGACTCTGAAAGGACGCCTCCTGCTGTAGCTCCTCAGTTACATCTCCATCTTGACAAGGAGAACCAGTCCTCATATCTCGGTCGATTCCGACCTTCTCTCCTCACACCAGGGTTGTCAGACACACCTGAGATCTCGCCCATCTCAGATCCTCGAACACCCGCGTTCTTGCGACCAGCTTCGAACGCGTCGTCGTTCAAAGAGTCTCACGGCTTCCATCTGTCGCCGAGTCTTATCATTCCAAATGACTTCAGGTCAGAGATGGAACGCGACTCTCTTCAAGATGAACATTTTGACTTTACCGCGTCTGCCAAGATGTTCCCAGAGATGTTCCAACAATCCACCTCACCATTGGACGAGAGCATCTATAGCACATCTTCTTATCGCTCATCTGCCTTCTCTCGGGGGTCCGCAAGAAGCTCATCCAGCACTCGTGTGTCCACTATAAACTCGAGAGCCAGTCAAGATTCGGTCATGATGTTGAATGCAAAGGCACACAACAGTGTCAGCTCAGCCTCGTCGCTCCCAGAACTGATCCCTTCGATGTTGCGCAACGATCCAAGTAGCGATAGCCTTGTTTCATTGAACTTCCCAACTCCTGAAGATCCTTCGGACTCCGCAGATGCCCGCCCAGCCATGCACCGACGCAACAAGTCTTCGGCAGGTGAGCCTGGATCCCGCAAGGGTGTCAACCATTTTGCCCCCGTCGAACCTGTCGAGGTCAAGAACTTGAGCCCCGTCGCCGAAACATTTTTGGACTCAAAGGAGGTCGTGCAGGAGCGACCACAAATTCATACAAGAAAGGCATCAGTGCCATTGGCTGGTATCGATAATGCCAAATTCAAGATGCGGGCCAGAGCCTCCACTGCGTCTTCGGGTACTGGCAAACCAAGAACAAGCTATGGCTTGTTCCCTCAGGTAATCTGAGCATACTATTTTACATGAAGTCACACACTTCAATGACGCACTGGTTGCGACAACATGAGCAGCTCAAAAGCTAGACTCGACACGATTAGACACGATTTTATGGAATTTTATTTGAATCTTTCAAGACTTGAGCGACTGTTTTAGCGTTTAAAAAAGAAAGAAGGACGGAAGAAAGGGGCATTGTATACTATTCTCACTGTCGCTTACGATTTCATTGCATATCAGGTGGTTGGGGGTTTGGTCGGATTCGGCCGTGTATTTCGGATTGGAAAATCGGACTGGAGAAAAGAAGGCGCTTTGTTTTTATTGTTGGTGGTGATGGAAGGGGTAGTGGGAAGGGGTGGGAGGTGGCATGGAATCGGATGGGGGGTGGATTGGTGTATATGATGGAGGTGGTCTTTTTGAAGACTGTTTTAAGACTTTTACGTGCGGCATGACGTGTAACATGCCGGGAAAGACTTTGTTCTTTGGAGGAGATGTTTATAACTTCTACTGAGATGGGATGGCCTTTGGTTGTACCTGATTGAACAGAAAGGGGGGTTGTTTGAATACATACCGTTGATTATACAAACATTACAACTTTGTGAAGCGTACTTCTTTCATCTTGTGCTTTTCGATTTTTATTGGTGAATATGTTCGACATTCTTTTCATTCTGTAGGTATTTAGCTATTACGTGTGATTGCTTATAGAATATCGCCTTGTTTATAATTACAGTATCGCATGCTGAACATGAAGCCTCAGAGAGGCAAACGAAAGTCTGTCTGATTGGACAGTTGCGAAAGCAGGTACTGCAAGCGAGGCTGGCGATAGCAACAACTCAACCTCGTCTCGTGCCCCCAGCAGCCAACCTCCTCAACAACCATAAATGCCCACACAATCCTCCCTTGTCCTTCACTTGAGCTGCATCATCAAACGAAAGACCCTCCTACGCTCATACACAACCCAAACCCCATTCAAAATGGCCTCCAAGACCATTTCAGCAGCCTCGGCAAAAGCACAAGACTTCTTGAATTTTGTTGACGCCTCCCCAACTCGTATGTCACACATCACCCCGCAGCAGCTGTTACTGATAACTACATAGCTTACCATGCCGTTCACTCTGCCATTCAACGTCTCGCCAAAGCAGGCTTCACCGAGATCAAGGAACGCGATAGCTGGGGTTCAACTCTCCTGCCTGGAGGCAAATACTACCTCACACGCAACGGCTCGTCCATCGTTGCATTCTCCATCGGACGTAAATGGAAGGCAGGGAACCCTATCGCCATGATTGGCGCACATACCGACTCGTGCTGCCTCCGTCTCAAGCCCGTATCAAAGAAGTCGAATTCCGGATTTCTGCAAGTTGGCGTTGAGACATATGGTGGGGGAATCTGGCATACTTGGTTTGATAGGGATTTGAGTATTGCGGGGAGAGCCATGTGCAAGGATGGGAATGGAGGGTTTGTTCAAAAGTTGGTCAAGATTGATAGGCCACTTGTGCGGATTCCAACGTTGGCTATTCATCTTGATCGAAGTTCGAGCTTCGAACCGAACAAAGAGAATGAGTTGTTTCCCATCTTGGGATTGGTGGCTGCGGAGTTGAACAGGACTGGAGCAAAGGAGACATCAGAGACGGAGACGGAGGCAGAGTTCCAGCCATTGAAGGTTCTGAGCGATAGGCATCACCCTTATATTGTGGAAATCATCGCTGAGCATGCCGGAGTGGATGTGGAAGATGTGGTAGATTTCGAGATGGTTCTTTACGACACGCAAAAGTCTACGCTTGGTGGTCTCAACAACGAGTTGATCTATGCGCCCAGATTGGATAACTTGGGAATGACCTATACTGCTGTTGAGGGTTTGATTGAGTCGGTGTCTGACTCGTCTGCCCTCGATGATGAATCTTCCATTCGATTGATTGCCTGTTTCGATCATGAAGAGATTGGAAGCACTTCAGCTCAGGGTGCTGCATCAAATTTGCTCCCTGCGGTGGTGAGGAGACTTTCTGTCTTACCAGCTCACAACGATGCTAGCTCGGATAATTCCTATGAGAAGGTTGGCAGGGAAGATATCGATGTCACGACTGCATATGAGCAGACACTTGCAACATCGTTCCTCGTCTCTGCCGACATGGCACACAGCGTTCATCCCAACTACGCCGGCAAATACGAGGCTGATCACCGTCCAGAAATGAACAAGGGCACGGTCATCAAGATCAACGCGAATCAAAGATACGCTACAAACTCACCAGGTATCGTCCTTCTTCAGGAAGCAGCTCGTCTGGCTAAGCCAAGTCGAGACTCGAAGACTTCCTCTGGTGTTCCTCTACAGTTGTTTGTCGTTCGTAATGATTCATCTTGCGGAAGCACTATTGGTCCTATGATGTCTGCTGCATTGGGAACGCGCACGATTGATGTGGGAAATCCACAACTTTCTATGCATAGTATTCGGGAGACTGGGGGCGCTTATGATGTCGAGCATGCGGTTAGATTGTTTGAGTCTTTCTTCAATCACTTCTCTGACCTTGAAGGCAAGATTTTGGTTGATTAGGGTAGGGTAGTGGCCGTATTACTAAATTGAGACATTATCCGGATGCACTTGAGAATTGTAGCTAATTATTTTTCAATTTGAAAAAATATTAGACTATAGAATGTATGGCTCGCAAATTCAAGGAGCAGGTATTTACTAATAAAGAACACCCCCAAACAACAAACAAACCTCGTCATCCGCTCAAAACTCTTTTTTACACAAAACAACCCTTTCACTTCTCTGCGACTGCTCAGCTTCGCTTGCTCATTAACGCCAAAATCCCCAAACGAATCAACTTCCACCTAAACATAGATAGCCAATCCAGCTTCGCTTGCTCGAACATCACGTCCAAAGTCAACATTAAATCTCCCTAAACAACAACCACAACAACAGCCGCAGCCTCTTCCTCCAGCAGCTGCTGCTTCTCATGAAATCACACAAACTCCTCTACAAAAGGGGCTTGATACAAAGGCGAACGAATACCCATCAGACCTCTAATCTCCTGCTCTTCATGCTTGATCAAGTCCGAAAGACTTGATTGGAACGACTCGGTCTGAGAGAGATAGATATCAATGATTACATCGGTGTGCATCGTGACTTCCTCTTCTTCCGCTTCTTGGTCTTCGTAGTCATAGTACTCACCGAGGGATGGAGTGGAGTAGCATGCGAGTGTGCTGAGGGATTCGAAGAGGATGTGGGAGATGAAGATTAGGAAACTGATGATTAGGATGGCGGTGAGGGTTTGGAGGGTGGTGGGGGAGCTGGAGAGTATTTGGGTGAGGATATTGGAGGACATTTTTGGTTGGTTGGTGGGGTGGTTTGTGTTGTTAGTTTGTGTTGGGTTGTGGTTAGGTATTGGTAAAATAGATTTTATAGAATCTGTTGTTGGTTGGTTTGTTTAGATTTGTGTGTACTGAGTTTGTGTGATATAAGTGATGTATTACATGAAGGGAACTTGGAATGTAAATGATGAAGAGTGGTGAGTACATGACATGGTATGCTTTTGAGGATATATAGCAGTATGAGGGCAGTCCAGATGAAAATCCTTAGTGTATATTGAGACAAAAAGTTTACACAGTCAATTATAAAACTCACCCTAGCGAAATCTAGCCCTTTCTTTATACTGCTCAGAGCTACGCTCGGAGCATACCACCGGAATCTATCCATCCCTGCCCTGAGCAACCATCCCCAAGTTCATCTCAAGTCCATGTACGCCAGGCCCCTAATGAGCACCAGCAGCAAGACGTATCATCCCTCTCTCGGCCTCCTTCGCCTCTAGCAGCTCCCCGGGAGATGAATCGTAGACGAAAAGAACGTAACATGGTGGAATGTGGATGTAGAATTTGGCTGCATCGAAGAGCATTTGGAGCAAGATGTCCCATGTTCCCAGGAGAAGTATCCACAGCATCATGGAGACGGCATGAGTCTGTTGGCGAACCTTTGGAGTTGGTGTAGGTGTACGATTGTATTGGGGTTTGGGGGTTCTCAATATTTGGGAGGGAAATGTACCCATTTGAAAATAGGTGGTGTATGAGACTAGGTAGCATGTAGTGGCCACCTGGAAAGTTTTAGCTCCTGATAGAGACCTGATCTATAGAAGTAGTGAGACTAAGTTTCAAGTTAAGGTGAAGGCACAGGAAGTGATGAAAGGACTAGCAGGCATCTATGGCAAGACCCTCGCTTGTTTGGCCATGTGAAGTGTAATGGTATCCGGCATATTACTAGCGTGTCCGGATCCAGGAGGTTAGCGCCTATCTCCTAGCCAGACATATTTTTCTGCATCAAGAGCCTAGAAGTTTGAGCAAAAAGTTCATATCGTGTCAGTTGTTCGCGACTGTTCCCCCTCATGCCCAACATATGTGCCAAGCATATCTCGATTATTTTCACTTCGAAGTGAATCAATAAAGTCATCCCAGCCAGACATAACGTCAATTTAATTGCAAGAGTCTAATTCACCAGCTAAATAGATACTCAACTAATGTGCTAGCTTCTTGGCAAGTTTAAGTTCAGCCGTCAATATCCGTACAAGTCTCGAAAATTCCCTGGCCATGAAAGCTAGGATATATCTTCTATATCCTACCGGTTCAGTACTGTGCTAGCACTCTGGTATTAGTTGATTTTGATTCAAACTGCAAGATTCCAGCATAAATGACCCCAAGATCCTCTATCTTATTTCTTCTTAACCTCGTCACAACATTTACGCATAACCTATCTGCACACTCACACTCACACTCACACTCACACTCACACTCACATTCACACCCAATCTTACCAACCGTCTTTACATACCTTGGTTTTACAAAAATCGTTTCCCTCTATCTTCAGCCAATCGCCAAACAAGATGCAGGACATCACCAACATCTATAATTCCGGATTCGATGAGTCGCGATCACCGCGTAGTTTCCATACTGATCTCATCTGGTCCACTCCGGATCTCGAAATCATACAAGAGTTTGCACGCAGTCGCTACAATCGCGAAAGCGGCAGAATACCAAGCACCCATGTACTTCGGAGTCTTTACGCGCCCATGATTCGTCGCAAATTGAATATGGGAGGCGGTCAATTGGAATTCCGTATTTGGACCGATGGTAATAAGTTTGTCAATGTCCGGTTCAACGAGGATTGGTGTGTAGAAAGTTTCACTGTGCGTGGGATGTTCGACTTCATGAAGCTTGCTCGATCCATACTCAGGAGCAACTCTTCCGAAAACGTACCCCCCTCCGCCGACGCCCCGGATTATCCACGTTCATTATCACTACCAGAGTTTCCTCTCGCCATAACCGTCGTTAGAAATGCTGATGGCACCATTCCCGGCATAGGTTTAACACAGAGGCCCAAGCCTACTTATCTGCCAAGCAGGTCCATTACAATGTTCAGATAATCATTCTTCAAAATTGGTACTCTGTTTTGGAGGATTGCATGGAAGGATCAGAAGTTGTTGCGGTGTTTGTATTTCTGTTTTTTGCTTTGGGGATAGCACACAGTAATGGAGGAAATGGTAGAGGAATCTATTTTTGTATTTCTTTTATGTGCTCGGGGGTGATACATTGTGGAGTGGAAAGTTGTGGTTGAATCTATTCTTGTATTGGGGATTAAGTAGTAATGATGAATTAGGAGGTATAGAAGTTGGAGTACAAAAGGATTTTTGAATACCACACCGTCTTATCAAACAAAGGTTTTCTTTATCGATTGCTAAGTTATTTTAAACCCCGTGTCGTGGTAACTGTGTCCTTTTAGCCGCTCACAAGGCCACTGTGATCGAATTATTCTATCGTCGGCACCATCAGGTCTATTTTGGCGCAAATTTGACGTACTGTACTTTGCTTTAAACGATCCATCCCTCTTTCCCGAAAGGGACCAGAGATCATATTACTTGGCCATGCTTTGATGAACCTTGCTCCAAAACGAATTTACCTTCTCTTTACCCGACGAGGAATTCCAATGCTTCGCCTCATATCGATCTCACTTTGACTGAGGGGGTGAATGAACACTAATCTCCCTCCGCAACTTGTCGTGAATGTGCTAAGAATGGTAGATTCCTATAAACTCATATCATTCTCCTTGCTGCAATACTAGTATCTTTCCACAACAACTGTTCGTTGAGGTGATATCTGAGTGCTTGGACTTTGCGATACATACGACTCACGAGCCTACAATTCGCAGCAGCAGGCTCTTCCACGGTTCACGAAAAAATATCTTCAGTAATTGCGAGCCAATTTATGGTTTGAAAAGAATTGATCTTTTGATTTTCACATTTCACTGGCTCTCGGACCAATCTAGCCATGAAAGAGTCATTTTATATAAACACTTTGTTTCTCCAAGTTTGTTACCCAACCGTGTAAGTCCAATCATCCGTCTCCCCATAATCTCAGTCTCCCAAAATCCAACTCTATCATTCCACTCATTCATAACTCAATCCAACTCTTTGATCCCACCCATTCGGCCCCAAAACCAGCTCATTTTATTCCCATTTCAACTCTCAATCGAAATCTTTGATCCCACCCATTCGTCTCCCATTCCAACTCTTTCAATCCCATCCATTCGTTTCCCATTCCATCTCTTCTGATCACACCCATTCGTCTCCCAATCCAACTCTTTCAGTCCCATCCATTCGTTTCCCAAGCCAATGTTTCGTTCGTAACTGAATCGCCCCACGCCCCCCAAGTATCAACAACTTCGGCATTCTGTACAGGCGTAATGTCCCATCCAATCTCCTCGGCCGTTGGGTCATCGTCCCAGCCTTGGGTAGCCATGACATACAAAATATTGTAGTGATCCGGATTGGATGCCGAGTCCTCGGGAAATAAATCGTCCTCATCATCGGGTGATGGTCGTTCCCTTAGCCTGTGGTGTCGTTGGGCGAGCTTGTCGATTGTTTGTTTTGAGATATAGTTGAACGAGCCGACGGGTCGCTGGAGTTCTTCGGACGTGAGAACATTGGGGTCGAGGTCCTCACTGAGCTCGGGTTCTGCGATCCAGTCAATCAACTTCATGCCTTTGACGCTGTTGCGGAAGTCGGCGCCGGAAGCAAGTTTTTGTTCCGGCGTGAAGTCAACGTAATTACCCTCCTCGTCTTCTTTCTCTTGTTCCTTGTCGGGCTCTGTGGATCGTTCAAGTTTTTCCAGCTGGATCTTCCAGCCAGTTGGTGTAAGCCAAAACGTTTGGTGATGTGATACCTGTTCCGCAGCCAGCACGAAATGATCAGATAAGCGAGAGGTTGGCAATTCGGTGTCGTCGTAATGGTCGCAAGTAATCAATGGGAATTCCTCCCCTTTGACATATCCCAAGTATCGCTCGTGAACCAACTCCATATCCCTTTTTGTTGCGTATAAGTTACGCTTTTTCTGGTTCAATTCTTCGATAAGTGGCAAGAGGTTGAGGGAAACTCTGGTGTATGGCGATTTGGCGAGATACTTGGCACATCTTTCGGCCGACCAGTTGAGAGGTGCCGTTCCGTGGTCTTCAAGATAGTAACGGTGCATATCCAAGATGTATTTAGTCACCCATCCTGGGCCAGAGTGGGTGTATTGGAAGCGATCTTCAGCATCGTGCTCTGATGCTCCGGACATTTTCGCGAGGGTTGTGTGAAATCCAAATGTAGCTCAAAGTGTTGAGAGTTTCGACAATATAGATTGGTTCAACGAATGCTTGAACACAGTGCTTTCGGACTTGTCGTGTGTAGTAGAGGTAGTTGTAGGATATATTATTGAGTGGTTGTAAGCAGAGGAGTTGCTGATATGTCGCTAGTGAATATCGTTGGTGAATGTGGAATTGGAGATGGTTATGACTCAAATTGTTGGTAATGAGGTATGTCGGTGAATGCCTGTGGGTGCGAATTATCGGTTATTCGAATTGTGTTGTTGGTGATGTCAAGGTATCCTGCTGATTACTTGTGTGTGTGATTTCGTAAATCTTGGTGTTTGGTGTTTCTCTGTGAAAAGGTTCAGGACAGGGGACGGGGAACGGAGGCACAGAGGCATAGTTATAGGCAATAATCATCTATAGTAAGCTAGGGTAAAATAAAAATAAACCTAAAAAAGTGACTAAAATTTACTTTGTGGAAGAAAGTGACTTCAAGAACGACTAGTATAGGAGCTCCTCATGGAACGGAATCAAGCTTGGAATTAGCCACCCACCCCACCATTCTTTGTCTGAACTCTGAACTGGCCCGCTTCTACTGACGAAACATGATAAGATGACTGAAGCTGTAGGGCTTTTGAGCTAGAAGTGGGATCCCAAGGAGAGCGTGGGCATGATCCCAGATATACTTCTCAGAAATTATGAGTGATGTACCGAGTTATATAGGCCTGAAATTTGTCTGCTGACTACTTCTGATGCACTACACTAAACACACACCCTAGCAAATGACTGTAAAACAAATAGCGCGAGAAGGCGGCGGAAAGAGCAAACTAGAAAGTTCTTGGCAATAATCAAATAACAAACGAATCCGAGCAAGGCCCCAAACCGAATTATCGAGGAATGAGACAAACGTTTCTTAGACAATGACATAGGAAATCGGGTATAAGGAATTCTGTAAGTAATCGCAGAAGAAAAAGTATACGAAACAATGGCAAAGGAAGTAGATACGTTAATGTACCGAGGAAAAAATCATATCATGAGAATGTGGAAGCTGGTGCTGGAAACAGCAGACTAGTTGGGGTGCGAAACCTGATTGAACCGCAATCCTGGTACAGGAGTCTCCTCTGGAAGCAGACCAGCAGGTGCTGAAATTAATTTGGATTGGGCGGTTGTTGCAATGTAGGACCAAATGAATCTGATGATGGTGAGGTGTCGACAATGATAGGGCTATCAAATGGCGATCCTAGCGAACTCTGAACAGGAGAAGAGGGTTCTGAAGACGATGGTGTATATATGACATATGGTGAACCAAGTGGAGAACCAGGCGAGAGGCTTCCTGATCCTGGAGTATGAACCGAGTCATTAGTACGCCTGCCAATCGTAGAGGGAGAAGGCGACGCGGATCGAGCATTGAAGCGCGCAACAACCAATTCCAACGCCTCGAGAAGTTCACTGATTGTATCCGCAGCCGAGTCTACTGCTGGCGAGCGGTTGGGGCCCGGCGACCCACTGGAACTGGAATTTGTCTCGCTTTGTACTGTATGTTCCGAGGAAACGGAGGTAGAGCTGCGACTGCGTCTGCTGGTAGGTGTGGGGGTTTGAGGGTCTCCACTCCTAGATCGTAAATTGATTCTTTGTCCTGACACAGTAATGTTCAGATCGATTCTAACCGTAAGGGTTGAGTTTGGAGTACTCAAGCGAGAACGACCAGAGGATACCCCACTATGTGCACTTTGCTGTGAAAGACCAGGACCACTCGAACTTGAGATGTCGTTTCGAGCTTGTACAGGAGATAGAATGGGGGTTTGTAAGAGATGATCCTCATGATGGACAGATGCACTGGTCAAGTTATTTGTTCGATGAGTTGTTGGCTGACTAGTCCGAATAGAGTACGGTGTGATGGCTGATACAGACCCCGAAGAAGAAGAAGAAGAAGAAGAAGAAGAGGACGAAGGAGAGACTGGATCCCTTTGGGCATGACGAGAAGTATTTCTACCCTGTCGTGGAGAAGATGATTGTGGAGTGATGGGGACTTGGGTTGAGGTAACTGGCTGAGTGGAACGAATAGGAGTGAGTGGTTGTGAAGCAGATGCGCGAGGCACGATGGGGACTTGGGTTGAAATAACTGGCCGAGTAGGACGACTAGGGGGGAATGGTTGTGAATTGACAGGAGTTGTGCTCGTTAGGCTTGAGGTTGATGGCTGGGTAGCTCTCGTGGCCGTTGATAGATTAGCCCAATGCTGTCGTGTTGCTTGAGCCACCGGTGACAAGGATGGGGTATTTATTGATTGCGTTGTACTTCTATCAGAAGGCTGCGGCCCATTCGAGGCGCGAGTGCCGATGTCTCGAGAGCTGGAATTGTGTGATCTGCTCGATGATCCGCTCGCTTGAGAGGCACTTCCTGTAGCAGTGCGTGACCCACTAGATGAGCTGATGCCACCGCTGCGAGCAACATAAGTTGGTAAGGGATTTGGTGAGTCGGCTGCTAATGAGGTGCTCCCCAGAGTTTGTCTGGTAGATGATTGAGCAGAGCCATCTCGAGAAGGAGAGCTGTGTGATGCCCCGAATGGGTTGCTTGCTTGTGTTGAAGTGCCCCTCAAAGTACGATCACTTGAGGAGCTAGCGTTGCCATCTCGAGAAGAAGAGCTGTTTGTGGTGCTTCTTTGTTGTGTGCTACCCCTCGAAGTATGATCACTTGAAGAACTGACGTTACCATCTCGAGAAGAAGGATTGTGTGAAGTGCTTGATGGGTTGCTTCCTTGTTGTCTGCTACCCCTTAGAGTATGACTACTAGAAGAGCTGATGTTACTGTCTCGAGAAGAAGAGTTGTTTGAGGCACCTGAGGCGTTGATTGGTTGTGTAGTGCCACTCAAGGTCTGCTCGCTTGAAGAACTAACGCCACTATACCGAGAAGAAGACGTAGAGCTGTGTGAGGTGCTTGACGAGCTGGCGGTCCCAGTTCGAGGGACAGAGTAGTATGTTCCGTTGTATGAGCTCCTCGCTTCGGGTGTAGAGCTCCTGGCGCTGTAGGTACCACTCGAATAGTCGCTCCACCCTGCCGCGTGTCCGCTTGATGTACTGAATCCGCTCTCTCTCGAGCTGTGAGTTGAACTAGATGTACCAGCGCCAAACATAAAGTGGGGTGGTCTATCAGAGTACCCTGAGCCCGAGGAGCTCGAGCTAGAGTCTCCTCTCATGGTACTGCTACTTGAGAAAGTATGACTCGAACCCGAACGACTGCTTCCACTGGATGTGTTACGTTCCGCATACCGTTGAGCCTCCAAGTCCAAGATGATTTGTAGCCACTTTCGAGCAACATCCTCCTCTTGTGGTCTCTTCGACTTATGCCATCGAGGACAGAGTGTATTATTCGCGATACGTCTCAAAGTGACGAGCAAGTTCTCACGATTGTTTCGACATTGCGTTAATTCGGGAAGGCCGTCGAGAAGAGTTTGGGCCTCCCAAAGGCAGGCGTTGCTAATGAAGCTTTGCCTACATCGACGCCCTAATTGAGTCGTTCCAACGCAATAGAATGGACGGGATTGAGGTTCGACATCGAGAACTCGTTCTGGATTCCAGGAAGGCGCCATAGTAGCGACGAATGCTCAAACCTGAGCATATGATTTCAAGAATGAGGGTGCTGAAGGAAGTCGTCGAGTGAGGGGGTGCTGTGATGGAAGGTGGTGGGAGCGGGGGTATTAAGTTGAGAATAAGCTCTCTTCTATGGATAAGGGGGCAACTAAGCCACAGGACTTGATCACTTCGATTGAAATCAACTAGATGCGATGCATGCTAGGCATCAAGGCGGTGTTTCCCTTCCTGACAGGCAAAATACCTCGCTTATTGCTGTGGTGTTGCTATCCATGTTACCGTCAACCAGTAGGTTTCGAGGAGGAACGAACCCGTCTATGCTGAAGATTAAGACTAGTTGGTACAGAAATAGCAGTATCTTCAATTTAGGAGGGCCATCACATGTTTGAGTTCAACCCAGGCCTGGAGCAGTGGCAGACCTCCGTCTGCTCACCGAAACAATAAGGGAGACAATGTTCGGCTCAGCAAGGCAAACACACAAGGAAGCCACATACATTTTGAGGATCTTGAATACTTAGTCCACTAGGACAGGAAGTCGAAGGAACGTTCGATGCTTTGCGGCCGTTGGTAAATCTCCACAGGCGCTGGCCCACGGGTTGCTGCACGCACTTTAAGAACGGGCAAACTGTATAACGATGAAAAGTGCACCATCGCATGCTTTCAAGTGAAATCAAATTAGCTCACCCTCCAGGGTGAGAAAGAGTAGCATTCATGAGGGATACCACGTAATGAGGCAGTTCCTGTTGGAGCAAGCGCGGCGCGGGCCTGGAGGCCACCTAACGGCCTCCACATGACAGCTTGAATAAAATGCCCTTGAACAACGGAAAAGAAGCGCACCGAATCTCTATTGACTCATTCTCGCGCAATAATTCCTTGAATTACGACCACTTCCGTGTTCACGCGTTCAATGACCTTTTGAAGCCTTGTGGCTTTGCAGTCAATAAATCGAGAGTTCGCAGAACCGAGGCCTGAAACATTGCAACACCAACAGAGTCCTTTACGGCGACCACCTCCTCATTGAAGTACATGAGTATGAATCTATTATTAGGAACTTGTTATTACAGAGAGCCTTCATAAATAAGGGTTGATCCCGAAAGGCCGGGAAAGAAATGGACAAGAGAATTGTTTTGTTGCAGCCTCCGTCCAAGACTGAGCGAGCTTCTTGTCCAGAGATAAGTCATTTTTGACAGTAACAATCACACATTTAAAGTGATGACATGAAAATATTCCAGATAGCTCACACGGCCAGCATCTACTTCTCAAATCATCCTTGATGATTGGGAAATCATGACAGTATGATGTGTGTTCTCTTGCAGACATGCCCGCTGGTCCGAGAACAAAAATACAAATCACTAAGCATACTTATGCAGAACAGTTAAAAACAACTTTGAAAAGTACTAAACAGTACTGCATGGAAATTCCCAGTGCGCAGGGGAAGCTACAGACTGGCTGGGCCAAGTTCTTCTCATCATGTTCGTTCTTTGGCTTATGGAATCTGTTCAAAGTCAGCTAAGGATACATGCTGGGAATTCAAGAAGAGATAAATGCCTTGTGATACTATCATTCTGCCCCATATAAAATTGAACAAAAAACGCGTTGTTTGTAAAAGTAACGCGTGCAGGGCCAGAGAGGAAGAGGTTTGTGTTTGTTCTCATTCAACAAAAACAAACACACTTGAGGCCTTCCTTGGCAAAAAAGACCCTCTGACAGGGATCACGAATCGGACACTTCATCTCACAGCCTCGTCCTCCAAACGACCAAACCACTCCCAACCCCCATGAAGATATATACAATCAGCTCCGTTTCGGCCCCATCCAATCTCCGCATAAAAGATGTACCACCTAGCCAAAGGACTCTACTTGTACGCCACAAGTAAAGAAGGTAAGCCTTCTCCTCACCCATTTTGTGAACTTTCCACCAGCAAGGCATATATCTAACACTCAAGTCAGAATACTCCGTCCTCCTCCTTGGCCTCGACAACGCCGGCAAAACGACCTTTCACGAACAAATTAAATCAATCTTCCTCCCTCGCACCCCTCGCCAGCCTTGAAAACCGTACCTACCGTCGGACAAAATGTCTCCACCATCACGCTGCCAGACATGTATCTCAAGATCTGGGATATTGGAGGGCAACACTCGCTCCGCCGGCTTTGGCAGAGCTACTACGCCAGTTGTCACGCCATTGTATTCATAATCGATAGCACGGATATTGGGGATGGGGCGCTGAATGGGGATGATAGTGATGGGAGGTTGGAGGAGTGTAGATTGGTGTTGGAGGATGTGTTGGCGCATTCGGAGACTGAAGGGGTGCCGTTGTTGGTCTTGGCCAATAAGCAGGATAGGGAGGATTGTGTGGAGGTGGTGAGGATTAAGGAAGGTTTGGTGAAGAAGGTTTTTGAGGGCGAGAAGGGCTCGGGTATTAGGGATAGTAGGGTTTTGCCTGTGAGTGCGTTGACGGGGACGGGTGTGCAGGAGGCGGTGGAGTGGGTGAGGAGTAGGGTTAAGTGGAATAAGGAAGGGAGGCCGCCGGTTATGAGATGATGGAATGAAATATTGTTTATCTAGATGGAGCGTGGCGTTTGGTTTGGTTTGATTTGGGATGGCATATATACCATTGGATGGTACGGAAACGAACCTGAACGTTCAATGCTTAGATCTGGAGGTTTATTATAGTATTATGCTGAAAATACGGGCAAGAACTTATACTTAGCGTCTCGTTCATAGATGAAATATTATATCAAGAAATATTATATTATAGAATTCCTTAAAAATTTCCAAGAACTATTCATGGCTCTCTAATTGTCGCAAGTTTCTCTCTACACCACCACCAAACTTGACTTTAAATCCCAACAACCTCCTTCAAAACTCCCGTCTTAGTATCCTGTACAAATCCAAGTATCTGAGCACCTTTAAACCACGGACCATTTCTCAAATACTCCACATCTTCTTTCACGCTAACTTCTGGACTGTTCATTTCATTAGTAAAGATGAAGTATATATAGTAGGTTCTTTCTCATCCAAAAAGCACAATTGTATGAAACAAAAAAAACAAAAAGAGGACTTGACTCACTCTTCAAAACTCCCAAATACCATCCCATCCAACAGAACCTCCTCATCTGCATTCAATTTCGTACACCTACTGGTTGCATTAGCCTATATATTGCCCACTCCCTCCCCTTCTCTCCCTCCCCGAAAGTCCCCCAAAAAGACAAAACTCACCCCTTCAAAACTCCTCTAATCCCCTCATCACCATCACTACTCTCCATATTCCCACCCACCAATCCACAATCCGTATGATGCACAATCATCACAACGCCCTTCTTTCCCAAATTCCCCACGGCCGCAAGCACCAAGAGCGTACTCATCGCAGCGTGGACTCGTCCTCCTGCTGTGCGGACTACTGTTGCTTCTATTTTTTTTTGTTTTTTCTTTCAGTAAAGATAAGAGATTTTATTAGAGCTCCAAAGAGAGTAGAGGGCAGCGGGGGAGATTGTAAGAAAAGAAAAGAAAGGAAAGAACATACTACTACTCCCATCCATGCCCAAGAATTCTTCAGGCGTGACGCGTGGATCTGTACATGCCACTATATATGATGTTAAAATTATTCTCAACTATATATCAAAAACCAGAAAGAAAAAGAGAGACGAGTTTTTCAGTCATTGAGTCGAAAATATTTCCTCCGAAAGAATTTGACGGTGTAATTAAAGGAATATATAAGTGAAAGAAACGGAAGGAAGAGAACAACAAACCAACAATCACAGTCCCATCCTCCCTTTCCCTCCCCTTCCTCTGCATATCCTTGAATTCAATCGGAGATTTATACGAAGGATCAGATGCCCATTGTCTATTTTTCGGGGAGAAAAAAGATTTTGATATCGTCAGCAAATGTAACGTATACAATATCTAGGTATATATGCATATGTGTGTGTGTGTGTGTGTGTGTGTGTATTCATTTTGGTTTGTTGCCGTATTGAAGCAACCAAAGAAAGATGGTGATAGATAGAGAGAGAGAAAAAGGAAAAAATGTTGAGTTACTTGTTTTTCTCCAGATATGAGGATATTCTTGGATCCATGGCTGGCCAACTCTATCTAAGGTAAGGTATACTCTTTTAGTGATCGAGGTAATCAAGAAGAACCTAACCTCACTCTGTTAGGCAGGAGGAAGGATGAAGTAAATTAACAAGCAAAGGTAAACAAAAGCAAAACCAGAAAAACAGAAAAAATCTCGTACGGTTTGGTTTTACTTAAAAACTAGAAGACAGATAAAAAAAAGGTTAAGTTTGAAAAATATTCAAAATCAATCTATCTCTGTACGGATTTATTTTTGAACAGTTGTTTTTGAGCTACAGAACTCTAGCTCACATAATAGTCGTCAAATTAATAAAAAAACACGATAAAAGATAAAAGATAAGCCCCAACGCCAACGGCCCCCTCTCCCCCTCCGGGCCCCTTCTCACCTCACTCACCTCTCTTCTTCTCTTATCCATCTGCATTACTCCGTATTTGGGTGATCAAATCATGGTGGGAGAGGGGGGGGAGAGGGGTTGGATTTTCAGTGGGGGGCTCTTCGAGATCTTGTCAAACCACACATCACATCACGTAAAGTCACAAACACCCCAATCTTTACTTTTACCAAAAAAGGAATCGTTTTTTTCGGCTGGGAAAAAAAACACCCGATATAATGATCTGGTATCTCTTCTTCATTCTCCATTCTCTCATAGAATATCTCGCAACTATTCCTCCAAAAAAAAAAGCTCAA
This sequence comes from Tetracladium setigerum, assembly GCA_031472005.1. Classification (NCBI taxonomy): domain Eukaryota; kingdom Fungi; phylum Ascomycota; class Leotiomycetes; order Helotiales; genus Tetracladium; species Tetracladium setigerum. Next base: position 1,169,882 of record PZJY01000012.1, read on the forward strand.
TAATCCAACCCCCCATCCATCCAGGTATCTTCTAAAATTCCCCACACTAATAAAATTCACCCCATTACCCACGCACCAGGCCGCCCATCCATCCAGCTAAAAGTATATATATTATATATACTTCGCTACTCTCCCAAATCCAAACTCCATTACAACATGAGAGAGAGATTGTCATTAATTTCTCATCAACAAATGACAATCTCCCCCCAAAGACAACAAACCACCAGAGGATTAAAAACGACTAAATCCAATTAAAAAAAAACCCTCCCCCAAAAACGCCGGGAAACGAAAAATTCAAAAACTGTCTATAGGTAATTCCATCTTCTTTCGCTGGGATATTTCCCTCCTCCCCTAAAAATAGGGGTCGTCGGAGGTGTTGTCGTTTCTAAAAAGGTGCTCTTCTGGCTCATAAAAGGTGGTTCAATGTTCTCGAAGGAACCATAGACACCATCCTGTAAACAAACAGGCAGACAAATGCTCAAATGGGGTAGTTCGATCGGCAAACGGACGAAGAACGAGAAGAAAAGATCGATCGATCGTGCTTGCGGTTGGTTGGTAGGTATGTATGGGGTGTATGGGGTGTGTAAAAAAAAACATTCAACCCCCTCCCGACAGCCCTCCCCCATCGATGCGTACGAAGGCTGTCGAAAACGTATGTATGGATTCGTCCGTCCTTCCATCATCTAAAAAGTACTCCAATTCCAATCACGAGGAACACTCTGCGCAACACTCTCAGCCATCCCCTGGCCTTTGGCAAAGATCTCCCCAAGGGTAGAACCACGACCTTTACAATCAACCACAGGAGTCATAGGAGTTTCCGTATCCGAACTCTCCGAATTCGAGCGACTCGATCGAGCAATCGCCCAGCGTCGGTAGTCAAGATGACAGTGCTCGCAGGATCGGGATCGGGTACCCTTGGGGTGGTAATTCGCGTCTTGATCGAGGGGGATGATGTAGGGTGAGTGTGCGTCGCAGAATATATTTCCACACCGCCGACAGTGGTGGCGGCGATTGAAATAACTAAAGTATTTAGGGCAGGTCGTCTCGTCGCAGATTGTGGATTCGGAGTCAGGCTGATAAGTTAAAAGTGTTAGTGAGCTGTTTTTTGCGAGTTGTGCGCGATATATGTAGGTATGCAAGATAAATAACGCGGAGACGTGGTGTATGCTAGCCTGGTTGGTTTTTCTGCCGGTCAAGCGACATAAGGACGAAGAAATCTTGTTGTGTGTATTGGATCCCAAACACTTGGTGTGCACCAGCACGCAATTTTCGTCCTCGATTCTGTGACTTTGTCGAAGCGGGTATAAAAGGAAAGTGAAATCTGCCGTGCGCTTTTTGAAGAAGGAAAAAATAACATACCTTCCAGTGCTCTCTCGTCGGTAACGCTGTAACCTTTCCAAGTCCCTCGATACTGTATTCCGCCTCGACTATCTCGCCCAAGCCGAACTTCGCACTGTCGCCGGTCGACCGCCTCTTCAGTGATCGCGCATCGTCCAAGTCGTCATAACTATTATTGTGGCTATCTGGCGGGGTGAGGGGCGATTGCCTTGCTCTCCTCGGGGGATCCGTTGGTCGCAGAACGGCGGGCACATATAGAGGGGACTTTGGCGGTCGAAGTTGTCGAGTATGTGCGGGAAGGTGTGGAGGAGCGACGATTCGTGGGGAGGTGGGAGAGGAGTCTTTGGGAGTCGCGGTCGGAGAGGTTTGTTGTGACTGGTTGTTGTAGAGAGTATATTGGGAATGCGTGGGCGATGCGGTGAACTGCTGCACCGGCATCGCGAATTCGGTCGACATAATTCGGGATTTCTGGTTGTCGAGAGTGTATTCGGAGGAGGGATGAGGGTAGGTCTGATGTTGTGCTTTCTCGAAGAACATCCAGAAGAAAGGTAGGAAGGTAGGAAGGAAGTCAATATGAGAGAAGAGTTACGGGGAAATGATTCCTCGCTGTGGTTTGCCTTTGCGGTCAGAGTCTGACTACTGCGCTCTTACGGCTTCCAGCGGCAATACCCAAAAGGTGGTGTGTAGGACGAATTATGATTAATGTAGGAACGGCTTCGAAGAGGGGAAGCGAAGCACGCTTTTTCCAGCTGCTGGGACCGAGATCAATTGGCAGAGTTGTTGGAGCGGTCAGGTAATTCGTAGAGTCGCAAAAGTCGGGGAGGGAGAGAGAGCACGATGATCGTGTGTGGTGGGTGGTTCCTTTGGTGTTTTGGCTGGACTCGCAGTTCTTGATAAGCCAACGAGAGGGACCCCGGCCCGAAAGACAATGCGGCGAAATGACCGAGGCAGGAGCAGGAAATTTGAGTGATGTTTAGTAGGTAATGTATGGAATGTATAGAATAGAATGAAGTATTTGGAGATGCTGTCGACTGTGGATAGAGAGAGAGAGCAGAGAGTGAGATTATGTTCAACTCAAAGTAAACATAGCCAGAGAGAGAGGGAGAGGGAGAGTTCTTGTTCGTGCGCACCCCTCCCTCTCAAGTAATGTACCTCCCATACGGACAAGCGATTGTTGGTGGATAGAGGAGTGTAACAGGCGCATGGTGATTGGTGGCAAGACTGGCATTTGAAGGCAAAGAAAAAAAACGGAGATCTGGGACCAAACTTCCCACTTCAGCCACCCGTATGGAGTCTATGGAGACCAGCTAGAAGGCGGCTTCTTGACTCTTGGGGAGATCTCGAGTAATGAGGAAGGTTACTTGACATTACATATTACTGTACTACGAGTAGGGCATCTCCGCGCCCTAAAGCAAAGCAGAGCAAAGCAATGAAGAAAAGAAACCTTGTCCCGAGTATACAGCAAGTTCATTGTTTGTTTACTTCGTCCAGTAGGTACAGTACACCGTTATGTTATGAGGGCTGGAATATCTTCAGCCTCGGATACAAGCCCGCGTGTTGGAAGAATGACATACATGCATTCATCATTCAGTCATTATCCAACTCCGTATGTTTGTTTTCTTTTGGCCAGACCGTGCTCTCACTCTCTCTGCTCCGTACGGAGGGAGGTACAGTAACAAGCTTCCAAGGGTGTCCAAGCCCACCCAAGACTCCAAGCGCCGGTGCTCGCGGTGGGTGGTCCCTTGAAATTGACATGGAAATTGAAGAACAGATGGGATGGGATCATCGCCTGCTCGCGTGTGCTTTACATTACCAGGCCCTCTCGATTGGCCGCCTCGAAAAAGTTGTTATCGCGATGAAATGAGAGGCTATTGATATTACAACCCCCCAAACCTTGCTATTTCTTCATCTTTCATCTTTCATCGTTTTGCCATTCGAGGAAAGTGGGTGGCAGAGATGAGCGCGATCATCCTGCCTCCTTCTTTCACCGCTTCATTCACTCATTCAGGAGCTGCTCAATATGATACACAGACAGTGAAGTACTACTGATGAAGAAGGTAATCATCATGTAGATGTGTACTTTCTCACAAACGACCTCCTCCATCGGGACAAAATATACGAAAGAAGGATCGTCAGGCTTTTTTATTTTGCATCTCTCCGACACTTCAACCGAGCAAGACTGCGAGAGGACGCCCACCACTCAACAGCCAGCCTTGACTCGTGCCCGCCCCATGCTTTTGGGGGCGGTGAGGAAAGAAAGCTTCCCTCACACACTTTCAGCCTACGCTCACTCCCTCGCCATCATGATGATGCGTGCCCGCTGTTCGTTCGTTCTATCTGTGTGTATGTACCGTGTACCGGAGTACAATCTAAAGTTAATACCGCCGTACGGAAGCATGGCAAGGTTTGGCAACAGCCAGCAAGCTAGCTAGCATGCTTTCTCTCTTCACCTCATGCAAGTCTCATGGAAACCCAACAACGGCCGGCGGCGGGAAGTTTTAAAAACGTTTGGCTGCTGTGCTTTGATATCATTTCGATCAAAGAACCAAAACCCGCCCGGGTGGCTTGCGGAAGCACAACTGCCTCGTTCCGGCTCTTTCGAACGGGGGAGAGGGGGGGGAATGTGAATGTTGATGAAAGCTCGCAAGATCGGTCGATTTTGGGCGGCGGCGATTAACTCTATTCTCGTTGCAATGAGAAGATAAGCGTTAATCTGGGGGCATATGTACTCTACTGTACAGGCACTTTGTGGAGAATCTGGGGGATGCATAGAGAGGTAAGTGTGCTTTGGTAGACTGATCTGAGAGGTTCACGGGTGAATGAGGGAGGGTGTGGTTGCTCAGCGCCATACAGTACTATACATCCATAGATTACTTACTGCATAGGTCTTACAGCACATTATTATTGGAAGCGGCTGATGAATATCCTCTTTCTGTCCCTCGGAGGGTCAAATAAATGATAATTGCATGTGCATGTGCATGCGATGGAAAACGGGCTTAATAGTCCGCATTTATGTTCTTCCATCACCGGGATGAGAAGATATGATGTGTGTGTGAAGTTTGGAAGCGATATCAACGCACGAGGGAGGAGGGGAACAGCCTGCCAGCCGATAGTGATGAGTGAGTACAACTGTACTGTAGATGCAGATGAAGCGGATGAGTAACGTCAGGCTGAGTCAAATCGAGAGAGACTTTCTCCTTATAACGCTTGATTATTATTATTGATGAGAAGAACAAAAGCTGGTTCATATCCAGCTTAGCGGAAGCTTACACACTATTTACTTTTGATCGAACGTCTGGATGAAACGAACATACATGCACCCCAGATTCACCGGTAGGAGTTCTCAATCTACTGTTTCTCTTTCTTTACTCTCCTGAAGTCAGGAAGGAGGGAGGGTCAAGGTGCAAACAGGTCAACTTTGACCTGCGCAAATAATTAATTGCCCAGTAGTCTGGGTGAAAGGTTGATGTTCAAGTAAGCAGAAAACTATACATAATCTTACATCGTACATAACCAAGATTGGAGAAAACAGAAAGTACTGCTTCCTCCTCGAGTTCAACAGGAGGAATAATGAAGACACATCATTCCAATTATATCTTCATATCAGCCATAATAACCTACTTTTCACCTCGAATAAAGGGCTTATTGCTTTTAAAGATATGAGAAGAATATAGACCGAACAAAAGTCTGTTCTATGTAAAAGAACTCATTCCTAAGTTATCTACTTCTTTCTTCACCTTGAAAGTCGTTTGTTTCATCAAACTTCAAAAATTCTCGACAAGTCGTCACATGCAACCGCGTTTCTCGGTCCAGCACCTCAGCGCAAAGGCTGAAACGACGACCAACGACCAAACATTCATACTGTAACTTCCCCGCATTCTTCATCCTCTTCCCGTTATACGACAAGTCACCACGTGCCCTGTGCCAACGCCGATTGAAGTATAAACGTCCTCACTATCCAAAGGATCCATCATCTTTCATCTCCAAATATACTTTTATACTTTTGATACTCGCTGCAGACTAAGTTGAAGGTAGACAACACCGACTTGTCCTACTCGCAAACCTTATCCCCCACCAAAATCTATCTCCCCGCCCCTAACCGCGTGTACTGTACTGTACGGTTACGACAGGACGGGAGGGATGTCTTCGACTACTATGATCATCGAGAAGCGAACACCACTCGCGACGCCATTGCCCCCAGCCGCAATCCCCGCGGAAGATGTCTATACCTCTGCGCAATGGACGACGTTGATGGCTATCATGGATGCGGTGATCCCATCCATCCAACGCGCATCATCCCAAGCTTCCCAGACCACACCATCACCACCACCATCAGAGGAAGAAAGCACAGAAAACACACATCTCACAATCCCAGACGAAGCATACAACAGCCACGTGAACCACATTAAATCCACCATCGTAGGAACATGGACCGACGAAGGCAAATCGCTCGATCAGTACCTGGCCGAGAAACCATCGGATTATCCCGAGTTCAGGAGTTTCTTAACACGAATGATCTGTTGTTATGTGCCGCAGAAGGGTCAGAAGGGATTGGGGTTCATACTTTCGGCTTTGAAGTAAGTTAGTTCGAATTATTAGCTTGGTTTGGTCGTATTCCACTTGTTTTGTTCGAGGGCTAGTGTCTGGTGTTGTGGCGTTTTGGCTGGTTTCCGTGCTTCTGCCGAATAATCCGTAGGGCTCGGCAGTAGTGTTGGTGATCTCGTGTCCCGTTGCTTGTTGTGGAATGGTTGAGAAGCTATGGGTGTAGTGCCCGAGGAGACACTTTGTTTTGTACCCTTTTTCTGAAATTCAGGAATTTGCCTAGTTTCTGCGAGAAATGTTGAGAGAGGCGAGGGGTGTATCAAGTGTTACCTTCCTGCCATTACTCGGGAGGTAGTTTCGTTGAATCATTGGCCGTCAGGTTTGTTTCTTTTCATTTGCGTATAAAATGTGCAATAATTTCTATTTTCACATTGTGGTCACGTGTTTGAGAGCCAATATCAAAATGAGGATATACTGCTCTTTCTCTGTCTGAGATATTATCTAAGCTGATATAAACTAATTAAATGGATACTAACGACCACTCCCAGCACACGCGTCGGATCTCGCCTCCTCACAGGGTATACGACCCCAATTCATCTCCAACCTATCGCACTCCGTCAAACAATCCTGCTCTCATGGCGTGACTCCTACCTCCCAACTCTCAATCTCGTCTACAAACAACTGACAGGAATGGGAAAATCCGTCTGGTTCAAAACAAGCCCCACCTTCCCCCAAACCTCCGGCTACCCAGAACCCCAGATCACTACCAACCAGGGAAGCATTATGAGTTTAAATTTCTGCAATTTGAACCTGGAACCGAGCCAGAGGTGTTGGAAGTCGATGTTGTGATTGTAGGATCGGGATGTGGGGGTGCAGTCGCTGCTAGCAATCTAGCGAGCCAAGGCCATAAAGTTTTGGTGGTTGATAAAAGCTACTACTATCCCCCGGAACAATTACCTATGACTGAACTAGAAGGCGGAGTTCATCTTTTTGAGAATGGAGGTGTTGATATCACAGAGGGTGGATCGACATCTCTAGTCACAGGCTCAACTTGGGGTGGAGGAGGAATGGTCAACTGGTCTGCTTCGCTCCAAACGCAAGAGTTTGTCCGAAAGGAATGGGCGCAGGATAGAGGTCTTACGTTTTTCGAGTCGGCGGAATACCAAAAGTGCTTGGATCGCGTGTGTGAGAGGATGGGTGTTTCGACGGAAGGAATCAAGCATAATCATGGCAATCGAATACTGCTTGAGGGAGCGAGGAAGTTGGGGTATGCGGCGAGTGATGTACCGCAAAATTCTGGGGGCAAAGAGCATAATTGTGGTCAATGTTCTATGGGTTGTGGAGCTGGTCAGAAGCAAGGAACGGTGATGACTTGGTTACCGGATGCTGCAAAGGCGGGTGCAAAGTTCATGGAAGGATTCAAGGTCGATCATGTTACTTTTGACGAGACTAGTGGTGTCAAGAAAGCTACTGGTGTTAAAGGTAAATGGACTTCAAGAGACAGTCGAGTTGTCAAGGAGGTCATTGTGAAGGCAAAGAAAGTCATTGTATCCTGCGGATCAATGTGGACCCCAGTGGTATTGAAGAACAGTGGATTAACAGTCAGTTCTCCATCAAGTTCTACATCAATCTACACCACATAGGCTAACAACATCTCCAGAACTGGCAAATCGGTCGAAATCTCTATCTTCACTCCGTGAATCTCATGGCAGGAGTTTTCAAAGAAGATGTCCGTCCCTGGGAAGGTCCAATCCTAACATCTGTCTGTACCTCCTTCGAAAATCTCGACGGCAACGGTCACGGAGTCAAACTTGTAAGCCTTTCCTTTCCCTCCCCCCCCTCTCCCCCTCCTCCTCTCTCCCACAAATTCAAAACCATCGCAACCCCACCAACCTCATTCTAACGAAATACCCCCGCCAGGAAGCAACATGCATGCTCCCAGCCTGGTTCCTAACAGTAATGAACTGGTCCAGCGGTCTCTCCTACAAAACCCTCGCCCTCAAATTCCGCCACACCAACGGCTACATCTCCATCTGTCGCAACCGCGACAGCGGCAGCGTCTGGGTTGACCCTATCACGGGACGACCTCGTCTTGAATTCGTCACGAGCGCTTTCGATAGGGCGCATATCATGGAAGGGAATATTGCGCTGGCGAAGATTTTGTATGTCACTGGTGCGACGGAGATACATGCTTGTATTGATGGGGTTGAACCGTTTATTCGTGGGGATGGGGAGGACGGGGAGGATGAAGAGGAGGCAGGCGTCACGTCTCCAAGATTCGTAGAGTGGTTGGCGGAGTTGAGAAGGGTGGGGAATAAACCCATCACGGCCGTTTTCGCTTGTGCGCATCAGATGGGGACGAGTCGCATGTCGGTGCGTGAACATGATGGGGTCGTCGATCCCAAGGGAAGAGTCTGGGGCACGGAATCTCTCTTTGTGGCAGATGCGAGTGTGTTCCCTAGTGCGAGTGGGGTCAATCCTATGGTGACTACCATGGCGATTAGTGATTGGATATCAAGAGGTATTGGAAAAGAGTTGGAGTTGGAAGCAAAATTGGGATGATTGGAAACAAGTTTGATCGATCTGCTAGATTCTGATCTTGGAAGCTTGAGATTGGTTTAGTGGAGGTAGGTAGTGTATATAAACATTTGGTCATGTTTGTATAAATAATTTAGTTGATAAAATGTATTTATTTATTACCGATGTGTTTTCGCCCGCTCCATTCCTCGAACTCCTCCATTTCAGAAATGATAAATCAGTTTCTAGAACTCTCTCACCCCTCCCTGCTCTAGTACTCCGAACAGTACAATATCACAAACAATCGCTCTATCTATCTATCTATCCAATAACCCTCAAGCCAAGCCATCAGCAGAGAAAATTCCACACAAACCCCAAAACACAATACCAAGCACAGAGAACAATATCAACAACCTAAGCGAAAAGCGCCACCAACCAACCACCGACCCAAAAGCTCAACCACACTCGCAAACACATTGATTCATACTCTCCCTCGGTAGGAAAGCGATAAAGCACAAAGGGAAAAAAAGAAAGTCCAATGATAAAGTTTTGTGGCGTTATGTTTGTGGACAATATGAATGAAATGAAGGGATGAAGGGAATGAATGGATCAGTGGATGGCGTTTTGCACCGCAGATACATACAGTAGAGTATAGAGAAAGAAAAAGGTGTACAAGTGTATAAAAGGTACCCTCCCTGGTCTTCATTCTTCTCATTCCTTCTTTTTCATCGAGCCTGTAACAGCAGATGTCAGAACACGAAAGAAAAAAGACGAGAGTCAAATCTTGATTGTCGGCCAAATATTTTGAAACCTCTCATATACTTGAATCATCTATCTCTCGAACGCAGGCAGATTCCAATTCTACTACATTCGCCCACTCTCGCATCCACCCAAAATCACTACCTGACCTGACCTACGCTACTTCAGCACTCAAAATCATAAACCTAAAACTCTCACGACTTTTTTTTTTTTAAACTACCAACTTTTCCTACCAACCCGCCATCTCACAACTCACAACTCACATTCACATCCACACACATACACGTACACATACACAACCCCTCCTCCCACCTAAAAAAATGCCATTCCACACCCTTCCCCCCTTCACGCCACGAAGCGTCTACCACGAATACAACAAAATCAGCGGTGTGAGTGAAGATGGAAATGTGGAGAGGATGCCTGCGATGACTTATTGGGACATTTTTGGGAGTGCTTTTTGACTGTTTTGGAGATGAGATTGGGGGGGTGTGGCAGGATTGGAGGATTGGAGGATGGGGAGATGAGATGAGAGGTGGGAGAAAAGAGCAGAGCAGAGAGAAGAGAAGCGATGGGAATTCTGCACTCGCTATTCGATTGTAGGGATTGGATTGGATTGGATTGGATGGGATTCGAGAGGAGGCAAGTGCAAGGAAACGTTTTCCACAGGAGGGATAGCAAGCAAGCAAGCCTTTCATTTGATATCGCAAAACCACGCCAGAGACGAGAAAGATAAAAATGGGAGCAAGGCAGGACTTGAATTTTGAATGTGCGAGTAATGTAGGAAGCCATCAAAGCAAGCCCCGACTCCTAATATGCGATATCGTTCTAATTATGTAAAAATGCATCATTTCAATCATTATTCGTCTTTCCATCCCTTTTTATCATTCCGATGAAAAAAAGAGTAAGAATTCGTTCCATGCCTCATTAGCAAATATGTAAAAATGCAACGCCTAACGAATAAAATGTAATCCCATATTCACCAGTTCCCCCCAAAACGCCATGGAATGCAAGTGGTATCTTTGACGCCATGCTCCTGCCCAGTAACACCCCATGTGATAAACATCATGCAAATGGAAAAAAAAAGAATAAAGAAATTTATGTACGTGACGAATCATTTGATCGCTTCTTATGTGAAGAACCCGATCCAGAGGAGTTATGTTCAGCCCTCCTGTGATCTCCAATCTTATTTCGTGCCCAAACAGGCACAAGCCCTTTGGTTGTTTGGCCTGTTGGGGTTTTCGGATCGTTCATTGCCGATGAAGAAACACTAGGTCCCCGACTCCCCCGACCCTGTTCAACACGTTTGCCAGTGCGGTCCCGCGTTTGAGAATTGCTAATCGATGGGGAATGATTTGATCTTCGATGCACCTGTTCTCGCTCGATTTGCTTGCCATCACGATCCCTCGGTGAGTTGTGACCTTGTCTGTGAATGTTGACGACTGGTGTTCTCAGAGATGGTACGCTCGGTTTCCGGTTCATCGCTTTGAAAAGATTCGTCTAAGGTTGAAAGTTAGTGAGAAGTAGAGAGGCCGAAAATTCGACCGAGGCGAGATGCCGCCTTGCTGTAAGCCGTAGATTTTGGAGCTTGATCAGACGACTCTACTTGAGTGCTAGTTCCTTGTATATCTTGATCGGAATTCGTAGATTTGGGAGCTTGATCAGAGGACTCTACTTGAGTGCTAGCTTCTTGGATACCTTGATCGGAATGAAATGGATTGAACGAGGGAGCTGTCGAGCTTGATCGACTTGTACCACTCGCTGAGGGTAGTGAAAGAAAATTGCCATCAGCTATACTCACTTTCTCAATGGCTGACTTTTCAGAAGATTTGCCATCTCCCACATGTGGCGATCTGGGTGTGCTTGTGCTGCTTGATGGGAGATTTGGAGGATCAACTAAGAGCTTCGCCGGGTCGCCAGGATGCAGAGCTCCGGTCGCAGATTGTTGTTCCTTGCGCGGCGAGATCATTGACTTGTGGGAAGCAGACTTCACCGACCCATTTTCAGACCGACTTGCGCTAGAATGTGGACGCACAGATGCCCGGCCAGAAGTTATTGGTGTTGAGACAGCTGGTCGATGATTGGATACAGGTGAATCTCGAGAGGTATCAATGTGATTGAGACGATCTCTGCCAGTAGATAATGGTGTCGAAGTAGATGACCGATGACCGAATGATGGCGAGTTTTGAGCAGTGTCCGTATGATTGGGCAAACCTCTGCCTCTGGATACTGGTGTAGAGGTAGCTGAACGAGACCCGGTTACTGGCGAGTTCTGAGGAGCACCGTTGCGACCAGGGAAACCTCCTCCACTTAATATCGGCCTCGAGGCAGCGGCAGGATCATTTGTTGACAGCGCATTTTGAGACGTAAGAGGCGTTCGTACAAGTTCCTGGGGGCGAGAGCACTCGACCTAGGGAGGGGGGGAGGTAGACGTAGAGCAGCTCGAGAACTGGCATGCTCAACAGGTATGGAGGTAGCTTGAGAACCATTGACAGACACTGCTGCAGGCCCCCGCACAAACGTCGGCGGAGGTGTGTTGCTGGCAACATTGCCCAGATCTCCAAAACTTACAGCTGGGTGTGGGTTCTTAACTGTACCATGGCGTTCATAAAACCTATTTGCTGCTGCAACATTGTACTCTGTTCCAGGCGCTCTGATACCGTTGAATTGCCCTAGAGGCAAAACTCCGAGTTTTTGCATCGCTATCACCTCCTTCTCTTCCTCGGCTGTCAGGATATCATCATCATCCTGCTCGAAGGTATCCGACTGGACGATTGCGCGAACGGTTTGTTGTACGGCTTGGCTTTGAAGGATCTTGTCAAGAACATCTGTATCCATACCTTCGAACTCAGAAAGATCTTCCTGGTCAACTTCTTTTGGCTCAAACAGGAAATCCTTTGCTTTTTTCTTTGCCATTGGGATAATGCTCTTTTTGTCGACGACCCGAGACGAAAGCTGTGATTTGAAGATTGTCTTATTTTGAACAACCCCCTCAAAGGTACCCCCTGCCAAGAAGCGGTAAACAAAAGTCTCCTTTTTCTGACCAATGCGGTATGCTCGACCAATTGCTTGCTCCTCCTGGATAGGATTGAACTTGAAATCAAAGATCACGACTCGGTTGGCTCCTGGCAAATTCAGCCCAAGACCACCGGCCGAGGTGGATATAAGAAATATGTTAAGATTGGATTTTTCATCGTTGAACGATTTCGTCATTGCTTGTCGCTCATTCATCTTCGTAGAGCCATCAAGTCTCAGATGTAACCTGTTTTGTCGTTTGCATATATTATCAAGAAAGTTCAAGGTGGGTATGGATTGAGTGAACACAAGAGTCTTGTCCCCGGCATCCCTACAAGCATCCAAGATCTGGAAGAGGATCTTGACCTTGTTGGACAACTCCATGGCCTCAAGATTATCGATGGTTTTGAACAGCTCGATCTCTCTGTCAATAAGTTCCTGTGAGACACCAACTTTCCAAATAGGAGCGTTCACATTGCCGAGAGTGTCTGGAACGACTTCAGCATCCGTACCATCTCGAGAGCTTTCCATAGGCAAGATAGCATTCCTTGCATCATCCTTGCGTTCCATGAGCTTTGTCATAAAAGGCGAGGGATGATTACAGAGGAGAGAGAGAATAGAGAGCCAATGCCAAAGCGTAGACTGGTGCACTTCTCCATCTTTGGTAAGAGCTGTATTGCTGGAGCCCGTCATTGACTGCACATAGAGGCTGTAAGCTTGCTTCTGGATATCTGTGAGTTGAACCGTGATGTTAAATTCTCTCTTGGGGGGAGATCATGCTTCATAACCAACATATCTGCTCGCTGAACCTTAGGGTCAATGTTAATCTTTAACACGCCAAGCATCTTGAGGGCTTTTCGCTTTTCCCAGGCAGCTGAGTCTCCATAGAGGCCTTCCTCGATCGGGTCGACGAATTTGGCTCGGAATTCTTTGGCAGGACCAAGATACCCCGGTGATACCCAATCAATCATAGTGTGATATTCCTGGAGATTATTTGCCAACGGTGAGCCAGTAAGGGCAATCCGACATCTGGTGTCAATTTGCAGGGCGGCTCTTGCGAGAACGGACTTAGCATCCTTCATCTTGTGCGCCTCGTCAGCAATCACAATGTTTGGGCCATTGAGAAGCTGCTCAAGAATTCTTTCATGCTGCTCTTCAGAAAGCGGGGGCTTTCGGCATTGTGTCTTCTTATTCGTGACTAGATTGCGAAACATCTCGTAGCCAAGAATTAGAACACCGCCACTCTCATACCACTGGGAGATTGTGCTTAGTCTGGTATGTGGGAGCATGGAAGTTGCATCAATCTTGAATATCCTACCCAATAGACCGGAAGGATTGACCCAAAAGAGTAATTCATCTTCCCAATTATTGATGAGTCCCGGAGGACAAAGAATCAAAGTTTTGGACGTCTGAAGGCGTAGAGGCACTTGCGATGAGATGATAGGATCTTTGTTCGCAGCTGCCTCGGCAATCGATACCAGTAGAGAAATTCTTCAAGATGTTAATTAAGGTTTGGTGGAGGGGGGAGACATCTTACGATTGCATAGTTTTACCAAGACCCATGGTATGGGCCAAGAGACAGCCTCCAAGATCTTTGTTTTCCTTGATGGCTGACGTCCAGAGGAAACGAAGTCCGTCGATCTGATGTTTCTTGATGCGTTGTGCAAAGAAATCGTTGAGGTAGAAATGACCTTCAGTCTCTGCATCGTTCACAATGATTTTGGTGGACTCTTCACCATTTCCTTGGCTTGCCAACGTAGAATGCAGGTTTCTTCGCCTGGCCTCTTGGTCGGCTTGTCGGCGGCGGTCTTCTTTACGATGCTCACGCGCCGCAGTATCCTCGACAAACTTCTTCTTCTTCTTGCGAGGGGTATCTTCTTCAACGGCATCATCCTCTTCGGCATCATCATCTTCGCTTGTCCTAGATTCATTTAGTTGATGCCATGTGCAAGAACGGTAGACTTACATAGAAGTGGGTCTAGGTCTTCGTCGACGTGCAACCAATGGTTCTTCATCTTCGGATTTATCGTCGCCACGAATGACCATCTCTCTCTTTCCCTTGCTTGATGTACATGCTGCAAATGGTTCTTCGTCCTCGTCATCACCGTCGCTATGAATGACCAGCTTTCCCTTTCCTTTGCTTGATCTTGATGCTGAGAATGGATCATTCTGATGCCCGGGAGGCTGGGAGAATTGATCTTCCTCGTTATCAGAAGTACTTTGAGGTGCTATTTGATTACGACTGACAGGAGGATGGAAGTTAAGCCTATTCGGTGGTGGTGTATCAAGATCAACCAACATCGACTTCGACTTGCCCTTTTGTGGAGTCACTTCATCAGAGGAAGTCATGGTCAAGTCGATGACCACGTTCTGGGTCCTAGGGCGTGGGTTTGTTGCGAGGGGACGTTCTCGTTTGACCATGGCCATGCCAGGGCTATCGAAGGATAGAGTTTCGCTTGAAGTCTTCCTCGTCAAAGCACTTCTTGATTGTAAATCGATTTCTGGTGAAGGCTCTGGGGAGGAGCTTCCTAGACGTGCATCTGTCATGACGATGTCTTCATCATCAGAATCAGCGGGCACCTCAACTCCCTCTTCGTCCAGAATAAGCTGTTCCTCGTCCTCTTCATCAACAAGAAAATCACTCAAGCCATCCTCAGAGCTGGACACTTCGTTTTCGTCGTCGACATCGTCACCTTCAAGGCCATCGTCGTTCTCGAGCAGTTGAGTTGTGGACTTAGGTACCGAGGTAATAGGCTCTGGCTTGACTGGCGCGCGCTTTTGCTTGAGGGTAGATATGTTCCACAAGAGCTTCTCTCGCGTAAAAATAGTCACTTCCAAGCTGACGGCCTGCTTGTATACCTGTATGCGACTCGTATAGCATCGTTCAAGCATCCTTTCACGTAGTTTGTCAAGTCGGTCATTGATGTGTTCAAGATCCGCCTGGGATGCAAGAATCTGCGTAGCTTTTGTTTCGTCCTTGCGGGATTTCGCCCAAAAACGCCATGCCTTCTTCTGTAGCTTTGGGAGATGTTTAGATGTCCAGCGTGTAACAATTTCTGCGATACCTTCATCGATGGCTTCGTTGACCTCTTCAAGCGGGAGTGGTGGCCTGTTGGATTTTCGGACGACGCAATGCAACTTCGTGTTCTGCTCCTCTTCCATCTCCTTCCAGGTTGCATCGTCGTATTCGTTGTCCGAATCAGAGTCACCATATAACGGAAGAACCTCGTCACCACCCTCAAGATGTCTGTACTTCTCCAAAGACGTTGGGTCCCAATCGTCGAAAGCAGCATTTGCAACAATATCTGGCCCCAGAGGATTGAATGTTGCAGTAAGCTCATCGGTAGAGGACGGCTTTTGATGCTCAGCAGGATGAAGTTCCGGCCAGTCGATGTCGTTCTCACGTCGAGCAATAGTCTCGCCATCCTTGGTGTAGTACAACGTGAACGAAGGCTTTTGGAACTGAGGGACAAGGTTCCTCGAGTAAGGTTGAACCGCTAGAAACGACTGTTCGCCTCGCTTGATTGTTCTCCAATCACTCTGAAGAAACCTTTTCATCATCTTGCCGACATACTGACGACGACCTGTTGGCAGGTCTGGAGAGACATGGCAGAAGTTGTCATCATCTTCGGATGTCTCAATATCTTCACCCACCGCAACACCTTCGTAAAATAGTTGGTCCACCGGCATGGCCTTTTTGCCCAGATATCCAAGCTTGGTAGCCTCACTCATGGAGTTTGAGGATTGGACCACCCCCGGCCCAGCGGTTTGTTGATAGCTGGAATCGTAGGCCCGTGGCTCTGATGATATTGGCTCCGAATGCAGTATGGGCACCATCCTCTTCAATCCGTTCTTGTCAACGAAAATGACTCCTGGTTCTGGTTCCGGTTCCGGTTCTGGCTCAGGACTTGGCTCGGGTTGCATATTAGCTGGAAGATTGAAGATAACATCATCTGCAGCCGTTGAGATATTGCGATTCCGGTTCGGATCAATTTCTGAGGTTATGAGAGTTGGGGAGATTCGTTTCCTCTTCTTTCCTCCGAAATTTGATTGGGCAACATCTTCGGGAATCAACAGGTTAACCTCTGCTTCGGCAACGACAGGTTGATCTGCCTCCGGCATCACACCCGTATTATCTGCCAAGTTATCTCCATTCGCATCCACATCGGTGAGCTTGCGTCTCTTGCTGCTTAGCTCTCCCGCATTTTCGCGGCTATTAACATTGCCTGACGGGCCATCATCTGCCCTTAGTAGGGCAATCTGACCAATACCAGTCTCGAGGCCAGCAGTGACAGATTGTTGATACGATCTTGCCTGAATCCCCATGCCTGCCTCAATTCCCCTGGCGTAAGCTCCTTCGGCCAAAAGTTGACTTTCGACAGGATGTGGTGCTTTCGGGCCCGCATTGTCCTCCATGTATGTGATGTATTGAAGACTTCTCAACCTCAAGACCTTGACCGCATGAAGAATGAACGTTCTCGAGGACTTTACTGTCATGTCAAGATCACTCCTCAAGAAGGCATCATCAACATCTAGGAGCAAGATGTCTCCTGATATTCCCTCTCGTCGTACGGCTGCCTCCAATATTGTGGGATTCGGAACAGGGGCGGAAGCAGATCGAGGGGACCATGATCGTTGCGGCGAACATAGCTCTTGTACCACTCGATCCACATCCCAGGACCAAGGGTCGTCGTCTGCCATGATTGCGAATGTGATGGAGGACATGCACGGTGGTGGGTTGGGAGCAGGAAGAGGGATCTTATCGAGCCAGCGAGCGACAGTTGCAGGAACTGAAGTGAAGTGATTAGCCATTGACGTGAGATAGAAGATGAAAGACAAAAGATGTGAACAGTAGTTGCATGTTGTGAAGTTGGGGAGGGTCTTGGGGGAGGGTAGGTAGAGAAGAAGATTCAAGGTGAACAAGGTGAAAAGTAAGGCTGATTTTGTACTGTACCTGGCTCTGCGTATCAAACGCATACAGATCTCTGCAGAGAATCTGGACTTTGTTCAAGCCAAATCAGAGAGGTAATATGGAGGAAGAGAAGGTAAAGCTTCGTCAAGGCGGTGTCCGAGGATAACGAGTGAAGAACGCGACCAGCAGCGTTGGTATTAAAGATAGCGGGGTTGAGCGATTGCTCAGAGACGGAGGGAGAGCGGCGGCTTGTAGATGTATTCCAAGGAATGGCAGACCAGGCTTCAAGATTCTCCTAACCAGATGGCCTGGCGGAGAAGAAGCGCATTCAGTCCTAGTCGTGAATGGTGGTGAAGGTTGGTGAAAGATACTCGAAGCTCAGCCTCGAATTTACTAGAACTCAACTTCTCGAACGCGATGTCATGTGCCTGAATTGCGAGCAAGCCTTGGCGTTTTCCAATGCGCTGGTAAAGTGGGAGCGAAAGAGGCTTACAAAGAAAACAACGCTAAAAAGGCAACATCGACTTCGGCGAAATTTGATAGAGCTTCGCCTTATCACGGATTCTTTAGAAACGGCTTCAGGGTTGATCTGTGATATCTATATCCAGCGGAACCTCTAGAACACAAATTGGTTGAAGATTCCATTTCGTGGTTGAAAAACCCCTCATACTCTCACACTATGGCAACTCAATACCCCCCAGAGATCACCTCGTCAGAAGCTGAGCAGCTTTTATCAACTATTAAAGACTGGTCAATAGCACACGGGCTAGCAGTCAGGCCACCAGTATCAGTAGTTGCTGCTGGTGCAGATCCCCACGGGATCCTGGCAACGACCGTGCCAGTCACATTATTCCCGAGTCCATTCCCTCGAGTATGCTTTGAACAAGCGAGATCGGTTCAAAAATCATACAATCAGTTGTACGCATCAATAGCACAGGATGAGAAATTCCTAGAAGAGATAGTGCAAGAGTGAGTCTCTAATCCGTGTGCGATGACATGGTTCAACTTGCTAACCGAGTCTAGAATCATTGAAGTGGACGACTTTATTGCGGATTTGTGGAAAGTTCACTTGAAGGTCAAGGAGGAGGGCTACGTTCAGGTATCTTGTATATCAAGCTCACTGCTAAATTACTTTTCTGACTTTTCTAGAACCTCGCACTCGGTTTGTTCAGATCAGATTACATGGTTCACCAAGAATCACCAGAAATCACTCCCGTGATCAAGCAGGTTGAATTCAACACCATCGCATCTTCCTTCGGCGGTTTATCATCTCAAACATCCAAACTTCACAAGCATCTTTCAACTACAAGCTACCCACTCTTAGAGCAATCACTCCAAAGGAAAGAGTTCGACCTACCAGCAAACGAAAGTGCAGAGTCCTTAGCAAATGGTCTCAAGGTGGCATTCAACGCCTACGGAAAATCAGATTTATCCCATGAAACATGCGTTGTCTTCCTCGTCCAAGATCCCGAACGAAATGTATTCGACCAACGTCATCTCGAGTATCAACTTCAATCTCAAGAGCCATCCATTCCAGTCTTCCGTGTACCATTCGCCGAGATACTGTCTCAAACCACGGTATCCGATACTTCCCGTCGACAACTTCTCTACCACCCACCTAGCAACCCTTCCAAAACCTTCGAGGTGGCCGTCGTCTACTTCAGAGCCGGCTACGGGCCATCAGACTATCCAGACCAAAAGGCATGGGAAGCGCGTCTCCAAATTGAGCGATCAAATGCCATCAAATGCCCTACGATTCTCATTCAACTCGCTGGTGCAAAGAAAGTGCAACAAGTCCTCGCAACGCCAACGGCAGCTGCAACATCATCGATCCTGAACCGTTTCACCACTAGTTCAGCCAGCGACCTTGAAGCTCTCGAAAATACATTTACAAACATTTATCCCCTCGATCAATCACCATCCGGTCTGGAAGCGCGCCAATTGGCCACCGATGCCGAGAAGTGCAAATCTTACGTTCTCAAACCACAGCGCGAGGGAGGAGGAAACAACATCTATCGAAGTGCCATTCCACCCTTTCTTGCGGCGCTCCCAGAGTCACACTGGAAGTCCTTTATCCTGATGGAGATCATCACGCCTCCTCCAGTCCAGAATTTGATATTGCGCAATGGTGTTATTGAGAAGGGTGGGGTGATTTGTGAGTTGGGAGTCTATGGAACCTGTCTTTGGGATCAAGTGGAGAAGAAAACATTGCATAGTGAAGAGGCAGGCTATTTGTTGAGAACGAAGGGGGATAAGAGTGAAGAGGGTGGTGTCGCGGCTGGGTTCGGTTGTATGGACAGCTGTCGCTTGGTCTGATCTTAGATGGTCCGGGATACATTTGAAATTAAATTATCGTGCTATCAAGAAGATTGTTGTTGTTGTTGATATAATATAGTTGTCATGGTAGAAGGTAGCCTGGCAGCTATCATCCCACACACTTTCATCCCCCGTCCCTCCGTCCCCCAACTCACAATCCCTTGCTCTCTTCTAACCACATATCCTCCTTCCTCTCGATCCTCTCCAACGGCCGAAAGTTATATCTCTCGCAAGTCGTAAGTCACCCCTATACTTCAAAATATTGCTCTCTCCTCAACCTGCACAGTAATCATCAGCCTCCCCCACTCGCTTAAAATGGAGAGGTCCAGCCCCTCCATCGGTACGGAGGTCAGGACATCCCACATTTATTCGTCGTAGCTTTTCCTCCGTAATCTCACAACAACAATGTCTCATTATTCCCCACTACACTACAAATCCCCACATCATTTACCCCTCAAAAAGAAAGCAAGGAAATCTTCTAAAGCCACCACATAACCCCACACACACTCAAACACTCAAACACTCAAACACTCAAACACTCACACACTCACACACTCACACACTCACACACTCACCCACTCACATGGACTCCGGACACCTTCCCATCTCACTCACCATCTGACTTCTAGCAGTTGTCAAGAACCCGTACAAAATACAACAACTAAAGCCTCACTTATTGCTAGGTAATCATCCCACCATACATATCTCTCTCTCAAATAGGTTTATCTATTCAAACAAATAAATTTCTCTTTCCTTCAATAATTACCTACCCCGCGCATCCCCCATCCCTATTATTCCCCCATCTAGGTATCCATCCATCTATCCATCCATACGCGTACCTAATTATTCCTCCGTATTATTCTAACAAAACCCACCCACCTACCTACACCCACCCACTTACCTACCTAATCATCTCCCTCGCTCCCACCAGCTCCCCATCTCCACAGCCTTGCTTCTACTCTCCCTCTCTCTCAGCCTACAAAAATAGATTATCTGTTGCATTTCGCATATTGTGGGTCCTGATGTTGGGCTTTCTCGAGTGACACAGCATGCGGCGTAGGTTTGGTGTTTTTTGGGGGAGTGGGTGTGGGAGGGGGAAGGGGGGTCGGGATTGCATACATATTAATTTTAGCACCCGTTAATGGTAGCACTACTCCTGCTGACCCCCTTTTCGTTTCCTTTGAACACCTTTAGTACTATGGAGTAGGGAGGTGATGTACTTGGGTACTTACCTTAGCTACCTCCTTACCTAGGTACTGTAGGTACTTACCTACCGTAGGGTACGGAGTAGGGAGGTGGGTTTTGACTCTGGAGAGACGGTGGGGAGGGTGGGGAGAAGAGGGGCGGGGAAGGAGAGAGATTATTGTGGGGTTTCTTGGTCGAACAGATCATAATAATAATTGCGGAAGTATTAATCTTACTGTTCTAAAAGAACATCCGTGGCCGAGGGTGGGTGGGTGTTTAGGGGAGGGCTTTATGAAACGGTTTGGTGTTGAATTTGTTTGGAAACCGTGTTTGGCATCTTGAATAGTAAGTAGGTAGGTGGTAGGTAGAAAATAGGTGCGCTTTGATTTCTTATGTAGAATAAGTAAGGTAGGTAAGGCAGTGAGTTCTTGGTTGAGGGGTAGGGGACTATTTATTCATGTACGGTACCTTACTTAATTCACGAAGTTGTTCAACGCGGATAGGAAAGCAGTCGATCGAAATTTATTTGTTCATTTTGTCAAGCTCTTTGAATTGAATTATTTTATCGCGATTATTTTTGTCTGAAAGTCACTCTGCAGAAAATAGGAAATGCCATTTCCCTTCTCAGGCGGTAGGAAAGAGCACGCTGTCGAAGGTTTAAGATTTGTTGTCTTGCACTTTGGTTGCAAGCTGCGATTATCCAATTTTGTAAAACAAAATTCTCTCGATTTCTCTTCTGTCTAGTAACAAGGAAAATGAAGTTAAATCCGGCCAACAAGTTTATTTAGATTTTAGTAGATGTCTCTGTCTGTAACCACGAAAATAGCGAGATGGATGACAAACAGCAAGCAGATCGCATCACATTCTCCTTTTGGTATACCTAGGTACTTCATCATATCGATTTCTCTCAACACTTCCCCTTCAAAAAGGAATTTCTGTCTCTGTCTTGAGCCAAATATCCTAAGGGTTCTTCTCACTTGTCTCTCCGAGAGGAGTGGTTCATTAGCGAAAGAGCCTCAAGAAGGAACGGTTCAGACTCATCAACTTTCGCCCTGCATCTCCGCAATACGATCATAGTAAGGATAAAGCCAACAACGTAAAGTCGCTGTCACCTTGTTCCCAAATAAAGTAAAATCACCATCACTGCGATACAACATCCTGTCGCGGTTACCCAAAAGAATTCGGAACCAGCTCAACTCAAGCTATCCTCTCATCTCTCCATCTCTCTCTCCATCCTCGCTAAGGTTATCCAAGACATCCCTCCGAATGCCGAAAAATCTACTCCAAAACAAATATTTCATTCGCAACTATCAGTCATACATGTAAAAGGGACGCTAAAAAAAAAGACCAGACTTCTAAAAATCCAACTCATTCGCACACCAGCGCCAGAAGTTTTCTGGTAAACCTAAATCTACCTACCTATGCACCGACCACAAATCAATCAATTAAAATTTTCTTTGCGGCCAAAATAAAGGCGCTGTTGGCCCTGACACCATCTTACTTTCACTTTCAGATATGGTTCGTGACGTCGTGGAAAAAGCACGGAGCACATTTTGTATTGACAGTATTAAACTAGCTGATAGTTGCTCGTCGTCTTGTTTAGATAAATATCTATATTAGCGCACTTTAAACATATAGAGCTTGAGCCGGAAAGTATCGCAATACTCGTTGATTCGTTGCTGGAGAAGTGCCTGGGTAGTGAGTGGATAGTGAGTAGTTGAGTTCCGAAAAGACTTCTGATACCGTACATACGGTGTATGCCCATCTTTGGAAGCCGCTAGCAACAGCGAACAGTCCGGGAAGGAGAAACGAGGTTGAGATGTGCAAAAGAGTTGAGCGATTTGCATCCATCATGTCAACGATGTTTGCTGTCGAAGATCTTCGGTCTCAACTCCTCAGGAACCTTGTGCTGGAAGTTCAAAATGCTGAGATAGGACACTAAGAGGGTTGACATCAGTGAGATTGTCCTAAATAACATCTATACTAGTAAGATTAGCTCAACTTAGATGACTTACCGTTCGGTGTACTCAACACTATCTCTCAAACAGGCAAATACCAGCACAAACATCGATTTTTATCACCTGAGCTGTATACTCGCTCATTTCAGATTTGACAGCGACCCACCTCCCCAAATCCAAACAAGTCCCCCTCCTCGCCTTCTCCCCGTGTATCGAAATACAGTCCAAATCAGCATCTCTATTATGCTGTCGTCGTTGTTGTTGTTACTCGAGATTTAAAGACCAATCGGATTTTAACTTTCGTGTACAGTCGGGAGCGGATCGGTACACTATCCATCCCTTCGGCTATTCTCAACCTCCGTCCAATCTGAACAAATCAAAACAGACAGATGTCGAGAAGCATTTAAGGCACGCTAATTGCTTCAGGCTGGAGCTTACCTATGTAGGGCTGCAGTGTAGCATCTGGGTTTTTATGGGAGGGGGAAAGCCTTTTCGTATTCCATTTCTGGACCCTCAAGATATAATCCAGTTGCGCGTACGGAGTGCTGTACGTACAGGGGTTTTAGTCTGAAAATTCAGACCAAAACCCCTGTCGTTCCTCATAAAGCTATGTTGTTCGCCATGAAACCCCGGTTGTTCTTCACGAAGCCCTGTCACTTTCTGGTAGGTTTCGGCTAATTGACCTGACTGAACGGCGAGTAAACAAACAACCAACCTCTCGACTTCTTCTTTGGGCTGTGCTAGCGTGATCTTGGAAGTTGGCGCTACGCACTATCAGCTAAATTCAGAGTCTGCAGAAGCTTTCCAGGCACCTGATCTGGACCTTTTGGGCCAAAAATCTCTGTTTGCCGCTCACCGTTGACAAGGTTTAAATTGTCAATATGTTAGCTAGGCTGTATCCATTGCTTCCATCTTTCTTCAAGATTTCGAAGGGAATCATCTGGCTTCAACGCATCTCGGATGATCGGGGTCTGAGAAACACAGTATCAGCCCAGAATCCATCAAGTGGTAGCAATGATTATAAGTATTGACTTCTCTTTTCGAACGTACCCAGCATGACTTGTGATATTAACAATTCCCTCACTTTCAAACTGCACACTTCTAGTACAGTCGGCTTTCCCAGACACTAGCCAATATACATACTTGAATCTTTTACCATCTCCATGCTAACTTTCGAGCTTGTCATTGCTATATGGACCCATGCTGATATGTAAACAACTTACCGATACTGAAACCGATACTGAAGTTTACGTTCCACTCCAACTCAAAAGATGACTATCATACCCAACAGGGACATAGCGGCTTGGCACATGCCAAGTAACATAACATAAGACTGAGAGTTTTTCTCTAGCGGTGGTAGTTGACGCCCCGACACGTTCCTAGCCCATTTCCTGCCTCGAGGCCAAGATTCTGCTCAACACTCACAGTTAGTCCGTATCTGAATGAATATACTGGCGTAAACTTTGGCAGAAAAGGTGATGGTAGCAAATCTTTGCAAGTGCCTTTAGGGTGATAATCATCTTACAAAAGGCCTCTTCCATCTCCCATGCTCTACTTTTCGTTTTCCCCCATTATACAAACATTTCCCTCTCACCACGTTGCCTTCAATACTCATTCACCCTCAAGTCTTCAACACCAAACCAAAGTCAACACCAAACCAAAGTCAAAACCAACTCACATCAACTTCACCAACTCATATAAACCTCACCAAACCTCTCGACGGCAACTGTCAAGATGTCATCCCACAAGATGTCTGTCAATTTCATCCTCAACCAATGGACGCCCATCAATCGTCCAGTCCCAAACACCAAGCAGGCCATCAAAGGTCCAGCAGCACCTCCACCACCTCCAGCTGCACCCCAAGCCGCCGCCGCCGCACTCGCAGCTCCAGCTCCAGCCTTTTCCGTCCCTAACGGAAAAACCTCCCTTAAAGCCCAACCAGCTCAAAACTGGGACGGCCAAACGGGTATGCAAATCCTCACCACTCTGCACCTTCAACCCAACGTCTTCCCCCAGATCACCGTCACTGGCAAGAAGCCCCAACCCGCACTCAACGCCAACAACAGCCGAGGACCATCCACCAAGTCATCCATCTACACCATTCTCGCCCCAGGAGGCCCAATGTCTCTTGCGACCATCACTCGCGCCATGAGCGCCTTCCACACCTTCGACGGGGGCAACCCTCCCAAGAACCAAACCATTCGCGCTGCACTCTGCCGATCAGACTGCTTCGAATCCGTCGACAACATGTGGCGGCTCGTCAACGATGCCGCACCGCCAACGCCTCCCGACAGCTCGCCTGCATCGCCTACGTCGTCTGCGTCGTCGGCCTTCTGCTCCCAAACAAAGTAGAGGGCCAAACCGTCAATATCCTCGCCAACTTCGACAACTTCCATCCACAGCGCTCAACAACACAACTCGCCTGACCCGGATACGACTCTCCTTTGTTTCTGCTGGTTTTTATTGTCTTGTGTAGCCTCTGTTTTGTATTTGGGGATTCTGCTTTATTTTGTAGCATGGAGTTGATGTCGATGACGAAAAGTTATTAGACCTTTCCAGACAAAGACTCGTGCCTTGTTTTGTTGGTATTTCTTTTGGAAGAGAGTGTTTTTCCCCGAGGTTTTACAGGTGCTCTCACCAAGCATGAGTAACCTTTCCTTGGGGTTGTTTCACGGCTCAGGATACTTGGTCTTGTGGTAGATAGAATATGAACTCAATCAAACAAAAGTTTGAAAACTCATTCGCTTCACTTGATTCATCAGCCTGTGACATGCCATAACGTGTAACTGTGAGAAGAGTTGTGTATTGAACTACAAGATATGAATGATACTGCCCTCCATCCATCCAACCCATCATCTCCTCATTCCCTCTCTCATTCCTTCTTTATATTTGTCTTTCTTTCCTCCTACACATATCAAACATCATAAATCACCGGATCGCTGGTATTATTCGTATCATCTTACAAATGAAAGGTTTGGGGTATTGTGACAAGTGTTTGTTTGTGGTACATCTATTCCTTCCTTGAGGACAAGACATCAAGTTTCTCTGCAAACGGGTTAACATTTATTTCTTGCGCTTATTGAAAGTTCTCTTACTCTGAACAATGCTCAATGCGCTCCTGGTCTTTCCATCCGCATCCTGATATTGGTTCATGGCTGCCTCACCCTCGAGATAAACCAAAGTTCTGTGTTCCACAAATGTCAGCCAGCAATTCCCAACACATACCACTCCATTCTTTCTTTCCGCATCTATTATGCCTCTAATCAACCAGAACAAATGATTGTGACATACCCCTTGTCCAAACTAGCAATGAAATCTCTTTGTGGTCCTTCAGGTGTGAAGGCCGTAACATTGAAGAAGCTGGTCTTCTGATTGTCTCTTGGTCCGCTGTTGGTGCCAATCGCGTACTTGAGGATCTCCTGACCGGTGCTGGTAGCACGGAGTTCGGGGGTGGCAGTGAGATGGCCGATGATGGTGATTTTGGCGAAAGAGGAGCGGGCGGAGGTAGTAGAGAATGCGCGAGCGGCGTGGGTTGGGAGGGCGCGGCGGAGGAGGAAGGAAGACATTTTTGATGATGTTTGAGCTGAAGGAGTAGTTGGGGAGTTGAATCAATGTGTTGGAGTATTGATGGGATTGGAGATGTGGTTGTGGTGTTGTGAGGCGCAAAGATTTGTTTGCTGTTTCGTTACGCGTTCGAGTGTCGAAAATCCGGAGACGTGATAGGGGTATGTCACGTGAAAGTTCACAAAAGACCTTGACATGAATTGAATCTCTCTAAGTTGATCTCTCCAGTCTATCTCATGGACGACGCATTTCTACAGCTCAGATATGAAATACAAGTGTGTTTCTACCAATTGGGGGGCATTCGTGTCGCTGCTTTTAAATCTTGACCTTTCCTGCTTCTTTTTGAGTTCGTCATGTCCGGTGTACTGTCACACAAGCAAATACCCCAACACAGGCGAACATGCACAATACCAGAATCTACCACATTTGCCCGCCTACCTCCTACGTAGTATCGACCTAGATGCCAAGTGGAAGAGTATGGAACTGCCGATAAAATCGGCAGTTCCGCGGCAGAAAGCCCGAAATAATCGAAGAGAACGGAGCAGTCCCTAGATTTTTCCCGACCTTACACCACACTGCCACCAAGGTAGTATATTAGATCTTTTCCAGCACCAGCAGCCGGCATCAAGATCGGTCTCCTGTACCACAGAAAGAGTTTCCATCTCCGCTGTGCCCGCCAGTACTTGCCTGTCAGACTCGAGGAAGAGGTTTATGGTTCGTGGTCAAATAAGCCAAGCCGGTCACAACATGAACCATGGTTCGAGACTTTGCAATATTGAATCACGCGTGGGAAACGCGTCGTCCTACGTGGGCGTTGCTTTCGTGTTTTCGTGTGCTGTATCCTTCGTACGAAGTCCGAATCTGGTGCAACCTGTACACCAGATTTTAGAGGTTATGTCGAGATCCTTCATTCTATGCAAATCTCAATGTGCATCTGTAGCCATCGCAGGTGGAAAGTAGACCGGCAGGTCTGGACATCCATTCCTCTCCGCAAAGTTCAATAATGGAAGTCTAACGCGAAGATGAAAGGGTTTAAGAATTCGTACCTAAGCGAATGTGCCTCGGAGATTTTCAGCGCATGTTCACTCCTCTTTGAGCCTTTCCCCTTTGGTGATGATCGACCTCCGAACAACCCACCCGGAACAACCACAAAACTTCATCCCAAGATCTCATCTGCATCGCGATATGTATTGCTCTTTTCTTTTCTCGGCGGCGTAACCACGTCACAGCCTCCCTCTCATCGTACAAAAATACATTGCTGGCGTGTCATTCATATACGATCCATCTATGGGCTGTCTCAGAATCCTCATGCGGGACGTTGAGGTTCATGCGAGGCGCTTGTCAACCCTAAAGGGACTTTCTTCTCATTTCGCTTGTTCAGCCTCTTTTCGACCCACCCCCCCTCCGACCTCCTCGAGACGAAGATCATTCGATATCGAAACTTGCAAATTCTCACCCTCGCCCACATTGACTTTTCTCGTCGGAAGCCGGCTGGTCCTTGTCCAAAGTTTCCACGTTTCCATCTGGTCCGTCAATTGGCCGGTACAAGTAACGCATTGCTGTCACTCCCTCATCCAATCCACTCTATCTTCGTCTGTTATGCTGGTGTTTGTGGCTGGGCTGAAGTATCTGAAGCCTTCCTCAGAATACGAAAGGGAGATAGTTGCAAGGCATCTGGAAAGGATTGGAAGTCGTCGTCGTTGACTTTGCCTCACCACGGCAAACAAGCCCCTATTCAGAGTTTCCACTGGTCACCATCTCATCAAACGTTTCTGCAAAGGCTGCAGAGGGAAACGCCATGTACGGAGAAGCGCTAGTGCACTCAATTTGTGTGTCCATCGTGACGAGCTGTCTGCGATGGCGTTCCCGCTTTGGAAACCGCAATTTCTCACAGAACCTCAAACCACCCACTTCATGGCATAATTTTGGGCACGTCCGGCGCCAAGGGCTCAATACATACTGAGCTTGGACACGATTTTCGTCCCAAGTCTCCCAATTGCTGGCCACGGTTTGCTCGTGTATCCATCCTTGATCCGATGCGGCCTCATCGGGTATCCTTGTCGAAAGAATGGGGGCATCTGATCCAAAAGCCTGGGCCATTCCCCTCCCTCACCTGTTCTTCTTCGGAAAGATCCCTTAACTTCTTCATTATCGTTTTCTTGTTGTTGAGCTCTTTTGCGTCGATGCTATTTACACTCGTTTACCTCTGAAGAAAGCTTCGAGGATTTCACTCTTTTATCCTTTCGAGGACCTTACAACCAGTCGGTTATTTCTATACATCCTCTTATTTAATAATGGTTCTTGCGATGCGGTTACAGGTTTGGGCGGTTTTGATGGTGTGCTTCTGCTTTGCAGTCGCGAGTCCACGAGTATATGGACGGCAGGAGGATACAAATGCGCCAGCAACTACTTCGGTTTCGACAAGAACGAGGACGAGCCAAGCTTCATCGACTGTAACTACTCGACCTTCCCAGAGTGAGGGAAGTAGTAGTGAGAGTGAAGACTCAACATCGTCTTCCTTTTCGACAACCAACCCATCAGAAACCTCAACTTCAACTTCATCCGTTTCATCAACAAAAACAGAGGAGATCATATCCGCAATTACCTCTAATGCCAACGGGGTGGTCGACACTTCGTCGACTAGAAATGGAAACTACAGCTGTAGGTACTAAAATTTCAGCAAGCAATACTCTTACTCACGGTTCATAGTCGCAGCCACACCAAATGCTCTGCCATTGGAGCCCGTTGCATCGCCTGCCTTCATTGTAGGAGGGATCCTTCTAGTGCTCACCGGAAGCGCCTATACACTTATTGGTGTCAAGAACAAATGGGTCCATACGTTCTTCTCTGCGGCATATCTGGGTGCAATCTCGGTGACGGTTTTGATACTCTATGTATGTTTCGCACTCGCCGAAACACTTGATCGGCCACTGACATTATAATTCAGGTTATGAGTCTACCAGTTAGCAATGGCATCCAAGGCGCATACTTGGTAGCAATTGCCTTGACCGGCTTCATCCTTGGAGGAGGAGCTACGATATTCACAGAAATGACTGAAAGTCTTGGATGCTTACTAGGCGGTTTTTCGCTAAGTATGTGGTTGCTTGTTCTCAAGCCTGGTGGATTGATTGAGTCGCAAAGCGGTAGAGCTATTCTCATTGCCATGACTACCATTGTCGCATTTAGCACCGCATTCTCTCACTATACTCGTCAATATGCACTTGTTCTCGGCATCTCATTCTCCGGTGCTACAGCAGTAAGTTTCCCAAACTGATTGTGGAGTCATCACTGACACGATTCTCAAGTTCATCTTAGGTATCGATTGTTTTAGCAGCGCTGGCCTAAAAGAGTTCTGGGCATATATTTTCAATCTCAACGATAACCTATTTCCGCTCGGAGCAACCTCTTACCCTGTCACCAAAGGAATGAAAGTTGAGATTGCCGCAATCATCGTTATCTTTCTCGCTGGAATTGTCTCACAATTGGAGCTGTGGAAGGTCATCGCAGAGAGGCGCCAAAATCGTGTCGATGAAGAAATGCACGATGACGGACTCACGGACTTGGAACAGGCGGAAGAAGATGTCGCAAGACGAATTGCAGATCGCATTCTAAGGGAAAGAAAACAATGGGAAGATGTTTATGGCGATAAGGACGTCCCAATAGCGAACCCAGAGCGAAAGGATTCTGGAATAGCCGACATTGAAAGCCAGCGGAAGCGCTCTCAAGAAGACACAATTGAAATGTCTTCGGTTGTTCCCCATACCACGAGAACTGCATCTGGAATGGCGTCGAAACATGAGGGTGGGCCTGTAGTTATCCGGGTTGCGCGAGATGAGCCCTTGCCGTGCTTAGAAGAGGACCAAATCGAGGACCAAGTCAAAGGAGCCAATGGGACGTATACACCAAAAGCGAATCTCGAGCGGGAACAGCCAAAATGGGTAGGAGCAGATGGTGAAGAGATGTCTCTGCAGATCAGTTCAAAGCGGGTTTTAATTCCTGGCAAATCAGATGCGCCC